>NW_020769320.1:18181056-18255600 GCF_900518735.1 Pseudonaja textilis | reverse complement strand
TGTAGTTCTAGTTCATGTTGTCTCTTTTGTTCCTCCTCCCGCTGTCTCTGTAGTTCTAGTTCATGTTGTCTCGTTTGTTCTTCCAGCTGTCTCTGTAGTTCTAGTTCATGTTGTCTCTTTTGTTCTGTCTCCCGCTGCCTTTGAATCTCCAGTTCAAGTTGTCTCTTTGCTTCTTCCTGTTGCTGCCTTTGGAATTGCACTTCACATTGTCTCTTTTGTTCTTCCTCCTTCTGTCTCTGTAGTTCCATTTCACGTTGTCTCTTTTGTTCTTCCTGCTGTTGTCTTTGGAGCTCCAGTTCACCCTGTCTTTTTGCTTCTACCTGCTGCCTTTGTGTCTCTAGGTCTTGTTGTTTCTTCTTTTTCTCCTTTTGCCATTGCGTGTCCATTTCACGTGGTTTGTGCTCTTTCTGCTGCCTTTGTGCCTCTAGTTCATGTTGTGCCTGTTCTTCAACCCTTTGTTTTTGTTCCTCAAGGTCCTGAGATTTTTGGGGGATTGGTGCCTGCAATTTTTCAGGCAGTTCTCCAGTCCTTCCCTGTTTTTCTTGTTCTTTTAGCCCTTTTTCCTGATAATCGTGATCTTTTTTCTCCTCTATTTGATAAAGTTGTTCTTCCTGAAGTTTCAGTTTCTTCCCTCTTTGTTCTCCTTGGCTTCCCTCAAATTCATGAAGTCTTTCGTGGTCCACAGGGCTTTTGAATTTTGTTTCAGCCATTTGTTCCTTCTTCCCTGCCTCAAGATTTATCCAATAGTCCTGTTTTCGTTTTCCTTCGGGTTTCTGTTCCTGGGCTTCTCCATGCTGGGTTAACTTGTCTGGTCTATAGTAGCCATCATCTTTTGTCATTTTCTCTTCAGGGCCCTGCAATTCTAGGAAGTCTTGTCCAAAGTCAGCTTCTATTAAACTCTGTACCTCCTAGAATTGAGAAATAAAAACAGGGTTTACTTAATGCAGTAGAAGGCTATTATTATCCAATTCCTATTTTATACAAATCTTAAGATTTGTGATGAATTACAGTAGTCCTCAATTTACAACAGTTCATTTAGTGACCCTCCGAAGTTACCAAAGCTCTAACAAAAAAGAAATTTATGACTGTTTTTCACCCTTACAACTGTTGCAACATCCCCATGGCCACGTGATCAACATTTGGATGCTTGGTAATTGGTTTATATCTAGGACAGCTGCACTGTCTATGGGATCACCTTTTGTGACCTTCTGACAAACAAACTCAATACGGAAGCTTTAATAACCATGCTACTCACTTAGCAACTGATTGCACTGGTTCACTTAACAAGTGTGGCAAGAAAGTTTGTAAAATGGGGCAAAATTCACTTAGCAGTTGCCTTACTTAGGCTCAATTTTGGGCTCAGTGGTGGTCATAAGCCGAGGACTATCCGTATTTGTTTTTATAAATCTTAGCCATATATTGCAACAACATTAACGTACTCTAGATAGCATTTCAACATGCATGAAAGTAGGATTAGGGCCTGGCGATTTGTCTCATGTTGACTCCATCTAGTTTCAAGCATTTCCAAGTGGCAAGTTCATTTTTGAGACGGAGTACTTTGCTAAAATTCTGGTGTGTGTATTTGTGCATATGTGTGTATGTGTATAAGAGAGAGAGAAGGAGGGAGGGAGGAAGAGAGAGAGAAGAGTAGATTAGGAATAGGAATTTGGATAGGATAGGATAAGATATATAGATATATAGCAATAGCACTTAGATGTATATACTGCTTTATAGCCCTCTCTAAGTGGTTTACAGAGTCAGCCTCTTGCCCCCCACAACAATCTGGGTCCTCATTTTACTGACCTTGGAAGGATGGAAGGCTGAGTTAGATTCGAACTGCCAAATTGCAGGCAGGCAGCATTCAGCAGAAGTAGCCTGCAGTACCGCACTCTAACCATTGTGCCACTGTGGCTCATCTATATTGTAAACACCCATGCATAGCATTGAGCTGCTATGTATGGAAGCACCTACTTGGGAGTGGGGGGACAATTAGCATTCTACTATTTAGAAAATGTATCCATTCAGAAATTCCCTATTCGTCTAAGAAAGTTGCAGGATACATAATTGGCAAGATCTTGTATTCCACGACATAAGAAAGAGTTGTTTTTTTCCCCTTTAAATAAGAGAATAGGAACCTAAGATGCATGTAGGTAAATGAGGAAAAATACATAAGCAGAGCATCTTCCAGTATCTGCTAGTAAGATCATGAAGACTGTAAAAAGAAAGAAGGTATAAATGCATACCATACTGCGCTACACTCACTCTACTATACTGGTACTCCTTAACTTACAACCATAATGAAGCCCAACATTTTGGTTTTTCAGTGAAGCATTTGTTAAGTGAGTTTTGCCCCATTTTACAATCTTTCTTGCCACAGACAATCCCTGCAGTTGATAAATGATCATCACATATAGTAGGGCAGCGAAACTCCCAAATGGTGTGAGGTTGATTCACACCCATGAATATCAGCTGAAGTGTAATACCGAAAGATTCAAGGGTTGCTCTAATGTTCTTAGAAGAGGTCCGAGTCTTACAATCAGCAGCTAAAATCCAGGCTTCCATAGAAATCAGTGCAATACAGTTCTATTGTTGGCACTTGGCGCCAGCGAGATTGGCGAAGATATATCCCAACACAAGTTCAAAATGTTGGAAATGTGGACAAAAGGATGGTCCCTTCTATCACATGTGGTGGTTATGCCCCGAGACCAGGAAATATTGGGTCAAAATAAAAAAAACTGGCTGCAAGAGATTACTAAAAACCAAATTGGACTCAAATCCGAACTCTTTTTACTAGGAATAATTACAGGCCAATATACTAACAAGATTAAGTATATTATATTGCATATTTTGACAGCAGCCAGAATAGCTTTTGCACAATTATGGAAAGGAGCTAATATCCCCTCAGAAGATTTAGTCATACAAAAAGTACCGGAATGTGCCAAAATGGATAAGCTCACATTGGAAATGAAAGACAAGGAGGACTCTGAATATTATGCAATATGGGATGAATGGTATGAGTGGTTAAACAACAGATATAAAGACTAGGAAGAAGGATTATGGTAAATAATCCTTAATAAAGTATCAATATATGTATCATGCCCTTGGTAAGAGTCGGACTCTGAGGGAAAGGAGGAACAACTGACAGGGAGTGGAGGTGTGGCTCCAGAGGTTGTGGAGGAGGCTGTGGAAGGGCAGAGGCCGGCTGGGCAGTCAGAGAAGAACCAGGCCCATCCCCTCTACATCCTAGGGCACACAGGGAGGAACAGAGAAGGAAACAACTTGGCTTGCGAGAGAGGAAGCGGCCATGATCCTCCTCATTGGTTGCAGCTGGGGAGACTAGTATATAAGAGAGACGATTACAACACAGCGTTGCCAGAAGCAAAGCTTGTTTTATTTTGGGCTGAAGTTATCTTGGTTGGCATCCTTCCAATAGATTTGCCTTGTTATCTCCTTGAATTTGGTAATTACTTATCCTGGTCCATTGTGGAAATTTCGTCATTGTAGTTTGTTTTAGTTTTTTTTATTTCACCTCTATCTGCTCATTAAGTTCGGACAGTATTGCTTTTTTTGAAGACTATTTTTGAATACGTTTTATCTCCAACTGAGAATTATTGAACAGTGTGGCCAAGTTGGAGGCATTAAAGGACATTAATTTATGTTTTGGATTTTGTTACGTTTGTGTTACACTCTGGGCCATCACAATATGTATGTATATAATAAAGTATATAGGATATATGTATTTGTCCATGCCAAACATTTTACAAATATTAGTGAGATTTGTATTTTTGAAAACTGTAATAAAAACAATTTTTAAAAAAAGAAATCAGTGCAATACCTTTGACAATCTGTGCTTTTTGGAAACTCTCTGATTCTTTGGCCTGACTGAGAGTTTGTGCTTTGCTGCACTGTTGTCCAGACAAGCAGTGGCGAAAGGGATGGCATCAAGGTTGACAGTTTCAATGGTTCCAGAAGGGGAATGGTGTCTTTTGGTCCGAGATGACACTTTGACAGGCGTCACCTAGAGAAATCCCAAGAACAAAAGGAAAAAGGGTGGTAAAGAAACGAGATCCTATATTTAAAGCCGAACAAATTCCAAATCCACTATCCACTCTAGAAATGAACTCAGGGTTCGGGAGTTTCTTTTATACATTTCTTTCTTGGTTTTTATAGCTCCCTTGTGTCCCCAGGTGGCTTCAACGACTCTCAGAGAGAGTGCTAATGACCAGATGACTGCAAGGAATATAAATCCTTCCATCATTCAGTCAGAAATTCTGACAGGATAGTGGGGAATTTCTGACTCAGAACTAAAGAAGCTTCTTGGATGAGAAGTGAAACATCTTCAAAGAAAAGAAAGAAAGACCAGTTGCCTTTTGAAAAAGCATCTTTGGAAAAACCATGACCTGGATGACCGAAAATCTCCAGAGACACCATGATTTGATAGAGGGCATCTTCCCCCTCCCCCTCAGCACACACAATATGATTTTTTTTTCTGAGCTCTCTAGTTCAAGACTCATTGCAACTAAAAATGCTTTGGCACAAAACTCATTTTAGTGGAACAAACTTTCAAGATGGATCCAAACGGATCGCTTTGTCAGCATGAGTTCACTTCTTCTAAACACCTTCTTCAGTGATCTTCCACCCACCGAAAGAACAACACAGGGCAGTCGATTGGAGACCGTTCCCATCATAAACGCCTACCCCTACCACTGCACACGTAAGAGCTGGTACCAGGCAAGTATTTCCTTGGCTTTCAGAACACCAAATGTATGACAACGTGCACCCCTTAAACATTCCCCTGGTTTAACAAAAGTCTCTTCAGAATGGTAGCTTTCCCTAGGAATGATGCTCCCATGCCTTACTAGTGAAGATCTGAACTAAGCTAAGGAGAATCCAGTGGTGGAATTAAATTTTTTTTACTACTGGTTCTGTAGGCGAGGCTTGGTGGGCGTGGCAGGGGAAGAATACTGCAAAATCCCCATTCCCTCCCCACTCCTGGGAGAAGGTTACTGCAAAATCCCATTCCTTCCCCACCTCATGAACCTGCTTTCCAGCTCCCTTTTCCTGTGCAGGGTAGCAGAAGAAGACCCAGACAATCAACTGGGACTCGGGAGGCAGAGAATAGAGCAGGGTGGGGTCAGCCAGAGGTAGAATTTGTGGTTCTCTGAACTACTCAAAATTTCCACTACCGGTTCTCCAGAACTGGTCAGAACCTGCTGAATACCACCTCTGGAAGAATCTCTATGCAGACATAGTATATTATCAAGGTAGCTTTCCCCAAAAAATTCTGGACTACAACCTGAACAAAAGTTTACATCTCAGTAACCCAGGAAATATATAGACATTATCTGCTCTGTTGCAGTAGCATGGAAGCCAAGGAAAGATAATGTCTTGGTGTAGCTATGGAACAGGAGCTGAGGCTAAACTCCCAGTTATCCTTTCTATTGCAGCTTGCAATGATACTGTCATCCTCAAATCATTCTGATCCATGGGACATTTGGAATTTTGAGAATAATTCTATAATAATAAGGGAGAACAATTAACCAGTGGAACAGAAGTTGCCTTCAGATGTTGTCGGTGCTTCATCACTGGAGGTTTTTAAGAAAAGACTGGACAGCCACCTGTCTGAAATGATATAGGGACTCCTGCTTCAGCAGGAAGGGCTGGACTAGAAGACCTCTATTCTGATTGATGTCTGATATGCCTCACCAAAGAAATGCTATGGGTAAATTCATCTAGTCACAACATGGCAGCCGTTGTGAATATGATCAGACCAGAAAATTTACTTTTAAAATCTACTTCCCCAGAACAGTTTGTAGAGTTGAGGTTCTTTTTATCTCTTTATAGCTAAACAGGTATCTATACTTTCAAATAAAATATGGGCTGTATAGGCAGCCAATCGTATTTTTTTTATAAGGCTGAGCTCATCCTAGAAATAAAGATGCTGAATGCTAGCACTTTGCTCTGTGGCATGTCAACTTTTCCTTTTGGAGGACTGGATGGGAGGATGGTTAAAATAACTCAAAACTAACTGAAAAACTAAAATGCTAGGTGGTGCGGACTGGAACCAACAGAAGGTCAACAGGCACAAGCGATATATGTCATAAAAATGTAAAGCCATACCATAGTTTTATTTTAGTGGCCTACAATTCCAGGTTCAAAGTAGAGATTTACCTCAGGCTGAGTTGCCCATTAAGAAATGTGATTAGATATTTTGGTGTGATGTGTTGCAATTTTAGAAGTGGCCCTTCAGAAATAAGTGCCATTAATGTCTTATTTCTATTACCTTCTCATCTCTGTCATGACTTGTTTCACCCAGATTTGCGGGACTTAAGGAATCTGGCATCACAGCTGACTAGAAAAAATGAAAAAGAATATCATACAAAACTATTACAACTTCAGATATATTGTAGACTCACCCTAGAAGCACCAAATGCCCTTATATCACAGTCATAATAAGATTCCATTACAATGTTTTGTTGTAGTACCTAATCTAATTCCATTTCAATTTGCTGGACAAATTGACTGAATAAACACATTTATTCCCTTGTTTTCCAGCTATTTCAAATCACGAAAGAGGAAACTGGGATTGCAAGCTTAAAAGGATGGATGTTTTTCTATTTTTCCACCATTTACCTTTCAAACCACTATGAAAAAACAACAGTAAAAAGTAAGGCTTATGAAAAAAAAAACCTATGAATTTAGTAAGAGGCTAAAGAAGGTTACTTATAAACGCAGGTGCTACATATTTAAGGGAGTGCATCAACTAAGTGTGTGTTATCATCCAACTGTTCTCATTTTTCTTTTCTTGTTTTAAAAAAGTGTCCAGTCCTACTAAAAACTCAAGCTAGAGGCAAAACATGTACTCACTTTCTGTCTGCTTTATTAAAAGCTTATTTCTGTTTTGGGTCTTGTTAACCAATGTATAAACAGTCCTAGTCAAAACTCCCATGCTGTCTGGAAAAGACCATTCCTAAAAGACCTTTTAAACAGTTTCCCCCAGTAGGAAGTATTTGATCTTCATCAAAACCCAAGAAATGTCAGGTTTTAGTGCAGTTATCCTTGGGCAATCATTCAACTGAGGAATAGAATAGAATTTTTTTTTTGGGCCAAGTGTGATTGGACACACAAGGAATTTGTTTTGGTGCAAATGCTCTCAGTGTACATAAAAGAAAAGATACATTCGTCAAGAGTCGAGAATCATAAGGTACAACACTTAATAATAGTCATAGGGTACAATAATAAATCAAATCATACTAGGAAACAGTCAATATAAATCGTAAGGAGACAAAGTTACAGTCATACAGTCACAAGTGGAAGGGGATGGGTGATAAGGAGTGACGAGAAGATTAATAGTTACAGACTTTGTAAATAGTTGGACAATGTTGAAGGAACTATTTGTTTAGCAGAGTGATGGCGTTCGGGGAAAAAACCTGTCCTTGTGTCCAGTTGTTCTGGTGTGCAGTGCTCTATAGCATCATTTTGAGGGTAGGAGTTGAAACAGTTTATGTCCGGGATGTGAGGGGTCTGTAAATATTTCCACAGAATGGGTTATGCAAACCATACGCCACACACGGTGTGTAGAGCCCTATTTTTGTGGCCCTGGAAGGCTTCTGTAACCATCCCATCAAAGCAAAAGAAGGCCCCCCCAAAGGTGCTTTTCCAAGAGGCAACTGGACTTTATGGCTTTTCTTTGAAGATGTTTCGCTGGACAAGCTTCAGAGCTGAAGCAGCTTCTTGGATGAGAAGCGAAAGGTCTTCAAAGCAAAACCAGAAAGTCCAGTTGCCTCTTGAAAACGCACTGTTGGGACAACCATGGCCTGGATGACTGAGAATCTCCACGGACAAAACCAGGCACATATTTTTGCCTATAGGTGTCACTAGCAATACTCTTTGTGATCCTGAAAAACAGGAAAATGCTTTAAAGATGAAATTATGGACCTCAGTAACAAAGAATTGTCAATCCCTGATACGCCTTGTCTTTGTTCCAGTTATTGATAGGGTTCATTAGAATCTTTGTTGTGCTCCAGAATGTTTTCCTGGAATTAGGTACAACAATCCTTCCTTTCCACATAAGCGATCGATCGGTGCAATTTCTCCAACCCTTGGCAAAGCAATAGGACAGACTGAGTAGGTCCTAGAAACAAGTGGATTTGCCTTCTGGAATTGCAGGCATAGTTTTACGTTTTTGACTCCATGTGTGTTCTGGAGCCGTTCCTTTGGTCTTTGAACACAAAACACTGCCCTGTTAAAAACAATATGTTACTATAGCTAGTGGGTATGTAGATTTGAATTGTAAAGAATTGACTGCAATAGTAAAAACAAAACAAAACCAGAGCCTCTCGGACTGAGTTTCAGGATTTGCAGAGACACACAACACATGAAGGAACAGGAAGCTATACTACAAGTATATAAAATCAGAGGTGGTATTCAGCCAGTTCTGACAGGTTCTGGAGAACTGGTAGTGGAAATTTTGAGTAGTTTGGAGAACCAGCAAATCCCACCTCTGACTGGCCTCACCCCCAATCTATTCTCCGCCTCCCGAGTCCCAGCTGATTGGCTGGGTCTTCTTTTGTTGCCCTGCACAGGAGAACAGAGCTGGAAAGCAGGTTAGTGGGGTGGGGAGGGAATAGGGATTTTGCAGTAGCCTTCCCCTGCCATGCCCACCAAGCCACACCACACCTACCAAGCCACACCCACAGAACTGGTAGTAAAAAAATTTGAATCCCACCACTCTACCAATGGACGCATAGACCGCTGCTTTGCATTCGCTGGGTTTAAATGGCATTTCCAGTTCAAAGACGAAATGCTTTGAATGTTAACAATCCACCTCGTTTGATCAGCTGAGGGTTCATTTTGTCCCAGGGCTAATAGTACACATCATCTGTAAATAGGGGAGATTTTACAAGTGTGCAAATCAAGCAAACTGTTCAAGGTTCTACACATGAGGTCATTTCTAATGTCGGTGTCATTTCAGACGATCAGAAAGAGACCGTTGTGAAGATGTGGTAATGTCTCATTAAAAAGATATAACTAAAGAATGCAATGTAAGTTTTGATGATTTGCTTGTATGGATGAAGTTTCATTACTGTACTTTCATGGCTATGTCATGAGTTGAGAAATCATAGAATAAAATCAGATACCTCCATCTGATGGGAAATAAAAATCAATCACATATGGGGTTGTGAATGATATTCTCACCCAAGGTCTTAAAAACTCCAGGACCACCACTGTCCAAAAGTCTCCCAAATGTTGGATTTCTTTGCAATACATAATTCATCATCCAGCTAATGCCATTGAACATTTTCTATAAACATATGCATTAGTTCATTTTGAAGATTGGTAATTGGCTCCTCACCATCAATTAGACTTACTTTGTGGTGGTTCTCTAGAAGGACCACATCTGGTGGCATCACAGTCTCCATGGGGTTATTCAGCAACACATCTGCTTCCAAACTTCCACTAGCTTCCCCAGGTGTTTTCACAGATACTGTCATTTGTGAGGGTTGGCCAAATTTAATATTCTTGGCCAGCTGTTGCTGAAAATCAAAATACAATTGTATATTAGACAGGGGAGCAGGGACAGTGCCGTTCTTCATTAGATAACTCGGGTTTAGCAATCAAATGCAGGGGGAAAGAATGTCAAGGTGGCACCTATGTCAAGATGGCACTGAGCCATGGTGTTGCACTGGTTAGAATGCAGTATTGCAGGCTAATTCTGCCGACTGCCAAGCAGTTCAAATCTGAACCGGCTCAAGGTTGACTTAGCCTTCCATCTTTCCGAGGTCAATAAAATGAGGATCCAGATTGTTGAGGGCAATAGGATGACTCTGTAAATCACTTAGAGAGGGTTGTAAAGCACTGCGAAGTGGTATACAAGTCTTAAGTGCTATTGCATTCACATATGTAAAAAGCAACTACAGTTTGAGATATACAATCCCATTGACTTTTTGACACACGCCCCTATACATGTAAGCATCTCTATTAGGCACAATGAGATATCAATGTTAAAATATTAGGAGGAAAAAGAAAGCTATTTCCACAAAAAGTAATATAATGTGGGGCTCAACCATCCATACAGCCTTACCAGGATCAAGAGGCTAGTTTAGTTTTTAAAGGATTTTTCTGGTTACAATATATCACATAATGATCAGCAACTCTTCCTCCCGGTCAGTTAAAATAACCTTTTAATTAATATTACAATTATCCTGAGTTTTCATTTGAAAAATACCAGAATATTAGAAGATCCCGCAAGAATGGGAAAATCTTGATTGATCAGGTTAGGTTTCAACTTTCCCAAACTTTCAAAAAAGGACAGTGCAAAAGTCTGGTGAGATTAATGATTTTTAGCAATTTGGGACATGTACCTTTTCTTTTCTTTTTTTTTGGGGGGTGTCTGAGCTAGAGTTTGGGGATACAGAAAAGCAGCCAGGCTTGAATCACAAATTGCAGTTCAGCTGATCCTTCAGAATTGGACTCTCATTCCATGTTCTTCAAGCAATGTCCACCCTTTTACTCTTTGTCCAGCCTCCCTAAATGTGGTACCCATACCTGATACATTGATGCTGATACATTGGCATTTAACTTTCAGTATCTCAAGAGTAAGAGGACATCTCTTTAGGTGGCTCTACCCCTATACCCTTCCCTGAGAGTACTATATCTTTTCCTTCTTTCTCTGCTACTTGACCTATTCATAGATATTGTCCCTACATTTTCTCTGTCATGCCCCTGTTGGAATCTGATTCAGAGGGGGAGGATGAGCAGCTGACAGGAAGTGGGAGTGTGGCTCTGTTGGCTGTGGAAGAAACTGGGGAAGGGCACAGTGCAGCTGGGCAGAGCGGGGGAGAGGGAGAGCAAGGGAGAGGGAATTTGGAGGAAGATCCAGGCCCACCCCCTCTTCATCCTAGGGAGGAATGGAGAAGGGAGCAATGTGAGTTGTGTGGCTTAAGGGGGAGGAAGGGGCCCTGATTCCCTTCATTAGCTGCAGCTGGGAACACAGTGTTTAAAAAGGAAAGCTGCGCACATAAAGACTCCCACATAGTTGGGAGCAAATTGTGAATTTATCTTGTATCGTCGTGGATTAACTGTGTTCCTGGCGTCTTCCCAACTGTGTGAGTTTGACCGTGCTTTCAAGTCTGAAATTCCTTATCCTGCCCTGTCAAGCTGATTACTTCAGTTTGGTTTGTTTGGATTTTAAGTTACAGTTAGTGTGTACCTTGTTTTGGACTGAATTTTCTACAGTTAAAGGCTGTTCTTGGGAGAATTTTTTTCTCCAGCCGAAGGTAACCTGGACACTGGGGGAAAAGTTGGAGGTATTAAAGTGACTCTTCTTACTGATGTGACTGTGTTGCCTTTGTATTTGTTCCTAAGAACTAATTGACAATGTTCCCATAATCAGGGGAAAATGGGCAGATATATGACTTGCATTTCATGCTTTCCTGTGTTTAATGTAAGATTGAGCCTAATGGATCTTGTCTACAAATAATGTGAGTGTATATGTGAGCATATGTGAGTGTATATGTGTGTATATGTGAGTGTATATGTTTCTTCATCTCATATTATGCAATAGGCATTGCCAGCTACTGTTCATAGATGTCTTCAGTTATGGTTTTTTTTTCTAGCAATGAGTTTTGGTACTTAAGAGGAATCCCTTCCCTATCCATTATTTTTGTAAGTGGTACTAAAAGGAATGAACAGGTGGGCATGTTATAAGAATTAAACTGTCTTAGAATATATTGAGCAGGCAAGTGGGCACTTTAGTATTTCTATCTTCAAATTACCAGCTGAATCAAGCTCAGCTGGGAGAGTAGACACTGCCAATTATTTTTATTTTCTAAATTACAGGGAAATTTCCCGCAAGGTCTCATCTAGCTGTCTGTCATTTGATGTGTGAGAACACTTAGGAAATGAATGCTCAAATGGAAGGGTAAATAACCTCATGGGTTTTTCAGAACAGAAGTATTCTTCTAAGCAGAAGAAAGCAAGATACACAATGAAAAAAATATTCAAAATTGGAACAATGTCTTCTATTACGCCAAGGTTTCGAAATGCTTCCTGCTAGATTTAACCCTCAAAAAATGGTATGACAGATAACAAAGCAGATTGAGTTGTGTCTATGTGCATGCATGTTGAGTTGAATTCCTGATTGATTTCATGCTTTTTTCTCCCAAAATTTTCTTTCCCTCTTTATTTTATTTTATTTTATTTTTACACTTATTTCAATAGCCTTGAAATTACCAAGTAATCCTCAATCCAAGCAATAACTAGTTCTGCTGAGCTTTGGAGATCAATCAAGTTTTTGAGGATGACAGCAATAGCATCATCTAATTGTAGAAAAACTCTAATCAGCTCCATTTTGGACCTTACACAAACTCTTTAATGTTGAGAGAATTTTCAGAGTTTATCTTAGATGTGTTTAAGCTTCATGCGGAATGGTATACACTCCGATAACCACATCTGTCCCCACTATTGTTGCATTTCTTTTTCTCCACGTACAAAACCTGTGACAATTGGCATATTATATTGGTTAAGAAGAAATAAAATAATACACTAAAATATTTCAAGACTGCAAAATGTCATTTTGAGAGAGTCCAGGATGAAGGATTAAGGAAAAACTTAATGAAGTACTTATGCAGGTTGGAGGCCATAGTATCACAAAATAATTTTTGAATGGATTTTTTTTAAAGTTGGGGTGTTTTTTATTTATCTGTCTTAACATATAAAATAAGTAAATTGACATATCAAAGAATCTCACTCAGTCTTTCTTCTCCTTTTCTCTTGGTCAGAGAAAGGTAGTGTATCACTCTGCTGGTTCTTTTCTGAAGATGATATTTTTGGGCGAGAAATGTTCCTCGTTCTTTCCTAAAAGTTCTTTGGGAAGTATTTGGCAAATTTGAATTTTTAAATTTGCAAAGATATGACCTTCCAAAAATCCCGGATCACCACTTTCATTAGTTTTCAAGCATTGCAAGGGGACAGATTGGGAAAGGCTGATTTTGAGCAATCTTCAGGTTCAGGCATTTCTCTGCCATCTTCAGCTCTATTGTTGTGTTTTCATGCCACTGAAATCTTTGGGGGAGGTTAACCTTCAGATAGAAATCAACACGGGCCTCCTACTGTATGCATATTATGGTGTTGCCTGCTCAAGCACTCTGAATATCGAAAAAGGCTTCTGAATGATTTTATTGTTGGGAACAGTATGGGCTTTTCAAAGGAAACTGTTCAATGCATTCCTCTGTATTAAAGAAACGTATTGTAATCTGCAAGAGTTTGAAATGCATGGAGCCACTAAGCAAATAAACAAGCAAGATGGAATACACTATGTTTTTATCTGGCTTTATTGAGACTTCCCTACAATAGAATATTTGCCATAGCTATCTATTAGGGATATCAGCATAAACATGTGATGAATGAAATCTTTAGGGCTATTTCAAGTGCAAGATCAGTTACTTACTGGTTACTTTCTTTCCTCAACATTTTAGTTTTAATATATTCATTAAAAACAATTTCAGTTTTCTTTTCATATCTCTGATAGGTGAGATATTTAAAATATATTTTTCTTTCTGCTTCCCCATTTGTTTATGACGCGATATTCTTTTAATAAGAATGACACACTCTAAATATTACTGCAATAGAAGAGTCTATTCACATGTCCATGAAAGGCAGTGACATTTCTGGTTGGGTTTGCTTGTAATCTGTGATGTAAACATTAATTTTCTGAATGTAGACAGCAAATGTCAGACATTCTACCAAGTCATTTGTCAATGCACGTCTGTGATTTACATCGGAGGCTGAAATAAGATTGGATTAGTTTTATTTACAGGCCCGTCCTGGAATATAAGGAGGTGGATTTACTGGAAGCATGTTGTGTAAATGGGTCAAATGTTAAGATGGGAAAATGGATGGAAACATTTTAATCTGTGAAAATACAGCAAGCCTACAATACGGTAGACAATACAGGAAGTTGACCATAATGGGAATGGCTGTTTGAAAAGTGTGATTGTAGAAAAAAGAAGATACAGAATGTATGGATGCTGAATGAACATAGATTGATGGCCCAAGGGAGTGACCAGTGTGAAACATGTACACTGAAGTGATTGGTCATTCAGAAAAAAATGAATTGAGAATCAAAAATAACAGGTATATGAAGGAAGTATGAGGGAGAGAAACAAGGAAGTGTGGCTGGGTGGAACTGACCCTTGAAAAAAGCAGGTGTGATGACCCAGGGTGTGGCACAAAGGCAACACAATCAGATAATCAACAAGAGTCCCTTTATTAGCTCCAGCTTTGCCCCCCAATGTCCAGGTTACCTTCTGGCTGGAGAAAAACTCCCCCAGGAACAGCCTTTAACTGCAGAGAATCAAGCCCAAAACATGGTCAACAAAAACTGTAACTATAAGTCCAATCAAGCCAAACTGTGGTAATTAGTTTGGCAGGGCAGGAGCAAGGCCTGTTTCATCACTTCCTGTATTTCCAGAAATACCAGAAATGATGAAATGGGCCCATTTTTCTGCCTACAAAGGCTGCAGAGGCTTTCCTCAAGCATCTGGAAGGCCAAAAAATGCCTCAAACAGGCCAAAAATCAGCTGGAAGGCACAGTGCAGGTAAGGGGGCATGGGGTCCCCACATGCATTGCCTTCTAGGTGCTGGCACGTGAGCACTTGCACACGAGCGTGCGTGCAATTTTTGGCACAGGAGCCCCAAAAAGGTTAGCTAATATTGTTATAGGTAGTTCTCGACTTTCGAGCACAATAGAGCCCAACATTTCTGTTGCTAAGTGAGTAATTTGTTAAGTGAGTTTGGCCCATTTTATGACTTTCCTTGACACAGTTGTTAAGTGAATCAGTGCAGTTGTTAAATTAGCAACACTGTTGTTAAGTGTATCTGGCTTCCTCGTTGTCTTTGCTTGTCAGAATGTCGCAAAAGATCTCATGATCCCGGGACACTGGAACGGTCATAAATATGAGTCAGTTGCCAAGGGTCTGAAGTATCATCACGTGACTATGGGAATGCCGCAATGGTCATAAATGTGAAAAATATTGATAAGTCATTTTTTTCAATGCCACTGTAACTTTGAACGGTCATTAAATGAACTGTGGTAAGTTGAGGACTATCTATATAGGCTTCTGTTAAATATTTATCTTCTCAAATGCTGACAGTTTAGGGTCTTTTGGGAGACATTTTTATAAATTACCAGAGCCGAGCAGAACTCTTAAGAAAGCTGGTGGCATATTACTTTTTAAAATCATGAATAAATTAAAACTTCCCATTCAAATACCTATAAATTGCCCCAATGTCATTACAAGTATAAATAAATACTTTGAATAATCTAGACTGACACACATGCTTTCTGTTTTCCATTCACATGCCCTTCATGCACTACGTCTTTCAAGCGTATTATTGAAACTTGTTTTTCTTTGCTTCATTTAGTGGTTAATTATTCCAACATGATCTAATGAGGATTTAAATCCTCGATCGTCTCTTAGTCCTACAGCAGCCATATGTTTTGCTGACTGAAACTTCTGACTGAAAAGGAGAACATCATTTAGAAACCTTTTGGACAGCAACGGAAAGAAAAGTTTCTGTCAGCGGGGGGAAAATTAGGAGTTTACTCAGGCGGAGCAAACTTCCATATGGCTGGCAGATTTGCTCCCCCCAAAAAGTCATATTTATTTTTTCTTAAGGTACTGAAGCGTGAAATTACAGGAGGGACCCGAAAAATGGAGAGCATTCTGAGGATGAAATTCCTTTTCAATCTCTGGACTAAAAGACTTCAAAGATCCCTTCCAAAACTATTGTCCTGTTCTGGTCTGTTCTGTTCTCCCAAGGAATGTCTTGTGCCCACTGGCAGCTAGACAGTGAGGAGGTTGGGGAGGAACCTGGGCCAGTCCTGGAGGCTGAGGAAGGCTCAGGAGGGGGCTCTGCGTCAGAGGCAGAGATGGGGCCAGGGCAGGCTGGCAGTCATCAGCTGCCTTCGGGCTTGGACAGCAGTGAGGCGGGGGAGCTTCTGGAATCGATTCCCAGCCTGCGCATGCGCAGAGAGCTGCCCAAAGGAACAATTAAGAACTCAGGATCGACGTGGGATTAAGGCCACAGGTGGACAATGAATGGCCCCTCCCATCAGGATTAAAAGAGGAGCAAAGGGGGAGCAGGCTTTTTCAAGAAAGAACTTGCTCGTTCGTTCATTCGTTCCAGTCTCGTGAGGATTTGTCTGTGTAACCCAGCCCTTCCCTGTCAGCACTGAGTGTGGAACTATTTACTGGGCAGCTTTCCAAGATAGATAAGGTCTGAGCTAATTAGTATATCTTTGCAAGAC
Organism: Pseudonaja textilis; assembly: GCF_900518735.1. Next base: position 18,239,288 of record NW_020769320.1, on the reverse strand, counting down.
TATTTGCCAAGCCGTTGGCTAAATGTGAATGCACTAAATTCACATTCATTTAATAAGAGGTTTTGACAGGACTCAGAGTTGGCTTAGTGCTTTTTGGGGAAGCCTAACACAGAACAGGATGGTCACCATATCTCTAGCACATACCCAGAAACCATACAGACTTCATGAGACATGTTGTTTTCATTATTTCATTATTTACTTCTTAAATCTGCCTACTTATTCTTCAGTTACATTTCTCTCTGCCAAGCAGCACCACTGTGGAAGATTGAGATTATACGATTTACTACTGTGTTATTCTTAAGTTTCCTGTTCTCTTTCCTCCACTCATTCATATTCCCTCAGAAATTCCACGTCTATGTAGGGTATATATTCCTACTACGTAGGAAGAGTATATATTCTGCAGGATCCAATCTGGGTTGGTTACCGGGACCAGACATGTTGTCTTTTTGGACTCCTTCTGTAGTCCATGCTCAGGAAACTTCTCTCTAGCAGAGTGTGTGCTTTGGGCTATTTTGTGTACAGTATTTATATGGTGCCTGTCGTATATGGCTTTTTAGATGTAGATTTGGCTGTCGGTGGCTGTCTATTAAGTTCTTGGCTGTTGTTTCCTTGTGGTGCCAAGCCCTTGCCCCCTAAGTCCAGTGGAACCTCAGGGGACGACCGTAATCCATTCCGAGAATTTGGTCATCACCCAATTTGGTCCTCACCCGGAAGCGCATGCGTGTAAAAAGAAATTGTGTGGTGCGGGAAGGGGAAATTGGCGTAGAACAGCAAATCGCCATGGCTGTGTTCGGTCACCACCCGAGCACCCGTTCGTGACCAGAGGTAAGAAGCCCAAAGTTTGCTCATTGTTACCTGAAGAGTTTTGACTTTGCCAACGAGATTATCTTGTGACATTGCTTGAATCGACTCTTCACTGTCTGCTCGCCCATCAGGCATAAAAATACTCTCATGGGAAAAGGCCCGTGTTCCCATGCTATAACTGGGAGACCTGAAAGACAATTCGGATATATAAGGTTTAAGGTATGCCATAAATTACCAACACAATGGGTTACTGCTTTTTTTTTTTTGCTTTTTTTTTCTGCTACCAGGCCATTTTTCAATGAATATATAATACATTTTTCCTCCAGAGGACTGGATTTATTATACCTTTACTTTCACTGCTTGAATAATGGGTATTGCATCTGTACCTAATTCCAGAGCTCCTACACAAGGTGCTGTCAAATTATAATTTGTGTTATGAAAGTCGTATTACATGGGGACCAATTCTGATGACCCTAGGCCATGAATTTCATTCAACTTAAATTGCATTTAAAACGAATTACATTCAGTCCCATTTTAATTCTCCCTTGTTCCAACCCATTTCTTTGCTGCTGTCACTTGCATGCCTGCAACCGCAGCTGCCCACATGCGACCTAAAAGCTAAACACGGCTCTTGACTTGAAAAAGACTGAACACCTTTGCAGGGATGGGATTCAAAAATCCCAGCAACCGGTTCGCTGCCTGGTTGCTGGGTAGGTCATGGTGGGCGTGGCCTACTGGAACTTCCGGGAGGGATGTTTTTCACCTTCCCCAAGGTCTGGAGGCGCGTTTGTGCGTAGGCGTGGGGGCGCATTGCCTTCTGGGTGCTGGCCCGCGAGTGTGAGCGTGCAAGAGCGCACACAATTTTTGGCACAGGAGCCCCAAAAGGTTAGCCACCACTGGTATAGAGTCTCTTGCTGTAGCAAAGGATTGGACTGGTCCCTTCCATCTCTATGCTGTATGTAAGAAATATGTATATGTAAGAAAGTTTGCTGAGGTTTGGAAAAAACTGCTTTACAAAATGGTGACACCTGGTTTGCTGCAACTACATACACACTAGTCCTGGTGGCCGTCATTCTTTGGATTTGTAATACCAAATTCACTGAAGGATTACAGCTTACTTTATGAGTAGTTCTATTGAATGTAGATGCATTTTGTCCCTTTCTTTTTATAAGCATCTTTATAATATGGACCTATTCATGATACGGACCAGTGGAACCTCATCACAAGAGGTTTTTAAGAAGAGCCTGGACAGCCACTTGTCTGAGATGGTATAGGTCCGTGACGGTGAACCTATGGCACAGGTGGCATGCAGAGCCATTTGTGCCGGCACAGGAGCTGCAGGCAAACTTACCTCACTGGGCATGCGTGCACCTCACAGCTGATTTTTGGCTGGTTTGAGACCTTTTTCAGCCTCCCAAAGGCTTGAGGAAGGCTTCTGCAGGCTTTGTAGGCCGAAATCTAGCCCCGTTTCGTCACTTCCGGTTTTTTTTTTTTTTTCAGAAAAACAGGAAATGACAAAACGGGGCTAGATTTTGGCCTACAAAGCTTGTAGAAGCCTGCAGAAGCCTTCCTCAAGCCTTTGGGAAGCTGAAAAAGGCCTCAAACTGGCTGAAAATCAGCTGTGAGGCACAGTACAGGAAAGGGGGCAGCAGAGGGTAGATAGGTGGGGGATTGTGCGCGCGTGTGTAGGGGACATGGGGGGCGCATTGCCTTCTGGGTACTGGCATGCGCGCACACAAATTTTGGCACAGGAGCCCCAAAAGGTTAGCCACCACTGGTATAGGTTCTCCTGCATGAGCAGTGGGATGTGCTAGAAAACCTCCAAGGCACTTCCCAGCTCTGTTCTGAACTGAATTGAATCGACATTAGAAACCGGATTCCAAATATGGCAATGTAACTGTGCGGTGGTCCTCCTGTGCTTTGCCAAATTCTAAGAACACGATCGTTCCAAAAAGATCAAGTTGTTATCCCCTATTTTTAGAGTGCAGGAATCTGCCTCCCACTCCCATATTGAAGCATGCACAAATAGCAATGAGAAAATGTAAAAGATGAATAATGTTACGGGTGGCCCTGCTTACAAAACTCCCTTGAGTCCGTATGACTTGATCTGGATGCTTGGCTAAAGATTACCGTTCAAAAATAAGAATATGTTGTCATTAGTGGTCATATCTTAGATGGAACCGTCCAAAAAAGAAAAAGCAAATTTGAACAAATATATATATATATATATATATCTTGGAGCAAGCTCCCACTGTGTGCTCAATAGCCCTTAAATGGCATAGTACTGCTATGACAACTGTTGCCAGGATACATGTGAGATGCTCCTTAGACCACAACGATTATCACATCCAAGGACAAATTAACAGTAGAACGTTATTAGAAATTGAACATAGAATTGTGTCTTGTAAATCAGATTTTTTTTTTTAGCCTTTTCGGTATTTCTATATTCTATTAAATAACTGTCTCTATACTACAACAACTTGCAGTAACTAAGTGGCCTGCGTAAACAGTTCCAACCTACAAATTTATTTTAAGAGATATAGTAGGTAATGCTGTAATTATTGCATTTTCTTACCAACGGGAGATTTGACTGACATCAGGAGAATCAACCCATGAGCATATCCTTTCTGAGATTACAGGACTCAGATACCCGTGACCTGATTGTTCCAATACCTCAGGGGCTGCCCCAAAGAAGAGGGAGTCAAACTATTCTCCAAAGCACCTGAAGGCAGGTCAAGAAGTAATGGATGGAAACTAATCAAGGAGAGAAGCAACCTAGAACTAAGGAGAAATTTCCTGATAGTTAGAACAATGAATCAGTGGAACAACTTGCCTTCAGAAGTTGTGAATGCTCCAACACTGAAAGTTTTTTAAAAAGATGTTGAATAACCATTTGTCTTTGAGTGGTTTTTCTATCTAAACAGGGATTGGACTAGAAGATTCCCAAGGTTTCCTTCCAATTCTGTTATTCCATTATTCTGATTATGCTTTTATACCTACACCTTTCTCTTATTATTACTTTTTCTTACTGTCTTTTTCTTATTATCTGACTCTTCATTATATGACTACAATGGTGGTATGGTACCGCTTCAGACCAGTTCACCTGAACCAGTAGTTTTTTAAAAAAACCTCCTACATCAGCTGAGAGGAGGAAAACAAGAAAAGAAATGTGCAGGCTCGGCCCTCCCACCCGCCCCTGTGCTTTTCTCTTCTTTATCCTCTCAGCTGATTGACACCTCAGCTGGTGTGGGGAAAGCTGCGCATGCGCACATTAGGTGCGCGCGCATTAGGTGCATAGGCACACCAGAGGTGGTATTCAGCCGGTTCTGACCAGTTCTGGAGAAACGGTAGCAGGAATTTTGAGTAGTTCGGAGAACCAGCAAATACCACCTCTGACTGGAGATTTTACAGTATCCTTCCCCTGCCACGCCTACCAAGCCACACCCACAGAACCGGTAGCAAAAAAAAAAATTTGAATCCCACCACTGCACATGCACGCGATCACCAACCCGGTAGTGGAACAGGTAGGATCCCATTGCTGGATGGCTACCAGCTGAGTGTCTGAAATAATGTATGATGGCTGTATTATACATATTGAGAAGGGGAATGTCCTCTAATGCAGGGTCCCCAACCACCGGTCCGTGGAACAATTTCTACCAGGCCGCCGGTTTGCTGGGTGCCACCATCTTGTTTTGATTAAAAAGTGCTTCCGGTGAGCTTTTCTGGGTAGAAAGCGGCGTTCAGGTGCTGAAAGAATCCTCGCGCCTTAGTTTCATCGGGGGGAGCAGCTTCAAACAAAACTAAGGCGCGAGGATTCTTTCAGCACGCATGGCAAGGCGAGCCGAGTGACCGTCCCAAAGCCGTCGTGAAGCCCATTGACACAGGTACAAAGGAGGAGTTGAAGGTGGTGGGGAGAAGCGGGGGACGGCTGGCCAGTCACTCAGCTCGCCTTGCCATGCATGCTGATGCTGGTACTGGGCCGCGGATGATTTTGTGATGCTGGTACTGGGCCGCAGCACAAAAAAGATTGGGGACCACTGCTCTAATGCTAATCAACAGGAAACACAGGTATCCTTGAAATAGGCACAACTTTCAGTGAAGAGCCTCAACCGTAATTTCCTCCAGCAAGAAGAAAGGGGTAGGCTGGTCAGTCCTTCCATTTTTTTTGTGGTCTTTTCCCTTGAAAAACAGATGGAAGGCCACAGGGCCAGTTATCTTCAACCCACAGTTGTCTCGCCCAAGACAATGCTGTACTTATGGCATTACTGTCTGCCTTTGGGTTTTATTATGTCCTGAGCATGGCACAGTCATGACAGATGAAGATACTGAAACTATCATTTTGAATTTATTTCCTTTTGGTGAACCAATTACAGAATCCGTTCCTTCAAAAGAAGCGTTTTGAAGTAATATTATTCTATGCGTATCAGAAATGTCTCCACAACACACCATATTATACTTAATAAACACGAAGGGTTAGTTTTCATTCGAATGAGATTTTCAGGATTTTAACTTCTACGCCTCTCCTGGTCTTGGAAGATTCTTGGGATGAGAAGTGAAACATCTTCAAGAAGAAACAAAGTTCAGCCGCCTTTTGAGAAAGCACCTCTGGGACAACCATGACCTGGATGACTGAGAATCTCCATAGGCTCATCTCTCCTGGCTTAGCCTGAAGGCAATGGATTAGATCCGTAATGGCGAACCTGTGGCGCACAGAGCCATTTGTGCTGGCACATGAGCTGCAGGCAAACTTACCTCGCATGTGCACGCTTCACAGCTGATTTTTGGCCAGTTTGAGGTTTTTTTCAACCTCCCAGAGGTTTGAGGAAGACTTCTGCAGGCTTTGCAGGCCGAAAACTAGGCCCGTTTCATCACTTCCTGTTTTTCCGGAAATACCGGAAGTGATGAAACGGGCCTAGTTTTCAGCCTGCAAAGCCTACAGAAGCTTTCCTGAAGCTCTGGGAGGCCAAAAAAGACCTCAAACCGGCCGAAAATCAGCTGTGAGGCGCAGTGCAGGTAAGGGAGTGGCGGGGTGGGTGGGTGGGGATTGCGCCCACATGCGTAGGGGCGGGGGCGCATTGCCTTCTGGGTGCTGGCACGCGAGCGCAAGCGTACAAGCGCGCACACAATTTTTGGCACAGGAGCCCAAAAAGGTTAGCCACCACTGGATTAGATTCATCAGTGGCAGCATGCCAAAGTTTCATTACCTCAAGCCATTGTTGGTCTCTTCATCAGAAGACAGGGCACCGTTACAGACATTTCCGAAAGAACTGCTTGCCTTCAGCTTGGCGGTCTCACGATCTGGCGTGGCCTCCCTTTTTTTTCTCCTTCCAAACAACTTTTTGAAGGGCTGAAATTTACTGCCCTTCTTCTTATCTGCAGACAACAAGGCAAGCACACATAAGGGCTCATCATCATTTCATCTGCAAACATTCTGGGAAACAAAAACTTAGTTAAGAAGCCACCCCCAAAAAGATGGAAGTCCAAACCAGCTGCAACTCTATGGAAATATTAAGACAATAAAAGCACATCCGTCTATTGCAGTTGAAGACCCTATCTTGCAAAAACGAAACAAAATTCATAAAAAATGTTCATCCTGCAGTGCTTCAATTTTTTTCCTTCACTTTTTATATGTATTTAGATGTTGAAAGTTCAATTATCAGACAGAAAATCCAAAATATCTGTTTATATAATATATATTTTGTTGTTAAATAAGGATGAGAAAATATGTAACTATTTGCAAAGGGAGGAAAATTTATCAGGTGTTTTGTTTTTTTTTTAATTTCAGCACCCAACCAGGGTGGATTTTTTTTATGTTTAAAAGTTAGATGTTTAGGTCATTTTTTTTTCTTTTTTTCCTTTTTCTTGTACACAATTGTTTTTCCTTTTTTTCTGTGTATGTTGTTACTGTTGGATGTATGTTTTTTCTGTTTTTTCCTGTTTTGTATTTTATTCCCATTGATAAAACATAATAAATATAGAATAAAAAAATGTTCATCCTGTAGTATTTAAATGATCAAGATACTTCTTTAGAGAAACAGTACAAGACTACTTTCAACTATAAGAATGCTTCAGCAGTACAATCCTGAAAGAGAATAGAATAGAATAGAATAGAATAGAATAGAATAGAATAGAATAGAATAGAATAGAATAGAATAGAATTCTTTATTGGCCAAGAGTGATTGTACCCACAAGGAATTTGCCTCTGGTGCAAATGCCCTCAGTGTACATAAAAAAACACCATCAAGAATCATAAGATAGAACACTTAGTGATAGTCATAGGTTACTACTACGCAAACAAATCATACTAGGGAACAAACAAAACAATATAAATTGTAAAGATACAAGCAACACAGTTATAATTATAAGTTGGAAGAGACAGATAATAGGATTTTTATTTATTTAGATTTTTGTGGCATTAGGCGTGACTTTTGCTCATCTTCCTAAAGGAATGGCGGGTACGATAGAAGCTAGCCTTATAATGTAGTGAAAGAAAACTGCATTTAAACTGCAGAGAGTGAGCACTGATGGCAAATGGTAATTGAGGTCTTGCTTTTGTGTATCAACATTATGCCTTGCCTTTATGAGCACCTGGCCACCACTATCTCACTATGGACAGTGTCCATGCCACAGTATAGCCCTGAAGTATTTATGGTGCATTAAAACATTGACTCAGTTCTCAGGCATTGGTTACTACATGCGATGTAATGGGTAAGGATGTTTATTAACAGTGGTTCCCCCCCTTCTGGTGTCTCAAAGGCCAGCTGGAACAAGCAGGGTCCATATAATCTTATACTGACTGTATAAATGATGGGCGTGATCCAGAGGTGGCATTCAGCCAGTTCTGACAGGTTCTGGAGAACTGGTAGTGGAAATTTTGAGTAGTTTGGAGAACTGGTAAATGCCATCTCTGACTATGGCATATAAAGAACGGTTACAGGAACCGAGCATGGCTAGTCTAGTGAAGAGAAGGACCAGGGGAGACAGGAGAGCAGTCTTCCAATATTTGAGGGGCTGCCACAGAGAGGAGGAAGGGGGTCAAGCTATTTTCTAAAACACCCAAAGGCCATACAAGGAATAATGGATGGAAACTGAACAAGGAGAGATTCAATCTGGAAATAAGGAGAAACTTTCTGACAGTGAGAACAATCAACCAATGGAACAGAAGTTGCCCTCAGAAGTTGTGGAAGTGCCACCACTTGAGACTTTCAAGGAGAGATTGGATTGCCATTTGTCAGAAATAGTGTAGGGTCTCCCTGCTTGGGGGGGGGGGGGGGTTGGACTAGATGACCTATGAGGTCCCTTCTAACTCTGATTATCTGCTATCTGACTAGCCCCGGTCCCATGTATTCTCTGCCTCCCGAGTACCAGTTGATTGGCTGGATCTTCTTTTGTTGCCCTGCACAGGAGAACGGAGCTGGAAAGCAGGTTAGTGGGACGGGGAGGGAATGGGGATTTTACACTATCCTTCCCCTGTCACACCCACCAAGCCATGCCCACAGAACTGGTAGTAAAAAAAAATTTGAATACCACCACTGGCATGATCCACATAGCCTTCATTACTTTAAAATTTTCATTCACAGGTGAACTGCCAAATGCAGAATAGAAGCCAATTTGTAAACGTGTCTGCATTTGAGTTTCTGTATGAAAAAAGCATGGGTCCTGTGGTTATTTCAATTCACTTTATTATCTTGTAAAACATAAAACAAAAAATCAGAACTTCATCAAAGCATACTACAGTTATGCTTCCCAATTTTGATAGAGATGACTATTTACCACGTGATGATTTTTCAAGTTGCCCTTGTAACTCCTTCTTCATTATTTGCCAAAGGTAAGATATTATTGATAAATCACAAACACAAGAGATACTATATAACAGTATCTAGCTTACCGCAGCTATGTCACGGAAGACCTGAATAAATAATAATGGCTTACAAATTTGGTAAATGTTTTTTTTACCCCAAAGACCAATAAAAACTCAGCTCTATAGAAAGAAGAAAAAACAGCAAATCAGAATATAAACCACTCTGAGAACAATTACACATAAAACGAGCATACAGTATATCATTAACAGCTGACATTTTAGCTTTATAGCTGCAATACAGAAAATATTGGACTTATCCAAGATCTGTTTAAAGCCAAAACAAATAAAGATATATTTTATTTTTTAAAAAAATACCGCAAAGCAAATGGTGTTTAAAATGTTGTCATTTAAGGAGACTCTTAATGAAATTCAAGCTGGAAATGGATATTGCAAACCATTTTTCTTTTTTGTCTAACCCATAATTACATCACTAAAACTAAATTGCAAGTGAAGCATCTAATTTCAAAACAAACTGCACTTCATATGTTGCTAATACTATATTACTCAAACAAGCAAAGCCAATTAATGATATAGAAGCTAAAAGCACATTTCCATTTCATGCGTTAAAGTATCAGTAAATGTATTTTTCACAGGAGATGGATTTAGAAAACACAATTTCAGGATTTATATAAATGAATTGTCACTGTAATAGCTCTGGTTTGTTAATTTAATTTTTTTTATATTTTTTCAGACAGAAATGATAAAAGTTAAGAGGCCTCTTATGAACTAAATCCATCCATTTTTATTTAGTTACTTTCTTCCCCTGCACTAAATTCATTTTAATCCATTTCTATGTCTTTACTTTTTAAAATCTATTTCAAATTTACCTGCATGTTCTATATGTTCTCCTTCAAAGCACTATTTTTATTCCATTCCTTTGAGATATGCCTTTTAGTACCGTTTTTCTATTGTATCTATTTTCTAAATGTTTGCCTACTGTAATACATTTTATTTTATGCACATCAAAAATTTCCTTATTTATCAATGTTTGAACTGTGAACTGTTATACATTACTCAGAAAAGCACAAATCTTAGAATACTAATTGTATTTCTGTTAATACATAGAATTAGCAAATATCAAAGCAAATCAAATGTTATTTCTATATATTTACCCTTCATTTAAGATTGTTCACCAGTTTTCAAAGTTTATTTTTAAATATAATCCTACTCCAATTTGTTTATATTTTAAAATAATTTCCTCTGAATAGTTTAAACCATGTTAGAAGTTGTCCCTCTTATATTTCTGACCATTTTTTAATCATGTATCTTTCTTATTATTTTGAAGTCTAAAAATGTAACTGCAAATGTTATTCTAAAAATATTTTAAATAAAAAACAAGAAAAAAAATGAAGACTTAACATACTGAATCCATTTAATCTTCAAGCTTTTCTACAATCCCAGGTTAACATTTCAAACTAAATAAAGACTCATTACAGCCTCTTGTCTGTACGACTTTCCTTGATGTATCTCACTATCAAAGAGCTTTTCAAGCTAACTTTACAAATTATTTGTGTGGGAGACAAGGAAAAGAGGTCAGAGAGAGAACAAGCTCTCCGAAGGAATACTAGTTCACACATCCTTCTTGATAATTTGATGATTAGCAAGGTTGTTAGCTAGATTGTGCATGACCATCTGGGACCAAGTTTGATCTCAAACATAACAAATAGAAATTCTGTTATATAAAAAAAGAGGGTGTTTCTAAAAATCTTTGCAAGGGTCGCCAATAAGCTTCCAAGCCCAATTGAAAGTTCTGGTTAATATCCATAAAGTCCTATCTGACGTAGCACTTGGATAAATCCTTATCCACCTCAAGACATGAGAGCAGGTTTCCAATATTTGAGGAACTGCCACAGAGAAGAAGGGGTCACCAAAGCACCTGAGGGTAGGATGAGAAGTAATGGACTGAAACTTATCAAAGAGAGATCCAACTTAGAACTAAAGAGAAATTTCCTGACCTTGAGAATGATCAACCAGTAGGAACGGCTGGCCTTCAGAAATTCTGAGTGGTCCATTACTGGAGATTTTAAAGAAGAGATTGGACAGCCATTGTCTGGAATAGTATAGGGTCTCCTGCTTTATTTAGTAGGGGTTGGACTAGAAGACCTTCAATGTCCCTTCCCACTCTGTTATTCTATATTCTGTTCTAAGACAAAATCTGCCCATCTGGTCACTGCATCTCAATAAAGGCCTGTTAAAAATGTCTTGCCCTCCGCCAGATTTCAATGAATGTGGGCCATATGGTAGACCCTTGTAAGTGGTGGGGTTTTCTGGTTATAAGTATTGTGAACATATTTTCTTGGAAAAAAAACAAAGGACATTTCTGAAAAAGGAGCAACTCTGAAAGAGATTAAACGTGTAAAACTTTGCTTTACAAAGGAGAACTCGAGCAAAAACCAAGAAAAGCTCTGCCAAAAGGCATATTCTAATTAAAAAAATCTAGAAGCAGTGTATATAAATATAATATATATATAAAATTACTTTAAAAAGGCCATTCAATTTTCATATTTTCACATAAGTATGAAAGACTCTGCATTAAGTGGTACCCTTCGTATGACTAATGTTAAATAACCAAAATAAAGGACAAAAGTGAGGGTTGTTTTTTTTTTTTGAAAAATAAATATATCTAAGGAGCAACTTTCTAAAATAAAGCACTGTCCTTTATAATAAAGGGACATATATAGGGGTGGGATTCTACCAGTTCGCACCTATTCGCTTGAACCAGTTGTTAACATTCTAACCAGTTTGGAGAACCGGTTGTTAGAAGAAATTACTGGTCTAATCCTGTAAGGAAGGCAGGAAGGAAACATTCTGGTGTTGCTTACAGAAACTGCCTCTCCGTTAACCCTTATTACATTCTTGGCAGGACTAGACTTCCTGTCTCAGAAACTTCTCTGGAGTTTTTTTCCCCTCCTTTGCTGGTACTTTGCTTGTGTGGAGTGACCATTCAAAGTTACAATGGCACTGAAAAAAGTGACATGACTGTTTTTCACACTTACGACTGTTGCAGCATCCCCACAGTCATGAGAGGCCAGGCGAGGAGATGCGTGCCTCGATGTGAGTGATATTGAGTTGGCCATGCCCAGCCAATAACATGACCACCAAGCCACACCCACCAACTAAGCCACGCCCACAGAACCAGTTGTTAAAAAATTTGAATCCCATCCCTGGACATATGGTACTGGCAGAGCCTTCTTATGCAATAGTTTTGGGAACAGTGGTGCTGCTTAAGGTCAGAAATATAAAACCTCACCATGTAGAATGGGAAGGAATGCTGTAAATAAGAAGTGGGGAATGCGGGCCCCTAGATAACTGGTGTACTTCAACTCCCAGAATTCCTGAGCCAGGCTGCTACCCCAAAAGTTGCCCCCCAAAAGTTTTCCCCTGAAAACCACTATGAGCGCAACTTAAAACCACTTAACAGTTTAGGAATTCAAACAAGTTGTCCCTGGAAAGAACCAAGTACTTTTCTACAAGTATCACAAGAGCTAACAGTAGAGTGAGCACCATCAAAAATGTAGGAATAACAGATTAATGTCCTGGTTGAGACCAGGTGACAGCTATGGAGGCGAATTTTGTAGGAACAGCTTTTAAAATACCTTGGGGTTGTCTGCTGTGCGATCAAAATATATGCCAGCTATTAATCTTTCCATCTTAGTGGATCTTCATATTACTGTGGAAAATCGTGTTAGAACATCTGCACTTTGTTTTGATAAGAGCAAGATCAATAGACACAGATATGTGCCAGGCTAATGGAAAATCAGATACTTGCTCGGATTTAAAACCAATTAACCAGAAATTTATATAATATGCTTCCCCTTTTAGAGCTAAGTGAAGAAAAACTGAAGCTTAACTTTGGCTTTGTTGAGCTATTGCAAAATAGGATGCCATAAATAATTACCGCAAATTCAAAACAGCAGTGATATATTGCCGGGCCTTTGCATATCATAACCTGTATGAGTTTGGTAGGGCTTGGCAAAGATGCTTCCATATTGCAACAATGACCTTATTTATGCAATTAGGAATCTTGTTCTAATATCTTTTTTATTTTAATTAATACAGAATATGCTTTTATTAATGCTGGCTGAAAGAAGGATTTCAACATGTTTTGGGAGAAAAGGATTCCCCCCCACTCCACCCTTTTAGTCTGACATGTTCAAAGATCTTATATTTTCAATAAAAACCATGTTTCGCTCACTATAATTTCGCCAGTACTTATTTCTGTTCTATCTTTAATGCAGCTTTTTAACTCCGGTGTTGTCAAAAAGGAGAAGGGAAGAGAAATGTCGGCAGAATGTACAAAAAGGAATGTTTCAATGCTGCCATACCTAAATGGAGGCACTTAAAAAAACCTGAAATAAACACAAAAGCCCTTTTGAAAAACATCTCATGAAGTATACATGTAGCCCTCGCTTAAGGACTGTCCTGTATACATCACTGTGAAAGACGATTATTTATAAAGCAAGTAGATACAAGCAATCTTTAAGATGCACAAGTAGATGACTTTTGCTTTGAATGCTAATTGATCTAGTTAGTTAGTAGGTTAGCTTTTATGTGACTCCATTTCCAAAGATTCCAGGTGGCTCTAATAAACAACACAAAATGACAACATAAACATCAGAAATGCAAAGCCACCTGACGTGTGTCCCCGTTTTGGCAGCAAAATCTTCAAATGTTTTCCCCCAAATATTCAGATGTTTTGTGGTCTTTCAGAAGAACAGGCAGGGGTGATCTGAATAACAGAGGTAGTTGATCCAGAGGCAGGGGATTACCTGGAGGGAAAGCTCAAATTGAACTTCCTACGAAGGGTTTTCTATCAGATCTAAAATGCTCTCCACTTCTTCTGACCAGATGGACACAGTCCAGGGCTGGGCTGCTACCGGTTCTCTCTCCCTGGTTTGGGTAAACCGGTAGCTAATTTCATCGTTTTTAATTACCAGTTCAACGAACCAGTAAATCTCACCCCTGGCTGCCGCCCCCATGCCCCTCCATCTTGGATTCCAGGTAATTACAGGGCCCGCGTGGAGACTCAGGAAAGGCGAAAAACAGGCCCTCCACCGGGGTGCAGGAGGCCAACGAGGCCAGCCCCCCCCCAGCAATCAGGCAGAGAACTGGTTACTAATATTTTTGAAGCCCACCCCTGGGACACCCTCAACTTGGAAGAAGGCACACTTGAAGATGTCCCAGCTGTGAGTCATTCAAGGGCTTGAACTACCACCTCAAATCACATCCAGAAGCTGACTGGTAATCGATACAGCTCCTGGAATACAGGGATGAACCTAAGAATAGAATAGAATAGAATAGAATAGAATAGAATAGAATAGAATAGAATAGAATAGAATAGAATAGAATAACGAATAGAATAACGAATAGAGAATAGAATAGAGTAGAAAATAGAAAATAGAAAATAGAAAATAGAAAATAGAAAATAGAAAATAGAAAATAGAATAGAATAGAATAGAATAGAATAGAATAGAATAGAATAGAATAGAATAGAATTCTTTATTTCGCCAAGTGTGATTGGACACACAAGGAATTTGTCTTGGTGCAAATGCTCTCAGTGTACATAAAAAGAAAAGAGACATTCGTCAAGAGTCAAGAATCATCAGGTACAACACTTCATAATAGTCACAGTCATAATCAACCATCAAATCCTACGAGGAAACAGTCAATAAATAGAATAGAACAGTAATTAATTGGATAGGATAGGATAGGATAGGATAGGATAGGATAGGATAGAATAGAATAGAATAGAATAGAATAGAATAGAATAGAATAGAATAGAATAGAATTCTTTATTGGCCAAGTGTGATTGGACACACCAGGAATTTGTCTTGGTGCAAATGCTCTCAGTGTACATAAAAGAAAAGAGACATTTATCAAGAGTCAAGAATCATCAGGTACAACACTTAATAATAGTCATGGGGTACAATAAACAATCAAATCATACTAGGAAACAGTCAATATAAATCGTAAGGATACAAGCGACAAAGTTACAGTCATACAGTCACAAGTGGGAGGGGATGGGTGATAAGGGGTGATGAGAAGATTAACAGTAATAGTAGTGCACACTTTGTAAATAGTTCAACAGTGTTGAGGGAATTTTTTGTTTAGCAGAATGATGGCTTTCAGGAAAAAACTGCCCTTGTGTCTAGTTGTTCTGGTGTGCAGTGCTCTATAGCGTCATTTTGAGGGAAGGAGTTGAAACAGTTTATGTCTGCGATGTGAGGAGTCTGTAAATATTTTCACAGCCCTCTTTTTGACTCGTGCAGTATACAGGACCGCAGTGGAATGCGGGTGTTTGTTTTTTCTGCAGTCCTAAGGCAGGGATGTCAAACTCACGTCGTCGTCATGTAACGTATTGGAACTTTCCCCCTCTTCGCTAAATCAGGGTGGGCGTGGCCAGCACATGACGCATTCGTCCCGTAGGCTGTGAGTTTCACAACCCTGACCTAAGAATTATTTGGGATGCTGGAAATAGAATTAGCTGAAGATTCCACATGCTTTAAGATTCCACCTGATGGCTTGGAAAAGCAGAAGTCTCCTAGCTTGTTTCATTCAACGGTCAAAACTGAACACGCCAACCTTGCTCCATTTTAGCTGTGGATCTGGAAGACTTAGATGATGGTCTCATTATCTGGATAAGCTCTAAATGTCATCTAAATTCTCCTAATCAGAATAGCTGCACCAAAACTTATTCTACAATTCTAACAGATGAAAATGTTTGAGATTTATCGTTCCTTATATGGGTATTTCATTCCCAAGAGACCAGTGTAATTTTTCAGGGGATAAAATTATAATATTCATTCTGCTAAGGGATGATGGTACCAGTTTGCATGACTAAAATGATGATTAAAAAATTTAATTTCCTTTTTTCCCCCAATGTATCAGAGAGCATAGGGTTACACCATTGAGATGCTTTGCTAAAAGTATGCTGGAAAAAAATCATGTTCATGAAAACTGCATTTTTTTTTCAAATGCCACATAGCAAAAGCTGGGAAAAAAATGAGAAGCACATGAGAAGTAAAAAATGAGAAGTACATAGAAACTTCTATTCAATGTAAAACTTGCCTGCAATTATTGAAAGGCAGCTTTGCTCTTCCACAATATTCCACAATAAAAACTGGCAACATGTCTGTTGTAACTAACATTTCAGATATATTTGGTGAAGAGGATGGGTATATTTAAAAACCTTCTGCTGATATTTCAGACCTGATTTTTTTTTTAAAAAAACCAACTTAACTAATTTTCTAATACAGCAAGGAATGTCATTATTAAATCACTGCCACTGCAGCTGTGGAACTTCCTGGAGAAGATAATATATGCCTGAGATGTACGTGTCATGCAGTTACATGTATCTATATCTTTCTATAGATATAAAAATAAAAATTCCGGAAACAAAACAACCTTCCAAATGCTTCTTAAATGCATTACTAGCCATTTGTCATATCTGCAGAGGGCGGAAAGAAAAAGCAGCGCTTTTATCTGTTTCCATAAATGGCAAATTACTCATTTTCATTTAGCTTTACTATAGATTTGGTTACAGATCAGATAGGTATCTCTACAGGCTTACAAAGCTATCTTTTTTATTGTCACTGTGATCAGAAATGCTTTTCATCATTGCATCAAATTATTTGCAAAAATAATTTATCTAGGTTCAATTGCATCATTAGGAACTGCTAAGCAGTTTGCACACTCGAGACTGGTGGACGTTAGGAATATCTGAGTTGGTGTTTGGAGACTCTTTGTTTTATTGTTTAGTAACTTTATCTGGTGTTCTTGGCAGCCTTGTAAAACCTTGGCAAGGCTCTTTCTTATCAGAGCTAATTGGCTTGAAGCAGGCTTTTACCCATGGAGGAACAGGATTCATAAAGAAACATTAAAAGGTTGTGCTGTTACCTTTGTCTCGTGTTTGCTTCTTTGGAACCAGGTTTGGGTCAGAACAATGTATAGGTAGACCTCATCTTACAACAGTTCATTTAGTGACCGTTCAAAGTTACAACAGCACTGAAAAAGTGACTTATGACTATTTTTCCCACTCCCGACTATAGCAGCATTCCCATGATCACGTGATCAAAATTTTGGCAACTGACTCATATTTATGATGGTTGCAGTGTCCTGGGCTCGTAGGATCCCCTTTTGCAACCTTCTGTTCTGACCCAAACCTGGTTCCAAGAGAGCAAACACAAGACAAAGGCAGCAGCACAACCAGGGGGTGGGATTCTACCAGTTCGCACCTATTCACTAGAACCGGTTGTTAACATTCTAACCAGTTTGGAGAACCGGTTGTTAGAAGAAATTACTGGCCTAATCCTGTAAGGAAGGCAGGAAGGAAACATTCTGGTGTTGCTTACAGAAACTGCCTCTCCATTAACCCTTATGACATTCTTGGCAGGACTAGATTTCCTGTCTCAGGAACTTCTCTGGAGTTTTTTTCCCCTCCTTTGCTGGTACTTTGCTTGTGCGGAGTGACCATGCAAAGTTACAATGGCACTGAAAAAAGTGACTTATGACTGTTTTTCACACTTACGACTATTGCAGCATCCCCACAGTCATGAGAGGCCAGGCGAGGAGATGAGTGCCGCGATGTGAGTGAGGTTGAGCTGGCCACGCCCAGCCAATAACATGACCAAGCCACATCCACCCAGTCACCTGATCACCAAGCCACGCCCACCACCTAAGCCACGCCCACAGAACCAGTTGTTAAAAATTTGAATCCCACCCCTGAGCACAACCTTTTTATGTTTCAGCTAAGAATCCTGTTTCTTCACAGATAAAAGGCTGCTTCCAACTAATTAGCTTGGCAAGGCTGCCAAAAAACAACAGATAAGAAATAGTTTACAACACAAGAGTCTTCAAATACCAACTGTAATGTCCACAAGGCTGAGTTTCAAAAGGTCTTTGCTTCCTACAAAGACAGCTTGCCTTTTACCTTCTTGAAGGAGGGGCCATTACCTTGCAAGCCTTACTCCTGAGTCACCAGTGCTGTTTTAGCTGCTCTTTCCTGCAAGCAACCCTGTGCTCGTGCACACTGGGCACAGGCTCCTCGGGAACCTCCTCATCGCTGCTGCCAGCCCCCACAATCTCTGAAGGCAGCAGTCCACTCCCTGATGGTCCTGGCCCCTCATCTGAGTCCTCGCTCTCCTCAGCCATCCGCACCTGCTGCCGGCTAATCACGACACCTTCTGACAAGCAAAGTCAAGGAGAAAACTAGATTCATTTAACAACTGTGTCACTAACTTAACAACTGCAGTGATTTCCCTTAACAACTGTGGGAAGAAAAGTCATAAAATGGGATGAATTCACTTAACAGCTCTCTTGCTTAGCAATGGAAAGTTCGAGTTCAACTGTGGTCATAAGTCAAGGACTACCTGTATTTCGTGTAAGTAAAAAATGCAACCTACCAATTGCTTCAAAGTGCAGCAGTTTAGACCAGCAGGTGATTTTTTAAAAATAAAACTTAGCTGGATATAGTCTGAACAACATAGAACTATCTTGACAGAAAAACGTTTTAAAAATTGAAGAGGAATCATGAGGAATTTCTCTTTAACTGGTGCAAGTGTTAGTGTTATATTACCATCAATACCTCTCTAAAATCTCAAGTACTCAATGAAAGAAAATAATAACTAGATTATTTTTCTCACTGGTTTTCCTATAGCTCTGTCTCCCTCCCTCTCTCTTTTCCTCTGATAAATTCAAGAATCTTAACAGATTGATGGGTTTCTCTCAGAAAAAAAAAGTTTTTATTTGGCAAATTACTAGTAAATACTGCTTAGGTGGATGATGAAATTGTTCCTATTGTTAAAATGATGAGAATATTTTCTGCCACACAATGAATTGTTTCAACTGACGGCCATTTCAGAAAAAGATATCCACTATGTCACTGGAATTTCTGGAATTTCTCCATAGTCTTACGTAGCAAAACTGCAGTATACTATACTATAGTACCTACTGAAGCCAATTATAAGTAAGGGTAATGTTGCCTGCCCTTACTCTGAGTGGGTGAACATTTTCACTTAGTTTAACTAAGCGAGGATTTCATAATAGGGACTTGATCTTAACATGGTCTTAATTAAAACATGAACCAGCAGAATTAAAATCCATGTTTCTATCCAGAAAGAAGAAAATTAAGAGACAGATTCGTTTTCTACAAATCACAAATTCAAAATTATATTCCTTGTAAAATATGACAGCTGTTCATCGTGAACAAATGTACAAACTTCTTTGTCAGAAAGCTGGTGTAGTATACTAGTAGTAGTATAAGGAGACCCAGATTATAATTCCATCAGCTATGGAATCTGAATCCTATCTTCCACATAGGGTTAATTGATGGGAAGGAAAAAATTAAAGAGCACTGCTATCTTGAGCAGGTTTATAAAGAGCAAGTTATAAACCCAGCAAATACATAAATTCTATCATTGCATTTTATCCCCTTAGGCTTTCATTTAAGGTACTTAAAAGTTTGCAGGCTTAATAGTTTGGCCCTCTTAAACTAGAGGAAAGTGAAACCAAAAGTCTAGAAATTGGAGAGGGGATTGAGTAAGAAAATGTTGGAGAAATATGAACAAGGCATATACAATCTATGCAACTCTTGATGTTACAAAAGAATAGAATAACAGAGTTGGAAGGGACCTTGGAGGTCATCTAGTCCAGTGGTCACCAACCCGTGGCCCATGGACCACTGGTGAGCCGTGAGAAAATTTTGGTGGGCAGCAGTGAAATCTCACCCCCAGAGCACCCCCCCCAAAGCAATTAATCCAGGCTGTGCGGGAACACAAGGCTGCACTGCCCACATGGCCCACGGGAACCCTCCCCGCCTACTCACTCCTTTCCCGGCAAACTTGCCTGCTAAATTGCTATTTTTCCGACCATCAGCTGTGAGATTTAGATTAGCTAGGAAGCAGGAAATGGTTGGATTTCTTGCTTTCTAGATAGTCTTTAGATCTTCTGCTCTGCTTTTAAGTACAGCCGAACCTCCCTTAGGACTGAACATTTTATTATTCTGTGCAGAGTCACAGCAAGCAAATTTTATGTGACAGACTGAGGTAGCTGATGGCAGATAGATAGATCACTGAATGATTCTGTGAGCAACTCAATCTGTCTGCCTGCTTTGCCTGATTTTGGGTAAAAATTGCTCTTTTTTATATAAAAAATTCAGTATTTACATACATGGTGTGTTGTGAGTTAATTTTGTGAGTTTGCTTGCAAGTAAATTTTATGTGACAGACTGAGCTAGCCGATGGCAGATAGATAGATCTCTGAATGAATCTGTGATTCTGTGAGCAACTCAATCTGCCTGCCTGCTTTGTCTGATTTTGAGTAAAAGTTGCTCTTTTTTTTATAAAAAATTCAATATTTGTATAAATATTTATAATATTTACATACAAGCCATGCCCAGCCGGTCACATGACACCAATCCACACCCACAAATTAGGCCATGCCCAAAGAACTGGTTAGTGGTCCCTGGGATTTAAAATTATGAGTTTGGTGGTCCCTGAGGTCCAAAAGGTTGGCGACCCCTGCTCTAGTCCAACTACCTGCTTAGGCAGGAAACTTTCGAACAAATGATTAACCAATCTCTCCTTTAAAAACTTCCAGTGTTGGTAGTGGGGATTAGTATTAGAATACTGCAACCAATTTTGGTCACCATACTACAAAAAAGATGTTGAGACTTTGGAAAATGTTCTGAGAAGAGCAACTAAGAAGATCAAAGACCTGGAATGTCTTACAAAGAACGGCTGCAAATTTTGGTTCTGGCTAGTCTAAAGAAAAGAAGAATTGGGGTGACATGATAGCAGTATTCCAGTATTTGAAGGGCCTGCCATAAAAAAGGGGGGGTTCAAATTATTCTCCAAAGCACCAGAGGGCAAGACAAGAAATAATAGTTGGAAACTGATCAAAGAGAGAAGCAACCTGGAATTAAGGATAAACTTCCTAAAAATGAGGACAATTAAGCAGTGGAACAATTTGCCTTCAGAAATCGTGGGCGCTCCATCGCTGCAGGTTTTTAAGAAGAGACTAGACAGTCACTTGTCTGAGACGGGATAGGTTCTCCTGCTTGATCAGGGGGCTGGACTAGAAGACCTCCAAGGTCCCTTCCAGCTCTATTTTATTCTATTAGTAGGATTGTGCAAAATTGGTGCCTTGCCTTGACAATGCTCCAGATGCAATGCCACAGGAGTGTCACACAAGGTATGGTCCAAAAGGAGCTGCAACAGTTGCAAGCAAAGTTCTATTTTTTTTTTTATCTGCATCTCACTTTTAAAAATGGATGGTGCAGAAACCTAAAGAAATGGGTGCAACTTTCATTGCACCGTTGTGATCTCCATCCTTAGCTTTTTTTTTTTTTGAGCCATACCCAATGGACATCCCTGCAACATCACTTCAGAGTTGCTTCAGGAGCCAGGGCGTAGCCTGCAAAGTGTAAAGGGGAATTGTATTGCTTTGTTTTGCACATTGTTGTCCGAAGTGTGCAGGCAGCGAAGTCTTTTTAGCTCATCAGAGGAGCCATTTGGAGGGATACAATGTGCTTTGACAAGGTGAATTGCCTTACTTGTTTAGCCTCTCTGATGTAAATTAGGAGCAACTGCAAAGCTCTGGAGGCCCAGTGACTATTAAAAAGAGGTGAATCTAAACCAAACCCTCTGAACTGAATTGAGGGTTTAGAATATTTTTTTCAGCAGTAGTCAGTATTGGATTGTTGTACGTTTTAGATGTGAAGTGTACAAGAGAAGAAAAATCAATGTTATTTCCTAGTGTGTAGTAAAAATAACTTCCCTTTTACACAAAGAAAGAAGAGATTGACAGATCAAAATAAATGGAACAATTTCCTTTTGTATTCTCCTGGCATTGTGTATTCCTCCATCCACCTTAGAAGCAGAAGCAGCATTGTAATTCTGATCTACGGAGCAAGAAGCCAAATTAACCCCGAGGGCCTTAAAAAAGAATATTAATGAGTTCTCAATCATCAGATGTCATTTTAAGATGATCGTTAGTCCATCTCTAAAGAATCTTGTGCAATATGGATAGCTGATTATTTCTGAGCTGCAGAAATGAAAAGCCCCAGTGATTTGTAGCAGATCTTCCATTAAATCAGTTAAAAATTCCAAATGTTATGAGTCTTAAGAACAAGAGTAAAGAATTATTTAGTGGCCGGGGAATGAAATCATTGGACTTCGAAATGATACAGATTACATTTGTGATTTAGTATAAAGTGGCATTTTTAAACTATCTAACTTAATACATGTTTTAAATGGGTTTTAGACTAGGTTTTTAATTATTATTATTATTACTTTAATTATTTTAATTTTTAAATACTGTGTAGTATGATTGTGATGTGGTGCTTGGGGCACTGGGCTGTACTGTGTAGTATGATTGTGATGTGGTGCTTGGGGCACTGGGCTGGAGTAGCTTTCAAATTTCATTGTATTTTGAATGCAATGACAATAAAGATATTCTATTCTATTCTATTCTATTAAGGCCTCATCATAAAATTAGGCACAGCTGAAATTTGCTTGGAATTAGGAATTTTAGTCCGTTTTTGTAAATGGCCATAAGCCTTCCAGCCACAGAAAACCAACCCTTAGAGGAGCAAATCTTACTGCACCTTTGTATAGTTTGCCAACTGCACAGTGGCAAATAGGACAGCACTCCCAGAGGGTTAATGTCATTGCCCAGAAGATCATGGGTTGCCCTCTCCCCTCTTTGGAAGAGCTTTATAGCTCCCGCTGCCTTAAGAAAGTTCAAAACATTCTCAAAGATCCATCTCATCCTGGGCACCCCTTTTTTTTTAACTATTACCATCTGGCAGTTTCAAGGATATCACCTGCTTGATAAGATAGAGGGAAGAGCACCGGAGAGTATTATTATAGGTGCTCTTCTGGGTTTCTATCAACAGCTGCAGTCTGGTGTTGAAGCTTAGGAAAAGAAAAGGAACAGAAAAGATAAGTCTTTGGAGAAGAGAGTTATAACAAGAGCCTTGGATAATTAAACAAAGTGCAGTGTGCTCTTTTTATTCTTTTTAAGCTGTGCTACCCCTCCTCATCAGTTTACCTTTTTTTTGCAATAGCTATTTGAATTTTTGGCTCTCTGGAACTTGTCTTTGGTTTTTTTTTTCTTGTCTTTGGAAGTTAAATTTCTACATCTGCTTTTTATTTTAAAGGAAAAGCTTTAGTATTAATGCTTCCCTTCCTTTTCTTTTTAAGGGAGTAGCTGTTTTCTTCTCTTTCCCTTCCTGGTATTTTTGTCTTTCCATCTACCTTCCATATTGTTTTCTTTTCTTTTTCTTTTGGTTTATTTTTATGCATACTTTTATATTTGAGATCTCTTAATTGGATTAAGGTGTTGAAGGACCTGGATAATTTTTCCTTTCTTTTTTAGCCTTTTTCTTCTCTTTTTCGCCTGTTTAGGATTTTACAACTTTTTGTGTGTGTTCATGGTGTGTTTATGGTCTTTTCCTTCATTTTTAAATTTTTACTGTCATCTAACCAACTGATTGGATTAAGGTCTAGAAGAACCTGAAGATTTTGAACTCCTCAAAATGAGTAGGAAATTAACAGCTCCTGGTTCTTCAACTTCCACTTCTTCCTCTCCACCATCTGGAGGACAACGTTCAATACAGATAATATTAAGGCAAAAAAAAAGAACAAGGAAAAGTGACCCTGCAGTTGATTATGCAAGGAATTCAAAATATTCAAACAAGGTAGCATTTTGGAGATGGGAGGAGCTTGCGCCGTGGCGATACGGTCTGCAATCGAGCTCCTCGATTGCAGCCGATATCTCCGCCACTGGCCGGTCCAACGGACCTACGCTGTCCCGTAGGGACAGCCATCGTGAAGAGCATATCCTGAGGATTTCGGGGATACCGCAAAATCCCTGGAGAGCCCGGGTGAAGCTCTTCTTGCCAGCGGCGGAGAGGCAGCCCCCATGCTGCTGAGGCCGGGGCGACTCCAGACGGAAAGAGTTTGAGAAAGAGTTTGTCGGTTGGGTGAGAACTTCTTTTTTTTATTTAATTTTTTGAATTTGGAAAGTTTACTCTAATTATCTGAAGAAACCTGTGTGATTTTTGTTTTGTTTTTTGACAAAATTGATTTAGCGGCGTTTTTTTAGGGAAACGTCAAAGAGAGAATCCATTTTTTTTCTTTTCTTTGCTTCCGGACTCTATTGTTACTTATTGGATAACTGGACTGTTTTCTTTTTTCTATATATTCATATGTTTTATTCTTCTTCTGGACTTTTTTTTTTTTTTTTTCTGGGCTAGAGGCTTCTCTTGATTTTGTTTGATTTTTCGGTTTTTGTTTTGTGTATTGCAAGCCGGCTTTCCCTTAAGAGAGGAGGGGGGAAAGTGAGAACTATGATACTTTGTAACACTGCCACCTAGAGGCTCGGAAATATTTAAAAAAAAGAAAAATAGACTCTTCTTCTCAAGGACATCCCCTGATAAGATAGAGGAAAGCACTTTGTGGAATATTATTACAGGTGTCTTTCTGGATATACATGGCTCAGCTTTGAAGCTTGTGGGAAAGAGAAGGGAGTTATAATTAGAGCCTTGGATAATTAAATAGAGTGCAGTGTTGTTGTTTTTTTTGAGTTCTGCCAACCCCTTCACTAACATCAAGGTCCTGACTTTTAAGCTTGATTTATTTGCAAAGGGAAGCCTCTGAATTTCTTTTTTCTACTTATATTTTATTTTGATTTAACTGATTTTATTTTTTCTTTTGCCTATTTGGATCCTGTTTTCTCTTTTTTCCTTTTTTTTTTTTTTAATGTACATTAGCGGACTATTTCTTTTTCCTTTTTTTAATTGAGGTTTTTTCTTTTTTCTTTTTTTTTTTTCTGGCTGGACTAAGGTGTGGAATCTGAAGAAACTTATTTTTCTTGGTTTTTGTTTTGTTTTTTGTTTTTTCTCTTTTTCTTCTTCCCTTCTTCCTTTTTGGCTTTGTCTTGTTTATTATTATTATTGGGTTTTTATTTTTACTGTTACTTTTTTTTATGGTTTTTTTTTTCTTTTTTTATTGGACTAAGGTCAGGAAGAATTTGAAGAATTTTTTTTTTTTCTTCTTTCTTTTTTTCTTTTTTTCTCTCACTTTTGGCTTTTTTATTGTTGGCCTTTTTACCTTGGATTAAAATTTCATATTTTTTTCTCTTTTTTTGTGGATTAAAATTTGAAAAAACTTGAAGAGTTGGAACCACTTAAAATGAGTAAGAAATTTATATCTTCGGGTGCCTCTATGTCTGCTTCTGCCTCCCCACCATCTGGACAGCGTTCAATTCAGACATTGTTAAAGCAAGATAAAGAGAAAGAAAAAGAACAAGAAAGAGTATCCTTCCAGATGATTATGCAAGGAATTCAAGATCTTAAGGTAAAAATGGATACTATTGAACAAAGAACAGGTAGGATGGAACAGATGATGGAAAAATATGAAGAGAGACTCCAAAATGTTGAAGAGGGAGGCAAACAAAGAGAGGAGAAAATTGGAAATATCGACAATAGATTAACAGCGATTGAACAAGAAAAAAGTGAGATGTTGAAGTGGGAGTTGGATAGATCAGAATTTTATCTTAGATTCCAAAATATAGAAGAAGAAAAAGGACAAGATTTGGTTGCGATAATGGTAGGAATCTTGGCGGAGGCGCTCGAGATAACAGAAGAGAAGATGATGGATGGAATTGATGAGATATATCGAGTTTTTACAAGATATGCGATGAGAAATAACCTACCCAGAGAAGTTCATATTAGATTTATTAAAAAATCTTTGAAGACACAAATATTGCAAGTAGCAAGAGAGAAGCCACTGAAATACAAAAGTAAAGAAATTTTGGTTTTAAAACAAATACCTAGAAGAGTGAGAGAGATGAGAAGAGAATACCGATTCCTGACTAAAAGGTTATTGGAAAAAGAGGTGTCTTACAGG
The DNA here is from genome assembly GCF_900518735.1 of Pseudonaja textilis. Next base: position 18,213,713 of record NW_020769320.1, on the reverse strand, counting down.
TGGTTGATTCCAGAAGGATTGATGTTTACGTGGCAGGAACAGAGACATAGAATTGATTCAATTGAGAAAGCAGAACTGTTTTGCGCAGAGGTTTTTGGAGGCAGAGAAGGAGGAGCAGGAAAGGAGGTCCCATCAATTGAATCTCAAGAGGAACAAATGGAGGTTGGAAAAGAAGAAGGTGCAGTAGGTGGACAAGTGGATATTAAAGATCAACGTGAGGCAAGACCCACGAGAGTGGTTAAATCTAAATATAAAACATAATTATGGAAGAAAAAAAATTGATTACAATGAATATAAATGGACTGAACTCAGCTGCTAAGAGAAGGAAGATTTTCCATAAATTAATGAAATTAAGGTTCGACATAATTTGTTTACAAGAAGTTCATATTAAAAAGCAACATGAACAATTGTTATTACAACCAAAATTAGGGAAATTGTTTACCTCTTTGACACAATCCAAGAAAAGAGGGGTGGTTTTATATATTAAAGAGGCCATTCCAGCAAAAATGATTTATACAGATGATGATGGGAGAATATTAATGGTAGAAATAATGGACAATAATAGAAAGATACTTTTGATTGCAATTTATGCACCGAATGATAAACAGGAAGAATTCTATAGAAAATTACATACTAAGACTGCCGAACTTGACTATGCTAATGTAATTATGATGGGAGACTTTAATGGAATTGTGGATAATAGACTTGACTATATTGCAACAACAGTAAAGCATAACAGGAAAACTCTTCCTAAATCCTTTTTTAAAATGATAGATGAATTAACTTTAAAAGACATATGGAGAGAAAGAAATGATAAATCTAAGCAATTTACGTTCTATTCAAATAGGCATCTATCATGGTCCAGACTGGATATGATTTGGATCTCAACAGATTTAATGTCTAGTATTCAAGAAGTAAATATTGAAACAAGTACTTGGGCTGACCATAACCCATTGACAATTGAATGGAAGGGACAAAGGAAAAGATCGAGATGGACATTAAATAATTCTATTTTAAAGGATAAGGAATTTATACAATGGATGGAGAAAGAATTGGCCTTCTTCTTTAAAGAGAACAGAAAAGAAGACACCTCAATACAGAATGTTTGGGACACAATGAAGGCCTATGTTAGAGGCTTGATAATAGACTATACAAGAAAAAAGAACAACAGGAAAAGGCGAACTCTTAAAGCCTTGGATGATGAATATAAGGGACTTGAAAAAGAATTACAGAAAATGCCACACAGAAAAGATGTTAAAATGAAACTGGATATAACTAAACATAAAATGGATTTAATAGAGAAAGAAGAACTGGCACAGAAAATTAGGAATGCTAAACAGAATTATTTTGAGGATGCAAACAAGCCAGGTAGATGGCTAGCATACAAATTGAGAAAGGAGAAAGAGTCGAGGAAAATACCGCAGTTAATAGACGACCAAGGTAAAATTTGTTATGGCAGCAAAGAAAAAAAAGAGATTATTTATGATTTTTATAAGCATTTGTATAAGAAAGAAGACATTGATGAGGAGAAAGTTAAACAATACCTACAGAATGCAAATCTACCTAAGATACCTAAAGAGATTGAAGAAATGCTAGAAAGTAATATAACAATGATGGAGTTAAGTCAAGCACTTAAGAAACAAAATAATGGAAAGGCACCAGGTCCAGACGGGTTTCCTGTAGAATTTTATAAAATCTTTCAAGAATCACTGTGTATTCCACTGTTAGAAGTTATGAATGAAGTTATGTTAAAAAAGATGATACCTAAAACATGGTCAGAGGCTTACATTACACTTATTCCAAAAGAGGAGGCGGACCTACTGCAAATCAAGAATTATAGACCGATTTCTTTACTAAATGCAGATTATAAAATTTTTGCTTCAATATTAGCAGAAAGACTTAAAAAGTACTTGAATAACTTTATCCACCCAGACCAAAATGGGTTTTTGCCAAAGCGACAAATCAGAGACAATATGAGAGTAATTCTGGACACCCTGGAATACTATGAGGCACATCCTGAAAAGCAAATGGCTTTGATATTTTTAGATGCTCAAAAGGCATTTGATAACGTGAATTGGAGATTTATGTTACTTTTAATGGAACAGATGGGCTTTGCTAGAAGATTTATTCAGGCAATAGAAGCAATTTATAATGAACAAACAGCTAAGGTAATGATGGAGGGAGAATTTACAGATCCTATTAATATAAGAAAAGGCACAAGACAAGGTTGTCCTCTTTCTCCCTTGATATTTGTATTGACTTTGGAAGTGTTGAATAGAAATATCAGAGAAGATAAAACTATAAAAGGAATGAAAATTAAAAAGGAAGAATTTAAACTACAAGCCTTTGCAGATGACCTAGTCTTTATCTTGGAAGACCCTATAGAAACAGCCTCGAAACTGTTGGAAAAGATAGAGGTCTATGGGGAGGTGGCTGGTTTGAAAATAAATAGAGATAAAACAAAGATTTTGTCAAAGAATATGTTGCTGAAACAAAGGGAAGAGTTGGCAGAACTGTTAAAAATTCAAGTTACAAACAAGGTTAAGTATCTGGGGATATATTTGACATCAAGATGTAGTACATTGAAGGAGAATAATTATATTAAACTTAAACAACAGATAGCTCAAGACTTGAAAAAATGGGAGAACTTACAATTGTCATTAATAGGAAGGATTTCAACAATTAAGATGAACATTTTACCCAGAGTCTTATTTTTGTTTCAAACAATACCAATTAGGCTTGGAAAAGAATATTTTGAGGATTTAAATAAAATTGTTTTGAAGTATATATGGCAAGGTAAGAAAGCAAGAATAAAGTTAAAGCTTTTACAGGATGCTAGATTTAGAGGAGGGTTTGGACTGCCTAATTGGGAGTTGTACTACCAAGCTGCAAACTTGACGTGGGTTAAAGAATGGATAACATTAAGGAAAACCAGATTGTTGACATTAGAAGGTCATGATTTGTTGTTGGGCTGGCATGCTTTTTTATGGTACAAGGGAACTAAAACACAGGGGTATTTTAGAAGGCATTATATACGGGAGTCTCTGTGGTTGAATTGGGAGAAGATAAAAAAACAGTGTTATTTGAAAATTCCAGTTTGGTTATCGACGATAGAAGCGTTTTCTTATCCTATAATCTATAAAAAGGAACAAACAGTTAACTATGGGGAATTATTAGATGAAAAGGGTGAACTTAAATCGATGCAAAAATTGGAAGAACAAGGTATACGGATGAATTGGTTTTCATATTTGCAAATATATTCAAAGTACTATGAGGATTCCAAAGCAGAGGGATTTTATGATAAGCAAACTGACTTGGATAAGATTTTGATGGGTACTGATGAAAAGGTGATTAAAAAATTGTATGGTTATTTATTGCAAATTAAGCTTGAGGAAGAACAAGTTAAAGAAACTATGATTGCGTGGGGGAGGAATTTTGGATATGGGATTGATTTAGAGAAATGGCAGAAATTATGGTCGCAAAATTATAAAATGACAATGTCTACAGCCTATAAAGAAAACTTGTATAAGATGTTTTACAGGTGGCATTTTCCCCCGACAAGGATAGCAAGAATGTTTAAGAACAAATCCGAAAAATGCTGGAAATGTCATCAGAAACCTGGTTCATACTATCACATGTGGTGGACTTGTGAGGATGCTAGAAAATATTGGACTAAAATCCACATGTGGCTGGAAAAAATGACAAAGAAGCATATAGACTTGAAACCGGAGTTTTTTCTATTGGGAATACTACCAGATACTTATAGTAAAGAGTTGAAATATTTGATTGTAAATGTATTGACTGCTGCTAGGATTGTATTTGCAAAAAATTGGAAAAATGAGAAAATTCCATTGCAAGAAGAAGTTGTAAAGAAAATTTTGGAATGTGCTGAGATGAGTAGATTGACTTTTGAAATTAGAGAGCAAGAAGATAAACAATTTTATTTAGTTTGGGATCTTTTCTATCAATGGTTGAATGATGAAATATTAAAATATAAAAGTTAGATAATAAGGAATAATAATGACTTTATTTTCCCTTTCCTTTTATTGGTTTTTGATACTATATTTATATAATAGTTTTCTTTGTTTCTTTCTTTTTCATATTTGGGATAGAATTGGTATGATTATAAGATTTGTTTTAGAATAAAATATTTAAAATATAGTTATCTCATAAAGGCATGACCGAATAAAAGTTTAGTCAAATTTTTTTTTTTTTCTTTAATAGAGATACTAGGATTTATAAATTTGTATTGATAAGAGTATTATATAAAGTAACTGTAATTGTGACTATGAGGTGAATGCACAAAACCGATGGACCAACCGACTTACGGTGTGTACAAAAATATGGGGGAGCTGATACTTTTATGTTTTGTTGTTGTGTTTTTTATGTTAAAAAAATAATAAAAATTTATATAAAAAAAAAAAAATATTCAAACAAGATCAGAGAATATTGAAAAGAGAACAGAGAACATTGAACAAAGAACAGGGAAAACTGATGAAAAAGTGGAGAACATTCAACAAATGATGATGAAGTATGATGAGAGACTCCAAAAAATTGAAGAAGATAAACAAAGAGACAAGAAGATTGGAGACATTGATAACAGATTAACTGAGGTTGAACAAGATAAAAGTGGCATGCTGTGATGGGAGATGGACAGATCAGAATTTTATCTTAGATTCCAAAACATAGAAGAAGAAAAAGGACAAAATCTAGCTGAGATAATGATAGAAATATTGGCTGAAGCTTTGGAAATAACTCAAGAGAAGATAATGGATGGAATAGATGAGGTTTATCGAGTCTTCACAAGATATGCGATGAGAAATAGCTGACCAAGAAAAGTTCACATCAGATTTACGAAGAAAGCCATTAAAACGCAAATATTGCAAGTGGCAAGAAAGAAAACATTGAAATACAAAGATAAGGAGATTGTGGTGTTGAAACAAGTACCCAGAAGAGTGAGAGAGATGAGAAGGGAATACTGATTCTTGACCAAATTATTACTTAAAAAAGAGGTGAATTATAGATGGCTGATTCCAGAAGGTTTAATGTTTACATGGCAAGAACAGAGATATAGAATTGACTCAATTGAGAAAACTGACTCATTTTACACAGAATTTTTCAGAGGGGAGGAAGAGGCAGAAAAAGAAATTTCACTAATTGAATTCCAAGAGGACTCCCAAATGACGACTGAAAAAGAAGAAGGTGCAGTAGGTGGAAAGGAGAAAGCCAAAGAACAACGTGAACCAAGATCCACAAGAGCTGTTAAACCTAATTACAAAATATAACCATGGAAGAGAAAAAATTGATTACAATTAACATAAATGGACTTAACTCAGCCGTTAAAAGAAGGGAAATCTTTCATAAATTAGAGAAATTAAACTTTGATATAATCTGCCTACAAGAAGTACATATTAAAAAACAATATGAACAATTGTTGATACAGCCAAAATTAGGGAAAATATTTACTTCCTTGACACAATGTAAGAAAAGAGGAGTGCTTAATACTATTACTAATAATACTATTTTAAAGGGAAAAGACTTCACACAGTGGATGGAAAAAGAATTGGCCTTTTTCTTTGGAGAAAACAAAAAAGAATCAATTCATCAATGTATGGGATACAATGAAGGCATATGCCAGAGGCTTGATAATAGACTATACAAGGAAAAGAAATACCATGAAAAGATTAGCCTCTAAGGCATTAGAAGATGAGTATAAAGGACTCAAAAAAGAGCTACAGAAAATGCCCCAGAGAAAGGACATTAAGTTAAAAATAGATATATCCAAACATAAAATGGGTCTAATAGAAAAAGAAGAATTAGCACAAAAAATTAGAGGTGCCAAACAGAACTATTTTGAAGATGCAAATAAACCAGGTAGATGGTTAGCATATAAATTGAGAAAGGAGAAAGAATCAAGGAAAATATCGCAATTAATAGATGACCAAGGCCAAGTTTGCTATGGTAGTAAAGAGAAGAAGGAAATTATTCGAGATTGTTATGGGAAACTATACACACAAGAGAATATTGATGAGGAAAGAGTTAAACAGTATTTACAGAACGCTAATTTACCCCAGATACCTAAAGAGATTGAAACAGTGTTAGAAAGCAATATAACGATGATGGAGTTAACTGAAGCACTTAAGAAACAAAATAATGGGAAGGCACCAGGCCCAGATGGACTTCCGGCAGAATTTTACAAAACATTACACGAATCATTGAATTTTCCATTGCTAGAAGTTATGAATGAAGTTATGTTAAAGAAGAGGATACCTAAATCATGGTCAGAAGCTTATATCACACTTGTTCCAAAAAAGGAGACCGATCCACTACAAATCAAGAACTATAGACCTATCTCCCTACTAAACGCAGATTATAAAATCTTTTCTTCAATATTGGCAGAAAGACTTAAAAATATTTAAATAATTTTACCTATCCTGACCAAAATGGATTTCTGCCAAAGAGACAAATCAAAGACAATATGAGAGTAATCTTGGACACTTTGGAATACTATGAGGCACATCCTGAAAAACAAATGGCTCTGATATTTCTAGATGACAGAAGGCATTTGATAATGTGAATTGGCGATTCATGTTATTACTGCTGGAACAGATGGGCTTTGCTAGAAAATTTATTCAAGCAATAGAAGCTATATATCATAAGCAGACGGCAAAGGTAATGATAGAGGGAGAACTGACAGAATCTATCGATATAAGAAAAGGAATAAAACAAGGGTGCCCACTATCACCTCTGTTGTTTGTGTTAACTTTGGAAGTGCTAAACAAAAATATTAGAGATGAAAAGAATATAAAAGGGATGAAAATTTAAAAGGAAGAATTTAAGTTGCAAGCATTTGCAGATGATCTGGTTTTCATCTTAGAAGACCCACTAGAAACAGCATCAAAATTGATAGAAAAGATACATATGGAAAGGTGGCTGGTTTGAAAATAAATAAAGATAAGACAAAGATCTTAACAAAGAATATGCTATCAAGACAAAAGGAAGAATTGGCGGACCTATAGAAAATTCAGGTCATGAATAAGATCAAGTATTTGGGGATATATTTGACAGCAAGATGCAGTACACTAAAAGAGAATAATTATATAAAACTTAAACAGCAGATAGCGCTAGATTTGGTGAAGTGGGAAAATTTACAACTGTCATTAATAGGGAGAATATCAACAATCAAGATGAATATATTACTCAGAATTTTATATTTGTTTCAAACAATTCCAATTAGGCTTGAAAAAGACTACTTTGAAGATTTAAATAAAATTGTATTGAAATATATATGGAAAGGTAAGAAAGCGAGAATAAAGTTAAAACTTTTGCAAGATGCTAGAATAAGAGGAGGATTTGGTTTGCCTAATTGGGAGTTGTATTACCAAGCTACAATTTTGATGTGGGTTAAGGAATGGATAACACTAAGAAATACTAGATTGTTGACATTAGAAGGACATGACCTGTTGTGGGGTGGCATGCTTTTTTATGGTATAAAGGAACTAAAACACAGGGGTACTTTAGAAGACATTATATATGGGTGTCTCTGTGGTTAAATTGGGAGAAGACTAAAAGACAATGTTATTTGAAAATTCCAGTCTGGCTATCGACTATTGAAGCATTTTCCTATCCTATAATATACAAAAAGGAACAAACAGTTAGATATGGTGAAATATTGAATGAAAAGGGTGAACTTAAATCTATACAAAAAATAGAGGAACAAGGTATAAAGATGAATTGGTTTTCATATGAGCAAATACATTCAAGGTATGATCAAGATTCTAAAACAGAAGGTTTCTATGATAAATTGACTGACTTAGATAAGATTTTGACAGGTACTGATGAAAAGGTGATTAAAAACTTGCATGGATATTTATTAGAAATTAAACTAGAAGAAGAACAAGTTAAAGAAACTATGATTGCTTGGGGGAAGAATTTTGGATATGGGATTGATCTAGAGAAATGGCAAAAATTGTGGTCTCAAAATTATAAAATGACAATGTCAACAGCATATAAAGGAAATTTGTATAAGATGTGTTACAGGTGGCATTTTCCCCCAACAAGAATAGCAAGAATGTTCAAGAATAAATCTGAAAAATGTTGGAAATGTCATCAGACACCTGGCTCATATTACCATATGTGGTGGATTTGTGCGGATGCTAAAAAACACTGGACTAAAATCCACACTGGTTGGAAAAAAATGACAAAAAAGCATATAGATTTGAAACCAGAAATATTTTTATTGGGAATTTTACCTGAAATATATAGTAAAGACTTGAAATATCTGATTGTAAGTGTATTAACAGCGGCTAGGATTGTATTTGCTAAAAACTGGAAAAATGAGAAAATACCATCACAGGAGGAAATCATTAAGAAAATATTGGAATGTGCTGAAATGAGTAGATTGACATTTGAAATTAGAGAACAAGATGATAAACAATTTTATAAAATTTGGGATCTATTCTATCAATGGTTAGACAATAAAATATAGTAATGAAATATGTAGACTTTTAGAAAATAATAAATATATAAAGATGTATTCTTTTCTTATTATATCTACAAAATGATTCTAGGATAGATCTGGGATGATAATATGAATTGTCATAAAACAAATTAAGTAATATATGATCATTTTGGAAAACATGAATGAATAAAAGTATAGTCAAATGATTGATTAATAATGATATTAATGTATTTAATATATTGATTGAAAATACGAGATTATATACAATGCAATTATAACTGAAGACTATGAAATGGAAGCACCAAACAATCTGTAAACCAACCGGCACACTGTATGTACATATATGGAAGATGATTTGATGTTTTTATGTTTTGTTTGTTTATGTTTGTTTTAAAAACCAATAAAAATTTATTTTTAAAAAAAGGTGCCATGACAATAAAGTAAACTAAACTAAACTAAAACGCGATTGGACTTCTATGCTAGAACAGAACGGAACTTGCAGATGCATTAGAGTTACTTGCTTTGGTATGATGGGGGGGGAAAGGGGCTTTTAAACATAGTGCTGGGGATTTTGTGGCTGAATGTATTCTTTCAGTTGCACCAGTTGCAGTGACATTTCAAGGCAAGAAGCAGGTCTTGCTGTTCGTACGCTCCAGGAAACCAGTTTTCCTCCCCATTGTGACTCCATGCCTAGTAAAACATGCACGATGCAGGGTTTCTCTTGCACTCCTTACACCGCCTGCCTGCCTGCCTGGTGCACCTTCAGTCTCCCTGCTCATATTTCACCCTCGTTCAGCCAGTCCCAGAAAGGTTCTTGAAACCATCTGGGACCTGCACTCAGCGAGAAGCAAGCCAAGGAGGGTTGTGGGATACAGATTGCAAATCAGAGGCATTGTGAGGTGCCAGGGTTATCTGCCAATCAACTGCTATCCAATCACTCAATCAATCAGCCAGCAAATGCAGTCCTAGGTTGCATCAACAGAGGGATAGTTTCAAGAGCCACGTGAAGTGAGACTACCGCTTTATGCTGCCTTGGTGAGGCCGCATTTGGAATACTTTGACCAATTCTGGTCACCACGCTACAGAAAAGATGTTGAGATGCTAGAAATACTGCAGAGAACAGCCATAATGGGGATTGGTAGCTAAACCATACAATGAACAATTTACGAGAGAGTTAGGTAAGGTAAATGTTCCCCTTGCACATGCGTGCAGGGGTGGGATTCAAATTTTTTAACAACCGGTTCTGTGGGCATGGCTTAGGTGGTGGGCGTGGCTTGGTAGTCATGTTATTGGCTGGGCGTGGCCAACTCAATATCACTCACATCGAGGCACGCATCTCCTCGCCCGGCCTCTCATGACTGTGGGGATGCTGCAACAGTCATAAGTGTGAAAAATGGTCCTAAGTCACTTTTTTCAGTGCCATTGTAACTTTGCATGGTCACTCCACACAAGCAAAGTACCAGCAAAGGAGGGGAAAAATAACTCCAGAGACATCCCTGAGACAGGAAGTCGAGTCCTGCCAAGAATGTCATAAGAGTCAACGGAGAGGTAGTTTCTGTAAGCAACACCAGAATGTTTCCTTCCATACAGGATTAGGCCAGGAATTTCTTCTAACAACTGGTTCTCTGAACTGCTTAGAATGTTAACAACCAGTTCTAGCGAATAGGTGAGAACTGGTAGAATCCCACCTCTGCATACGTGCTAGTCATTTCTGGCTCTGATAGAGAGAGATGCTCATCTCCGTTACTAAGCTGAAGAGCCAGCACTGTCCGAAGACGTCTCCGTGGTCATGTGGCCAGCATGACTAAATACCGAAGATGCATGGAATGCTGTTCCCTTCCCACCAAAGTGGTCCCTATTTTTCTACTTGCATTTTTGCATACTTTCAAACTGCTAGGTTGGCAGAAGCTGGGACAAGAAACGGGAGCTCACTCTGTTATGCAGCGCTAGGGATTCGAACCGCTGAACTGCCGACCTTTCTGATCGACAAGCTCAGCGTCTTAGCCACTGAGCCACCGCATCCAGTCTAATGAAGAGAAGGCGGGGGGGTGACAACATGGTAGCAGTCTTCCAGTCCTTGAGAGACTGTCAGAGAAGAGGGAATCAACTTCTCCACCAATCTGAAGGTAGAACAAGAAGTAAGGGGTGGAAGATCATTGCAGAGAGATCCAACCTAGACCTAAAAAGGAACTTTCCTGACAGTGAGAAATATTAATCAGTGGAATGGCTTGCCTCCAGAAGTTGCAGTGCTCTATCACTGGAGGTTTTTAAGAACAGACTTAAAAGCCATTTCTTTATAATGGTATAGGATTAGGACATCCTGGATGGGATGGACTAGAAGATCTCCAAAGTCCCTTTCAACCCTACTATTGTATGTTCTAAACTGGGAACGGTGAGAAGAGGGGCCAGTATGAAAACGCAAATTGTATGCAAAAGGTCTGAGATTCAAACCTAAATATCTCCAGATAGAATAGATGTATGCAGCAAGGTTGAGAACGATTTAACACTGCAAATCAGCATGCATTTTACCTATTTTCACTGGTTGATATTAAGGATTTTGTGAATTAATGGCTGGTTTTAAGAAGGAAATGTTCTCTTTTGATGATTTATACAAATTGGCCCAACTTTGAACATTGCTATCTGGGGGTGGGGGGGTGGGGGGGGGAATTTGAAACCCTGTCCTTTTTTACATGGGTGATATTTGTAGTTCTGGTCATGTAGCTATGAATCCCATATCTTGACTTTTATTCAGGCTACGCCTTTTAGAGCCAAAAATGAAGATGATCGGCTGGGAATTTTAGGAGATGCAATTGCAATTAGATCTGGAGATCACAAGATGCTCCAACTGGATGGATCACGGATATACTGTTGATTTACAATATACGTCAGGTTTTATATGCGTCCCTGAAGAATTTCTTATTATTTGCATCCTAACAATTGGGGGACGTTTTATACCTGGTAAAAAGGGAGACATAATACAAAACCAGACCTGGCTATATAGGAGCATGGCTAAGGATGCTCTGCTCAGCTTCAAAAAGAAAAAGAAAATCAAAATCTAGATCAATGATTAGTATGGATTTACAGCATTTTTGTCTGTTCCCCCTCCAAAGCCTTACCACATTTCAATCACCTTGTGATGGATTATTTGGAAATTTCTCTAGCAAACATGCATCCTAACAAATGAACAACTTACCCAGTCAGAAGTTTAACATTACACTTTCCATCGTTTAAGATGGTCTATCAGAAATAAGTTGAACCACATGCTCAAAAAGTCACCATTTCTGTCCATATATATCACCTGGGATTTCTCTGAGAACAGAGAAATCCCAGGCGATTATAAATTGATGCAAAGGTGTAGGTGCTTTGCGTATTTATTGCCTTTTGCAAATGTGGTGTCTCAATTTCCAATCAATCAATGCATTTTTGTGGTAGGAAATTGCAAAGGATTAGTAAAATCAAAACAGGGAATGATGAGAGAAAGTCTTGGGCATTGTCTCAATTTGGAAAGTAACTTCTTCTGCAATCCTATATTCCTTCAAAAACTAAGACTCAGTGAATTTAAGAAGGCTTACTTTGGCTAAACGTGTATCACTGTTATAGAGACTTTATCTGTCGCAAAACAATACCGCCTAATGCAAATATTGTAACAAAAAAGTTTACAAAAACACAATTCCATAGCAACATTTGGGTTTGTTGTTCCATGGTTAGGAATTGATACAAAAACATAACATCATTTGTCTCTTTACAGCGGAATTAAACAATAGACTTGAATTAAGGTACAACTGGCATATTTTAAACCATCGACATAAGAATTTCCAAAAGAGGTCTTCTAGTTGCTGTGTAACAGCTAGTAAAAAAGCTTTCAAATATCATTGTTAATGTTGAGATTTCTTTCCATGTGCTGCAGCCATGGAGATTCAAATGGATTATTGAAAAGAACAGAAAATATCAGTTGTACATCAATTGCAGTTTTACTGCCAATGAAATGATGTGTTAAAATTCTTCCATCAATGTGCAAATAACTGCAGTTGTGGTTAATAGAAGCAAGGTCAAACAACTGACAAATGAAAAACAAACTGATCTTATTGAATCTATAAACAGGTTTAATTTTGGCATATACTAAAAGAGAGAGAGAGAGAGAGAGAAAATATTAAAACCAACTGTAACCAAGATCCACAAATAAGAATCACAGCAAATTATATTTTTATCCATCACTTGCTCGAGATAATAAATCAAGCAACAGCCTCTTTTATTATTACACTAATTTCAAGAGATCATCGTATGCTTCTCAATTCAAAGAATAAGGCTTTTTTACTTACAAGGTTTCTTAAGCAAATTGATCATTCTGGACAATTGCAAGCCCGGGACAGAAAAAAGAATTCTTCGTTTTGACCCTCTTCAAAAGAATCACTGAATCTATGAGATCACGGATGGAAAAAATTTATCTCCAAATTGCTGAAAGGAATATTTGAAAGCAAATGAAGTTTGTGTGGGCACAGCCTGGTGGATCTCGTTGAAAATACATGGTCTATATTTGGGTTTAGAAAGAGAGAGAGGAGGAAAAAAAGAGGGGGGGGGGGAGAAAGGAAAAGCCACCCACAAATGTCTTTGAAAAAGAAAGAAGCTTCTGGGAGAAATTGTTCTTGTTCAGGGGAGAAAAAAAATCAGTTAAAAATGCGCTCAGATGATAGGCAGGGTGCAATGGGAAAATGGGAGGAGGGGGCTAATTGCCTACACAAACCTTAAGCCCTCTCCCCCTTCACTATTTAGTCAGACCACGATCTATCCAGAGATTGTTTTAAACAGTAGCTAAGAGACGTGCTACAAAATTAAGGTAGCTGAAGATGGCTGTTCTTTATCAGCCCACAACTTATATAATATAAAAAAAAAATGGCGAGGCCTAAATTCTCGCAAGAATACTTGCAAATTCATTGGCACGATCTGAGAGCAGTTTCTTTCCACTTCTGTAGCAAGGGGTGCTCAGTATGTGTGTCAGTCAAAAAAAACAACAACACGGAGATCAGTATTCCTCAACCTTGGCATCTTTAAGACGGGGGGGGACTTCAACTTCCAGAATTCCCCAGCCAGCCTTGCTCAAAGATGCCAAAACTGAGAAACGTTGATCTAGAACAGGAGTACCCAAACTTGTCCACTTTAAGACTTGTGGACTTCAACTCCCAGAATTCTCCAAAGAAAAAAAAGAAAAGAAGAAAAAGAATAGAATAGAATTCTTTATTGGCCACGTGTGATTGGTCACACAAGGAATTTGTCTTGGTGCAAATGCTCTCAGGGTACATAAAAGAAAAAATACATTCGTCAAGAGTCATGAGGTACAACACTTAATGATAGTGATAGGGTACAAATAAGCAATGAAATCATACTAGGAAACAGAGAATGGAATGGAATGGAATGGAATAGAATAGAATAGAATAGAATAGAATAGAATAGAATAGAATAGAATAGAACAGAATAGAATAGAATAATGGAATGAAGACTAAAAATAGAAATAGAAATAGAAATAGAAATAGAAATAGAATAGAATAGAATAGAATAGAATAGAATAGAATAGAATAGAATAGAATAGAATTCATTATTGGCCAAGTGTGATTGGACACACAAGGAATTTGGCTTGGTGCAGATGCTCTCAGTTTACATAAAAGAAAAGAGACATTAGTCAAGAGTCAAGAATCATCAGGTACAACACTTAATAATAGTCATGGGGTACAATAAACAATCAAATCATACTAGGAAACAGTCCATATAAATCATAAGGATACAAGCGACAAAGTCACAGTCATACAATCACAAGTGGGAGGGGATGGGTGATAAGGAGTGATGAGAAGATTAACAGTAATAGTAATGCAGACTTTGTAAATAGTTGAACAGTGTTGAGGGAATTAGTTGTTTAGCAGAGTGATGGCTTTTGGGGGAAAAACTGTCCTTGTGTCTAGTTGTTCTGGTGTGCGGTGCTCTATAGCGTCATTTGAGGGAAGGAGTTGAAACAGTTTATGTCCGGGATGTGAGGGGTCTGTAAATATTTTCACAGCCCTCTTTTTGACTCATGCAGTATACAGGTCATCAATGGATGGAAGGCAGGTGGGTAGTAATTGTTTTTTTCTGCAGTCCTAATTACTCTCTGAAGTCTGTGTCTGTTCTGTTGGGTTGCAGAACCAAACCGGACAGTTATAGAGGTGCAGATGACAGACTGAATCATTCCTCTGAAGAACTGGATCAGCAGCTCCTTGGGCAGTTTGAGCTTTCTGAGTTGGCACAGGAAAAACATTCTTTGCTGTGCTTTATGGATGACGTTTTGATATTAGGTGTCCATTTTAAGTCCTGAGATATGATAGAACCTAGACTCTACTATTGATCCGGTGTTGTCTAGTGTTGTAAGAGGTGGTAGTATGGGAGGGTTTCTCCTAAAGTCTACCACCATTTCTACGGTTTTGAGTGTGTTCAGTTCCAGATTGTTCTGGTCACACCATGAGGCAAGTTGTATAACCTCCCGTCTGTATGCGGATTTGTCATTGTCTCAAATGAGACCAATCACTATTGTGTCATCTGCAAACCTCAGTATTTTAACAGATGGATCATTTGAGATGCAGTCATTGGTATATAGGGAGAAGAGAAGTGGAGAAAGCACACAGCCTTGGGGGGACCCCTGTGCTGATTGTACAGGTATCAGATTTACAGCTATGCTCGCTGGAGAATTCTGGGAATTGAAGTCCACAAGTCTTAAAGATGCCAAGTTTGGGGACCTCTGATTTAGAAGATCAGAGGGCGGGGAACGATGGCCCTTTTATGACTTTTGGACTTCAACTCCCAGAATTCCTGAACCGGCTGGCTCAGGAATTCTGGGAGTTGAAGTCCACAAGTCATAAAAGGGGCATCGTTCCCTATCCCAATCTAGATGATCAAAGCCTCACCCTTTTGGGGCTTCAAGATTACCCTTTTGACCTATTTTACCTTTCCTAAGCCTCATTCTCTAAGTCAGACTGAAAAACACGTGTCTGTATTGCTAAACAAAAGCCACCCAGGCCTGCTGCTGAAAATGGCACCCGGTGTTTCCTTAACCACTTGTATTAGTGTAGAGAGGTTCACCGTTTGCATTAGGCCTAATGTGATTTGTTGGGGTTTTTTTTTAGTGAAGGAGCCAAGTGACCCTGTAAACCAAATCATGGGTGATCACTGTATGTAAACATGATCATGCTGATTTATTCCCCAAACTATAGAAAAATACAAGCCGTAATAACTTGGTGCTAAAGTTTCACCATCATGTGGTGAAACTTTCTTAATTTTCCATCAGCATGTTGGAGCAGAGGCAGAAAAAGATATTCTGCCTTACACAACCAAGCCATAAAATGTTGTGGGTGTCTTTTGATGGGGAGAGAATACACAGGAAAGAGCTGCCATTTTAGTGGAAATTTTGTGTTTCCTCAAACCTTTTGTTTTTCCTATAATGACTCATGTTCCCAAAATGTATTTCAAGTACCCTGCTCTTCGAGAAGCCAAAAAAGTAGCTACTGCTTAAAACAGAAAAAGGAATTAAGATTCTTTGTCACTTTTGCTATTAGTCCTCTTCCCACTCCGTGTGTGTGTGTGTGTGTGTGTGTGTGAGAGAGAGAGAGAGAGAGAGAGAGGGAGGGGAGGGAGAGGGAGAGGGAGGGAGAGAGCGAGAGGGAGGGAGGGAAAGGGAGAGGGAGAGGGAGAGGGAAAGAGCAGGAGGGAGGGGGAGAGAGAGGGAGGGAGAGAGTGAGAGGGAGGGAAGGAGAAGGAGAGAGCAAGGGAGGGAGAGAGAGGGAGGGGGAGAGGGAGGGAGGGAGGGGGAGGGAGAGAGAGGGGGGTAGAGGGAGGGAGGGAGAAGAAGAGGAAGGAGAGAGGGAGGAAGGAGAGAGGGAGGGAGAAAGGGAGAGGGAGAAGGAGGGAGAGAGAGAGGGAAGGGGGGAGAGGGAAGGAGAGAGGGAGAAGGAGAGATCACTAGAGAAGGTATTCCTGGCCTGTCAATCACTTTTGAACATTTAAGCCATTTTCTGCATAATGTTTTCTTTCTCTTGTCACCTTCAAGGTTTGGTTTGCAAGCATACTTGCCTACAGTTAAGTAACCAACCAATTACAATGTTCCAGTTGTTGGATGACTTGGATCCCATCTCCCTCCAGTGCTTCTTGAAGCCACACCATATCTGCATCTGGGGAGTATCCAAGTCTCTTAGTCTACCATCAAGATCACTATATATATATATATATAAATATAATTATCACAGCCCTCAGAACGTTTGTATAATTCTTATGGAATTCTGTAGAGATTCTCAGTCATCCATGGTTCTCCCAAAGGTGCTTTTTCAGGAGGCACCAGGACTTCCTTGTTTTTTTCTTTCTGAAGACATTTCGCTTCTCATCCAAGAAGCTTCTTCAGCTCTGACAGGACAGCGTGGAATGGGGATTTATATTCCTTTCAGACCTCTGGTCATTTGCATCCTTTTAGAGGGTCGTTGAAGCACTTGGAATTGAATAGAAGAATAAAATTCTTTTATTGGCCAAGTGTGATTGGACACACAAGGAACTGGTCTGGGTGCAAATTCTCTCAGTGTACATAAAAGAAAAGATACATTCGTCAAGAAGCAAGAATCATAAAGTACAACACTCAGTGATAGTCATAGGGGACAATAAGCGATCAAATCATACTAGGAAACAGTCAATATCGATCGTAAGGATACAAGCGACAAAGTTACAGTCATACAGTCAGAAGTGGGAGGGGACGGGTGATAAGGAGTGATAAGAAGATTAACAGTAATAGCAATACAGACTTTGTAAATAGTTGGACGGTGTTGTGGGAATTATTTGTTTAGGGGGTTTATCTGTGTCCTCAGGGTCCCCTGAGTAGGAGTCCTTATGGAATCTTTTTTACAGTCCTGTTTAGTCCTCATTTAAACTCTTTCTTTTTTCATGGTTTCTATCTCCCCACCAACACCACTAATTATTATTATTTTTTCTTCTAGGAAAAAAAAAAAGAAATCAACAAGAAGCCCAAATTAGATTGGCTGGCCTATTCATGCAGGAGCAGGTGGTCTTTCAGCTAACCTGGTCCCTTCAAGCCACACAGAGCTTCCTAGATCAACAATCAAGCAGGTTGAATTTGCTGAGAAATAGCCCAGTAGCCAGTGGCAGAAATATGCTCCATACACCCAGTCTCAAGTTAGCAGTCGTGCACCTGTGTTTGGTATGAATTGCTGTCTGCTAGCAACCTCTAGACACAGAACACAGCACCAATGTCTAGACCAAGGGTTCTCTGAATTTTGATGAGGATGGTCAGGCTGGTATCTCTAGCCAGTGTACACACAGACACACACAAACACCTCCAGCACACTTCCTGCTACAACTCTCTTTTGTTTGGCCTTTTTTTACTATACTCTGTTGGTTTGCTTTTTTTTTTTTAAGCTCGTATGCCATCCAGAGTCGATCATGTTGGGCAGTCTTAGAAATCTTTTTTTCCTTGCCTTTTTTATTTCTATTGTATAAAATACCGAAAATAGGAAATAGGAAATGAAGGGAAGGGAACAGGAAAAGGGGGTGTGAAATATAAGGGGGAAGAGAGAAAGAAGGAAAAGGGGCCATTGATTTCCAACTCTTGCTAGCACAGTACAAGATAAATACACCCCAACAGATTCCAACCGCCACTTTTTTGCTTTTACATATTGATATATAACTAGCCATTTCTATAACACCAAATCTTTCTAATCAACAAAACCAAAATCAAAGTTTCATTTTTTTTCTGCACAAGCACAAATTCCAAATACGAACATATTTTCCTCTTTAAGCAAAGTATTCAGTTTAACCATTCCTGCTTTATTTTCCTTGCTATGGAAATACCAAATATTTCTATTTGCACCTAGTAATCTCTGTGAACTGTCACCATTTTTATTTACAAAATTTATTGTATTCTTTCAAATTCTTTGGACTTACTGAAGGGGGGACCTTCCTTCCTTCCTTCCTTCCTTCCTTCCTTCCTTCCTTCCTTCCTTCCTTCCTTCCTTCCTTCCTTCCTTCCTCCCTCCCTTCCTTCCTTCCTTCTTCCCTTCCTTCCTTCCTTCCACCCTCTCCTTTCCCTCAAAGTAGGCAGCCTTAGAAATCTTAAATTATAATTATAAATATGCATGTTGTATCCCTGAGGTCAAGTGACCATTTAAAGACCTAACAGCTTTCCAAAGATAAGATTTTATTAGTCATAGACCAGCTCAAAAACAAGAGAAAACAAAATATAAGACCAAAAACAATAAATAAAACCAACAATTATAAAATTGGTATCGTAAACTTGTGGTGTACTTTACAAATGGTGAAGCAAAACCTAGCCATGTTCAGAGTAGTTAGATCATATCGATCGAATGATAGCCGCTGTAAATAAAATAGATCTGGGTGGCCTCAAAATCTGAGTAGATGGGGATATTAGCCTTAACTGGCTAACATAGCAAAGTAACAGGACAAGAGTTGGTGCTTCGGGGACTGATTCATCAAAGGGCAAAGTTTTGTTCAAATAAGACATTCATAATTTCCTCTTGAGAACAGCTGTTGAAGGGTTTTACTGTCAACTCAGAACATATTTCTCTGGTCTTTTTAGAGTTGCCATCAGAAAGGGAAGGGGGAGCAGTACAGCAGCTTGCAAAACCGAAAGTGCATTCCATAAGTGTTTTCAGAGATAGTAACTAGGTGACTGAAGTTTCTGCCATGCAAAAATCTAACTGGAAAGCATGATTGATGATTCTTGGCTATGGATGTGTCCCATTGGAGAATATGAATTATGACACACCCAGGGATGGGGGGAAAGCAGGGTCAAGGGTGACAATGAATGATGTGTCTCAGAGTTGGCAACACCCAGGCAATACTGCACCTTTAACTCCCAATAAATCCTTTTGAAGCTTTGGAAGTTTGCCTCGAGACTATGATTTAAATCGGGTTAAGTGCCGGAATCCTGACAATTACATCTTGCCAAGATTAGAGCTCTCCTGAATCTGGGGATTAGATTTCTATCTAGTTAGGTCTTATAACTACTTCTTGAACTGAGTATCTGGTATTTTTCCCTCTTGTTTTATTAGAACAAAATATGTGCAACAGAAACCTCCCTGCCCAAGTTGGACATGCATCTCAGATGCAAAACCCAAATCAGTCACTAGATGGCGGAAGCGTGTTGGTTTTTCAGGATGCTGCCATCTTGTGTCCAGATTTTTTCACTCTAGTTCTGGTAGCCCACTAAGGAGCACCAAGGAAATCTGAATTTGCAGCCTGATAGGACACCAATCTCCGTTCAAGATACCTGCTCCACAGACCCACATTCCATGAATATCTAAAGAAATCGTACCAAAAGTTCCAGGTGTACATATTAGTGAAGATAAATACTAACCCAAAGAGAAATTAAGCAAATTTAGCAAAAGTGTGAAAAAAAAGACCGTCACCCTTATTCGGATAGAAGCAAATAAAGCACAAAGATTCTCCGCAGTTCTATGAAGAATGGTGCTGTCTATGCAAGGAACACCATCTGGATTTTCAAAGCTGGCTGCTCTTCAAGCACAATCTCGCTTCTCGTTCTTGCAATCTCTTTTTCACATTCCTGCTGCTTTTATAATATTAGGAAACTCAAGGAAAATTAAGGATTACCTCATCATCCCCGCCCAAGCATCTTCTTAGATTGGTTACGGCTACTCTACTGCAAAAGATTTTGTGCAGCTTATCCTAAAGCAAGCCTGTCAAACTCCCGGTACACAGGCCGACTGCGTTACGCCCATGCACGGTTTAGCGAAGGGTGGGGGGAAAGTCCCGATATGTCACGTGACGCCGCCGTGACGATGTGAGCTTGACACGCCTTGTACTCAAGGTACTTTTTCAAAAGAAAACTGGACTTTTTCCTTAAAGACATTGTTTGTGTTTGAAAATGAAGCAAGTCCAGTTATCTTTTGAAAAAGCTCCTTTGCAACAACCATGAACCTGATGACTGAGAATCTCCACAGACATCTGAGCAGCTTACAACACCCAACTGACAATTTAAACATTACCAGAGAACAGAACAACATCAAGAAAATCAAATACAACTATAAATATACACTTACATGCCAGAGGCTTCACTAACACATATCCCTTGGGAACAATTCGGTTTGGAGCCTGATTTGGCAGCATCTACAAAAGATCCATGAACTCAAGGGAATAACTGATCATGCTACCATAGGCTCTGAGGTAGCCAGGTTGTACTGCTTTAAACGTTTTGTTTAAACTTGGAGCTGATCGTGACTATTGTGGTGTTCAGCAATTTGATTTTTTTTCTCTCTCTATGATACTAAAGTGTCGTGTTTTTAGAGTAATTGTAGCAGTTTTATGAGTTTCCACATTGTTCTGTTGGTTGGGATTAATATGGTTTTACTTTTAAGTATGTTCCAGTTAGCTTCTTTTGAAGAAAAAGAAGGTTACAAACAACACAGTGATAATGAAAATTGAACTGTTGTACAGATTCTCATGCTAAATACTTTTGAAGCCTGGTCTTATCATGGAACATCGTGGTCTAGGAAGAAAGCTATGTCCCTCCTCCAATCTCTATATATTGCTTGAAAAAGAGAAAAATACCAGTTTCACTTTTTAAATACAACTACAGAAACAATCCAAATCTTCAATTAAAGTATGTATACAGCACTATCTACAAAGGCACTGCAGACCATAGCTAGAATGTTATGTAAACCCCCAGAATGTTATGTAAATGTAGTGTTCAGTTCTCCAGATAGTGTTATTCATACTTCTTATTAGTCATCTAGCATCACTCTGGTTTTCTGCTGGAAAATGTCCCCATATCCTACTTAACTTACATTTTGAGCTCTGTCTTCCAAAGCAGAAGCCAACAAGACCACAGGTGTCTTGAAATCTGTCTGGGATGGTCACTTCCAAAGTTACACAGAACAAAGATAGAAGAGGACAGGAGGCACCACTGAATTAAACAATAATCCTTACAAGATAAACGTATACTCTGAACTAACAAAGGAACTCAACAGGCATTTAATAATTTACCCCTTCTCTCATGTTAAAAATGATAATTTGGCATAATTTGGAGGAACTCCATAAGCCACACTTAAAACTTTGGGGGAGTGTGACCCTGGACAGAAGTTGTGGTTTTTTTGTTCTAGATGTCTTGCTTTAGGCATTTTAGGTACTAACATCTAAAACAAGGGAAGTTTCAATCAGTCCACTTGGTTTGTGTAGGCCAGAATTATCAGGTAACAGATAACCAGAGTTGGAAGGGACCTTGTAGGTCATCTAGTCCAACCCCCTACCCAAGCAGGAGACCCCTACACATTTCTGACAAATGGCAGACCAATCTCTTCTTGAAAGTCTCAAGTGATGAAGCTCCCACAACTTCCGAGGACAACTTCTGTTCCATTGGTTGATTGTTCTCATTGTCAGAAAGTTTCTCCTTATTTCCAGGTTAAATCTCTCCTGGTTCAGTTTCCATCTATTATTCCTTGTCTGGCCTTCGGGTGCTTTAGAAAATAGATTGACCCCCTTCCTCCTCCTCTCTGTGGCAGCCCCTCAAATATTGGAAGATTGCTATCGTGTCTTCCCTGGTCCTTCTCTTCACTACACTAGCTGTGCCCAGTAACCATTTTTCCTATGTTTAATCTCCGGTCCCCTAATCATCCTGGTTGCTCTTCTTCTCTGTACTTTTTCTAGAGTCTCAATTTCCTTTTTATAGTGTGGTGTCCAAAACTGGATGCAGTACTCTAGATGTGGTCTTACTAAGGCTTTATACAGTGGTATTAGTACCTCCCTTGATCCTGATTGTATCTCTCTGTTAACGCAATTTAGGATTGCATTAGCTTTTTTGGCTGCTGTTGCACACTGCTGGCTCCTATTTAGCTGGCTGTCCACTAAGACTCCAAGATCCCTCTCACAATTACTGCTATTGAGCCTGATTTCACCCAGTCTACATGTTTACTTGGGGTTTTTCTTGCCTATGTGTAGGACTTTACTTTTCTCTACATTGAATTTCATTTTGTTAGGTACAGGCCAGTGTTCTACTCTGTCAAGATCCTTCTGGATCTTGAGCTTATCTTCTTCGGTGTTGTTCCCTGTTAAAGAACAACAGCTTTTTACATGGAGAGGCATTTTACACAGGGTGGCAAAGTATATGGAAGCATGAATAGATCACCAGTGCTGCGAGGGCACTTGCTCTATGATCAGTCATCACTAAGATCACAGAGTAGTAGAGCTGGAAGAGACTACAAGGATCATGAGTTTGAACCATGACATATGCCCATCCATGAGATTATTTACTACATCCATTAAATAATTAAACTACATCCATTAAATAATAATAATCAAGAGTGCAGCCAAGCTACACAACAAAAATGCCATCCCATTTAATGTTCATCCAGAAGACACATTAAAAAGGGACAGCTGCATGATTGTAGCCATCGTGGAGGGTTGGGTGAGTTTATTCTAATGACTTCCATCTTCAGAGTTCTACAATAAAACAGCTACTGAGTTGTTCTGCTTATTGTTTAGGAGTCCCTGGCTGACTTTAAAAATTGAAACTTGGTGAAACCTAATTAGGGCTTTGGAAGGAACCACCAGTGAATCCCAGAGGTGTAGAATAAAACATGTTATTATGTGGTCATTTTAATGGTTATTTTCTATTCTTATTGTTTTGACGAGAGATCTGGCAACATTGTCTGCCACTAAGACATGGAAATCAAATCAGACAAAGATACATCCCGGAAGATTAGAAGAACATAATCGCTTCTGTACTTTTGCCAAAAATGTGACAAGCACATGGTCTTGGTTTCTGCAACTGTCAACTTCCCTTGAATGGGGCTCTGCAGTTCTATTTTACAGAGATTTTAAGGTGTTTATCGATGAAAGGAACTGCTATTATCTGTTAATGCCCATCTTTGCATTTTAGAACTGATACACAAATTTTAATATTGACGCTTTAATCCAAGATTTGGCAGTGTGGCTTTCTTATATCGATCCTTTAATGTTCCTCTGTTATATCTTTTTTTTTTTCATCTGCCACTAATTCCATAGAAGCTTTCCATGATTACAGCATTTGCCAAAAGCTTCATGCAATCAATGATAAAACTCCAAATTTAAAGCATGCCCTTGAAAAGAAAAACATAGAGGGGAAAAAAAAAGGACAGAATGTAGGAAAGTCACCCTTCAGAACATCATGAAATTGTGCTCTTCGCTTGCATAATTGCAAGTCAGAATCCTGCAGCAACGAACACAGCAACAGCACACAAATAACACACACATCGTTTGCAGCGATAAAGAGACAGAATTGTTACAATGGTGATTAAAACTGGCTATACCCACTGACCGAAAATTTCAGAGAGCAATTAATCGATGCATGGGAAAGAGATGGCGGTATGGGCAAATGCAATTTTGGAGATGGTTAAATATTAATAGTTTTGCTGCTAGATCCAAATCCAAGTGCAACTATCTCTAAATAATTTTCACCAGTCCAAGAAAGATCCATTAAAGCAGAGGGCACTTTGGGTTTCTTCAATCAAACCAGGTCATCTATGATTAGCTTTATTCATTTCTTACTTGGAAGTCCCAAGTAAGGACTTTTTTTCAAAAGGCAGCTGGAGTTTGGTTTTCCTTGGAGATGTTTCGCTTCTCATCTAAGAAGCTTCTCCAGTTCTGACAGAACGGTGGAGGAAGGAATATAAATCCTGTAGCAAAAGCAGAGCCAATGTTCAGATCCACACTACAGCTCTAGTAGTGATTTCCCATCCAGATACAGGTAGTCCGCAACTTCTGACGACAACTGAGCCCAAAACTGATGTTGCTAAGTGATGAATTTGTTTTGCCCCATTTTACAACTTTACAATGGAAATTTTGAGCTCAATTGTGGTCGTAAATCAAATGTTACCTATACAATGCAACCCCTAGTTGCGGTTTATGAGGCTCACGTCTTTATAGTACCTATTAATTTTAATTAATCTCTCTATTACGGTAGGTCCTAACATTGTTTCCAATGTATATTGTGTTTAAGAATAATGAGTTTGATAATGATACCATTGCAATTTAGCCACTTCCAAATCCAAGAACAAATTCTGTCTCTTTAATCTGTATCCCAAACCATACATTTTGTTATTCTTGTCCAATTTTGATAATGTTATATATATATATATATTTTTCTGTACCTGGAGCATTGCTACCTAGTCCTTTGGACTGAACTTTGCGTTCTGTACCTCTTTCATCTTTAGCCATTGTTTGCTAAATGTTACTGGAACAAAATGTACAATACAACAGAGTCACATAGATTAAATCACAGAAATCAACTTTATCGTGGTTGAATTGCATGGTTTGTTTAATGATGAAATGAATCACAACTATGCATCGTTTAGTCCAAAAGAAAGACTCAAAACTACTGATGTAAGTTTTTTTTTTTAACCCAACTCAGAGATCATAAACAATCCTCCGACCCATTTTGTAACCCCATAGCAAGGTGACCCTTAGAAGATAAGATCAACCTGGCATCTAACGCTTAAGGCTGCTGCAAGATTGAACCTTCCCTCCAGTCCTTGGGATCCGTCTTTTGGGAGCAACCTGCTTTCGAGATCAGGAGAGCTTAATTATATCGACCCAAGTGTTCCTCTTATATCCACCACAAGTTGATCCTTGGTTCACAAACTCGGATCAGCCTGTCCAACGGCTGACCGGCAGTGATGGTAGGTAACTGTATGGGGAGACAGGAAACAGAATTCTCTGCTGTTTCATGGCGCAATCCTCCCCAAATCTGTCAGCTCTTCTTCATGTTCCTGCTTGATGTGGGTCTTCTTGGGGGGTGGGATTCTAACGGTTCGGACCGTTTTGCGCGAACCGGATGTTACATTTGCGTCTGGTTCGCTGAACCGGTATTTGGACCGACCGCCCAGCTCCGCCCACCCTGCCCCACTCCTCTCAGGAGTGCCAAAGGAAAGGCTAATAGTCTTGGTCAATGCAGTTGTTTCCTGTTGTAGAGCGGCGGTAAATACTGAGGCAGACCCGGAGCTAACAGACAAGAAGCTTTATTCCAAGAATAAACGGTTGCCGCGGCTGCCGGGGCTAACAGGCAGTCAGCTGGCGGCAACAGCTGATGCCCTTTGACAGCTCCTTTTATAGCCGGCTGTCAAACGGCATCAACCAAAAGGGAGCGGTCCGCGCTCCCGCCAGAAGCGCGGACCGGACTGAGGACTACAGTCAGTCTGTGAATACAACATTTCCTATGGTCTGCTAAGGAAGGAACAGAGCAGGGGTAGGATGCAAATATTTTTACTACTGGTTCTGGGGCCTGGCGAGGTGGGCATATGGCCATGGGACTGGGTGGGCGTGGCTTTTTCTCTTTCTTCTTTTTTTTGCAGCCCCCGCCCCCATGCTCCATTTTTGGGGCTTCGCTGAGGCCCAGGAGGCAAAAAAAAAACGGCGCGTGGGGGGTGGGGTGGGGGTGCTGTGCGCCCCCCCCTCCTGCGCTCCGTTTTCGGCCTCCTGGGCCTCAGGGAAGTTTCCTGGGTGAAGCAATAAGACAGCGAGGGGGATCCCGGCACAACTGATCGTCGGAACAGCCGATCGTCAGGAGGAAAAAAAAAGAAAAAGAAAAGAAATACCGGTTTGGCCAAACTGTAACATTTTTTTTACTACTGGTTTGCTCGAACCGGGCCGAACTGGTAGAATATCACCACTGGACAGAGGTGGAAAATCCCATTTTCATCCTCCAAAAATCGTTCAAGTAAGCAGTAATTTATGAAATCAAATTTGAACAAGGCAGTATTCTTGTCATTCTGGCATGGGGTGATGAAAATAAAATTAGAACTGTCATCATGTGCCCTAATATCCTGATATTCAAAGGAGCTAACATCTGGCAGAGACGTTCAGGGCCTAATTCTCTCTCTCTCTCTCCTTCTCTCCATCTCTCTCTCTCTCTCTGTCTCTCTCTGTCTCTGTCTCTGTCTCTGTCTGTCTGTCTCTCTCTCTCTCTCTCACACACACACACAGAACAAACTTCCTATCATCTGATGTGTGTGTGTGTGTGTGTGTGTGTGTGTGTGTGTGTGTGTATGTCGGGGGGGATAATCTAGCATATGATCAAGAAAGTAAATACACTGCAAATCAAATGATTTGCTTTCTCTTTCCTGCCTCTTCTGGTTCTGGAGGAGGGATAATTAGGAAAGGTTAAAGGAGAAAAGGATATGAATGGAACAAAAGAAAAGACTTCCAGGAATGAATAACACTGATTTAATAGAGAAAGAAATGATAGCTTTTCGAATTCTATCCCATTCTGCTTTTTATTTATTTATTATTCAGGAATAAAAGCTGCCAGGGAGCTACAGAAAGGGGAGAGGAAAGGCTTGGGGAATACAACATACAGCTCCAATTTACCAAGAAGAAGAAGTCAGAATTTATTAACAAGTTAAGATAAAACAGATGTGTGAGATACTATAAAATAAAATAAAACACATATATAACTGAGCAGTGAGAACTACCACAAAGAGGCTGTTTAAATGCTGAAACGGCACATCAGTTAGAGGCATTGGCGGTTTTCAACCACAAAACATTTGAGGTGAATAAAAAGCAAGAAATTACCCACTTGTTTGGTGTGGGGGGCGGAAACCGCTCTGGATACACACATATTATAAGCATTCTGTTCCTCAATTCCTCACAGACAATTCGGAACCAATTCATAGTTGTTCTATAAAAATATCAAGACTCAGAAACTGCACAAAGAAAACCATGCGCTAATCTGCTCGCCCACTGAGTCCATCTGACCCAAAAAGCGGGGTGTATATTGGGTTTACTCCCAGTTATGAAGGGTATAAAGTTCTTTCATCCTCACTCCACGCAAAAAGATAATAAAATAAAGAGTCCCTCCACTCTAGCCAATTTATGTTTGTCAGTAGAAATATTTCTCTGCATTTATCTGGTGGATTGAAAAAAAATAAAACAAAATGAGAAGTTGCCGTCTTCCGCTGGAAGCTGTGTGACGGAAATCCAGTATAGAAAATAGAAAATGAAAGCACTGAAATCTTCTCGGGCATCGCCAATCGCTGTGCCGCCATACCTCAGTTGAATTTAAAAGCCCTTGTGAGATACGGAAATAACATGAGAAAATGCCCATAATTTATCCTCAGACTGTCTTCTGACCATCATTCCATGTAACTTTGGCTACTGGATCAGGAACGAAGAGAGCCAAATTCCTAACCAGTGTTTTTCAAACTAAGATGTGTGGACCTCTTAGAACCCCTTCATCCAAGGGTTCTTAATCGGTGGTCCATTGACCTCTGTGGCAAGGCCAGCAATGTCACCAGGCAGTCCGCAAAGGCTTGGAGAAATGTTATGATTTAAATCTTACGTCGATGGCCACAAAAGGTATTTAAAGGGGTGGGTCCATGATGAAGGAAAGGTTGAGAACCACTGTCGTAACCAGTTACTGTTCTAAGGAAGAAACATGTTCTAGGAATAAAATAATGGACCTTGGATGAGGAGGAGGAGGAGGAGGAGGAAGAGCCAAGGTTGAATTCAGCTTTAAAGCCAGGAGAAAGAGGTTGAGCTATTATGCAAGAGCTCCCACCTGTGAGAAAACAGACCTGCACTGAAGCAATGGGAAAAGAAAATGCCAAGTGTACCGTGGTTTTCAAATAAGCTGGAGTAGAATCAGAAATTCAACTCCTGAAAGCAGATCATGTTACAAAAATTAGCTCCGTTGAAAGAGAGAGAAAGTTCTAGCAGTTAAGCTGCTGGCCTAGGAACCAGGAGACTGTGAGTCCTGCCTTAGGCATGAAAAACCAACTTAGAATTCCTTAGAATAGAATGAGCTGGAAGGGACCTTGGAGGTCTTCTAGTCCAACCCCACCCCCTGCTCAAGCAGGAGACCCATGATGGGGAACCTATGGCATGCGTGCCACAGGTGGCTCTCAGAGCCATTGGTGCGGCCACGTGAGCCCCAGCCAAACTTACCTGCACTGTGCATGCGCACGCCTCCCATCTGATTTTCGGCCGTTTGAGGCTGTTTTTGCCCTCCCGGAGGCTCGAAGGAAACCTCTGCAGCCTTGGGAGGCTGAAAAATGGGCCTTCCAGAAATACTGGAAATGCCCAAACGGGCCCGTTTTCAGCCTCCCGAGACGCCAGAGGCTTCCCTCAAGCCTCCGGGAGAGCGGAAACAGCGTCAAACAAGCTGAAAATCAGATGGGAGGCACGCACATGCACAGTGCAGGGTGGGGTGTTGCATGCGCATGTGCAGGTAGGCGCATTGCACTGTGGGTGCCAGCGTGCATGCGTTTATGGCACACCACAACAAAACGGTTCGCCATCACTGCCCTATACCATTGCAGATAAGTGACTGTCTAGACTCTTCTTAAAAACTGGATGAGTTAGTCAGTCACCCTTGCAGCTCAATACACCTCATAGGATTGTTGTTGTGGGTCAAATAGAAGGAGAAAGGAGTATTAGGTATGTCCGCCATC
Organism: Pseudonaja textilis; assembly: GCF_900518735.1. Next base: position 18,184,778 of record NW_020769320.1, on the reverse strand, counting down.
TTGATTTTTTTGGGGGGTGAACAACAATAAAGGAAGGATAATCAACAAACAACTGTCACTCTGAAGCAAAACAGTACACAGAAGAAGTGAACTCAGTGTTGTTTGATATACAGCTAATCAAAGAGTTTGTAAATAATTTCCAGCTATCTAGACATCAAGCAACTACGGGCATAAAGTGTGTGTGTTAGCAGAGGGACCCAGACTAAATACAAACATATTTATTTGCTGATTTCGGGGACTAAAAGTGCTAGGGGAAGCTGAGAATTTGCATGGTGAACAAATGTACAAAAGCCAACACAACTTGAATCCTGGTTCACATGGCTGTAAAGACTTTTCTATCAATTACAGGCAAACTTTATACAAGATGCAGGCACAGATACAGTGTGCAAGGCTTGCTTTTAACTGAATTGCTGGTTTACTAATTCATGTAAAATTGGTTTCCCTTCATGGATGCAAATTTGGGTCACTTTTAACGGGAGAAATTTCAGTATAGCTCTAGTTCAGACGTCCACCTGAATGGACACAGCCCTTCAGGTCCTATTGCATCTGAATGCCTGAGCAAAGCGCTAAACTGGATTCTTTATTCCTGAATGCCGGCTGATACCCAAACTTAAATTCACATCTTTGGAAACAGTAAATAAACAATAATGTGACGATCATCATTATTTGACTATTTCTGCAGGAACATCAACAGGCAGGGAGGTTTAAAAAAAATCAAGATGGCGCTGACAATTAAGCTCCTGCACATGAAAAGGGGGTGGAGCTTCAATCACGTGGTTCCAGCTTCCATCTTGATTGGATTTATTTCCCCTCCCCCAGCTGAATTATTTTAGCGATAGTGGCGAATATCTGTAGCTTGGGTGCAGGGTGAAAGGGGAGGCCTATTTTATTTCCCAAGCTCGTGAGTTGGTTTCCAAACAATTCATTACCAAGCTAAGTAACGTCTTCGGTAGAATTTAGGGGATGTTGGTGTTCTTCGGCTTGTAAAGACTTCATGTGGTCAGTGGGTCTTCTGATGGGGAGGTCACATCAGGTAAAGATCTTGGGATGGGTCAGGTGTAGGTTCTGCCAAGGGAGAATCTTGTGATGGGCCTTCTTTTGGGTCAGGTGTGGGATGCAGAAGTGGGGTACTGCTGGTTCACACCGGTTCTTGCAAACCGGTAGTTAAGATTAAGCACGGTTCAGCAAACCGGCAAATCCCACCACTGGCTGACCTTCCCCCCTGCCCATTTTTGGGCTGTTTTCAGGCCATTTTCTGGGTCATTTACTAGGCCATTCTCAGGCTGTTTTGGGGCCATTTTCAAGCCATTTGGGGCCATTTTCAGGCTGTTTTTCAGGCCGTTTTCCAGACCATACCAGCCTGAAAATGGCACCCATAACAGCCTGAAAATGGCTGAAAAAAAGGCCTGAAAACAGTCCTAAAACAGTCCAAAAATGGGCAGGGGCAGGGCCAGCCAGGGGTGGGATTAGTCCCAACTAGCTGTTGTGGTTCATCAGGTGCAGACAACTGAAGTCTCTGAGAGCAAGGACTCGGGCGAGGGGCCTGTGTGTGATGCAGGGAATGGGCCAGGACTATCAGAGAGTGGGGTGCTGCCTTTGGAGGTTGTGGAGTCTGGGAACAGTGACGAAGAGAGCCTGTGTGTGCATGCCGGGCTGCTCAAAGGGAAGAGCAGCTGAAGCAGCACAGGCGACTCAGGAATAAGGCTGGAAGGTGATGGCCCCTCCCATAAGGGATAAAAGCCAGCCTTTGGGGTTGGTTTCTTTGCAGGAAGCAAGGAAGGTCTTTCTACTCAGAGTCCTTGTTGAAGCCCCGCTTACTGCGGTTTGTTTTTGGAAACTTCTGGCTTTGGATATTTATCTGCAATTAGTCTTTTGTTCTTGGCAGCCTTTGGCAACCTTGAAAGGGCTTGCTCTTATCGGGGAACAATTAGTTTGAAATGACTCTTGGCTGTGAATGCACAAAATTCACAGTGCCGCATCAAAAAGTTCTGCTTTTATCCATGCTTTGTGTTTGTTTGACTTGAACAAGGCTTGGGTCAGAACCCTGGCTGAATCCTACCTCTTCTTTTCAGGCGAGGGACTGGGAGGTGGGGCTGGGTGTGGTGAGTGATGTCACCCACCCAGTCACATGACCAATCAGCCACGCCTACCCAGCCAGAGAACCGGTGGTTAAAAAATGTGCAGCTCGCCACTGTGTGGATCACATCATGTGAGGGTCTTGTGATGGCTCTTGTGATGAGTAGGTCATGTCAGGAAAGGGTCATAGGGAGGTGGAAGTGCTAGTTGGAGCGGGTTACATGAGTTGGTTGATGGGTGGTTCCATTTTGGTTGGCTGTGTTGTTGATTTGAATTCTGAGGAGTCCATTGGCTGGTTGTAGGTTGAGGTGTCTGTTGATGGAACTGCTTTTGGAGTGCCTGCATTTTTTAAAGATTACTGCAGTGTATAAACCCCATAGCAAGCGGGGAGACATATTTTGAGGATGGACAAATCACTCTTTTAAACCACGTTGGTTTGTCTACAAGGTTTGCTGTGATTTTTTAAAAAATTCAAAATCATTGGTTTGGATTGTTTTTGTGTTAAAACTTTCAAAAGAAATGGAAGGAAAACCAAGACCTGGCTGTATCAATTATAACATTTTTTCACCTGCAAAACTAATTCTGATTTATTTAAAAATAATGGTTTGTGTTAAGTCCAAATAAAAGTTGAAACATTCCTTACCGCTGTCAAATGTAATCTTCTATTCTTCCACTCAAGCTTCTTCTAAACTTTAGAATTTTGCATACAATCCGTGGGGAGCGCCTGTTAATGATTATGTTTCCAGCTGTTTATGAAGAAATAGCAACAGAATTATAAGTTAGGAGAGAAAGACAATTCTCTAAGTGACAATTTGCAGCAGAAACTCACACTTGCCTTCTCAGCAGTAGGCCCCGCAATGTTCAAGTAGGTTTTTGTCTCAGAATATTAATTCAGTTTTACTGATTTCGGTATTTTTCACCTGCTTTAGATTGTATTATTCTGTGATTTTGTTACTGCTTTAAGTAGTTAGAGAGAAAGTCTGTATATGTGTTGTGGTTTACCCGCAGCAGGTGCGGACAGCTGAGGTCTCAGAGAGCGAGGACTCGGATTAAAGGCCTGCGTGTGATGCAGGGATGGGGCCAGGACCACCAGGGAGTGGAATTCTGCCTTCAGGGATTGTGAAGGCTGGCAGCAGTGATGAAGAGGCCCCCGAGGAGCCTGTGCTCAGTTCATGTGCGCACAGGGCTGCTTGAAGGAAAGAGAAGCTGCAGCAGCACGGGTGACTCGAGAGTAAGGCTGCAAGATAATGGCCCCTCCCTTAACAGATAAAAGCCAGCTGAGAAACCGGAGTTCTTTGCAGGAAGCAAAGAAGTTTTTGCACTCAAGCCTTGTGGACGTTTGGACTCTCTTAGTTTGTGTTTGGAGACTCTTTGTGTTTGAAATACTTCTTGGCAACTTTACCTAGTATTCTTGGCAGCCTTGCACAACCTTGGCAAGGCTCGTTCTTATCAGAGACAATTAGTTTGAAACAGCCTTTTAGCCATGAAGGAACGGGATTCGTAAAGTATCATTAAAAGGTTTTGCTGTTACCTCTGTTTCACGTTTGTTTCCTTGGAACAAGGTTTAGGTCAGAACAGTATGTCACATGCAAACCCTGGTTGTGGCTATTCCACCATTAAGCAGACATTGTCAAACACGGATACAG
>NW_020769320.1:18168870-18181046 GCF_900518735.1 Pseudonaja textilis | reverse complement strand
AGCGAAAGAACGCAGACGGAGCAACGGACCGGTCGCTCGCTGCGACACCTGGTGGCTGTAGCTTCTCGACATAATTGTTACACTACGGTTATCAAGATCACTCAAACTCAACAACCAATTTCACCAAACTAAAATTTTAGTTTAATAAGCATGTAAGATGCTTCCAATTTCCGCACATGGTTTTTTAAAAAAAGTAATAAAGTGAAATTTAAATGCTATTTTATATTCCATGTTATGTCATTGAAATTCAGGATTCACGTACGGGTAGTCCTCAACTTACAACAGTTCGCTTAGTGACCGTTTGAAGTTTCAATGTCACTGAAAAAAAAGCAAAATGAAGGCGGAGGCCACTTAACAACCATGTTACTGATTTAACAATGGCAGTGATGCGCCATTAATAAACTTAATAAACGTTTCCCTGAGCCGCCTAATATCTGGTCCCAACTGTCATCATAAGTCGAGGACTACCTGTATTTTCCATCAGCAGGAAGGAAAAAAAACCTGAGCCCTGAAACTAAATGTAAAGCTATTTAGTTTACATTCAAAACAATACTTTCAGACTAGTAAACAGAGATGACAGTGGTGGGATTCAATTTTTTTTTTACTACCGATACCGTGGGCGCAGCTTGGCTTGGTGGGCGTGGCTGGGGAAGGATACTGTAAAATCTCCATTCCCTCCCCACCCCACTAACCTGCTTTCCAGCTCCATTCTCCTGTGCAGGGCAACCCAAGAAGACCCAGCCAATCAGCTGGGACTCAGGAGGCGGGGAATGGATGGGGGCGGGGCCAGTCAAAGGTGGTATTTGCCGGTTCCCCGAACTACTCAAAATTTCCGCTACCGGTTCTCCAGAACTGGTCAGAACCCGCTGAATAAGCCACCTCTGAGAGACAGCTGCATTTTAATGGGAATTTGTTAACTCTAAATGGACGGACAGAACAGGGTACACAAAGCGCTTTTAGGGGAAGACCAAACGGTTCTAAGAACGAGGGGAAGGAATTAATCGCGCTGTGTGTAACAATATAAAGACTTTATTTTTTTTTTAATGAAGGGTAACAGGCTGCCAATTGGCATTCATTGGGAACAGCCACATCTGTTTTTCCACTGCATGCTTTGTTCATCATGCAAATTATGGGCTTGGTTGAAAGAAGCTGGATGAGCTCATTCCCACCTTAGATTTTGAGGCTCTGTTTGGGTTTTTATTTTCTCTGATAACAGCTACTTTCCCTTGGGAAAAAAAAAATGGTTGGGAAGAGCAAGCTTAAAATGGCCCCCCCTCCTCCTTTTCAGGCCCTCTGTTTCTTTCACGGCACCTCTTTTTCTGCTTTTTTAAAAAAAATTATTTCCAGCCTTATCTTCTTTTTCTTTTCTTCTTCTTTCGAATGGGGAAAAAAAATATCATTGCAGCTGGAAGCTTAATGGATCACTTGGGAAGGGATGGTGTTGTTGAAATTAGACAATGACTGGGCACAAAACTTGCTTTTTAGTGCCTTCAGCTTCCTTCTCCGACATACAGGTAGCTCTTGACTTAAGACCACAGCTGAGCCCAAAATTTATGGTGCTGAGTGAGACATTTGTATTTTTTTTAAGTTTTTTATTTATTTTGATAACAAACATTGACAAATACAAACATAAAACATCAAGCAAAACCACCTTTCCAATGTTCAGTGTGTTGGTTGGTATATATCTTTTGTGCACAATATCAACAGTCCTTCCCTACTAAATTCACATATATAATTCATATTATATAAATCAACCACTTATTTTATATTACATTATTATTAACTCCTTATTCGACTTTAATTATAAATTCACACCATCCTTTTCGAGCAAATCTCTAAGGGAGACATTAGTGAAGCTGAGTTTTTACGGCTTTTCTTGCCACCGTTGCTAAGTGAATCAGTACAGATGTTAATTTCACGACACGGTGTTAAATGGATCTCGTTTCCCCGTTGACTTTGCTTGTCAGAAGGCCACAAAAAAGGGGATTACACAACCCCATCATAAATAGGAGTCAGTCGCCAAGGGTCTGAATTTTGATCATGACGTGACCATGGGAATGCTGCAATGGTGGTTAAGTGTGAAAAATATGGTCATTTAAGTCACTTTTTTCAGTGCCTTTGTAACTCTGAATGGCCACTAAATGCACTTTGTAAGTCGAGGACTACCTGTAGTTATTTTCCAGTATCTCTGCACACCCAGATGGAGCATTACTAAGGAAAAATGGTTGCTTTTACACCCACTTTCTCAAGTATGGGACAGAAATATAAAACTGAAAAGTTAGTGACTGCAACCAAGCCTTGCTTGCTCTAGAGTGGTAATGCTTACACTGTTGGAGCCAATTATTCCTTTTCCCATTAACACACACATACGCACACACAGAGAGAGAGAGAGATTGTGTGTGCATAAGTGCACAATTGTGCCTACCATCCCCGTCCTATTGTCCCCAAGTATTAGTTCCTATTTCTTGTATTTAAATTTATGTTTATAGTTGTTTCTGTTGTATTGTAACATTTTGACAAATAAATAAATGAGAGAGAGAGAGAGAGAGAGAGAGATTTTCTTGTCGTCTGCACAAGCGTCTTACAATGGCAATGCCAAACAGGATCCGCAACTTATAAAAAAGCAATTACAAATTACTCCGTCATTGCTCCAGGATTATTGCATGCCCAGAACTGGAATTGAATTTTCCTGCAAGGACTGTCACCTGGAAGATTGTACAGGGGGTGGAATTTTATGTCTTCCCCCAGCATTATTGTGTGGGAAGCTGCCACCCCCCTGAAGAATGAAATATTTTGGGAAATATTAAAAAGGAGAAACAGAGAAACGTGCTCTTAAAGATGGAAAGCTTTTTTTCTTAATAGCCCACAGCCGATGCCAACACTGGAGGGGATAAAGAGCTTATTGAAAGAAGAAACCAGCTATCTAGATGGCTCTATTCATAAGCAAAACAAATACTGCAGGCAGAAATCCATTCAAGACAGGACATTTCGAAACTGCTTTCAGCCAAGTATGACAGCTAAAAAAAGCAGAGTGATAAGATTAGAAGCAGCTCCTCACCCAAGATCCAACACAAGACAAGAACCATTAAACCACAATAGGAATTGCCCAACACCCTTTCAGAACATAAGCCCCTTCATTGCACCATCCCAGAGCCTCGGATCTCAGATAAACAATAAGCCAGATTAGCTCAGACAAGCACCTAGGATTTGCATGTTCTGTTTTGCCTATAGAGCCCGCTATGACCCCTACATGACCCCCCATAGGAATCTGACAACAGCCAATAGCATATTAAAGGACATGTTCTTGCACAGGATCAGGAAGCTCAGATACAAGGCCCAAAGAAGGTATTAAAAAAAAACCCCACATTCAACTCCATTTAGCCAGCTGTCCCAAAATCACATGTGGTTAGTGATTTTGCTTCACCAATAAATGGGACCTTTCTTTCCAGTCATCCTCCATGTTTTCCGGGGTCTTTCTTTCTCCCAGCTTGGAACTGAACCAGGTGGGATACTTCTTCCAACATTTGGATCAGAGACTCCAAATCGATACGGTGAAATGTGGGCTTCCCACCTGTACTCCTTATTTTCTAAAATTAAATGGTCCACCTACACCCACACCCACAAAACCAAGTCAGAATCGGGTTCCCAGATTACATCTGAGATTCAGAAGGAGTGAAGTGGGACGCCCCCCTCATCAAACACTTGTTCTAGATCAGGGGTGAGGGGGAGGACAATGGCCTCTTTACCACCTGTGGACTTCGACTCCCAGAATCCCTCAGCCAAGCATGGAATTCTGGGAGTCGAAGTCCACAGGTTGTAAAGGGGCCATTTTATGCCCCATCCATGTTCTAGAGCAGTGGTGGTTAACCTTTTTGGCACCGAGTGTCGAAATTGGGAGTGTGTGCGCACCAAAAAGGCACCGAGCGCTGAAACACACAGGCGCCCGAAACAGGAACAGCAGCTCCCGGCGCATGCAGGCACGCTGGCCACCTCGTCTTCCGGTTTGGAACGTGCATGTATGCGCAAACATCATGCATGCCAAGGAACTGCTTTTCCTGTTTCTGACATGTTCACGTCCATGAACACCAGTTAGTTGGCACATGTGTGCATGCCGGGACCCAGAGGAGCAACGGCCGATGGCTGGCGTGCCCAGAGAGATGGCTTGGTGTGCCACTTCTAGCACGCGTGTCATAGGTTTGCCATCACGGTTCTAGAGGATGACTCCAAACTCCGACCTTTCCCAGAAACGGTTATCATTTCCAACAAGATTTGGGCCTGCTTATCTCAACAAACAAGAGCTAGTTCCCATATGAACTGGAGGAGGAAATGGTGAAAAGTGCCAAGTTGGGAGTGGCTCTTTCTTCTTTGGAGAAGCTTTCGTTTTGTCTTCTTGGCTGTCTCTGCTCTGCTTTTTTTTCCCCCAAAGGCCGTCTGACCTGAAATTTTCCACCACAAGCCCTTCTCTCTTTTATCGCCTCCTCTCTCCTTTCGTGCATGTCTACTTCAGGCCTTCACGCATCAGAAATTCAACTCCTGAAAGCAAATCATGTTACAAAATGAGCTAGGTCTAAGCGCTAATAAGGACCAGAGAGAAAGTTCTAGTAGTTAAGATGCTGGCCTAGGAAACAGGAGACGGTGAGTCTTGCCTTAGGCATGAAAAAGGAGCTTAGAATTCCATAGAATAGAATGAGCTGGAAGGGACCTTAGAGCTCTTCTAGTCCAACCCACCTCTCCCTTGCTCAAGCAGGAAACCCTATACCACTGGTGGCTAGCCATTTTGGGCTCCTGTGCCAAAAATTGTGCGTGGGCTTGTGCGCTTGTGTGCCAGCATCCAGAAGGCAATGCGCACGCCCCCTGCGCATGTATGTGCAACCCCTCCCCTGCCACCCCCTTACCTACACTGCGCCTCACAGCTGATTTTTCGGCTAGTTTGAGGCCTTTTTCGGCCTCCCAGAGGCTTGCAAAAAGCCGCTGCAGGCTTTGCAGCCGAATAATAGGCCCGTTTCGTCACTTCTGGTACTACAGGAAGTGACAAAACGGGCCTATTATTCTGCCTGCAGAGCCTGCAGAGTCTTTTTTCAAGCCTCTGGGAGGCCGAAAAAGGCCTCAAACCAGCCGAAAAATGAGCTGTGAGGCCTGTGCACGCATAGTGAGGTAAGTTTGCCTGAGGCTTGCGTGCCAGCATAAATGGCTCTGTGTGCCACCTGTGGCACACGTGCCGTAGGTTTGCCATCATGGCCCTATACCATTTCAGATAAGTGACTGTCTAGACTCTTCTTAAAAACTGGGTGATTTAGCCAGTCACCCTTTCAGCTTGATCCATCTCATAGGGTTATTGTTGAGGGGGAAATAAAAGGAGAAAGGCGTGTTAGGTATGTCCGCCATCTTGATTTTTTTTAGGCGAACCACAGTAAAGACGCGATAATAAACAAACAACTGTCACTCTGAAGCAAAACGCTACGTAAGAAGAAGTGAACTCGGTGTTGTTTGATATATAACTAATCGAAGAGTTTGTAAACCATTTCCACCTAGACATCAAGCAACGATGGGAATATAAAGTGTCAACTTTGGAAGTCATATTAGCACCAGAAACTTTCAGATTCAGGATTTCCCTGATGTGCAAATTTACTCCTCTAATAAAAGGAAATTTTGAGAACATGTCTGTCTTGGAGTTACTTATTGGAATTCAGGTTTTCTGGAACACTGACATAAAGTGTGTTTGTTAGCAGAACGGACTCAGACTAAATACGACATATTCATATCTACTTCAGACCTTCACACAAATACACAAAAGGCACAAGGCATGGATACAGAACTAAACAGCAGCACGGATAGTTCTAAACAGGTGAACATTCAAGTAGAGGTAGTCCTCGACTTACAACAGTTCACTTAGCAACCACTCAAAGTTATAATGGCATTGAAAAAAGTGACTTAATGACCATTCCTCACACTTACGACCATTGCAGCATTGCAACCTCCCTTGTTGGAGTCTGATTCTGAGGGGGAGATTGAACAGCTGACAGGGAGTGGGAGTGTGGCTTGGGTGGCTGTGGAAGAAATGGGAGAAGGGCACAGTCCAGCTAGGCATTCAGAGGAAGACCCAGAGCCATCCCCTCTTCATCCTAGGGCACTCAGGGAGGAACAGAGAAGGGAGTAACATGGCTTATGGGAGAGAAAAAGGCTCTGATCCCTTTCATTAGTTGCAGCTGGGAGAATAGGATATAAGAAGGGCGTTTGCACACAGCACTGAGGTGGAAGCAAAACGTGCATTGTCTTGGTTGAGGCTTACCGTACTTTGGGTTCGGACTGCATTTCTTCCCCTTTGGAAGAGTTTGATCTCCAGCCGAGGATAACTGGATATTGGGGGCCTAGTTGGAGGTATTAAAGGGAATTTACCTATTTTTGTGACTTTGTTGCTTTTGTGCCACGCCCCGGGTCATCACAAGCATCCCCATGGTCGCATGGCTTACAATTTCAAGTGACTCACATTTATGATCGTTGCAATGTCCCGGGGTCATATGATCCCCTAGGAGGGAATCTGGATTCATTTAACAACCGTGTTGCTCATTAAACAACTGTTAAGATTCACTTAACAAACGTGTCAAGAAAAGTTGTAAAATGGAACAAAACTCACTTCACAAATGTCTCACTTGGCAACCTAAATCTTAGGCTTAATTGTGTTCGTATGTTGAGGACTACCTGTAGTCTTCAACTTATAACAGTTCACTTCGTGACCATTCAAAGTTACCACAGCATTGAAAAAGGGGACTTATGGCCATTTTTCACACTTAAGACTGTTGAAGCATCTCCATGGTCAAAATTCAGAGGCTTGGCAATTGACTCATATTTATGACGGATGCAGTGGTCCTGGGGTCATGTGATCCCTTTTGTAACCTCGTGACAAGCAACGTCAATGGGGGAAGCCAGATTCACAACTGTGGCAAGAAAGGTCATAAAATGGGGCAACACTCAACTTCACAAAGGGCTCACAGAAATTTTGGGATCAAGTGTGCCCCTAAATCGGGGACTATCTGTAAATAAAATTACAGGGGCGTTGAAGACAGGGAGAGAAGCTTAAAAAGTCCAGACTGCACCCATAACTGTGTTGTCCTTTTTTTAACGTGTTTCCAGCTGCCATCTTAACTTTTTTGACCCCACAGTAGATCTTGTACGTACTTCTGGCCCAGTGGTGGGATTCAATTTTTTTTACTACCGGTTCTTGGTGGGTGGGACAGGCTTGGTGGACGGGCTTGGTGGGCGTGGCAGGGGAAAGAATACTGCAAAATCTCCATTCCCTCCCCACCCCACTAACCTGCTTTCCAGCTCCGTTCTCCTGTGCAGGGCAACCAAAGGAGACCCAGCCAATCAGCTGGGACTCGGGAGGCGGAAAATAGATGGGGGTAGGGCTAGTCAGAGCCAGAAATGGGCTCATTTCCACCTTCCAGAGAGCATCCAGGGCCTGAGGAGGCCGTTTTTGCCCTCCCGGAGCCTCCAGAGCCCAGGTCATCAACCGCTATGATGCAGGAGGCCGACTAGGTCATGCCCACCATGGCTACACTCGCCCAGCAACCAGATAGAGAAATCTTTGCTAAAATTTTTGAAGCCCACCCCCGTGTAAGTCTACCGTTAAGCACAAAGTGGACTCTCTGACCCTCAACATGTTGGCATCGGTAATGTAGCAACCAGCGCCATTTTGAGCTCTCAAGCAGGTTGGGCAAAATGGCCATTTTTTCCCGCAGGCCCATAAAATACCAGCCAATGTTTTTTTCTTTTTTTAATTTTCTTATCTGGAATTCCATACCACCACGTAATACAAACTGGTGGCAATTGCAATGATCCTGGAAAGGTGGAAGATACAAACCAGCCTGCCCCTAAATGGATTACTTAATTTAATATCATCCTTTCAACAATCACCACAAATAATACTCCTGAAAATATAGTCTTCAGGGCCATTATTGGCCAACACAGAGAATACTGAGGCATTTTCCAACTCTCTTTTGAGGGGGCAGAACGTACTCTGACATTGTGAAAAGGTTTAAGGCAGAATTAAATGAACTAAGTTATTCCTAAGTACATTGAATACAAAGATTTTTTTTTTTAAAAAAAGGAGATGGCAAATTCAGGGCAGAAAGATAACCATGCTAGTTTCCATTAGCAAAAAAACAGAAAGTGCTAAAGTAATTGTCTCAATAACAGAAGAAAAGTCACTATTACATCTAATATCACTTTAAAGACCATTTAGAGAACATTCTTCATGAGATACAAAACACCAGCCTGGGTGTTTACCTAATCTCTCTTTTCTCCTTTCCTGCAGGAAGCAGGGATTAAAAGCTTCAATTGGTGAACCAACCACTGCTTCTTGTTATATGCCTATTCCAGGAGCACTTCTTTCATTGAAAATCCCGAAAGTAGCATTATTAATTTTTCCTTAAAATATGCATTCTTGAAAAGATGACTTCTAAAAATGGAGCTTGATGTGACCTTGACTGGAGGGATCCATTCGTATTATTGGCAACAATATATGGAAATGGCTTGGTGCTATCTTTTCTGGGGGCGTTTCTCAACTTCCCTTTTGTTTAGTTATAACTCAAGCATTTACTCCCCCACCCAAATATTAACAAACTCTGACTCTGCTTAACTCTGGAAGAAGCAAGGCAAGAAGACCTATTGGTGGCGCAGTGGTGAGGATGAAGCATCGCAGGTTCGCTCACTGCTCACTGCCAGGAGTTCGATCCTGACCGGCTCAAGGTTGACTCAGCCTTCCATCCTTCCACAGTCAGTAAAACGAGGACCCAGTTTGTAGGGGGAAACAGGCTGACTCTGTAAGCTGCTTAGAGAGGGCTGTAAAGCACTGTGAAGCGGTATATAAGTCTAAGTTATAAATCTAACCGGTGATGGGATTCAAATTTTTTTTACCACCATTTCTGTGGGTGTGGCTTGGTGGGTGTAGCATGGGTTGGTAGGCATGGCAGGGGAAGGTTACTGCAAAATCCCCATTCCCTCCCCACTCCTGGGGGAAAGTTACTGCAAAATCTCCATACCCTCCCCACCCCACTAACCTGCTTTCCAGCTCCGTTCTCCTGTGCAGGGCAACCAAAAGAGAACCAGCCAATCAGCTGGGACTCAATGGGAGGCAGAGAAGAGATGGGGGCGGGGCCAGTCAGAGGCGGGATTTGCCGGTTCTCCGAACTACTCAAAATGTCCTCTACCGGTTCTCCAGAACTGGTCAGAACCATCTCTGAATCTAACTCAAGGTAAATAGCTTCAAACTCGATTACAGAAAATACGACTTCAACAACAGAATGATAAATGCCTGGAACGCCCTACCTGACTCCGTGGTTACAGCCTTAACCCCTCACAGCTTCAACTTCAAACTGCCTACCGTGGACTTCACCCCATTCCTAAGAGATCCTTAAAGGGGGCGTGCATAAGCGCACCAGCGTACCTACTGTCCCTGTCTTATTGTCCCCATTTACCTGTATTTTCTTCCTTTGTTCATGTTTATGTTCATACCTACACTTGTTATCTTGTACACGTTTGACAAACAAATAAAATAAAATAAACCAATAAAATAAAAGTTCTATTGCTAAGTGCTATTGTTGAGGGACGACATGGCCAGATCAGGATTTTTCCATCCTTTCCTACAAAACGACCAATCTTATCCCAAACTGCTATCATCCTGAGAAGTCGGAAGGGCAAGTGTCATTGTGAAGATGGCGGCAGGTGGATAACGCTAATTTTGACTTAGTCACAATGAGTATAAAGCTGACATTTGGGACGCATGCAGTTGGGAAGTAAATCCTTTCAAAACGCCTAAAATCTGGATAAGGAAGCATTGCTATGTTGAAAAAGCCTAACTTGAAGTCCCGATAATTGCCTGGGATAACTCGTCTAGACAGAACATAAAATACAGGTAGTCCCCAACTCACAACAGTTCATTTTAGTGACTGTTCAAAGTTACAACGGCACTGAGCAAGTGTCTTATGACCGTGGCCAAAATTTGAATGCTTGCCAACTGACTCATTCATATTTATGACGGTTGCAGTGTCCTAGGGTCCTGGGATTACCCCAGGACACTGCAACCGTCATAAATATGAGTCAGTTGCCAAGCGTCTGAATTTTGACCATGGTCATAAGTCCCTTGCTGAGTGCCGTTATAACTTTGAACAGGTGAGAAGGTTTTGCAACCTTCAGACAAGCAAATGGGAAGCCAGTAGCCGTCTGATTAACTTAACAATAGTAGCAATTGACTTACCAACCATGGCAGTGGTGGGATTCAAAAATGTTTACTACCAATTCTATGGGCGTGGCTTGGTGGGCGTGGCTTGGTGGACATGGCAGGGGAAGGACACTGTAAAATCCCCATTCCCTCCCCATTCCTGGGGGAAGGTTACTGCAAAATCGCCATTCCCTCCCTCCCCACTAGCCTGCTTTCCAGCTCCATTCTCCTGTGCAGGGCAACCAAAGAAGATCCAGCCAATCATCTGGGACTCCGGAGGCAGAGAATAGATGGGGGCGGGGCCAATCAGTGGTGGTTTTTGCCAGTTCTCTGAACTACTCAAAATTTCCGCTACCAGTTCTGTAGAACCGGTCAGAACCGCCTGAATACTGGCTCTGAACTATGGTAAAAAAAAAAAAAGGCCGTAAAACGGGACAAAATTCACTTAACAACTGTCTGGCTTTGCAACAGAAATGTTGGGCTCAGATGTGGTTGTATGTTGAGGACTCCCTGTAGAACAGGGGTGTCAAACTCACATCGTCACGGCGGCGTCACGTGACGTATCGGATTTTCCCCGCCTTTGTTAAACCGGGCGTGGGCGTGGCCAGCATGTGACGAATCCGGCCTGCGGACTGGGAGTTTGACAGTCCTGATGTAGAAGTCCCAGCAAGGAGTAGACGCATGTAAAAGGGAGTGGCATGCAAACATACACACGCCCTTCCATGGATGCCTTTTTACATCAGATGGCATTGGAACATTTGGGTGAAACATTGCTGTTAGAAAGGAATCTCTATTCGGGTTGCACCTGGAAATGTGTCCATGCTTGATAACACAAATGTTAGATATTTGTGTGTGTGTGTGCACGCACAAAAGCATCTAAAAGAAATCAGAGATAGGGCATGAACTTGATTGAACTGGCAAAGACAAAAGGAATCATTTATATTAATCGCCGCTTCTTTCGCCACAGCACGATGTCTTGTTTTAACCGGTCGGGGAAACAAAAAGCTTTTCACATATCCGACAGCAGGTTCCACGATCTCCAGCAGCGAAAAGTGCTGGGCTGACAATGTTAATTCTGGCAACAAGGAAGTTTTATATGCGCTGCTTTTCTCCGGCATCGGGAGAAATGAATGCAGGCGCTGTAATCCCAGGAGTGAGGAAATATCCCCAAGCAAAAAAAATAGAGGTACATTGGGTACACTTGAGAATAACTATGAAGTTACATGAAATATAACATAAAAGAAAAATTAGGGTCTCCTATACGCCGTTGAGTAATCAGTGGGATATTATTAGATCTGGATCAAAAGAACCATAAAGGGCGATATTCTTACTCGTGGGTAGGGTTCACCTGTCCTTATCTCACACCTACTGTGATGACCCGGGGCGTGGCACAAAGGCAACACAGTCAGATAATCAATAAGAGTCCCTTTACTATCTCCAACTTTGCCCCCAAAGTCCTGGTTACCTTCTGGCTGGAGAAAAACTCTTCCAGGAACAGCCTTTGGCTGCAGAGATTCAAGTCGGAAACATGGTCGACAAAAACTGTAACTATAATAAGTCCAATCAAGGCAAAATGAGGTAATTAGTCCAGCAGGACAGGAAGCCAGGAACACAGATAACCAAAGTCAACACAAGATAAACTCAAGTTTGCTCCCAGGAGCTGCTGCACTCAGCATGCATTTCTTTTAAACTCTCTTCCCAGCTGTGGCTAATGAAGGGAATCAGGGCCCTTTCCTCCCCCCGTAAGCCACACAACCCACGTTGCTCTCTTCTCCATTTGTCTCTGCATGCCCTAGGATGAAGACGGGGTGGGCCTGGGTCTTCCTCTGAACTCCCCCTCCCTTGCTCCCCTGCTCTGCCCAGCCAGACTTTGCCCTTCCCCAGTTTTCTCCACAGCCAATGAAGCCACATTCCCACTCCCTGTCAGCTGTTCATCTTCCTCCTCGGATTCAGACGA
>NW_020769320.1:18153778-18168860 GCF_900518735.1 Pseudonaja textilis | reverse complement strand
GAGAGAGAGAGAGAGAGAGAGAGAGAGAGAGAGAGAGAGAGAGAGAGTGTTATTTAGTTGTTGGTTATTCCTTCCTCAGCAACATTCCTCAGGTAAAATAAATAATTCTGAAACACAATATATTCAATACATAGAACTATCATAAAAGTAGTTAAAGAAAAAGACAGAATTCAAGGGAAATTATGATGATGGGCTGAAACAGATGTCATGTTTTTATTAAGTGGCTATCTCACTTGTTCTCCAGGAGATCAAAAGCTCCACAGGATCTCTGTTCATTTGTCTCCATGAGAGCAATTCTGTGATGGCTGCAGACAGCAAGTCAATTCCTAGTGGATTTTCATAGCTTTGGGTAGACTTGAACCTGGATCTCTTGCTGAAGTCTGACATCTTCACTATTACATTACCTTGGCATCATACATAACATTTTGGCTTCGTATATGATTCATGGTTTGCAATTATTACCACACTGATGGAATGTCTATGGAGATTGTCAAGCATCAGGTCGGGGTTTTGCAAAAGTTGCTTTTTCCAAAAGGCAAGTGGAAGTGGTTTTTTTTTTTTGGGGGGGGGGGGGTTGCTTGAAAATGTTTTGTTTCTCATCTACAAAGCTTCTTCAGTTCTAACTGACTAAGTGGTTCAGTTAAAACTGAAGAAGCTTCTTGGATGAGAAGTGAAATGTTTTCAAAGAAGGAAAACCAAGCAAGTCCAGTTGCCTTTTGGAAAAAAAACACCTCTGGGATCCATGGAATATAATGTATCCCAATCTGAACCCAAACTGTTGGAAATGTAAACAATTGCAAGGTACCTTCTTCCATGTCTGGTGGCTATGCCCGGAAAATTAAAAAATATCAGACCAAAATACAAACACGGCTAGATGAAATTATCCACTGAAGGTTAGAGTTGAAGTCTGAATTGTTTCTCCCAGGGATTATTAAAGGTAAATACACTAAAAAGATTAAATATTTGATTATACATATGATTACGGTGGCAAGAATTGCAGTAGCACAAGCTTGGAAAATGTCTCCCACTCCGTCAGATGGTGTAATAATTCGTAAAATTTTTGAATGCGCAGAAATGGATAGACTCACCATGGAATTGAATAACAAAGAGGACTCAGAATACTATACATTTTGGAATAATTGGTACCAATGGATAGACAGCAAAATATGAAAGATATAGGTTAAAAAGAGAAAAAATACACCTCGTACACGTATATGACCAATGAGAACCTGTTGAAATGGATGGATATTTGGAATGTATAAATACAACCAAGACTTTGTACTGTCAAAAAAACGATGGTGAAATATATCAACATACCTTTCTTTTCTAGATATATCTGTATTTTAATATGTTAATTTTAAATAAAGGTCTTTTAAAAAATTAATAAAGGAATATAATGGAATATAATGCTTACTTACATACATACATACATCTTTCTGTGTTTTGCCTGCAGCAGGATGTAGCTTATAATATAAGAAGTATTTTAAACAAATGAAAATGCCATTAATACATTATTTTGCAATTAATGTACTACACCATTTTCTGAAATAGTTACAATGGTATCATATCAAGTTTATTCATAAATCAGGCCAGTGGGATTTGGGTTCTACAAGAAGGTATGATCAACGAGTAGAGGAGTCTAAAATATCAGAAACTTTCATCAAAAACACTGCACTACCACAATGCAAGTTCTTCCTCTTTCATGTAAGAAATGATTTCATTGAGATTACAGCTAGACAAGACACAAACAGACCACATACTTTTAATAATCAGTTTTAACCAATATATCACAGATTCTCAAACTCTGCAGTATGACAACCGCTCATTTAGGCAGGCAAATTTACATAACCAAAGCAGCTTGTATATTTTACACACAGCAAACATTTCCCTGTACCGTACATGTTTATATTAAGTAGCATTTGTGTTTTGGAAAAATGCCATCACTGGAGAACCACACATAAATTTCTATTCATAATATCACATTTGATGTCCCTCCTACAATAGAAATAGCTCCGGGGGCAGCACCCACAGAACTAAAAATATTGTTGAATTGCAATATTGTAACTGGAGTTACCAAAGTGTAATCAGAATAACTAGATTTAATTAGTCTTATCTATACATCAGATCAAGCAAACTTTAAGCTTACTCATTTTAACAGAAAGTGATGCAAAAGGGAAATTATTAAATAAATGGCATAGCTTTGTCTGACTAACACAAATCATTTTAAGAAACATGTTATTAAATGCATGACTGGGGAGTAATTATTAATATTAGTTAGCATCAAGAGAAAACAAAATGGAAAGAGCTTGTCCTGACTGCATCTGGTGCAAGTTTCTACCACATCATACAACAAGAGTCGGGGCTAGTCAGAGGTGGTAGAGCAGAAGAGGTTGACCCAGAGCAGTGGTGGCAAACATTTATCGGCTCCCGTGTTGATAATTGTGCACGCATTCATGCACTCGCACTCACGCGCCAGCACCCTGAAGGCAATGCATGCTGGGGGGCCCCACCCCACCCTGCACCTGCGCGCATGATTCCCCTTGCCGCACGCTGTGCATACACGTGTGATCAGGGGTGGGATTCTATCAGTTTGCACCTATTTGCTAGAACTGGTTGTTAACATTCTGACCAGTTTGGAGAACCGGTTGTTAGAAGAAATTACTGGTCTAATCCTGTAAGGAAGGCAGGAAGGAAACATTCTGGTGTTGCTTACAGAAACTGCCTCTCCATTAACCCTTATTACGTTCTTGGCAGGACTAGACTTCCTGTCTCTGGAACATCTCTGGAGTTTTTTTCCCCTCCTTTGATAGTACTTTGCTTGTGTGGAGTGACCATTCAAAGTTACAATGGCACTGAAAAAAGTGACATGACCATTTTTCACACTTATGACTGTTGCAGCATCCCCACAGTCATGAGAGGTCAGGCAAGGAGATGCGTGCCTCAATGTGAGTGATATTGAATTGGCCGCACCCAGCCAATAACATGACCACCAAGCCACGTCCACCCAGTCACATGACCACCAAGCCATGTCTACCAACTAAGCCACGTCCACAGAACCGGTTAAAAAATTTGAATCCCACCCCTGCATGTGATCACTTCCATGTGCCATTCATCTGCGCATGTCCACATTATCCCTGCGTGCACCATGCATCTCTGGCACATGCGTGCATGTCTCCCATGCCCCCACCTCCCGGCACATGCATGCCAGATACCCAGCAAATCAGCTGTCGGGCGGCGGCAGCACGCACACATGTGCAGTGGGGGCTCTTCCAGGCGAGCTTCCACATACTGGAAGAAATGGCTCTGCGTGCCACTTCCAGCACGCATGGCATAGGTTTGCCATCATGGACCTAGAGACCTCCACAGACTCCAAAGAAGTCAAAATGATGGCCACAACCCATGCGATCAAAGCTCCACACCTTTCCAATGTGCCTCATCTCTAAAAAAAAGGATGTGTCTCCTTTTGCACAGTTGAAGCCACCATCTTGATTCTTTGAAGCCTCCCAACCACCTCCTGAGGTCTCCCCTCCTGGGTTCTACCTTCTCCCCCGCCTGTCTTTCTCACCTTCTGCTGGCATGGCATTGAACAGTAGAGGTGAGGGCAAGGCCCCAACCCTTTGTGCCTGCAGCCAACAATAGGTAAGGACCAGGGTGGGCTGCTGGGGGCTCACAGGGGCTCGGGAGAGCCCCTAGCTAAGACTCTGAGGGGCTCAGAGAGTCCCCAATAACATCAGAAAGACAAGCAGCAAGGGAAAGCTCTTAATAGGCTTAATTGAACTTCTGGGCATTCAGCCAAGAGCATTTCACACCAGGTAAAAGTGTTGCAACCTAGATAAACAATCCACTCAGCGCTTGCGAGGGAGAGCCATTGAGAAAATTAGATAACATAGCCACTAGCCTCAGAGGGGAGTAATTCCCAAATAATAAGAAGCCCGTAACTCACCAGAAACTCCACTAAGACTCCAAGATCCCTCTCCCAGTCACTTCTATTAAGCCTGGTTTCACCCAGTCTTTTATTTAAGTATTAAATGCACGAAATAATAAACCACTTTTTGGTATATATCGGGTTTTTTTAGGTAATTGGGGCAAAGAACTGGTGTCCAGTTGGCCACACACACTCAGTCATATGACCACCCAGCCAATTATTAGGGAATTTGCTAAAAAATTTGAAGCCCACCTCCGGTAAGGACGTTTGATTTTTCTCACATGGAAAACAGTGGTGGTATTCTACCGGATCGGCCCAGTTCTGGCATACCGGTAGCGCCGAAGATCAGCGAAGACTAAACCAGTTCTGAGGAGCTGCTATTGGGCCCACCCGCCTGCCTGGACCTTTATATTCCTATACTGACCTTTATTCCCCGCTTTTGGAGCGCAGCTGCTTTGCGTCAGCTGCTGAAGCGACAGGGAGAGTACAGAGTTGCAGGAGGCAGGCTGGAAAGCCTCTGAGCCTGTGCAAAGCGTGTGTCTGGTGCATGTGCATATGCACACACCAAGCGCCCCCCACTGAGCCGCTCCCACCGAATCGGTGGTAATTTTGAAACCCAGGACTGATGGAAAAGCTGTAATTGTACAATCCTGAAGAAACATTCTTACTGATCCTGGTAATATGGGCTTGTGACAAAAGCCTCTATATTTTACTCAGAGTTTCATCTTCTTTCATCTAATAGCTCTGGAGCCAGACGAAGCCACGTAAAATGACAAACAATTCGGCTCAGCTAAACTTCCACATTTGCATAAGTATTTTCTCCGTGAGTCATCAGTTATGATGAAGAGGTGGGAGAAGGAGAGGAAGGGGGTTAGGGAGGGAACAATCTCTTCTGTTTTTTTTTAACAACCGTGTAAAGCAAGGCATTTTTCATTTTAATTACATGAGGAAGTTGTTAGCAGAGCCTGTGACTCACAAGATGTAGAGGCTGTGAACAGGAGGTAATTTGAAATATTTGAATATTTCCTGGAGAAAGGAATGCATGTGCCCTGGGATATCGGCAGGTTCCTGTTGAAAGCCATTCTATCAAACAGTCTCTAGATGAAAATAAATGCAGGCGTTTCAAATGGATGGAGCAATCAGACACCGCGATCGATCAATACAGTCCAGCACTGATGATGTTACCTAGTTTGGGTAATGAAATGTCTACAAGAAAACAACCAAGCTCGGGTATTAACAATTAACTGTTGAAACGGCTTGCCCTCCAAAGTTGTGGGTGCTTCAACACTGGAGGTTTTTAATAAGAGATTGGACAGTCACTTGTTTCAAATTGTATAGGGTGTGTCCTTTGGAGCAGGGGGTTAGACTAGAAGGCCTCTAAGTTCCCTTCCAACTCTATTCTTTTGTTTTTATTTTTTTGTCAATAGCTTACAATATAACAGAATTAAGAATAAACATAAGTTTAAATAGAAGAAATAGGAACTAATAATTGGGGGACAATAGGACAGGGACAGTAGGCACGATTGTGTGCTTATGCACGCCCCTTACAGACCTCTTAGAAACGGGGTGAGGTCAATAGAGGTTAGTTTGAGCGTAAAGGAGTGGAGGTTTGAGCAGGTGACAACAGAATCGGGTAGTGGGTTCCAGACATTGACCACTCTGTTGCTGAAATTGTACTTCCTGCAATCGAGTTTGGAGTGGTTTACATTAAGTTGATACCTGTTGTGCGCTCTTGTGGTTAAAGTTGAAATTTTCATTAACTGGTAAGACATTGTAATATGATTTTATGTACTATGCTTAAGTCCAATCTTAGCCTGCGTAGTTCAAGGCTGTCTAAGCCTAGAATCTCAAGTCTGGTGTTGTAGGGTATTCTGTTGTGAACAGAGGAATGTAGTACTCTTCAGGTAAAATACTTCTGGACTCGCTCAATTGTATTTATGTTTGATATACAGTGCAGATTCCAGACAGCGGAGCTGAATTCAAGTATTGGTCTAGCAAAGGTTTTGAACGCCCTAGTTTGCAAATCAGTATTACCAGAGGAGAAGCTTTGTAAAATTAAATTTACAACTCTTAAAGCCTTTTTGGCAATACTGTTGCAGTGAGCTTTGGCGCTTAGATCATTCGATATGAGAACTCCAAGGTCCTTGACAAAATGAAGGTCATCAACAAGGTCATATCTGCCTAGATTGTATTTGGTATATAGATATTTTTTTACCAATGTGTAGGACAGAGCATTTATTGATAGAGATTTGGAGTTGCCAATTGTTAGACCATTCAGACACATAATCAAGGTCTTTTTAAAGGACAGTAGCATTGATGGTAGTGTTGAATAGTTTTATATCATCAGTGAAGAGGACGCAGTTGCTAATAAGGTGATCACAAAGGTCATTTATATAGAGCGTGTAAAGAGTGTGGGTCCTAGAACGCTGCCTTGGGGGACACTGCTGATAACTGGTGCAGGATTTGATAGGGCATTTCCTATTTTTACCATTTGTTGCCTGTTTGTCAGGAAGGCAGTAATCCACTTTGAAGGGATCCAGAAATGCCGTAAGAATTTAATTTTAATAGTAGTTTGTCGTGTAAATATTTTGACTGAGTTGGAGATTGAGTTGAGGGCATCAAGGAGCCCTCAGTCCAAAAAATATATTCAAAGAAATTAGTGGATAAGTACTTATTATTGATTTGGGTTCTATCCCACTTTAGTTTAATTTAGTTTACTTTATTGTCATTGCACTTCGTACAACAAAATTAAATACCATCTTCAGTGCACATTAGGACTACGAAAATAAACCCAAACATACATCCTTCACATTCTATACACTGAATTGAAAACCTTTGATATTGCATTAATATTGCACTATACCAGGGGTCTTCAAACTTGACAGCTTTAAAGCTTGGGGACTTCAACTCCCAGAAATCCTCCTCCAGGCATGTTAGCTCAGGAATTCTGGGAGTTGAACTCCACAAGTGTTAAACTTGCCAAGTTTGAAGACCCTTGTACTATATAGTAGAATTCAACAGAGCTACTGCCCTGGGATAGGGACTGTTTTTCAGCCTATTTGTCCTTGTTTTTATTATCCTGTACCGTCTGCCAGATGGTAATAGTTCAAAAAAAAAGGGTGCCCAGGATGAGATGGATCTTTGAGAATGTTTTGAACTTTCTTAAGGCAGCGGGAGCTATAAAGCTCTTCCAAAGAGGGGAGAGGGCAACCAATGATCTTCTGTGCAATGAAGTTAACCCTCTGGAGTGCTGTCCTATCTGCCCCTGTGCAATTGGCAAACCAGACAGAGATGCAGTAAGTTAAGATACTTAACTTTATAAGCATTACGTTTATCAACATGATAATTTATTTAAATAAATGAATAAATAAATACCGTAAGTGTCAGCACTTCTATTGTTTGGCAGAAGTGGATGAGCTCGAGGGCTCCTTTTTCGGATCCAAATGTGTAAAACTACACATCCCATCGTTCCTAGCCACAAGGCCATTGCACTGATATTGATTCTACTGTAGATACTTCAGCAGCTATAATGTTTTCTCAGTGCCAAAGATTGTGATTTAAGGAACAATGTGCATTTTCATGAATTTTGTATTTTGATAAGATGTGAATCACTTGGGAGAAATAACCCTGGAAAAAATTTACAATAATCAAATGAAATAAAATAAATCCGATTATTTCAGATCTTCAATATAGTCTATATGTCAAACTATGGAGCTAACAATGATTTATTTCTCAACAAGTATACTTAGAAAAATATATTTATAAAAAAATTTTTAATGATATAAGATACCCCCTCTTGAAAAATAATCAAATTATATACACAGAGTCAAAAAAAAAAATAACTGCATTTACTTATTAAACTATTATCTGTCATTAAATGTAGAGCTTAAAATATACACCAGGGAAAAGATTTTATATTACATTATTAGTGAGAGAGCACTTTTTTTGCTTACTATTCATCCTCCACTCCACAGAGTACAAACTTCAGAATCAATAAATTGAGCAAGAAAAAATTTAACAGGGCATTTTAATAGTCTCCAGAGGGAACAGCCTATATATTAATATTAATCTAATCCAAATTAAACACAATAGCTGGATCTATGCCTCTGTAACTATCACTATTATTTGTATTGAGATGATATGCTATACACCATTGATTTTTATATAACAAAATGTCTTGCTGAATCTCATTTCATGTTATGATATAATTCGCGCTCAGGTGAGTTCATATAATTTTCAATTTGACCAGATATTAAACATTTTTGTTTTCATAAGAAACAGTGAAGGATATCTGAGCATTTGATCTATATACTTAATAAAATGTGGAATAATATATGGGATATGGATAAAATAAAATCTCTCTATATAAAAACATGTGTTTGTGTGTGTTTGTGTGTTGCAGCATAACTCTGGAATGCCTCAAGCAGCTTCAATCAAATTTGGTACACAGGTGACTTACTCTCTGGAAACAAATATTGTGGGAGTCCACTGTGCTGTACAGTAGAAGCCATTTTAAGGCACACACACCCCTAACACCCCTCAGGGGTGTGTGTGCCTTAAAATGGCTTCTACTGTACAGCACAGTAGACTTGCCATGGTAACGGCTTCACAGTACTCCACAAGGGGACTCCCTCTCAGCCTTCTAAGGAAACGTCAGGCAATTGGCCAAGTGCAATCAAAAATATGAAACACCAGCGTAGACAAGAAACTCCTGAGGAGAGGAATAGAAGACTTGTGATGCTGCACAAAGGACAGTACAACAGCGTGAGTCCCGACTACAGGATTTTCCCCTCTGAATCAGATTATGACAGGGGCATGACAGAACCACTCTTCTTTTCTCTAAGCCAAAATTCAGAGCCAGACACGTATTTGAATATGGATCCAAGCCACAACTCTGATGTCCAGAATGTTATATGATCACCATGGGAGGACAGGAAATAGATATTAAAATATTGAAGTATGAACTTCAGAAGAACAATGCTCTATTGTGATCTTCTTATGAAAAGGTCACTAAAAAATTTATCAGCAATCTCGTCCAAACTTTAGGCTTCGGTTGTATGACAGCACTTGCTTCTTCTAATGTATGACACACATGTCTTCCTTCAAAGGAAAACAGAAATGGAAGATTAGATGGAAAAAAATGATACTGTTACCAGGATGTAGGTGCCTGAAGTTTTTTTTTTAATTTTATTAAACTATTTTTCTTATAGACAACATCATTTCCATTCATTACAACGCTTTCGTGATGGTATAATACCTTTACATAAATCTTAGCTATCTGTACAATTGACGATGTTGGCCTCATATAGAGAAAAATTGTACGAAATGTTCTACAGATGGCATCTATCCCCTGCTAGAATAGCAAAAATGTTCCCAAACAGATCATCTGAATGTTGGAAATGCAAACAAAACAAGGAACATATTACCATGTGTGATGGACATGCCCTGTAACGAGAAAATATTGGATAAGCACAAAAAAAGGGAAAGGAAAAATAATTAAACAGAAAATTGAATTATTACCAGAGAGTTTTCTATTAGGTATAATAACAGGGTAATATGATAAGAAAATAGAGCATCTAACACTACATTTATTAATGGCAGCAAGAATAACTTGAATAACTTGATAACACAGAATTGGAAAAATGTTAGTATGCCACCAGAGGAAAGTGTGATTAAAAAAACATACTAGAGTATGCCGGGATGGATAAGTTGATCATGGAGATAAAGGAAAAAGAGGAAACAGATTATTATTTGACGTGGAATGTACTGTATGATTAGTTAATTAACAGATATAGAGATGAACAGAGAAGACGATAATAGGATAATAAGGTAAAAGTTATAGTGGACAAAGATAGATTAAGGAATATAGACAAATGTACGGAAGCAAGTTTCATAGCTGTTCTTACATTCAAATCCCCAAGTACAAGAGTGAAAACTGCTGAATATTGTGTTTCCTCCCTAGTCTAGAAGATATTGCTAAAGGGAAGTATGTATTATATGGACCTGCGCCATTCTTTTCTTCCTGTCTGGTTGGTTGTCCTTGAAGCTACTATTTAAAGACGCATAATTTTGTAGGCAAGGGCTTCTTACTCCTTTTTCATTCCATCCTCATTGGAAACTTCCAGCCATTTTAATTATATTTATTACCAATTTATTACTAAAATTCTAGAAAATACAAGCCATGATAGTATTTTATACACACATATATGAGTGTATATGCATGTAAACATACTCACTCGGTCTGTTAATGATTATTTGTGGGATACAAATAAATAACCACCCAGAAAAAAAAAAGGTGAAAATGAATGTTATGAAGAAATCTTGACTTTCCTAATTGTATAGTTACCTTCTGATATGAATATAAGACGCAGGAGCTTATTTAACTATTGGTCACCTTTTTCCTTAGAAAGATTTCTGACTATTTTCAAAAGCATTCTTTAAAATTGCTTTCACCAATTGGATTGGGGTTTTATCCCAATTTTCCACTTCAGAAAAAAAAAGCCCAATTCAAATTAAATTGAATCAAATGATGCCAGAGTAAGTCTAAAAGTATAATCTTGTATCCCATTGAGTAACACAGGAAAATATGAAGTATCTGTTGCTTTTTTATCTCTTGACAAAATGGAATGGAATAGAATTTGATCAACTTTGATGAAGATTGTCCATAGGTGTAGCATTGGTTTGAGGCCAAATTAGGTGATAATAATGCATCTCCCTTCTCTGCAAAACACGGCCAAATTGATAAAAGGAAGCAAAAGAATGGATCAACACCCCTCAATGTTCTAATTGGAAACTCTGTGAAAAATGCTGGCATTGGAATAAAAATCTCTTGTTAAGAAACTTTCTAAATTAGAAAAAAAAACCATACACAGAGATTTTGGTGCAAGGTTCCATTTCGTTCTGAGTTTTTTTTTTTCTTTCAAAAAAGGAAGTGCCAGTGATTTTCCCATTTGGATAGAACTAAAATGATACTTTCAGTGGGCATCGCAAATTCTCCTTGCAATTACAAGGTATTAGACACTCAGTCCTTCCTCTGCATTCCCAGCTTGGTATTTTATGGAGAATCAGGAAAATAGCATTCCTTTTGTAACGCCCATCTTTCTCTTTCAAAAAACAGGGAAAGTTTTCACAAACCCAACTGGGATCTCATCTGCAGAGTCACAAAATCAGCTCAACCCAATCCAAGGCACATAATTGATATCAAAATATTAGAATATAATTTTTATAGAATGAATAAAAATAATAGCTAGAAAGAGTAGAAGTTTACAGGTGTTAGACATCTCCTTTTATGTATTTTTCAAATAATATCACGAGAATTATTTAAACTTGATAAATGTGATCGAGATTACTAATATGGCTAGCGTGAATTGGATTGGTATGAATGATCCCTAGAACTAATTTTGTTTACCTTTATAAAGCAATGTTTAGACTGAACAAGAAAGGCATAGATGAAGCTAGAGATTAAGATGAGGAGTTAGGGGTTTTTTTTAGTTGACGTATGCTTAAACAATATAATGAGGATTACTTAAATTTGACAAATGTGATAGAGAATACTAATACTGTTATGATGAACTGGATTAATATGAATGAGACCCGGAACCAACTCTGTTCACACACAGTATGGATGTACTGTGCATTGGAAAAAAATAATAAAAAAATATATCTATAGGGAGGGAAAAAATACCTTGGAAACTTCTGAAGAGAAGAAGCCCTGTCCATAAGGTGGAATAAATGGACTCTTTGCCTATCCAGCACCTCCCTTAACTCAGGAAAAGCAAGTTCAAAGCCACACGCTTGTGGAGATAACGTTCCACCCTGCCATATTAAAGTTCAGCTGATTTAGGGTGTTTGCTTTCCACCCAAAGCTTTGCTTCAACCTGTGGGTTAGAGATTAGGATGGAGATTAAGATCTGCACTTTGAAGACAGGGGAGATGCTCTTCATGAGTAATCCATGTACTTATTAGCATCACACCGTGAAATCATAACACTCCTACTCTGCCAGAAATCC
Organism: Pseudonaja textilis; assembly: GCF_900518735.1. The sequence goes on along the minus strand of NW_020769320.1, from coordinate 18,156,926 downwards.
TTCATCTCTGCCTTGGGATATTGCACCCTGTATTAAGTTTCCTGTCAGAACATTATCTTGTTGTGAAGATGGGATCTTTCTTATTGTTATTGGTATGTTAACCAGGTGAATTATAATCCAATGCTTTTTCCTAAGCGCCCTATGAATGCAGCTATAGCCTGTGAATCATTATTTGCAAGTGATCACGTTACCTTTCTCAGCACCGGTCAAATAAATTCTCTCAAAGCCACAATGAATAATTTGTTATAAAAACACATTGATTACAAAGGTTGCCAGCCATCTGGGTTCTGCTCTGTTGCCCCTGCCCTGACGTTTATAGTCATATCCCCGAAGGTCAGTTATTTAAAACTGAATTATTTATTTATTTATTCCCCATATTTATATGGCTGCACATCACACAAGTCCATAAAATAAAGAATGTTAAAATAAACATCCCACAATTAAAAAAACGACCGTTAGTATTTACTATTAACAGGTTAGCAGAGAGGCTTTGGAGTTATAGGCAATGTGATCTCCTTCCTAACTCGTCTTTACCTTGAGATCCCCAACCCTGTTGATGAAACCATGTTTTAAGGGACATCCACAAGGATGAGGCCGATCCCACTTTGGATGGAAGGATGGTCCACACAGCAGGTGTCATGGCAGAAGAGGCCCATCTCCTGGGTCCCAGCAGATGCCACTCCTTCAAAGATGGGCCCAGGAGTGGGATTCTACCGGTTCGGACTGGTTCTATAGAACTGGTTGTTTTGATTCTGGCAACTCGGAGAACCGGCAAATCGTGCCCCTGGTTGGCCTCTCCCCTCCGCTCCCAGTCACTCCTTATCGCGCATGCGCAACATCACGGGCATATCTGACATCGCTGACTGCGTTCTTCCCCAACCAGTCACTCCTTAAGGCAGTGGTCCCCAACCACTGGGCCCCGGACTGGTACCGGTCCATGGATCATTTTGTACCGGGCCACCGGTTTGCTTGGGCGCCGGCCATCTTGTTTTGACGGCGCTTGAGAAAGTGCTTCCGGGTGAGCTTGTCGGTCGTCGGTTGTTGGAAAGCGGCGTTTGGGTGCTGAAGGAATCCTCGCGCCTTAGTTTCGTCGAAGGGGGGGGGGCGGCTTCGAACGAAGAGCCGTCCCGGTGGCGGTGGAGTCTCGCGTTACTCAGGAGGAGATTAAGAAAGAGCCCGGAAAGCACAAAAAAGGTACAAAGGAGGAGTTGAAGGTGGCGGGGAGAAGCGGGGGATGGCTGGCTGGCCGGTCGCTCGACTTGGCTCGTCTTGCCTTGGTCATGTGTGCTGATGCTGGTACCGGTCCGTGGATCATTTTGTGATGCCGGTACCGGGCTGTGGTACAAAAAAGGTTAGGGGCCACTGCCTAAAGGTATTTCTTTTTTTTTTTCACTCCCAACGATCGTCTGTTCTTATAATCAGCTGTGCCAGGATTCCCCTTGCTGTTTTACCGCTTTGCCCAGGAGGCTTCCCTGAGGCTCAGGAAGGCAAAAAAATGGAGGGGGGGGTACAGCCCCCTGTACCCCCCTACATTCCATTTTTTGCCTTCCTGGGCCTCAGGGAAACTTCCTGGGAGCAAAACGCCCCCAGGAGTCTTCTCAGAGGCCCAGAAGGCCCCAAAATGGAGTGTGGGGTGAGCTGTGCACCCCCAGGCTCCATTTTTTCCTTCCTGAGCCCCAGAGAAGCCTTCTGAGAGCAAAAATGCCCCCCCAGAAGTCTTCCCTGAGGCCCAAAAAATGGGGGGGGGGTTGCTGCAAAAAAAGAAGCCACACCCACCCAGTCACATGGCCATACCCACCTAGCCATGCCCACAGAACTGATTGTTCAAAAATTTGAATCCCACCCCTGGATGGGCCAGTCTCTTCTGCCGGACCTGATGGGGTGGGCAGATATAATCGAGCATAAGCGGTCCTTCAAATAACCCAATTTTCAACTGGTACGTTTTATATCACAATGCCAATCCTTGAAATTGACTCAGAAGTCATCCAGGTCATGGCTGTCCCAAAGGTGCTTTTTCAAGAGGCAACTGGACCTTCTGTTTTTTCTCTGAAGAAGCTTCTTGGATGAGAAGCGAAATGTTCTCAAAAAGAAAGTCCAGTTGCCTCTTGAAAAACGTACCTTTGGGACAACCACGGCCAATAGTATTGAAGGCTGCTGAATGGTCAAGCAGAGCAAGGATGGATGCACAGCCTCCATCTTACCCTTGCCAGAGATCAGCTAAAAACATGACTAATATCATTTCCATTCCGTGTCCAGCCCTGAATCCTGAATAAGGTCCAAATAATCCTATTATCTGATAAAAACCTATTCATTCTGGACTCTGAAATTTCAGTTCATTGTTCTTAAAATTTTAATACATTTTTTAAAGTTTTGTTTTGGTTCCATTAAATATACAAAGAATAAAATATTTTAAAATATAAAGAAAATAGAATAATAAAATACACCTAAGTAAAGATGATACCAAAAAACTCATGGAGATTTTAGGCTAACCATTGTTATTTATAGAGTTACTTAATAATGATTTAGTTTCATTTGTGAAGGAAACATTTCTTGTTGGAAAAACTAAGTCACTACATATTAAGCTCTAAACTAAGAATATCCAGTTAACACAACTATAAACCACAACTTGTGATGAATTACAGAAATACAGGAATCTGATTTTTTATAAAGTTAACTTTAAATTAAAATATAGATTCTAAACATTAAAAAGCTGAATTTGGGATGTGACAGAAATCGATGTCCTAAATTATAGTCCAAGAGTGATTGCTAGAGTTAAATTCTTCATCAGATTGATTCATTTTTCCATAATACAACTTTATTTTGGAGATTAAAGTACAGTACCATACCTTGATTTACTAGTGATCCAAATTTTCTAATGTTCTAATAATTTCTTGTGATAAGTGTTAATATAACAATGACGTTAATGTACAGACAAACGTAGCTCTTGATGGCCTGACCAATAAAAATATGAAGCTTCATAGCATATCTCAATGCCTACATAATGGCTCAGACAAAGAGAAACACACACAACCCAGAAGATAAATAACATATCAACCTACTTATGAGTTGGAGAAAACACTACTGGATATAATTATTTAGATAGAAAATACTTTTCTGGGAATAAACCCATACAATTCAAGGGATTTTA
>NW_020769320.1:18118537-18153678 GCF_900518735.1 Pseudonaja textilis | reverse complement strand
TGTGTGTGTGTGTGTGTTAGGCAGTACTTTCTGAAATTGTTCAAAGTAGATTGGCAGTTTCTGGTTCTTTGTCTTTAATAAGAGTTTCTTTCTTCTTCTTCTTCCTAATACAGAGTTACAAAGTATTCAACATATTCTAATTAACATCCTGGGGAAAATGAATATAGTCCAATTACATCCAGGCAAAAATGAATATCCCTTCGCATTATGCAAGAGATATGTGCAACGAACTGTGGTTAACAAACCTACTGCACATATGGAAGCTCCAATATACAGATGGGAGTATTATTATTATTATTATTTTAGTATGTGCATGACGTTCTGTTATTCCTGCTCTCTTTAGTGGAAAGCTCTGTGACTATGCAGTGTGGAAGAGCTGGGTGGTGCAATAAAAACTTCAATTATGGAATTTGAGAAAATCAAAAAAGAAATTCAAGCTAGCCAATTTACTATCACTAGAACTTTGCATTTCGGTTCATCAATTTATTTATTTTAACAAAAAACAAGGTTCTGTTGAAGTCCACTCTTTGTACAAACACAAACTTGCATTTGCTCAACTGAGAAAGAGGCCAATCTAATTCTGACCCAAAGCAAAGATTTCCAGTGGGATCCCTTACAAAGATAACGTGAGCATATTGTTACTGCATCTTTTCAGAAGGGATCCATTTCTTGTCCCAAAGGTACTTTGGGAAAAGGCAGATGGACTTTGGTTTGCTTTGAAGATGTTTTGCTTCTCACCCAGGAAGCTTCTTCAGACTCCGAACGGAAGAAGCTTCTTGGATGAGAAGCGAAACACCTTCAAAGAAAAAAAACAAAGCCCAGATGCCTTTTGAAAAAAACACCTTTGGGGAAAACCATGACCTGGATGACTGAGAATCTCCATAGACATAGTTATTCAGAAATTGGCAGGGCTATTTGTCAGTCTCTGACAATATGCACAATTAGAAAAACGGGAGAGAAGCAGAAAGCAAAAGGAAACACGGTGCATCAAGAGATTATCAATTACCTCTGCAGAATAGTGATCAACCATCCCTTGCATTTGGGGTGTGTTATTGTTACACCATAACAGACAAAAGGGGCAAAGCTAAGAATGGACCAAGAAGGGTAGGCAACACCATTACAACAGATCACAAAATAAGTTAAGCTGTCATGTCCCTGGTGGAGTTGGACTCTGAGGGAGAGGAGGAACAGCCGACAGGGAGTGGAAGTGTGGCTCCGGAGGTTGTGGAGGAGGCTGGGGAAGGGCAGAGGCCGGCTGGGCAGTCAGAGGAAGAACCAGGCCCATCCCCTCTGCATCCTAGGGCACGCAGGGAGGAACAGAGAAGGAAACAACTTGGCTTACGAGAGAGGAAGCGGCCATGATCCTCCTCATTGGTTGCAGCTGGGGAGACTAGTATATAAGAAAGACAATTACAACACAGCAGTTGCCAGAAGCAAAGCGTGTTTTATTTTGGGTTGACGTTATTTTGGTTGGAGTCCTTCCAACAGACTGTGCCTTGTTATTTCCTGGAAGTTGGTAATTACTTATCCTGGTCCGTTGTGGAAATTCCTTCATTGTAGTTTGTTTTGGTTTTTTATTTCACCTCTATCTGCTCATTAAGGTCGGACTGCATTGCTTTCTTTTGAAGACTATTTTTGAGTACATTTTATTTCCAACTGAGAATTATTGGACAGTGGGGCCAAGTTGGAGGCATTAAAGGACATTTATTTACATTTTGGATTTTATTACATTTGTGTTACACTCCGGGTCATCTCATAAGCTATGGCAACTAGTGAAAATTATTGAGTCACATTGGCTGGGAATTCAGGGTATTGCAATCCCACGGGCGCAGCGTAGTACTCTTTATTTATTGAGAAGAACAGGGTAAAGAGCTAAAGAGCCGTGGTGGCGCAGTGGTTAGAATGCAGTATTGTAGCCTAATTCTGCTGACTGCCAGCAGTTTCAAGGTTGACTCAGCCTTTCATCCTTCTGAGGTTAGTAAAAGGAGGACCCAGATTGTGGGGGGCAATATGGTGACTCTGTAAACTGCTTAGAGGGGGCTGTAAAACATTATGAAGAGGTATATAAATCTTAATGGTATTGTTCAAACTATGAAACCATCTCCATATATTTTATGGAGATGATTTAATCATTTGAACAACAGCTACATCTATCGTATATACTTTATGAGACATGTATATAAAACTTTATTGGTTAGCTGCAGTGTGTTCATTGGCCAAGACGTATGTTTATAGGCAGAAATTCCTACCATTCACACTTTGTACTATGATTGTACTGAATAAACCTCAACTGACTGGGTTGATACATCATACTATGCCATAAACATGCAAATCATGTTATAGCTTAATTATTGCATCCTCATTTCCAAGGCCCACTCATTATGTCAGTATGACAAGATGCAAATATACAGCTTTCAAGCTCAGCTTTCTTTCCAAAACAGGCTCTCATTTAGTAGATTTAGCAGGAGATAATGAGTGCCACAATAAACACAGCTGGGCATTTTCCTCTCATCCCATACATTAAAAATAATAGATTTCTAGCTAAATGGGAAGAAATATATGCCGAGATATCTTGTGCTATCCAAGACTTACCTATTAAGGAAATAATAAAGAACAAGTCACTCCTGGCTTTCTGTGTGATTTCTAATTATTATTTGAGTATAGGTGCATATAGCAGATGCACAAGCTATTCTAGTTTTCCTTTGCCCATAGTCTGTCAAGGTTATCCCTTGGAAAAGAAATCGTAGCTCACATCAAATTTAAAGACTTTTTACACTTAATAGGCAATTTTTTGTTGTAGTCCGCCAGTAGCCTGTGTAGGTGGCAGCAGAATCGGACAGTGGGAAAGAACTGAGACCAGTCTGGGAGTCTGGAGAGGACTCAGACTAGAGTCCTGAGTCCGATGCAGAGATAAGGCCAGGATCATCTGGGAGTGGGGTGCTGACTCCGGAGCCTCTGGAGTCTGGCAGCAGCGAGGCAGAGGAACAAGGGGAGCCTATTCCCAGTGTGCATGTGCATAGAGCTGCTAGAAGGCGAGAGCAGCTGAGACAAAAGGGGCGACTTGGGAGTAAGGCTTGGAGGTGATCGCCCCTCCCCTTAGGTGTAAAGGACAGGCAAAGGTGACGAAACCTTTGCAGGAAGCAAGGTTGTTCGTTCTGTTCAGATTAATCCTTGAAGCCCTGTGTGGACTTTGTACTTCAGTTGGTTTTTTATAATTCATTTGGCACTCTAGCTGTTGGAAGCAATTCAAAGGAGAGAAAGGTGGGTGCTTATCTCGAGGGACTGTTTGGGACTCACTACAGGCTGGGAATGAACATAATTCCCAGCACTGAAATAAAACAACAGTTGTTTTAACTAAGTGTGTGCTTAATTACGGTCTCAGAAGCCTGGGTCAGAACAATTTTAAGAATCTAAAGAAGCAAACATGGTCCTTGACAGAGAGGGAAAGCTTATTGCCTATCTTTCAGTAGTACTTACAGGCCTCAGCTAGTGCAAAACACATCACCTAGGCCGGGGTCCCAAAGCCCCTGGGCTGTGGCCCACTACCAGGCCACGGCCTATTTGGAACTGGGCCCCGTAAGAGGTGGGCTGTGCATGCATGCACACACACACTGGCCCACAGCTCACGTAGGTTGGACTGCATAGGCCCACCACTCACACATCCCTGTTCCCCTGTCATCGTCCCCACCAGTTATGATGGCCGCAGTGTCATGTGATCAGCTTTCTTGACCTTCTGACAAGCAAAGTCAATGGGGAAGCCAGATTCACTTAACGATCGGGTTACTAACTTATCAACTGCTGCGATTCACTGAACAACCGAGACAAGAAAGATCATAATGTGGGGGCAAGACTCACTTAAAAAATGTCTCCCTTAACAATGAGAAATTTTGGGCTCGATTGTAGCCATAAGTCGAGGACTACCTGTCCAGTATTTGCAGTGGTGGGACTCAAATTTTTTTACTACCGGTTGATGGGCGTGGCAGGGAAAGAATACTGTAAAATCTCCATTTCCTCCCCACTCCTGCGGAAAGGTTAGTGCAAAATTCCCTTCCGTCGCCACTCCACTAACCTGCTTTCCAGCTCTGTTCTCCTGTGCAGGGCAACCAAAGAAGACCCAGCCAATCAGCTGGGACTCAGGAGGCAGAGAATAGATGGGGGCGGGGCCAGTCAGAGGTGGTATTTGCCGGTTCTCCAAACTACTCAAAATTTCCGCTACCGGTTCTCCAGAACTGGTCAGAACCCGCTGAAAACCACCTCTGAGTATTTATAAAGTGTGATCCTATCTCCCATTAACCTTCCCTTCTTATTACTAAACCTACTCAATTCAATGGCTCTTCGAAGGATTTAATTCCTAGTCACCCCTGCTCAAATCTGTTTTCAGATTTGCCTAAATCCTATCTAGAGCACAGTGCCCAGAGGTGGACATGGTTCTTGAGGTGGGATCTGAACAATAAATAAGGAATCAGCTAACGTCGTATTCCCCATGTGTTGATGCAGCCCAAAACTGCTCTCGCTTGTTTTTTCTGCAGTACTTTCTTACTGCTGACTCACATCCACTCTGCAATTAATTAGTATTCCAAGCTCTGTGTCACAAGTGCTCTTCCCCAGCCAAGCAGGCTCCCTTCCATACCTGTGCACTGAATTTATGTTTCTGAACTGCAAATACTGGATTTCGTCCCTGTTACATTTCACTTGTCTGCCCCAGAAAAGGTAATAAGAGATGTGAAGTGTTTTAAAGTTTTACTTTTTGGAAATTGCTCGCCACCGATTAACAGGAAATGGCAGACAAGCAGCCAAATCAATCATATTTCGTGCCTAATAAAATATGGATATCTGGGATCTTTCTGGAAATACATGTCATGCCCTTGTTGGAGTCTGATTCTGAGGGGAGATTGAGCAGCTGACAGGGAGTGGGAGTGTGGCTCCAGAGGCTGTGGAAGAAATCGGGGAAGGTCACAGTCCGGCTGGGCATTCAGAGGAAGACCCAGGGCCATCCCCTGTTCATCTAGGGGAGGAACAGAGAAGGGAGCAATGTGGCTTGCGAGAGAGAAGGCGGCTCTGATCCCTTTCATTAGTTGCAGCTAGGAGAACAGGATATAAGTGGGGCGTTTGCACACAGTTCCTTGCTGGAAGCAAAGCGTGCATTATCTTGGTCGAGGTTTACCTGGGTTTTGGCGTCCCAACTGTGGGTGCTGCATTATCCTTTCAAAGTCTGCAATTTATCATCCTGGCCTGTCATGTTAATTACTTCAGTGTGGTTTGTGTTGGTTTTCATATTTCTGGTTATCTTTACTTTGGGTTTGGACTTGGCATTTCTTTCCTTCGTAGACTGTTTTTTGAAGAGTTTGTTATCCAGCTGAGGATAATTGGATATTGGGGCCAAGTTGAAGGCATTAAAGGGAATTTATTCTACTTTGGGTACTTTGTTTTTTTGTGTGTCATGTCCAGGACCATCACAATACAGGGAGTCCTGGACTTCTGACCACAGTTGACCCAAAAATATCTGTTGCTAAGATGTTTGTTAAGTGAGTTTTGCCCATTTTACCACAGTTTCTTGCCACAGTTGTTAAGTGAATCACTGCAGTTGATAAGTCAGTGACCTGGCTGTTAAGTGAATCTGGCTTCCCCATTAATTCTGCTTGCCAGAAGGTCGCAAAATGGGGACACATGAACCCACTGCAACTATCGTTAAGTGTGAGGCACTTGCCAAGCAGCTGAATCCTGATCACGTGATCATGGGGGAATGCTGTGAAGGTCATAAGCGAAAAACAGTCATAAGTGACATTTTTCCAGTGCTGTTGTAACTGTGAATGGTCACTAAATGAACTGATCTAAGTCGAGGACTGTTTGCAATTGGTTCTCCTGCCATGGGAAATGATCTCGGGATCTCTAAAGCTCTTACATCTCACACAGGAGCATGATTAGGGCAAAGGAACTCGGAGGAAGCTAAAGGTTCCCCTTGCACATATGTACTAGTTTTTTTCCGGCTCTAGGGGGCTCATCTCCATTTCTAAGCCAAACATCCAGCGCTGTCCAGAACGTCTCTGTGGTCATGTGGATGGCATGACTAAATGCCAAAGGCGCAAGGAATGCTGTTACTTTCCCCCCAAAGGGGTCCCTATTTTTCTACTTGCATTTTTTATGAGCTTTCAAACCGCTAGGTTGGCAGAAGCTGGGACACGTCATGGGAGTTCACTTCGTTACATCGTGCTAGGGATTCGAACCGCTGAACTGCCAACCTTTCTGATCGACAAGCTCACCGTCTTAGCCACTGAGCCACCCGCGTCTTATGTCGAGGACTGCTTGCAGTTGAAAATAGATCTCAGGATCTCTAAAGCTCTCACACAGGAGCATGAGTAGGGTGAAGGAGTTCAAAGAAAACAGCCCATAATTCAAAGTTAATAGAGGGCCATCAACGGGAATCAGGATGCTCTTTGATAGCAATTCCTACGCTGCAAAAACATATGGACTACTCTACTCGATCAGGATAAAGCAATAGACGCAATTTACATAGACTTTTGCAAAGCCTTTGATTCAGCGGTACATGACAAACTACTGCTAAAACTAAACTCTTACGGCATTTCCGGATCCCTTCATAAGTGGATTACTGCATTCCTGTCAACAGGCAACAAATAGTAAAAATAGGAAACGTCCTATCAAACCCTGCTCCAGTTAACAGCGGTGTCCCCAAGGCAGCGTTCTAGGACCCACACTCTTTATACTCCACATAAATGACCTTTGCGATCACCTTATAAACAACTGCTTCCTCTTCGCTGATAATGTTCAACACCACTGACAATGCTACTGCTCTTCAAAGTGACCTTGATTATGTGTCTGAATGGTCAAACAATTGGCAACTCCAAATCTCAACCAACAAATGCTCTGTCCTACACATTGGCAAAAAAAATCAGCACACCAAACACAATCTAGGTAGATATGACTTCATTGATGACCCTCATTCTGTCAAGGACCTAGGAGTACTCATATCTAATGACCTAAGTGCCAGAGCTCACTATAGCAGCATTGCCAAAAAGGCTTTAAGAGTTGTAAATCTAATCTTACGAAGCTTCTCCTCTGGAAATATTGAATTGCTAACTAGGACATACAAAACCTTTGCTAGACCAAAACTCGAATACTAGCTCATCTGTCTGGAATCCGCACTGTATATCAAACATTAATACAATTGAGCGAGTCCAGAAGTATTTCACGAGAAGAGTACTACACTCCTCTGCTCGCAACAGAATACCCTTGAACAATCTTGAACTACGCCACCTACGGTTGGACTTAAGCATAGTACACAAAATTATCTGCTACAATGTCCTACCAGTCAATAACTACTTCAGCTTCAACCACAGCAATACAAGAGCGCACAATAGATACAAACTCTATGTTAACCACTCCAAACTTGATTGCAGAAAGTACGACTTCAGCAACAGAGTGGTCAATGCCTGGAATGCACTACCCGACTCTGTAGTTACATCCTCTAACCCCCACTCCTTTAACCTCAAACTATCCACTATTGACCTCACCCTATTCCTAAGAAGTCTGTAAGGGGCGTGCATCAGTGCACCATTGTGCCTCCCATCCCTGTCCTATTGTCCCCTTTTAATCGTACCTATTTTCTGTATTCTTACTCCTGTTTTACTTATATCTATTATTTTGTAAGCAATTGACAAATCAAATAAATAAAATTATAGGAGTTGGCTTTGCATGACTGAATGATTTGAGGAAATGTTTGCTCCCTATGACATGCCAAGAAGCATGAAATTAGGGGTTTCCCCGCCCAGTCTACTTGCAACTCAGCTTGTAAACACAGCGTTAAGACCGTAAGACTGCTTGGAGGAGGCTTGTCATATAGCAAAGGTCAAAGAAATACCAGATGAATTACTGCTCCATTATATTGCCAAGAAAGAGCCCAGCAGAGGCGGCAAAGGTATTTTCTCAGCAAACAAGAGGGAAATATTTACCAACTAGAGGTTTAACACAGGGCGTTAATAAGTCACTGTGGCAAAGTTACAAGCCGCTCACATCATCATCCTATCAAACACTTTATTCCCCGTCTTCTTTTAGAGACATTGAATGCCAGGATGAGTCAAAAATCACACAACTCAGAAATTTGTCTCAAATAAGTCCTGTCATTTATGCCCCTGCTTATTTATCAGGGAAGACAGACTCTTAACTCAATACAGTAGGCTCTTTTACTAAAGTTAGGCGGTTGCAGCAAAAGCGAAGCTAGAATTAAATATTCCTGCAGAAAGGTTCATTTTTTCCCCCTTTGTCTCTGACCTTCCCCTCTTGACCACCAGTGTCCACTAAGGATGCTCTTTGGATGTTTTGGGAATGGGTCGGATGCTGGGCACCTCTCATTCCAGGCCCAGGCCAGGTGTCTTTGAAGGCTGAGTCATTCGGGTTTGGCACCTCTGGTTCTTGTCAACCTCTTATCTTTCCTGGCGTTTGTCTTCCTGCTCCCATGCCCACACGTTACTACCCCAAATTCCTCCCCCCTTCCTTTCAGTTTGCGGCGGGATGCCAGCGAAGCGAAAAGCTGAAGATGGCGGACCTAACAAAGTGCACCTGCCAAGGATCCAGATTTTAACCCCGATGGCTGTAGAACAGAATAAAAGCAATACAGCCAGCAGCTTTTTCCAGCTATGCTTTTTGCCTCACTGGGCTTTAAGAGATATGTATAAATGATAACTAAGGAGGTTTTTTTTTTTTTCTTCAATGTTTTGCTTCAAGTGTGATAATGTGGAACCATGTTTTAAAGAATAATGCTTTGTTTGTCTTGTTGAAGTTTATGGGTAGTTCTTGGAAAGGAGGTCATATATGTTTTGTTTGTCTTGAAAAATCAATAAAACTTGTTTAAAAAAAAAAAAAAAGAGATATGGTTAAGGGCGGGGGGGGGGGCCTCAAAAATTTTAGCAACAGGTTTTCTGCCCGGTTGCTGTGTGGGCGTGGGCGTGGTGGGCGTGGCCTAGTCATCCTCCTGCACCGTAGCGGGGGCGGGGGGTGATTTTGCCCTTCCCGGGCTCCGGAGGCTTTCCTCAAGCCCCTGGGAGGGTGAAAACGGCCTCCTCGGGCTCCAGAAGCTCGCCTATTTCCGGCCTTCCTAAATTTCTGGGAGGCCCGTTTTTCGCCCTCCGCAAACCTCTGCAAGGGCCGTGCCCTTACTTGCATCCAAAACGGGCCGCGTGGAGACTCCTGGGAGGGGCGGGACGGGGTGGGAGGGGCCAGCCAGGAGTGGGATTTGGGGTTTTTTTTCCCCAAACTGTGAGGAATCTTAGCTAGGGGTTCTCCTCCAGCAGCCCACCCCTGGTTAAGGGCATCCTTGGGTTGACAAGGAGTTGATAAAAGAACCCAAGATGGCCGTCTCCATCACACCATGAGGCCACCGTCTTGACGTTTTGATCTCCCTTGCAGAATCTCCGAGTGTGGTGAGGTTAATAGAAACCATACTGGAGAGGGTGTCTATTTTCTAGCCTCTTCCCTTTTTCATATTTTGGTTATAATTTTTATTTTATTTTTTGGTAAAGTTTGGGATACAGATGCTGTGTGGTTCATCCTATTTTTGATATTCCAGTCTGGCAGTGAAAATCTAATTGTTTGGGAATACAGGTAGCCTTCTACCTACGACAAAAATTGAGCCCAAAATGTCTGTTGCTAAGAGAGATACTTGTTAAGTGAGTTTTGCCCCGTTTTATGACCTTTCTTGCCACAATTGTTAAGTGTGTCACTGCAGTTGATAAGTTAGTAACACGGTGGTACTGATACCACTCTATAAAGCCTTAGTAAGACCACACCTAAGAGTCCTGCATCCAGTTTTGGTCACCACATTATAAAAAAGATGTTGAGACTCTAGAAAAAGTGCAGAGAAGAGCAACCAGGATGATTAAGGGACTGGAGACTAAAACATACAATGAACAGTTGCAGGAACTGGGCTTGGCTAGTCTAGTAAAGAGAAGGACCAGGGGAGACATGATAGCATCTTCCAATATTTGAGGGGCTGCCACAGGGAGGAGGAAGGGGGTCAAGCTATTTTCTAAAGCATCTGAAGGCCAGACAAGGAATAATGGATGGAAACTGAACCAGGAGAGATTCAACCTGGAAATAAGGATAAACTTTCTGACAGTGAGAACAATCAACCCATGGAACAAAAGTTGCCCTCGGAAGTTGTGGGAGCACCATCACTTGAGACTTTCGAGATTGGACTGTCATCTGTCAGAAATGGGGCAGGGTCTCCTGCTCAGGTGGGGGGGTTGGACTAGATGACCTACAAGGTCCCTTCCAACCAGAGGTGGTATTCAGTAGATTCTGACCAGTTCTGGAGAACCGGTGGCAGAAATTTTGAGTAGTTCGGAGATCGGGCAAATCCCACCTCTGTCTGGCGCCAGCCCCATCTATTCTCTGCCTCCTGAGTCCCAGCTGATCGGATGGATCTCCTTTGGTTGCCCTGCACAGGAGAACAGAGCTGGAAAGCAGGTTAGTGGGGTGGGGAGGGAATGGGATTTTGCAGTATCCTTCCCCTAGCCACGCCCACAAGCCACACCATGCCACGCCCACCAAGCCACTCCCACAGAACTGGTAGTAAAACATTCTGAATCCCATCACTGCTTCCAACTCTGATTATGTTATCTGTTAGTTGCTTGTCAGAACTTCCCAAAAGGGGATCAGATGACCTCAGGACACTGCGACTGTCATAAATATGAGTCAGTTGCCAAGTGTACGACTTTTGATCACGTGACAATGGGGATGCTGCAACGGTCGTAAGTGTGAGGAACGGTCATAAGTCACTTTTTCTAATGCCGTTGTAACTTCAAATGGTCACTAAATGAACTGTTGTAAGCGGAGGGTTTCCTCTGTACTATACATTGTTCAGCATTAGTGATGACGCAATCCAGGAGAAGCTCAGATCAAGCAAACTCTACAATTTACTTAGGCTTATATACTGAACAAGTATTTACTTTTTATTTGTTTGAAGGCTGGGAACTAGCGCAGCTTTGGAACGATAACTGATTTGTATTGTAGGCCCGCAAAGAGTGGAAAACATCATCCATCATGGATAATTAACCTCTCTGCATATTTGTGCAGTCAAAAAAAGGAAAAGAAGAAAGAAAAAAGGCAGGCATCAGTGTGAGATCTCTGCATTGCATACGTCTATATATACAAAAGCGAAATACCACTCACGCATCATCACATAATCTCCAGAACCGTAAAGCCTACAAACTTGAAATTTGGCACAAATCTCCTCTTGGCTTCTAGGTGCTCACTAAGAAAGGGTTTTTCAAAATGACCATCAGAGCGTTATAATTTCCTATATTATTATTATTAACACGCTCTGATGCTAAGGAGTTCTACTCCCCGTCCCCAGCTGAAAAGAAATCTCTTCCAAATGTAAAACCCAAGCAGAGGAGAGGAGTTTCAGTTTCAGAGCAGCAACCAGCTTTAGTACAGAACAGTTGAGCTAAGCCATGCCAAGACTCCTTGCTGTCTCCTTCTTGCTCACACAGCAAATACTGTTTCAGTTTCCAAACAGCCCTCAACTCTCTCTCATACTGACGGGACACTAGCCAGATGGTCCCGGCCCCTCATCTGAGTCTTCGCTCTCCTCAGCCGTCCGCACCTGCTGCCGGCTAACCACAACACCTCATGACACAACAGGAGTGCTGATTTACCACTAGCTTATCAAGTACTTAGGAGGCAGGGCTCTGGCAGCACAAGCAGAACAACTTAATAGCCAGCCATCAACACCCCAATCAACTTCTAAAGAACGACATACAATAGGCACCATATAAATGCCACACACAGAACAGCCCAAGGCGCACACTCTGACAGGGAGAAATTCCCCGAGGATGGGGTCTCAGTGACCAAGCCAGTTTGGATCCTGCAATCCTTTAAAAAACAAACCAACCCAATCCTTAAAATTATACCCACGAGCCATTCAGACTGCAATACGAGGACTCATTCTCATTATTATTTAATTGTGATATTTCAGATGGCGGACAATTATGAGATGTGCCTGGAACCACTAGCCATTCGTGCACGTCAGACATTTCAGCATTGCGATCAGTTGACTGAGACAGAGTTGTGAACTTCATCTGTTTCCTTCCCGGTGGCTTTTCAGAAGAATTAACCTCTGTGATAGATCTGTTTACTTGGACAGAACAAATGCCGGTTCACATACTTCCTTTGTTTCTCTGTTTATTAGCCTCCTGGCAAGTCAGCCATTTGCCTTAATTAGATATGATTTGGCCTACTGCAAGCAGGCTGTTCAATTGTTGTTCCAGGAAATACAAAACAAAATTGTAAATAATTCAGATATAGTATGAGAATGGCATCTAGGGCCTTACGTTTAGTTCTATCATTGACGTCTTCTACTACTATTACTATTACTGCTACTACTACTACTATCATTATTATTTTAAAAGGGACGGTAATCCAACTGTGAAAATACCCAGAGAGTTTTCAGAGAATAATAATGACAAAAAGAAATTCTTCTTTACAGGATTCTCTTCATTCTTGTTCCACAAATGCTTTCCTTCCTGGAAATCAGCTTTGCTCTAAACTGGGTGTCAGCAACCTGCGGCTCTGGAGCCACATGCAGCTCTTTGGGCCCTCTGCTGTGGCTCCCTGTTGGGAGAGAGAGAGAGAGAGAGACCCATTTCCCACAGAAAATATCAGGAGCCACAAAACCTGGGTAGGCATGGTGGTGGTGGTTCATGTGACTGGGTGGGAGTGACAATTAGTTGGTCATGCCCACCCAGGTTTTGTGGCTCCCGGTGTTTTCTTTTCTGTGGGAAAGGGGTCCAAATGGTTCTTTTGAGTATTTAAGGTTGCAGGCCCATGCTCTAGACCTTTTCTTCATCCTGGACCCCCTTTAAATGCCTTTTGTAGTCATGGATCCCCAAGACCTAACTCAAGATTTAAACCATCACAATTTCTTCAAGCCTTCATGGACCTCCTGTGAGGACATCGTAGCCTCTCTAGGGGCCCATAGACCATCGTTGAAAACCACTGGTCTCTAGGCTGTTTTTCTTTCAGAAAACTACTGAATCACCTTCTTTTCTTGGCCGTTTTATTTTGGAATCATGATGTAAATATATTTTAAAGTATTAACACATAAGCCTTTAATAATTCAAGCCACTTGGGCGCTGTTTTCTGCTTTAGAACATTGAATGATAGAGTTGGAAGGAACCTCAGAGATCTTCTAGTTTAACTCCTTGCTTGAGGAGATCTTATACCGTTTCAGACAAAGGGTTGTCCAGTCTCTTTTTGAAAGCCTCCAGTGATGAAACACCCACAACTTCTGAAGGCAAGTTGTTCCACTTGATTGATTTCTTTCACTGTTAGTAAATTTCTCCTTAGTTCTAGGTTGCTTCTCTCCTTGATTAGTTTCCTTGATTGTTTCTCGTTTTGCTTTTCGATGCTTTGGAAAATAGTTTGACCCCCTTTATTCAGCTATGCTACCTGGTGCTCCTTCAGTTGTCACTAGACACCAATTCCCTTTCCCGGATTGGAGGAATTAATCTATCAACAGCTGTCTTTCAACTGGTTCCTCATCTCTGGACCAAACAAAGAAAAGAGTAATAATGGTTGGGTGGTGGAAGTGGCTGACGGAGGAGACCATTTTAAACCATTCACGGAAGCAAAAGCATCATAATTTGCTTGGCCAATTCAGAGTCTACCTAATCCAGGGCTACAGATCACATATGAAAATGCAGTTTAAATGGGGTGAGCAGGCATGTTTTCATTTTCAAGAAAAGTCCCCTTCAGGCATTCAAAAACCTAGGAGAATTTTATCCTACAAGAGTATTCGGCTAAGTCCTGCCTTTGCCAATATCAATTCCCTCAGCCTTTCAAGCATTTTAGCTTCCACTCTAGTATAGAAACAATATACTACTGAGTCATTACATGCACGGAAGCTCACCCACCCACAGGTACACATCAGAAGTCTCGCTCTGCATGGCCACCAAATTCATCCCCTGTGTTGTTGTACAGAAAGTCCTCTGTATAGGAAGTACATTTCCTTTATAGGAATCCCAGGAGGGCCTCAACTTACAAGCACAATTTAGAGCAGAATTTCTGTTGCTAAACAAAGCTGCTTTTAAGTCGTGCCTAATTTTGTGAGCTTTTTGTCACGGTTGTTAAGCAAATCACTCCAGTTAAAGTGAATAACATGGTTGTTAAGTGAGTTGTTAAGTTCCCCTCGCTTTGACTCTGGTTGTCAGAAGCTGGCTACTGAGATCATGACCTCGGACACTGCAACCGTCATAAATATGTGTTGGTTGCCAAGTACCCAAATTTTGATCACATGACCCTGGGGATGCTGCAGTGACCATAAGTGCAAGGTTGTCAGCGTTTGCAGAGTGACTACCATTATGAAACAATCCAGGAGGCAAAACACATCACAAAGAGACTTAGACATTTAACAGTGGTTTTTATACAACAGTTACACACAGAAATAAACGTGGTAGGCAAAATACCTTCTTAACTCTCCATGGAAAAACTCTGCTCTGGACCAGACACAAGGAGAGAGAACAAGCCCTCTAATGGCTGCCTTTTTATAAGCACCTCTTAAAGGGATAGAACCCATCCCCAGTCTTAAAGGGACATACCCATGCCATGCTGAATCACCTTCATTTCATCAGCCTAACATTGTATCAGACTCACAGCATCTGGCAGCTAATACTGCTGCTGGTCAGCTCTTAAATCTTAAAACCTCAACAAAGGACCAGTTGTAACTTAAGTCACTTTTTTCAGCGGCTATAAGTCAAGGACTACCTATAAGTGGTTTTGGTGCCACTAGACAGGAATCCCTATACTTGGTCCTCAGTGTTGCTAGACATCATCCCTGACAATTAATGAAAGAGAAGGCATAAAAAGGGACAGCCAACTAACAAGACTGCTTACTCCTCATCTTGCCCTTGTCCTTTCTTTACCTGAATTTTCTTTTTAATAATAAAGGGAAGGGCTCAGGCATTAAAAGGATCCAACCACTGCACAGGACTTTCCATCATAGGAAACCAGATCCTGAAAAAATGGAGAAACAAGTCACAAGGAGGCTCCCTTCTTCTTTGAGGACTGTTCCGGACTAGCAGGCTCGTAGCCTGCAAATCTGATTGGCCCGCTGAAAGCCGACCGTGATTGGTCGCCACAGACTGATGCGATTGGCCACTAAACGGGCTGCCGCGATTGGCCCCGCCAAGAGCGGCAAACTCAAATCGCCTTCATTGGCTGCCTAGCCGCAGCCAGCCCTATAAAAGGAGCTGCTGCGGCTGGGTTTAGTTGCTCAGATCTGAAATCACAAATAAAGAGCTTTAGTTACTATCTGAGTCTTGCCTCCGTTCTTGAACCGTCCTCCCAGATATAACAAGGACCCTCTTGGAGATTTCTCTTTAGTTTTGAAAACACACAGTAGGGATCTTCCAACATTGTGTATTCAACTTCCTGCCATCACACTTTAAACCTTTCTTTCTATTAGCAACTAAGAGTCCTCAGTGTCCTTCAGGCTAGAAAACAGAATTACCAGTAATTAAGGTAATGATTCTTCTCCATGACTCCTGGGACATCCCAGTCATTATAAAATGGGAATACATTTTGCAAACTATGAAACACAGAGAGCAGTTTAAAAAAGAGAAGAGAGAGAATGAATTCCCTACATGGTCTTCAGGACAAGGTAGTCACTGAAGATGGTCTTAATGGGTCAGGTTAGGAAAAGGATCTGGTTTATGGTGATACTGGCTTAAGGGGTCAGAAAACTTTATTTTTTAATTAGATTTATAGTCTAGCTCAGGGGCCACCAAGTCCACAAGTCTTAAAGTTGCCAAGTTTGGAGACCTCTGGTCTAGCTTTTCAAAAGGAACTCAAGGAGGTATCCATAGTGGTCATCCTATTTCCCCCCCCCCCCCCCAAATAACAAAATTGTGAGGTAGGTTGGACTGGCTCAAAATCACCCAATGAAATTCCATGGCTGATGGTAGATTATAACCTAGGTCTACCTCTTCCTTGTCTAAGTTTCTTTGTCACTACATCGCATTTGAGATCTCAAATCCATCTAGTGTCTATCAGAGGGTGGAAGATTGCTCAAGTATTGGTTAGCTAGTCTAACAACAGTCTAACACAGGGCTGTCAAACTTGCGGGCCAGATGCGTCATGCACTGGCCACGCCCACGCCCAGTTTAGCAAATGGGGAAAAAGTCGTGATACGTCACGTGATGACATGAGTTTGACACCTCTGGTCTAACACATCTGGAACCCACTAGTTTGGGAAGAGCTTTTTTTTTTTTTTTAATTATATATGCTTGTAGCCATCGCATTATATGGCACTATTTCCCATGGATCAAACGAATCACATATTTTAATTTATCTTGTTGGTGTGCAACAAATCAATTAATCTAATCAAATGAACTAATCCAATGAGTTTGAGAATCAGGAAAAAGAAAACTAATCCCTTCAGACATTTTTTTAAAATTTCATAGACTTCTATCATTGCAATCATTGTCACAGCCGCCCTCTTATAGCTTTGGGAGGGCCCTATTTTTACCTCAGAGAAGCAGAGTCCTTGGGAAAGGAAGACACCACACCACTATTTAGTGCACCATCTGGAGAAATCAGGGGAAATAATGACCTCTCCCTACCCAAAGGAGAAAGCAATTATCTACAGCACTGACAAACAGAGATCTGGGAGGAGAAGCGTGATTCAGACCTTGAGATATTTCTAGGTCTTAGAGCAGCATTAGGTGAGGCTTTCTTTCTTTCCTCTGGTACCTGGTTTGCTTTTTTAGGAACTCAACTGGTGTTTCCAGAGGTGTCTACAATTATAAGGAAGGGTGTTGCTTAGTGGAAGAGTATAGATATACTATAGCATAGCATAGCATAGCATAGCGTAGCATAGCAGAAGGAAGGACTCAATGGAGAAGAGCTTAATGCTCAGGTAAGATTGAGGGCAATAGAAGAACGGGACAACAGAGAATGAGGTGGCTGGATGGAGTCACTGAGGCAATAGGTGTGAGCTGAAATGAACTCCAGAAGATGGTAAAGGACAGGAAGGCCTGGAGGAACGTTGTCCATGGGGGTCACGATGACATGACTTCGCAACTAACAACAACAAACAGATTTTCTTAGTATAAAATCCTTGACTTCCACAGGTAGAGTTGGCTTAACTCCTGCCTGGAATCTGAACAGTCAGTGTTTAATTGTGCTAATTCTCAGGAAAATATTAATGGGATCCCCCCTGGGGATGTAACTCATGGAGAAGACAGTCATTAATTGAGGTAATTGGAATTTGAAAGTTAAATAATATATTCTGGTTCCCTCCAACTCTTTGCAACTGTTATACTCATAAACCGTGTGTGAGGGAAGCTAAGAAAGCAGTGTGTGCGTTGTCAGTATGACTCAGGTTAGCAGGTTGGGCCGTTCCTTGAGATGATAGATAACGCTATGCCATGTTTTCATATTCTAAGCATTAAATCCTGCTTTACAAAAGCTACAACCTGCTAAACCAAACAAACCACCTATAACAATGTAAACCAGAGGTCTCCAAGCTTGGCAACTTTAAGACTTGTGGACTTCAATTCAATTCAATTCGCTGAGGAACTCTAGGAGTTGAAGTCCACAAGTCTTAAAGTTGTCAGTTTTGGGGATCCCTGGTGTAAACAGACACTGGAGTTCTTTAGCATAAACTTTGCACTGCTACTAATAATGATCCCCTTTTATCTTTCCTGTCGGGCTCTGAGTTCGCTACGGAGCCCATCAGCTCCGAACATATCTCGCAGCAAGTCAGCTGGCAATGGAGACTATCACCTTAGCTCTGCAAATGCTGGATCTGTATTGCTGCTTGTGTGCTAGTCGACGGTGTTGAAGGTTGCTTTAGAATGACTTGGCAGAGCTGTGAGCTGCAGGATGGATTCTGAAGCAACTGCAGGCTAAAGGATGGATTCTGAAGCAACTGCGGGGCTGGAAATGGCTTTTTCATGTATTGATGTGGTGCGTATTGTTAGAGGGGGCTGGGGCACATATAGGCGGTAATTAAGCATTGAGTTAAGACACGGTGAAGGTGGCACCAGGTGGGGATCAGTTAGTGAGGGTCAGAATAGGTTAGGGATGTAGACATGTCATAGGGTTAATAGCATTTAGGGATAATAGGTTAGGCGTGGCCAGAACTAAAACTGCGTATAGGCCTGGGTGTGGTAGGGTGTGTCTCATGATAATGGTGATAAAAGGAAAGGGAGCAAACTCAAACCCAACGCTAACCTTGCCTGGCTTTTAGCCATTCTTGCCTGATTACAGTATTTGTTTGCTGATATATTGAATAAACCATCATTGTCCTAAAGAGGAGCTAGAGTTTGGATTCATTTAAAGACAAATCTTCAATGCTCAAGGACTGGCTGAGACTGTACAATACAGGCGAACCTCGACATACAACAGTTCATTTAGTGACCAGTCAAAGTTTACAACATCAGTGAAAAAAAAAAGACAGGACCATTTTTCACCCTTAACAACTGTTTGCCCCATCCCGCTGGTCACGGGATCAAAATTCAGACCTTTGGCAGCAGACCCACATTTAGGTTGATTGTAATGTCCTGGGAATCACGTTGATCCCCTTTTGAGACCTTCTGACAAGCAAAGTCAATGGGGAAACCAGATGCCCTTAACAACCGTGTGACTGACATAACAACTACAATGCTTTACCGAACAACTGTGTCAAGGAAAGTCGTCAAATGGGGGAAAAAACCACCGAACAGCTGCCTCGCTTAGCAACAGAAATGTTGGGCTCAATTGTGGCTGTAAGTCAAGGACTTCATGTACTCTTGGTTTAAAATCTTTGGATTAATAGTCAGCTTGTGTGCTAGACTCCATAGCTGTATCCTCTTCACTGCCTGCCGTCTGCATTTGAAAGTCAACTCTATCACAATTAAAGAACAATTCTACTGAATCTTGAATATCCCAATTAGGATCCGAGTACTCTTAAAAGTTAATCATGTCATTTGGCAAAAGGCTATTAGAATAAATAATTTTACCATTGTTCTTTGTGACAAGAATGTAACAGACCAAAAGAGCTGTTAATCTAGTGTCTACTGTAATCTAATACTAGTACATGGCTTCTCTCACTTCTAGATAGTCTGGAACCCACATTACGTATCTGATATTAACACAGTTGAGAAAGTCCAGAAATATTTCACAAGAAGTCGTTGCAGAATAACTTATGCCACCAGACCTAGAAAACCTAGAACTACGCCGCCTTCGGTCCGATCTAAGTATAGTACATAAAATCATACATTGCAATGTCCTACCTGTCAATGAATACTTCTGCTTCGGCCATAACAACACAAGAGCACACAATAGATACACACTCAAGGTTAATTTCACCAAACTTGATTGCAGGAAATAAGACTTCAGCAACAGAGTGGTCAATGTCTGGCATACTCTACCTGACTCTGTGGTTTCTTCACCAAACCTCCAAAACTTTAACCTTAAGACCTTCTACTATTGACCTCACCCCTTTCCTAAGAGGTCTGTAGGGGGCGTGCATAAGCGCACCAACGTGCCTACCGTCCCTGTCCTATTGTTTCTTTATATTTTTCTTATATGTATCCATTTCATGTATTCATAACTATGTTTATCCTTATACCTAACCAAATAAATAAATAAATAGATCAAAACCGAACAAAAACTACTATAGGTAGTCCTTGACTTACAAAGGTTTCTTCAGGCCTGCTGGGGGTTCGCAGGGGTTCGAGAAATCCTCTAGCTAAGATTCTACACAGTTCAGAGAACCCCCAAATCTCACTCCTGGCTGGCCCCACCCTGCCCCGCCCGTCCCCGGGGTCCCTATGCAGTCCATTTTGGATGCAGGTAAGTGCAGGGTGTGTATAGCAACTCGAGGAGGGCAAAAAATGGGCCTCCCAGAAGTTTGGGAAGGCCGGAAACAAGCTCATTTCCGGATTCCAGAGAGCCTCCGGAGCCCGGGGAGGGCAAAAATACCCCCCCCCCGCTGTGGTGCAGGAGGCCGACTAGGCCACACCCACCATGGCCACACCCACCCAGCAACCAGGAAGAGAATCCGTTGTTAAAACTTTTTGAAGCCCACCCCTGGGTTTGTATAGTGACTAAAGTTACAACGGCACTGAAAAAAGAGATCCATGATGTATGTTTTTCACACTTATGACTGTTGCAGTATCCCCAGGTCACGTGATCAAAATTCAGATACCTGGCAACTGACTCATATTTATGATGAAAAGGGGGGGGGTGTCATCTGATCCCCTTTTGCGACCTTTTGACAAGCAAAGACAATGGGGAAGTGAGACTCGGCAACAACTGGGTTGCTAATGGAACAACTACAGTGATTCACTTAACAACTGTGGAAAGAAAGGTCGTAAAATGGGGCAAAATTCACTGAACCACTGTTTCGCTTAGAAACAGAAATTTTAGGCTCAAATATGGTCCGTAAGTCGAGGACTACCTGTATAAGCTCCCCCAAAGATAGTTCACATTTAAAAAACAACAAAGAACAAATTCCACACAAACCCCCGCATCATCAACAGATCCCACTTCTTTTTAACCTTTCCCTTTTCACAGATTGCCACTTCTTGAAACCCCGAGCTGTAAATGCCTGATTTAGAAACATCAAAGGTAACGGGTTTCCCTCACACATACGTGCTAGTCATTCCTGACTCTAGGGGGCGGTGCTCATCTCCATTACAAAGCCGAAGAGACAGCGCTGTCCGAAGACGTCTCCGTGGTCATGGGGCCGGCATGACTAAACGCTGAAGGTGCAGCATGGAACGCTGTTCCCTTCCCACCAAAGGGGTCCCTATTTTCCTACTTGCCTTTTTTACGTGCTTTCGAGCTGCTGGGTTGGCAGAAGCTGGGACAAGTAACGGGAGCTCACTCAGTGACGCGGCGCTAGGGATTCGAACTGCCGACCTTTCTGATCGACAAGTTCAGCAGCCACTGAGCCACTGTGTTTACTTAACATATAAACCCAAAGAAAATGGACAAACCTCACCCTTTGAGTAATCAAAGCAAAATGTAATCCTTTGCACGAAATATGATCTTCTATTTTAAACACGTCGATTCTCGCACCCAAAGATTACACGCTGCCTTGGCGATTCCACAAACCACACATTATTGCACTGTTTCAATTAACTTGACAAGGTTCGTAAGTTGAGCTTTCCATTCTGTCCCTGTCCAACAGCTAAAACCGCCCATCTGGATATGATTTAGTATCCCATCACCGGGAAAGTCTCAACTGGGTGAGCAGTATAAGACTTTACATTACAGGTCCAACCTCTCATCAGCCTGGCAAGCGTGAAGGAGAAGGTGATTATTCTTTGTTTGGAGATACGCGTTTCATAGACTAGCACAGGCATCTTCCTCTTGGAAGAAATGGTGAAAAAATATATATCGAGTGGTATGAAAATCACGTGCAGTACGGGCATTTCCCAGAACGTTAGAATCTGATCGGAAGGAAACTTAAGCCAAAGATAACACTGCTTCACCAAACATATAATTAAATTGTGAAATTCATTACCACAAGGAATGACGACAGGTGTAAAAGGAGAGTGGGTCAATTCAAGGAGGACAGTTCTAACAGGAGCAACCAATCTATAGCTCAGGGGTGGCTAACCTTTTTGGGCTCCTGCGCCGATAGTTGCGTGCGCGTTTCTGCGCTCACGTGACAGCAGCCAGAAGGTAATGCGCGCAGGTCCCCCCATGCCCCTTGTGCACTGTGCACCTCTGTGCGACCCTCCCATGTGTGATGCGCATCTCTGCACCTATGCGTGCACCTACGGCGCACCCTTCCTCATGGTTGTGCGCCAGATACCCGACAATCAGCTGCCGTGCATGCACAGTAGACCTGCTCTGGGCAAGGGCTCCCGTGATGGCCGTAATGGCTCTGATATGCCACTTCTGGCACATGTGCCATAGGTTCGCCATCATGGTTATAGGTAATCCTCGACTTGTAACCAGGGGTGGGCTTCAAAAATTTTAGCAATGGCTTCTCTACCCGGTTGCTGGCTGGGCCTGGCCATGGTGGCCGTGGCCTAGTCGGCCTCCTGCACCACAGCAGGGGGAGCGTTTTTACCCTCCCTGGCTCAGGAGGCTTTCCTCGAGCCTCCGGGAGGAGGAAAACAGCCTTCCTGGGCTCCGGAGGCTCTCTGGAAATGGGCTCATTTCCAGCCTTCCTAAACTTCCAGGAGGCCCATTTTTCATCCTCTGCAAGCCTCCGTGAGTGCCCTGCGCTCACCTGCATCCAAAACAGGCCAAGTGGGGACTCCTGGGAGGGGAGAGGAGGGGTGGGCAGGACCAGCCAGGAGTGGGATTTGGGGGTTCTCCAAACTGCACAGAATCTTATCTAGGGGCTCTCCCAAACCTCTAAAACCACTCAACAGCCCATCTCTGCTTCTAATAGTTCATTTAGTGACCGTTACAAAGTTACAATGGCACTGAAAAAAGTGACTTATGACCGGGTTTTTTTGCACTGACAACCATTGCAGCATCCCCGTGGTCACATCATCAAAACTCAGATGCTTGGAAACTGACTTATATATATGACGGTTGTGGGGTCCAAGGGTCACGTCACTATCTTTTGCGACCTTCTGAGGGTCATAAGCAGGGGTGGGATTCACATATTTCAACAACCAGTTCTGTGGGTGTGGCTTAGGTGGTGAGTGTGGCTTGGTGGTCATTTGACTGGATGGACGTGGCTTGGTGGTCGTGTTATTGGCTGGGTGTGGCCAACTCAATATCACTCACATCGAGGCACGCATCTCCTCGCCTGGCCTCTCATGACTGTGGGGATGCTGCAACAGTCGTAAGTGTGAAAAATGGTCAGAAGTCACTTTTTTCAGTGCCATTGTAACTTTGCATGGTCCCTCCACACAAGCAAAGTACCAGCAAAGGAGGGGAAAAAAACTCCAGAGAAGTTCCTGAGACAGGAAGTCTAGTCCTGCCAAGAATGTAACAAGGGTTAACAGAGAGGCAGTTTCTGTAAGCAACACCAGAATGTTTCCTTCCTGCCTTCCTAACAGGATTAGGCCAGTAATTTCTTCTAACAACCGGGTCTCTGAACTGCTTAGAACGTTAACAACCAGTTCTAGTGAATAGGTGCAAGCTGGTAGAATCCCATTCCTGGTCATAAGCAGATGAAGCAATAAGGAGAGTACAGGCTTGCAGGAGCTGAGTTCAAATGCCTCTGCCCCTGAGCAAATGCCTCTGGTGCCTGCGCAAAGTGTGCAATTGGCAAGCGCGTGCATGCAAAGTGGGTGCACGCGTACAAAGTACGCCCAGGGGTGGGATTCTACCAGTTCGCACCTATTTGCGAGAACCGGTTGTTAACATTCTAAGCAGTTTGGAGGATCGGTTGTTACAAGAAATTACTGGCCTAATTCCTCCCTCCCTGCAATTCTGCTCCTTCCTTCTTCCCTCCCTCCCTTTCTCCCTCCGTGCCTGTAACTCTATTCCTTCCTTCCTTCCTTCCTTCCTTCCTTCCTCCCTCCCTCCCTCCCTCCCTCCCTTCTTTGGTGTCTGGGGTGCACAAGGAAAACTATCCAGATCAGGGAAGGCATGTGGAGGAATGCCATAGGTGAAGAGGGATACATGGGTCAGGTAAGGCAAATGGGGGCTGACAGGTCAGGGAAAACACACAGAGGAGTGGCCCAGATCAGAGGAGTTCATGTGGGATGGCATGAGCCGGAAAGAGTGCATGACAGTTCCTTCCTTCCTTTCAACCTGCCTTGCCTTGCCTTGCCTTTGCTGCAGGCAGGTAAGAGATGCTGCTGGGTGAGGGAGTAAAGGATTGCAAAACTGGCTGGGAAATTGTCACAGAATGCTGAGGATGAAGATCTTGTGAAAGTAGCATTACAAATAGTCAAAACTTACCCAAATTTCATTCTTCCAACTCTGTGGAAGTTTTAGTAGTTATATGGACCAGGGGTGGGATTCGACCGGTTCGGCCCAGTTCACCCAAACTGGTAGCTCCAAAGATCAGTTGTGAGCTAAACTGGTTCACTCTGACGATCAGCTGTTGGGCCCACCTACTGGCCCCAGCTCTAGTCTGTGCTTTATTTCCGGGTTTTCCAGCTCAGCTGATTCGCGTGGCACAGTGGATTGCCACGTGTCAGCTGTTTTACACACAGGGCTTGCAGCAGAAGGTGAGTTGTAAATGGTGTGTGCATGCTCACCGAACCAGTTGTTTACACCAGTTGAATCCCACCCCGATATGGGCTCTCAAGCTTCAAAGCCTGCATCTATAACTAGACATATTATACATATCCCTTGCAGACAATAAAAGCTCGCTATACGTTTTATTCTCTTTAGCAAAACATTTCCATCTGTGTAGTTTGATATACAGGGCTCTAGATAGGAACATCAAAATGCAAATTGCTTGGAGCAGTGGAACTATTCTCCATTCATCCGCAATGAAACGATATATTCCTGAAGCTGCCATATAGCCCATATAATCTCCATAAGAGAGAGTCCCGGGCCTTCATTACCAAGCACACAGTGATCATTGCTGTAGTTATGATTAAGCAGTTCGTTAGAACCAAAATCTCAAGACACAAAGTCTGCGATCATTAAACACCCAAGCGTGTGTGTGTCCTGAAGAGTGATTATCTCCAAGCTGGTAGACTTCCGTTATACATGGACTCAACATCTTACAAGGTGCAATCCTAAAAGCTTTGGAAGCCACCAGATTTCAGAAAGAAAGACAAGAGAAACTCAGGAAGGATTGTACCCAGTGCAGTGGTGGGATTCAAAAAAAGTTACTACCGGTTTGTGGTGGGCATGGGTTGGTTGGCATGGCAGCGGAAAGTTACTGCAAAATCCCCATTCCCTCCCCACCCCACTAACCTGCTTTCCAGCTCCGTTCTCTTGTGCAGGGCAACCAAAGGAGACCCAGCCGATCAGCTGGGACTCGGAAGGCAGAGAATAGATGGGGGCGGGGCCAGTCAGAGGTGGCATTTGCTGGTTCTCCGAACTACTCAAAATTTCCACTACCGGTTCTTCAGAACTAGTCACAACCTGCTGAATACCACCTCTGACCCAATGTAGAAGAAATGCACACCAAGGTTTGACAATCTTATTTCTTGGTAATGCTAGTCCTGTTCATTTGATCCCATGCCAGCAGCTGCAATAACATTATATTGCATTCCGAGAAGGACTTCAAGCTACTGATAAGAAAGTCATTAGTTGCATATTTATGTTTTGTGTTTTGTCGGCCTATGTTTGAATTAATAAAATTCTAGAAAAATGTTGGAAGGGAATAATGAAATTGTAAATAAGACAGATGGACACAATGAATATATAGAAATCAAGGCAAAAGAAATATAATTGAATAGAAAGAAAGGGAGAAATAGAGAGAAGTTGGGAAAAGATATGAAGTTGAATATATAAGATAAATATGCATATCAAATGGTGTTTGTATGGAAATGGATAATTTGGAATTATGCTGTCTTTAAATAAGATGCTTTGTTTTTTAGAAAAGATGTCTTATGTTTTTATACTCTACGTTTTGTTTTTCTGTGTATTGTTTTTAAAAATTAATAAAATTTGTTTGTTTTTTTTAAAAAGAAAGTTATTAGTTGCATGAAGAGCACCAAGCAAAGTAATTTTCCCACGCTTGCATGTTTCATTGTAACTCTACATCCTAGAACACTCCTTTCTTTTGACTATTCTCCTTAGTTGGTAGGGGAGAGTTTTAATAATTGTTAGTGAGCCTTTTTAAAGGATTCCCTCTAACATTTTCAAGCAATCCAGCTGAAGTATGTTCAGTATTAAAGTATTAAAACAATCAGCTCCCATTGTTAGTCTTTCTTTATCTGTTTGCAAATATATATAATTATATCCACATATGATACACAGTCTGTCAATTGTTAATCACAAGGAGAAACTCAGATACAGATTTCTCATTGAATGCAAAGTGAGTGACAACTGTTTACACATTCCTTTTTTTATTTTTTTTTCTGTAGAAAGAAATTGCCCTGTATTTTTTCAAAAAACCCTAAGCAGTGGCAACTTTCAGATGGATGGATTTCATCATGACTGTTGCACTCTTTAAAGCTTGCCTTTGTTCAAACTACACTGTTTTCTTCATTCCTCAGCTTAAGAATCACTTCATACACCACCTAAAATAGAGTTTATTCCACAACATTTATGCCACAATACATTTGTTAATCTGTAAAGACAGAAGCCTGTCTGTCTTTGAAAAGGCCTGGGGAACAATGAATCATAACAGAATGTTTTGTTTTGTTTTAAATCAGCTGAATGTGTCTTCAAAGCCAACATGCAGTTGGGTAAGATTTGCATATACCTGCAGTTCCAAATTAAGCCTCCTACACGAAGGTCAAACAGATAATTAACCTGGATTATTAAACATAAATGGTGAGCATTTATAAAAGTATTCCTGGAGTGCCAATATTCTCGGCTGGCTTTCGCTGCAGCTGGATGCAGCTATCCCTGACTACAAATGACTCCTGAGAAACCACTGTAGAAAACTAAATATGGCTTTGCAAATTAATGGACCCCGGAGCTCATGTTTTCAGAAAAGAAACATGGGGTGGGAAATCCAAGAGTTATACTCTTAAAAATATTTGAGGCAAAACATACGATGCATATCGCACTTCAATTCATACATATTGGGAATTTCTCATTCACAAGTTCAGTGAAACATCTCAAAAACTATAAAAAAAAGAGACCATTCTGGTAGGTCAAGTAAAGAAAGAATGACCTGCAACATAAAGTTAACATAACAGTACTCCAATAGACAATTTCTCCTCTCCTGGTTTCCCAACCACCAAATTTAAATATCTAAGATTCATATATTATCCCATCTGGGCAACTATCCCGTCATAATCCTGCTTGTCAGGATTCTGACACTTAACCCAGTGGGGTTCCAAGTTTTTTTTACTACCGGTTCTGTGGGCGTGGCAGGGGAAGGATACTGTAAAATCTCCAGTCGGAGGTGGAATTGGCCAGTTTTCAGAATTACTCAAAATTTCTGCTACCTGTTCTCCAGAACTGGTCAGAACCTGCTGAATACCCACCTCTGACTTAACCCCATTTAAATAACGAGTCTCTAGCCAAACGCCAAAAGGATTTATTGGGAGTTAAAAGATGCAGCATTGCCTGGGTGTAGTCGACTCTGAGACACATCATTCGTTGTCACCCTTGACCCTGGTTTTCCCCCCACCCCCTTGGGTGTGTCATAATTCATATTCTCCAATGGGACACATCCATAGCCAAGAGTCATCAATCATACTCTCCAGTTAGAATTTTGCGCGGCAGAAACCTCGGTCA
This sequence comes from Pseudonaja textilis, assembly GCF_900518735.1. The sequence continues at coordinate 18,126,381 of NW_020769320.1, read as the reverse complement.
CCTAGTGACTATCTTTGAAAACTATTTATGGAATGCAAGATGCCCACTGCTTCCCCGTCCCTTTCTGTTGGCAGAAAGACCACAGAAATATTTTATGAGTTGACACCTGCTATCATGGTAGCTTTTCCATGATGGTTTTCCACTTCTCAAGACTTGTCCGACCTTGGCAAGCAGAGTCCCCTGACAGCCCTCCCGATCTCCCTTGCTTACCATCAGGCTAGGTCACCATCCCTTTTTCCAGCAGGTCCTATGCCGAAGAGCAGAACAGATTTAATGGCAGGCTGGTTGAACCCCAGATCTTTATGCCTACTTGCCTGGGCCGCTTCCCGTAGAAGCATTCCCTCACCTAGCCTGATTCCTTTCTTGATCTGCCACAATACACCCAAACTGGGTGTAGCATTTCCATCACGCCCGCCTTCTAGCAGGTGGAAAACAAGTGAATTGACTGTGCCTTTTCCTGAAGGAGAAAAGCTGCTTGGCATCCAGCTAAGGAGAGATGCATGTATCCTTCTAGAAAATTGACGACACTCAAAATATACCTAGGCAAAAGCTAAAAAGAAAAAAAAATGTCGCAAGGTGTCATCAGTCATATCAAAACTCTTCTTTTTTTAAAAAAAAAAGATGAACGTCAACCCAGTGTTACTTAAAGTTTTGATTGACTGGTCTTCTTTGAACATCTTGTTGACAAAAATCCTCTTTTAGGAAGACTCAAAAGGTGGAAATGAAAGAGCCGGATGTAGTAAATACATAACAAAAAAAACCCTGTGGGAAAATTCCAACAGAACGGGACGAGCCATAATAGTTACTTGTTACGTTCTTGGATTTCTTCCCTCCACCCCCAAGATTACCATGATATAATATACAAAATGATAATGAAAATAATAGGGAAATAGGAAAAAGAGTGAAACATTTAGAGCAAAATCAGAAAGAAGAAAAAGAGCATTGACTTCCAACTTTTTTCATTGCAATAAAGTACAAAATAGAAGTACATCCTCAACTTTTTACTTTATCAACAAGTACTGGCCATTTCTATAAAACAATTAATCACAATTAATCAGGAAAGCCCAGGTCAAAAGTTCATTTTTTTCTGCCTTGAGCACAAAGTCCAGAAACGGTTTCCAAGTCAAAACAAAACTGGATATATTCTTTTCTCTAATTAAAATAGTCGATTATGCCATCTCTATTAGCAATATTGCTTTTTCCATGCATTGTTCTGTTAAGGGGCGTTTAATTGCTTTCGCATCATTGTGGCTAATTAGATGCCCATGAATTTTCTCTGTTATTTTCCCTCAACACTGTCGAAAGTCTTATTTCCAAAGTCTGCATTACTATTACTATTAATCTTCTCATCACTCCTTATCACCCGTCCCCTCCCACTTGTGACTGTTTGCCTGTAACTTTGTCGCTTGTATCCTTATGATTTTTGTTGACTGTTTCCTAGTATGATTTGACTGTTGATTATACCCTATGACTATTATTAGGTGTTGTACCTGATGATTCTTGACTCTTGGCGAATGCATCATTTCTTTTTATGTACACTGAGAGCATTTGCACCAAGACAAATTCCTTGTGTGTCCAGTCACACTTGGCCACAAAGGATTCTAATCTATCTGTATAACTTGGTTCATAATTATGTGAGTTATTCACAAATCTTAGGATGTTAACCTTTATCAATACTAATTTAATGAATGATCAAGATGATAGATTGAAAGCATGGCTGAGGTTTTTTTTTTTTTTAATGAAAGGTGAGGTCTGTGGTTCACTACATCTTGCTGGTTTACAACCTCTAGCATCTCAGACAATATTGCCAATTGTATGCTTTGAGGGGTTTAGTTCAATAACAATTGGGAGGCCAAAATGGCAATATTTCTGTTATTGCTAGTCAAAACAAATCAACTGCAGTATAAATAAGTTGAATGTTCAGCATTGTAGAAAGCGTTTCTAATGATCCTGTTCTGATTTCTATATTGTCTTCTAAACTTCTTTAGCTACTTGGCTTAATTTCTTTTTTAAAAAAATTAGAATCTTCATCCAACTTAGTTCAATGCTTCTTTAAATTGTCTATTACCTATCCAATCACAAATTTTGAAAATTGGCACTGGAAAAGACTCCCAGAATAATATGAAAACAAACAAAGGGGACATCGAACAAATCAATCAAGTTATATTAGATGTTAGGTTAACAGAGTTGGAAGGGACCTTGTAGATCAGAGGTCTCCAAACATGGCAACTTTAAGACTTTCGGACTTCAACTCCCAGAATTCCTCAGCCCGCATAGCTAGCTGAGGAATTCTGAGAGTTGAAGTCCACAAGTCTTAAAGTTGCCAAGTTTGGGGACCTCTGTTGTAGGTCATCTAGTCAACCCCCCCCCCCCCAAGCAGGAGACCCTACATCATTTCTGACAAATGGCAGTCCAATCTCTTCTTGAAAGCCTCCAGTGATAAAGCTCCCACAACTTCTGAAGGCAAAGCTGTTCCTGTGATGATCCAGGGTGGAATACAAAATAAACACATCACAAAAAACAGGTGAAGCCCCTTTTATTCCTTCAACTTGGCTTCCAAGCTCCAAATATCCTTGACTGGAGACAAAAAAACTCCCACACAAGCAGTTACAAGAAGGAGGAAATGCTGTTTAAATTATAAAGAATAAAAAAACAACACAAACCAGGCAAGATAAGGGCTTGAAGACGTCCACAGATATCAGAACATAGACTGGGAGGGACACCTAACTCAGAGAGGAACCATAAACTAGAGATATTTCCATGCTTTGTTTCCAGCACTGGCTAGTATGCATGTCCGTCCTCTTATCCAGTTGTCACAGCTGCAGCCCATGAAGAGGATCAAGGCCCTCTCCTCCCCAGTAGACCACATCTCTCCCTTATCCTCTCCTCCCTGCATGGCCTAGGATGGAGAGGGGATGGGCCTAGTTCTTCCTCTGACTGCCCAGCCGGCCTCTGCTCTTCCCCAGCCTCCTCCGCAACCTCTGGAGCCACATTTCAACTCCCTGTCGGCTCTTCCTCCTTTCCCTCAGAGTCAGTCTCTACCAGGGGCATGACAGTTCCATTAGTTGAGTTGTGGCACACATGAGCAGCCTCAAATTATCCCATTTCAGAAACATTAAGCGAAGGTCTTCTCTCTAGAGCAGGGGTCGCCAACCTTTTGGACCTCAGGGACCACCAAACTCATAATTTTAGATCCCAGGGACCACTAACTGGTTCTGTGGGAGTGGCCTAATTTGTGGGTGTGGCTTGGTGGTCATGTGACTGGCTGGGCATGGCTTGTATGTAAATATTATAAACATTTATATAAATATTGATTTTTTTTTATAAAAAAGAGCAACTTTTACCCAAAATCAGGCAAAGCAGGCAGGCAGATTGAGTTGCTCACAGAATCACAGATTCATTCAGAAATTTATTTATCTGCCATTGGCCAGATCAGTCTGTCACATAAAATTTGCTTGCAAGCAAACTCATAAAATTTGCTTGCAAGCAAACTCATAAAATTTACTCACAACACACCATGTATGTAAATATTGAATTTTTTTATATAAAAAAGCAATTTTTATCCAAAATCAGGCAAAGCAGGCAGATTGAGTTGCTCACAGAATCATTCAGTGATCTATCTATCTGCCATCGGCTAGCTCAGTCTCTCAAATTTGCTTGCCGTGAGTCTGCACTGAATTTGCTTGCAAGCAAACCTTCAGTCCTAAGGGAGGTTCAGCTCTGCTTAGCTAGAAAGCAAGAAATCCAACAATTTTCTGCTTTCTAGCTAATCTAAATGTCCCGGCACAGCAGAACAGATGATGGTCGGAAAAAGGAAAAATAGCAACTTAGCAGACAAGTTTGCCAGGTAAGGAGTGAGTGGGTGGGAGGGTTCCCGTGGGTCATGTGGGCTGAGCAGCCTTGTGTTTCTGCACATCCTGGATTAACTGCTTGGGGGGGGGGGTGTTCTGGGGGTGAGATTTCTCTGTGACCCACCAAAATGTTCTCATGGCCCACGGCCCACCGGTTGGCGACCGCTGCTCTAGAGAAAGCCCTAGTGCTGGGACAGGTGCAAGAAAAGAGACAAAGAAGGTGATGGGTATATCACTGAAAGACCTAAAATGATCAGGTTAGATTCTCTTCTAACAATCTATCACTTTTTCCTTCTTTGTCTCTTTCAGTTCTTTGCTGCAGATACTGATAGTAGCACCTTGTGGGCTTGGCTCTTCCTTCTAAAAAAATCTAGCCAAATTAATGTCTAGTTAGTACTTGGATGGAAGGGCTTCTAGAAAACCTCGAAGCTGTGGAGTCTAGACAATTACAAACATTTCCATATACTGCCAATTTTGACAGTCCTAATTAGCCACCAACTGTCAAACTCAGCTCAAAAGAGTTTTAATAAGGGCTTAGTAACACAACCCGCTATCGAAATAATCCAACTTCTGGTTTACATTTTTATCTTGTCCTTATTACTCTACTAGCTCGATACCCGCTTGATACTCGATACTATATTGTCAGGCTTAGTTTTGGGGAGGAAAATAAGGGAAAAAATGTTTGCCTCTGCCTACCAGCATCTATCAGTATTCATCTGGCTAGCGTCCTGTCAGTGTGAGAGAGAATTGAGGACTGTTTGGAAAATGAATCAGTATTTTGCTGTGTGAGCAAGGAGACAGCAAGGAGCCTAGGCGTGGCTTAGCTCAACTGTTCTGTAGTAAAGCTGCTTGGTGCTGTGAAACAAAAAACGAAACTCCTCTCCTCTGCCCCTTTTGCATTTGGAAGAGATTTCTTTTCAGGTGGGGAGGGGGAGTAGAACTCCTTAGCATCAGAGTGTGTTAATAATAATAAATAGGAAATATGCAGAATCATAACAACCAGTTCTACTGAACCGGTCTGAACCTGTAAAATCTCACCCCTAGATTTAAGGGATGCAACCCTAAAGTGATCTAAAAACAAGAATTTTTCACCTTGTGGTAGTACTGTCACAACTACCCAGCTGATAGACAGGAATAACAATCTATGAGAAGAATTTTAGCAAGCGGGGAGGGACTTCTAAACTTTAAAAATGTTCATATGCCATTTTTCAGAGTTGGGGTACAGAGGTGAGCAATTCTTCATACACACGGCATTAAGTTTAACCAGCTGGCAAACTGTTCAAACCAGACCTGGCAAATGTCACGATTCGTCACACGATGCGACCGAGTTTAAACTAAAAAGCACCAACTATTACAGGATCTCTTATCTATTTTCCCCAGTTACCAGGTTTTGCAGAGCTCAAAAAAAAGTTCCCAAGGAAAATTTGTGATCATAGGAGTTTTAAAAATATCTTATATGTGCACAATTTGGTGCATGCCTAAAAGACCACCACATACACAGTTGCCAAGCTTGAAACTACTAACCTAAGCCCAAGCAGACCAAAATACCGAAGGTTACACCACTTCTAACACTTTTTCATTTTTTAGTGATAATCTAATCCTGAAATAAAGTGATCTTTGTTTTTTTTAAAAAAATCCTAGTTCTTTCCCTGCTTGGGAAGTGCTTCCAGCTGCTTTAGTATCTCATTTATATAGCAGAGTTAATCCTGTATTTTGGGTGATTTAATTGTCTGCTTTTAATAGCTGAATATTTGGCAAAAACTATTAACATTTTCTGCATTCAGCCACAGAATATAATTCTTACTGTGTGAAAGGAGAAAACACTTTATTACGACTTCCTTCCTTTCCAACTCCTTTTTAGAGGGAAAAACAGTCAAAAAAGTCAAGATGGCAGTTACAACTGAGGGAGTCAAAGCTCCACCTAGTTTGTGTGCATCATATAGTATATCATATATATCAGTGGTCGCCAACAGTGGGCCGGGGACCACTAGTGCTCCACAGAGAAATGTCACCCCCAAAGCACCTCCCCAAAGCAATTAATCCAGGCTGCGCGGGAACTCAAGGCTGCGCCACCCACATGGTCCCTGGGAACACAAGGACTGAGTTGCTTGCATTGTGAACAACACAAGGTAGTGAGAGGAGGAGGGAAAGGCCGGAGGGGGGGAACTTGCCCCACTTGCCCCACACGCCTGGCCTGGCCACTGGGCTGCTGCTTTCTGCTTCTTTCTTCTTCTGCTTTTGGCTGCACGTAAGGAAAGCAGCAAAAGTCTTTCTTTCTCTCCCCCAAACTCCACCAGAAATGAGTCTTTGGGACCCTGCAAGGCATCCTGCTCCAAGAGGCTGCATCATTCTGGCGGAGTTTGGGGGAGAGAAAGAAAGACTTCTGCTGCTTCTGCTGTTTTCCTTGCATGAAGTCAAAAGTCTCTCTCTCTCTCTCTCTCTCTCCCCCCGAGAATGGAGCTGGAGACGGTATCCTGCGATCCCAAATAAAGAATGATTGATTGGTAGGTAAGTGGGGTGGGGAATTTTCTTGCAGACTTTTGGGGGGATTATCCCAGGGTCTCTGGTCTGCGGGATTTAAAATGATGAGTTTGATGGTCCCTGAGATCCAAAAGGTTGGCGACCCCTGATATATATCATATATAAAATGACTGGTAGCATAGAGATGGAGCTCTCGCCTCACAATCAGGAGGCTGTGAGTTCGATCCTAGGGAGCGGCAGATAGTCCTCTCTCTGGGTGCATAGGGAAAATATTTGCTACGAACTCCACATAGGCATTCAGTCAGTAAATGCTCAGCTCCATTCAGTTGCCCCAACTGCCCCCTGATGCAAGGGATTACAGCACAGGGATCAAACTCGATCGCATCATGTGATGTATCATGATAGTTTTTTGCTGGGGTGGGCGTGGCCTGCATGGGATGCCAGTTTGACAGGCCTGGATTACAGGATTGTTAAAGCTTAAAAAAAAAAAAAGGTAAGAAAATGAATGGACTTGGATCACATCATTGTAGCTGCCATCTTGACCCTTTTGAACCTCCGCCCTGTGCACAGCGTGCATGCGGGGATGACAATCCAACTACAATAAGAAAACAGCGGCAGATAAAAATCACTGCACAGCCAGTTTCTGCTGAATAAAACCAGCACGTGGTTTCTGATAGGTTCCTCACAGTTTCCCACAGAACTTAGGCTGTGGGAACATGCACCCCTGCATTCATGCAACCTGTTTTTCAGTAGCTTCAAGTAAGTATCCTGCCACGGAAGGCTACGCCTCCTGAAAAGCAGGATCTCAATAAGGGTTAACATATAAATAACCGGCCACAGAAAGAAAGAAAGAAAAAGACCTATTTGTTCACTGGTTCTAACAGAGACAGTAATTGCCTCTTGCCTTCCTACACTTAAACAAGTTGGTCCAGCTCCCATTTGACTCTCCTTTCGTTGGCATGCCGAAATGTCCTCCATGGCTTTGACCTGCCATCCATCCGCCCAGGTATCTGAAGTTGGGGAAGCCAAAGCCACATTCCAACAACCCCAACGGCCAAGGGGCTTTAATCCTGGGTTGCAAAGGGCCCTGGCTAACATCTCCTCCTGCTTTAAGCAGCTCAGGTTCAGGCAGCCCTGTTGTGAACCCTATTAAAATTGCAAGAGGGAGAGAGAGAGTGAGTTGTGGTTTCCAATTTTCTTTCAAGGTGTGTGTGTGTGGGGGGGGGGAGGAGAAGCGACACCTTTCCTCCCTTTCATCTTTCTTTCCCTCTTCTCCCCCCCTCCCACCAGCTCATGCCTGCTTCCCCACCCCACCCTCGTTTTTTTAGGAACCCCCCCTTCCTGCTTCGGGGGCGTGGGGGGGGGGGAGAGGGGGAGGTCTCCGGAGGCCAAAGCAACAGCAAGCAGCGAGAGACAGGTGAGCTTTTCCCCTTGTGGGGATGATGGTGGGGGGGGTGAGGATCCAGTCTCCTCACACCCTCTTGACACAGGCATGTGGGGAGGGGGGGGGTG
>NW_020769320.1:18088730-18116658 GCF_900518735.1 Pseudonaja textilis | reverse complement strand
TTCCTCTGTAGATCTGGATCAGCAGCTCCTTGGGCAGTTTGAGCTTTCTGAGTTGGCGCAGGAAAAACATTCTTTGTTGTGCTTTTTTGATGACATTTTTGATGTTAGGTGTCCATTTTAGGTCTTGTGATATGATAGAACCTAGAAATTAAGGCTCACTGGTGCCCTAAGCACTGACAAATCTCTTCCTTTGTACATACCAGATTTTTTTTTTTACAAATCATTGGGTTTTTTTTTTCCTTTCTCAGCTTTGGAATAGAATAGAATTCTTTATTGGCCAAGTGTGAATGGACACACAAGGAATTCGTCTTGGTGTAAATACTCTAAGTGTACATAAAAGAAAAGATACATTCACCAGGAGTCGAGAATCGTAAGGTACTTTGTAGTGCCCCCTTTGGGCCTGGTGCCCTAAGCACGCACTTAGTCTGCTTAATGGTTAATACACCGCTGCCTATGGAGATCATAGCCAGGTAAGAACAGGCGGTGCCTTCCCTCCTAAAGTCACCTGGGTTTAATAGAAGTATTCCCTAGCATCCTAAATTAGATTGCAGTATTCCCAGCGTGTCTTCTGCTCTCTTAAAGGTTAGCATAAATCTTGTCTACGGAAATTCTCAGTCATCCAGGCCAGGGTCGTCCCAAAGGTGCTTCCCCCCCCCCCCCCAAAAAAAAGGCAACTGGATTTTCTTTTTCCTGGAAGACGTTTTGCTTCCCATCCCAGAAGCTTCTTCAGTTCTGACTGAATGGTGGCCATCTGCAAAGAATATAAATCTTTCTATCCTCCACCATTCAGTTGGAATTAAAGTTTAGTTTAGTTTATTGTCACTGTACCTCGTACAATGAAATCAAACACCATCTTCAGTGCACATCATGACCATGACCATGACCATGAAAATAAATGCAAACACACATCCTTCACCCTTCGCACATTGAATGGGAAACCTCCAACACCGCACCAACAGTGCCCTATACAGCAGAATTCAACAGAGCTACTGCCCTGGGATAGAAGCTTCTTTTTCAGCCTGTTTGTCCTTGTTTTTGTTATTCTGTATCATCTGCCAGATGGTAATAGTTTTTTTAAAAAAAGGATTCCCAGGATGAGATGGATCTTTGATCCATACAAGAAGCTTCTTGGACGAGAAACAAAACATCTTCAAGGGAAAATCAGAGTCCAGTTGCCTGCTTTTTGGTGCTATTTTTCCAAGAGGCAAGTGAACTTTCTTCTCAACCATGACCTGGATGCCTGAGAATTTCCACAGACACCTTTGGGATTAGCATAAAGCTGTTTCTGCAGTTTAGTATCAAAGAGGCATTTGGATCTTTTGGGGAGTCAATTCCAATTCATCACCTACCTTCACAGGTTTGGGGGGCTTAACCGAGCTTGCACAGCAATGCTGGGCGGTTTTTACTAGCTTCTGAATGAAACATAACTTGTGGGGGTGAGGTGGGAAGGAGTCTCTGGTATTTTGGAAATAGCGTCAATGGGAAATAGTCTACAGGAAAAACTACCAAATTTTAAATGTGTTAAAATATCTCATAACAAATTGTTTTACAATTTAGGTAAAGCTATGCAGCTCTGAGAAAATGAGATACAGTCGTTCAGTTTACTTTATTGTCATTGCACTTTGTACAATGAAATCAAACACCATCTTCAGTGCACATCATGACCATGAAAATAAACACAAACACACATCCTTCACACTCCACACACTTGAACCAAAACCCTCCAATACCTCACCAACACTGCACTATACATTAGAATTCAAAAGAGCTACTGCCCTGGGATAGAAGCTGTTTTTCAGCCTGTTTGGAGAAAATATTTCAGTGAGGAGAAAATTAAAATTTCTGCCTATACGAAATAGTTCTGAGAAAATGAATTCACTATGAAAGAAAACTAATAATCAATTGGGGAAAATGTTTCCTGCACAGTCTGTTATTTTCCAAAAAAAATAAGCTTTTTATTTGTACTAATTCTAGAATATTACGGGCTTGTCTAAGGTGAGAGCTTTCCAAAAGAGATTTTGACAAAATTATCTTTGAAGATATGAGACAGATATGATGTTGATACAAGCGTACAAAACAATTTAAACCAAATGCATTTAGAATAGAGCCACATGGCAAAATTATGAATAGAACTGTGGCACATACAAAACAGAGGAAGCTCAGTGGCAGTCCAGGGTGGCACATGTGAAAGTTAATTAAATATTTAAAATTTACTGTAAGTGTCACACCTCAGTAGCTAACATATAGATGTCCTTGTCAGGAAGAAGAAATGGCAAATTAAAGATGGCTCCGTGAAAAGCAAAGCTGACAATCACAGCGAAGAAGGAAGAGCCAGTGGGTAGACAAGTTCTTTGAAGTTTCTCCAAATAAGGAGAGGGTGGCAAATCATCCACATGTGCTCTTTGCCAAGAGACCGCAAGGCAGCAGACCTTGGCAGGTTTTGAGAACGGGGTAGACGATGGGAATTGCTGCCTTGCTCTGAAAACTGTGGCTGGCACCTTTTAAAAGGTACTGCGTTTTCAAACTCCCTTTTATAATCACATTCAGAAATATCACTCCACATTGTGGCTCACATGACAGTTTTAATTCCCATTAATAGATTAATGGAAAACTACAAAGATAATGAAGCTGTAAAAGTGATTTCACTGATGCCGGCTGCCTAGTTTGTTGTCCTCTGTGCGACAGTAAGGTCACATATCAAATCCATTCTAGTATAACTCTCCGAAATCTTCAAAAACCTTTCTTTTTTTTCACCAGCAACTAAGTCACAATGGTTATCCTTCATCTTGGCTGAATCAAATCAGGAATCTTTGGTTATCTAAACAATACGAAGTGGAGATAATTGCAAGAAGAAGAAAAAACCCTATGTGCCATTTTCCATTATGTCTGACAGCATTTCGTCATCAGACACGTGTTTACTGGCTGCAAATGCATCCGCCCAAGATGTCCTCTATATGCCTAACTTCTACCACTCCACCTGTCTTCCCCACCAGCCCCTACACCAGGGGTGGGATTTAAAAATCCCAGTAACTGGTTCCCTGCCCAGTTGCTGGATGGGCGTGGCCATAGTAGGCGTGGCCTGCCAGAATGTCCTGTGTCTGACTTCCGGTGGGCCTCCATAGCCCAGGGGAGGCCGTTTTCACCCTCCCCAGGGTCCAGAGGCTTCCCCCTTGGGCCTCTGGGAGGGCGAAAACGGCCTCCCCTGGGCTCTGGAGGCCCACTGGAAGCAGGAAACAGGCCTGTTTCCAGACTTCTCGAAGGCCCATTTTCCACACTCCCACGGGCCTCTGCGGGACCCTGCACTTACCTCCATTAAAATGGGACACGCGGAGACTCCTGGGAGGTGAGAGATGAGTGGGGCCGGCCGGTCGGTTGAAATACCGGTCCGGTGAATCGGATGTAATTCTAACATCCAGTTCACCTGAACTGGTCCGAACCAGTAGAATCCCACCCCTGCCCTACACTACAGAGGAATTCCAACATTAAATTGAAGTATTATACCAAGGCTATACAAAACTTGACACTTCAATACATGATATATTTATCATCGACTATTAGTCGTAATAGATAAGTATGTTTATATTGTATTGACGGGTCATTCTGTCTTTTTATAAAGTCTTTTGAAGGGAAGCTGTTCCAGGGGAAGGGCCAAGCCTTCCGTACTCCCACAGTGATTCATTCAATACTCAGGATTTTCACTGAGATCCAAAGAAACCAGCAATTTAGAGCAAACAATTATTTTCTTAAATACTTTCTCCTCAGCAGGATTTCGTCAGACGGGAATATTCACAGCGTGGGAGTTCAATTTGTCCAAACTTCCAGAGCACCCAAGGAAGGGCTATGTCAGGGCTTCCCCTGGCAGGTGACCTTGGTATGTCACCTTGCCTTCCCACAGTACTTGCAACTTGCTTCAACAATCTTCCTTTCGCATGACTTCTGAAACCACCCACCAGACTCTGGCAGAGTTTAAAGGGGCCAGTTGGGTCTCAGAAGGATAATTTTCTGATAATTTTTAGTAGAGGCAGCAGCAGTTGTGCCTGCCATTCAGAAATGCAGGAGTGATATTCAGCAGGCTCTGACCAGTTCTGGAGAACCGGTAGCGGAAATTTTGCAGTAGTTTGGAGAACTGGCAAATCCCACCTCTGACTGGCCCCGCGCCCATCTATTCTCCGCCTCCCGAGTCCCAGCGGATCGGCTGGGTCTTCTTTGGTTGCCCTGCACAGGAGAACGGAGCTGGAAAGCAGGTTAGTGGGGTGGGGAGGGAATGGGGATTTTGCAGTATCCTTCCCCTGCCACGCCCATCAAGCCACACCCACAGAAACGGTAGTAAAAAAAAAATTGAATCCCACCACCGCAGAAATGGTACTTCAGAAGGAAATACCACCATTCGGTCAGAAATGGTATAGACAACCATTTATCTGGACGGGCATTAAGGTTTCCTGCTCAAGCAGAGGGTTGGACTAGAAGACCTCCAAGGTCCCTTCCACCTCTATTATTCTATATTGTGTTCTATCGAAGGAAGGAGTCTTCAAAGAATTGCTGATAAGCTCCCGCAGAGTCAATCCAATCAGCGGCTAGTGCTAATGAGCTTAAACATGTCGTTCCTTGAAAGATAAGAGGTGGCACAGAGATAAAAAAAGAGTATCAACAACTAAGATCTCTCTAACCATCAAATTGGTTTAAATCCAAGGGCCTGAATCCACATTCGCCTGTTGTTTAGGCTGAATTTTGGAGAAAACCATGTAAGAGAGTTAGGTGATGGAACTTGTTACTATAGGTGATTTTTTTTTTTTAACCCATAACCCAGGTATATAATGAATACCAGAATTCACCATCCTCTGCAATGCAGTGATAATATAGATAACTCACTTGCCAAAGGCAAATTTTCTAGGTGCCATAAAAGAAAACAGAGACTATATGTTGGAGCTATAAAAAAACCATTTCTGTGTAAGAACCCTTGAAATTTTGTGAACTACTCTATTTATTGAAAGTGCATCTGTATAAGCCAATCAAATTGCTACTGTTCATTTACAATCAGATATTTGTGTCATTTTCAACTTGGTCTTGTTGAAAAGTTTTCATTGCATCAATATTTTTAACTCCTTTGTTTTGATTTGGTTTTCATTATGTAGTTTTAGGACTAGTGTGGAGAACAGATTATATCGTAGGTTATATTTGTGTAGAAATAATGAACATTCAAAAGGGTTCACAAAAGCATTTAAGTACCATTCTAAATTATATGGAGCATTGTATTTATTTGATGTTGCTTTCATCAGGAAAGGTTTCTACCAATAAATTGTTAAAGAGAATCAAAGTTACAGGTAAGGAACCAGGGGATACCTTGGCTTGCCTTTTAAATTAGAATTTACAAAAAGCGAGTAGTAAGTATTGAACAATGTTTGCTGATAAAGTTTCTCTTTACTAGGAAATCTTTTGGAGATTTAAACCATGCCTGATCAGAATGCCTGGTTTTAAGAGGTAAATGTTTCAGTTGCAATAAACCTATATATTTATTTGAACTGCCTGGGCTTCTGATTTTCTGCGTTTCAGTTTTCTATCTTCCTCTTCCAAAGGAGTTCTTCATATATGTGAAGTCTACTGGAGTTGGGCGGCAAATTCAAATAAATATATTTCTTGTTGCTGAAACAAATCGTTTGGGTCACACTGTTTTGCTTTTGTGAAATATTGCATTCTATTAGAGATGCAACAATTTCAGCGCACTCTGGAATTACTGTTCTCCATTAAATTAAAGTTTCAGGTTGGTCTTTGGTTTACAAACATCTCAAGTTCAGGCTTTATAAAGATTATACACCCTCTTGTATCAGATGCAATTTTTGAACAGTCAATAATTCCAAAGAAAAGGTAGCAACCTCTTTTACATTTAGCCCTCACCTCTTCCTTGAATGTTGTTTCTATGCAACCAAATGTTTGTAATATCCCCTGCTGTCAAGAGAAATAGACATTACCAAACATGTACAGGTAGTCCTTAACTTACGAGCACAATTTCTGTTGTTGAGAGACATTTGTTAAGTGAGTTTTACCCCATTTTACGACCTTTGCCATAGTCGTTAAGTGAATCACTGCAGCCGGTAAACTTATAACCCAGTTGTTCAATGAATCTGGCTTTGATAGGATACAACAGTGCTGGGACTCATCTCCAGGGGGGAATGAGTCTGCCTATCGAGATGAGGTGGACCGGCTGCTTTCGTGGTGTGGAGACAATAACTTGGTCCTCAACACCAATAAGACCAAAGAGCTTACAGTGGATTCTAGAAGGAACAGATCAGACATCCAGCCCTCGCTTATCAAAGGAGACCAAGGGGAGCAAGTGGCCAGTTTTAAGTTTCTAAATGTACTGTTGTAAGTCGGGGACTTGCCTGTATTCTTCCTCCCCTTGCCTCAGTGATATCATTCCAATACCTGAGAGGGCTTAAGATTCTACCTCATCTACACGAATGAGGACTTCAGGCAAGCATCGCCAGGAAGTATATTCTTTTCAGTATGCAACATTTTGTGAACAGTTGATAAAACTTTTAGAAGGTTGAGGACGTATTCCAGTCTGATCTGAGATCACTGCCCATATTCTTGGAGGAGGAACCAACATTACTAGACCCGCTCCTGCACAAGGGAAGGAACCTCTTTTCAAAAGTTATCTAAGGATTCTCATGTCAGCCTTATTTACCTTTTCACGTTACGTCAGCCTCACTGTGGACCAGACACACAAAATGCAGCCCCGTGAGCTAATTGTACTTATTGGTAAGGTTACATTAACAGAATCTTGCAAGTCTGAAAGTGTTTCTGTCTCTCTTCTCTCATCCCACTTGCAGGACAAACCAGTGGTGGGATTCTACCAGTTTCCCTACCAGTTCTTTGCGTGCATGCGCAGCTTTGCAAACAGCAACTGAGACTCTGCCGTGCCAATCAGCTAAAGAAACAGAAAAGCGCAGAGGCAGGTAGGAGGGCTGATCCTGCACTTTTCTCTTCTTTCTCCACTCAGCTAATCGTCAGAGCTTTTTTTTTTCTTTTACTACCAGTTTGGCCGACTGGGTAGCAATTTTTGCTGCCGGCTTGGTTGAATTGTCCCTATTGTCCCACGCACATTCTTATCTTAGGCTAAGTTGCCTTTTATCTGACCTTGGTTTTGTCTCATTGTCCTGTCTCCCAAAGTCATCCCCACATTATACAGTAGGAGATAGGTAATCTTCCCCCGCTCCTCCCCAGAGATTATACTTGTTTTGATTAGCAAGATTGAAGGACATTTAACTAGAAACATCTGGTTGGTGAGATCAATTTCAAGGTTGTATTTTTTTTTCCTAATGGGGGAAAGTAGGGTTTGCATAAAAAAATTAAGTTAAGAGATTTATATGGGACAGTTCCTCCTATTTTAACATCAGCAAAGATCACTGTTCTGCAACCATAATAAAAGAGGCTTTAAAATGGGCCTAGATGGAGTTTGGCCTATAATTGTATGGCATATTAAACACAGTAATGATTCTTTTTTTTTTTAATTTTTAAGAACAGGAGTGATATAAAAAGATATGATGTAAATTATCAATCAGTACTCAAAACTGTATGTTTGAATTCTTCTGCTGAGACCATTCTTCCAGTTTATGTATATACTTTATTATAATAAGCTTTAACTACATCTAGGAATTGGCTTGTCGTTCTCTGTTGAATGGCATTTTCTGTTCTTCTTGCCAGTGTCTATAAGGAGAACCGGAAAATATTTTTTTTCTTCAAAGGATATAAATCAATCTGCAACTATTCCTTGAAAACTGAAATTACTTTATTTAATCATAATATCATTGGTATCATCTTCTTAATGGTGTCAAGTACATTAACAACAACTATCCAAAACTAATGCTATAAAATGACAGCTATTATTACAGCATATACACCCCAATCCAAAATTCCATGTACTTTTGGTTACACAGATGGATTATTCATGCCCAAGAATGTTCCTGCTAGCTTAATTCATGGATTTTCTTTAGTAATTAAAATTGTCTTCTTTTAATAAAATATCCACAAACATAGCCCAAAATAGCTCTGGAGTTAAATGTTTTAGTGCTTCATGCAGATTTGCTTGTTGAGCATAATATCAAGATGGTACAAAGGAATGTACTGTACTGTATCAGATAACTTGTTACTACATTGTGACAAAAACTACAATATAATTAGTTTCCTTGCAATAAAGTTCATTCTTACCTAATTAGTTTTGTATTTTAAACTGCCTCAGTTTGTCTTTAAAAGCTGGAACTCAGTTGTGTCAATTCCTCAAACTTTACTTCAAAACTTTAAAAAAAGGAACAACATTGCTAAATGACTCTAAGACAGACATGATATTAACATTATTTATGCTATCATAATTTAATACATATAAATTTGTTTTTTAATATAAAACCATTTTTAAAATGCAGAGTTACTTCATTTTAGAGATAACATTTAAAAGACGCCTTTTAACTCATAATGTAACATTTTTGCTCAGGTTAAATTAAACTTTGCATAATTTATTTATACATACATACACACATTTTATAAAATTACTGGCATGAAAACCTGAATAATAGATATAAGTCATGATTAAAGGACTTTTCTTCTTCCATATTTATCTGCTTTGCAGTCAATAGCAACTACAGACTGTAGCTGATCTAACTGAAAATAAATAAACTTGAAAGAAGAGATAACAATAACAAACCACACTATGGCCTCCAATTCAAATATTTAGTCTTAATCTGCAGGGCAAACCTATCAGGATTATTAAAAATCAACCCTTTGTGTGATAGCAGAATGTTGCAAAGTTTGGTTACACACTAAGTGCTCTCACACAGCTACTTCTTGTTTCAATAATCCTACTGTTAATTATTTAACATTTTAGAGGTAGAATTCATGTCAACGCTGACAGTGAGTCCAAACATGGAAACATCCCATTATTGTTCTGCTTTTAAAGTAATTGATTAATCCTTGAACCCCACATTTCTGAGAAGAAAGAAAATGGAATGATTATATTGAAAACATGCTGCTTAAGAATGAATAATCTTAGAATATTTTGTTTTTTAGAATGTATTTAATTACTTTGTGCCTTGAGTTAGATCATGTCAGATCAGAACTATTTTCAAAGTAGCCATAGTCACATAATTTTAATCACACAAAAGCACCCAATAGGTACTAATTACTACTTGCCCTCATCTCCCGCACATTAAAGATGGTAAATATAAGACTCAGAGCTTAACTTTCTAAGAGTACTTTGTTTCTGGAAAAAAACCCAGAATACAAATCCAACCTCACATTTAATTTTGAAATATTATGTAAATTAACCAGATGCTTAAAAAACAAACTAAAGCCTATGCTACTGATTTAACTACTTACTTTTCTGTTCGTTCTGTTCGTTCTGTTGTTACTGAAAATGCTCTCTCTGGAGAATGTGATGGAGATCTCAAAGTTGAGCTAAGTGGTGATGAGGTAGGGACAGAAGTGGTAGAGAAGCCAAGCCTTCGCATCTCTTGAATCGCCCGTTCCCTATCGAGTATAAAATTACAATTGAACTCTGGTTGCACTTCCAAATAGTTTTAATGCAGAAAACAAGATGGCCACTGTTTTTCTCCACAGTAAATTGGAATCGCTTTTTTTTTTTTCTTAAATCCTTTTCTTTGAGAGCTGATAGAAAGAATTTTTGTTTTTGTTCATGTTCAGTCAGAATTTGCTTTCCGGTAACACTAGTGTCAGCTATGGAATTCATCACTGTCACATAGCTGGAGAAAGTGGGAGCGGGGTGATATAAACTGAGTAGCTCTTAGTAGACAAAATATATATATATATTTTTGATTGTTCAAGGTTAAAGAGAAAGAATTAGAACTTACTTTGGGGATTGGTTCATGTGATGTTATGATGAGGGAAAAGGGGATGGTTTGTAGGTTGGGACATTGTGGGGAAGCCGTGAAATGTTTAGTTTCGGAATTCCACAGAATGTGCCAGGTGCTATTCTAATAAAAGTACTTTGAGATGTCTTGGAGTTACTAACAGGAATGGATTTTCCCTGGAACACTGAGATCTAGATCGCGAGCGTCAAACTCGTGGCGTCGCATGGCCATCACGTGATGTTTCGTGATGTTTTTCCCCTTCAGGGAGCTGGGGTGGGCGTGGCCTGTATGTGAGGCCTCTGGCCCATTGGCCGCCACTTTGACACCCCTGCTCTAGATAATACAGGTAGTCCTCAACTTACAACCATTTGTTCAGTGACCATTTGAAGTTACAACAGCTCTGAAACAAAGTGGCCCATGACCATTTTTCACACTTACGACCGTTGCAGCATCTCCCCCATGGTCCACTGGATCAAAATTCAGATGCTTGGCAACTGGTTCATATTTATGACGGTCGCAGTGATCCCCGGGTCCTGTGATTCCCCTTTTGCGACCTTTGGACCAGCAAAGTCAAGGGGGAAGCCATAGTCATTTAACCGCCGGGTTGCTAACTTAACCACTGCAGCGATTCACTTAACAACTGTGTCAAGAAAGGTCGTAAAAGGGGACCAAGTGCACTGAGCAATTGTCTCGCTTAGCAATGGAAATTTTGGATTTAATTGTGGTCGTGCATTGAGAACTACCTATATAGACTTTAGGCGGTACAGAAAGTAGTTGAAGAGAACTTAATGTGGGTTAAGTCTGACTTCAAAACTGAAGCGTGACTTTTTTCTCCTGGCTAGGACAACAGGATTGATACAAAGGTGTTGTAAGCTGAAAGCTGGCAAACTTTAGGTTTTTTTATATTCATTGCTGGGCTGGGGGATGCACATACCCTTGTGCCGGTCACATTTACCCGACCTATTAGAGTGAGGAGGCAGGGATATTACGGGTCCCACCCCTGAGGGAGATACACCTGGTGGGACCCAGAAGAAGGGCCTTCTCCGTGGTGGCTCCCTCTCTCTGGAATATCATTCCCTCAGAGATTAGAATGGCTCCCACTCTAGCGCTCTTTTGAAAGGCACTGAGGAAGACCTGGTTTTGCCAGCGGGCCTGGGGAACCCAGGGAGGGATGGAGCCCATCAAATGGCTCGTGTGATCTGCTTTCGTCGGGGCAGGGATAGGAGTTGGAGTTTCTCCTCCCGCCGCAAATTTTGTTCTATTGTACTTTACTAATTTATTTGGTTCTTTTTGTTAGCTTTTTTTTGTTTTTTTTTATTTTTATTTTTTTGTTTTCAATGATTTTACATTGTGTAAGCCGCCTCGAGTCGCCATGGGCGAATAGGCGGCAATATTAAATAAATAAATGAATGAATAAATAAATAAATGTCTTAAATGCCCCTGTCTCTCTCTCCTTCCTAATGTCCCTGAAAAATATTAAATGAAGGGAGGAGAAGCATCACAACTTGCAGTAAATCTAAAAACAGATCCTCAGCAGAGAGTGCTAAAAGCGCCCTCGTCCCAGCCTGTTAATCAGCTACTTGTAGCAACCAGCAAATTACTGGTTTCCTGACGCTATTTTCACTGGTGAACTATTTGGTTACTGGGAGGAAGCCTTGTTCAATCTAAGCAGCATATGATTGATCACAGCTTTGTTCCTATTTGAAGAGGTTTTTTTAAACATATCAATTTCCATGGATGCTTAACTGAAAGGTCTTGTGGTATTTACTGATAGACATTTTGAAAATGTATTTTACTGCAATTAATTTGAAATGGCGATATTTAATAGAATACATTTTGAAGATGCCCCTTGTTTGCTTTTTATGTCGTAAACCACAATAGAAGGATAAGAAATAGAGCATACCACTTAAGAAACAGTACGGAAAATTAATTATTAAACCAGTTTTAATACTTTCTGTGCAACACTATAAAGCATGCTTTTATGGTTTCCTCCTTAAATGGGACTCCGAACAGTTGCCTTTTTAATGAAGCTAATTCACATACCGTTCAAATTGCTCTGTTGTCAGCTGTCTTTTAACAATATCATAATCAGTCTGCAGCTGTGCAAGTTTATTTCGCAGTATAGAAACTTCTCTATTAAGACTTGTTCTAAAAATATTGTAAAACAAAGAGAAAAATATCCATTACACATTCACAGATGGCATTGTACAAGAACTTTAAAAATAGTTGCCAACAAATAAACAGAGACCTAGAAATTAAGAAAATATACCCATATTTGTGCATACACATACAAAAAGGTCTTAAAATAAAGAAACCACCTATTTACCACAAAACAGTCTATTTAAGATATGTACATTTGGGGATGCATTCATCTGAAACAATGCATCCATTTGACACACTCCTGACAGAATTTCTCCAGTATTGCAATCTTTGAAATTCCAAGGGGCCATAATGAACGAGATACTTGCATATGACTAGGCAGTGCTACATGCATTTGAAGTGACAATCGTAATAATCTAAAATGGTGTTTTTAAAACTTGGCAACTTTAAGTTGTGTGGACTTCAACTCCCAGAATTCCCAAGTCATTCTGACTAAGGAATTCTGGGAGTTGAAATCCACACATCGTCAAGTTGCTAAGTTTCAAAAATACTGGTCTCAACTGTTTTTCACCACTGCAGACTGAAGAACACACATTGACACATGTTGCTTTTAGCATATTATACTTTATATCTTACAGTCTGCATAGCAAAGGGTACCATGCAAGGTAAGAAAATAACCATACTTTCATGAAAGAAACACATAAACCAAAGATGAGTAATTTCATCTTGAAATGCAAGTTAGGAAAATTGCAATTCCAAGGGAAATATTTCTAACAAAACAGTTCTCATATTACTAATTAGAAAATCTGGATTGTATTATGTTTAAAAATACTACATTATTATTTCAAGATTTGAGACATTTTTGCCCTAAATTATAAACAACTGAAAGAAAAATATCATAAAACGGGTCATTTTATACTTTTCAACATACAATTTACTCTCCGAGAGTGTTAACTTGTCCTTGAGCAATTGTATCTCTGAATCTTTTTCATGGGTTATCAAATGGTTCTGAAAATCTTTGTCTCTGCTGGTAGTCAAGAGGGTTTCCAAGTTTTGTATTGTAAGTCGCTCACTTGAGAGCTGCTTTTTTAACAGCTCTGCTTCTGCCTTTGCATCTTCAAATTCAGTCATAATCTAGAGCATAAAAAGAATTTGTTTAGTAAATAACTTCACAGTAACTAAGCCAGCCTGCAGTTCCTGTCCACCTCTCCATTAAGCCCTTCTACATTCCACATGCATCTCCTCCCATCTCTCCCCGGGAGGCTTTTCAAGCCACAGTGGTTTGAAGATGAATTTTTTATCTTAGAGTATATATCCATTTATTTTAGTGCCAACCTTTTTCTCATATATATATATATATACACACACACACACACACACACTATAAGAACATTTTTCTCTTTTACCCTCTCAAATTCCAGAGATTTGGACGATAACTGACGTGAAAGCAGATCATTGCTAGATTCCAGTTTGACACATAAATCTCTAACAGCAGATACATCATGATTCATTGAAGATTTATCTTCTTTTTCACGTCTGAGAATTTCTTCCAGCTTGGCCATATTTTTTGCCATTGAAGAAATTTGCGATTCATACGTTTGATGTGCAATGATGTGCTGCAGGAAAGACAAAAGTAGCTCTTCTTACAAGCACGGGTGAGGTTCTCCTATTACGTTTTCCTATTTGCACTCCGATATTCGGAGACAAACAAACAAACAAAAAAAACCACATATCAACTTAAAAGTATGTTTTCCCCCTTCCAAAATACATTTACAACCATTTGCAAGACTTAACAAGTACTGGGCAAGAGCAGGCATAATTCTGAAATTAGTTTTCCCCTTGAGACCAGACAGATGATTAATGCCATCTGCTCCTTGGACAAGTTTCCAATTAATGTCAAGGTAGTTGATTAAGAAAAGCACGCTAAAATGGTCTAGGAAGCTATAATTTTATAATTACCTCTTGAATTTCTTTTTCCAATAATTCTACTCTTTCTCTAAGGTGTCTTCGTTCCGTGTCAACTGAAAGGAGCTCCAATCGCACAGAGCTGTTTTGTCCCTCCGCTTGATGGGCCTTCACTTCCCAATCTTCGGCTTGGCTGTGAAGCATCTGGAACTTCTCCAATAATTCTTTATTTTCTCTTTCCTAGTATTAAGGGAAAATGTTTCCATTGAGCAATACGTCTACTGAAACAAATGTCTCCGCTACTATTTGGCCTGTCTTCTGTTTAGAAATTGTCAGCAACTCGTTCCACTGAAGAAACCAGAATATGTGTTATTTTCAACATGAGATAACTTCAAGATTACATGATTATACTGTTAGAGTTAAAAGAATTGAGGCAGATATTACTTCAATTGATCCTTACGCATAAGAATGTAATATCTTATATCAATTTGCTGTACTGAGTTTACAGTAAATAATTTGGATTTTTTGATGATGTCTAGATGTTTGTATAAAAAACCAAGGACATCTGCCTGGCAATCGAATGTAAGTTAGTCAACTCTATTGTGTTCCTCTGCGGTTGTGAAGGTTGGACTTAAAAAAAGCAAGACAGAAAGAAAATTGACTTGTCTGAGCTGTGGTGCTGGAGAAGGCTCCTGTGTATGCCTCGGACAGCAAAGCTGACTAACAAGCAAGTTCTGGAGCACATAATACCAGACATGTCACTGGAAGGCAGAAATCACAAAACAGCGTCTCATTTATTTTGGCCATGTCATATGGAGGAATTCACTGAGAAAGTAATTTATGTTTGGAAGAGTTTGTGGTAAAAGGAATATGGTAAGTGGACACCATCAAAGCTGGCACCAGCCAGAGCAGAGAACCACTCAAAAAAGTGCAAGATCAGAAGATATGGAGAAACCTGGCCCATAGAATTGCCAAGTCGAACACAACCGAACAGATACCATCATCATCTGTACGTACATACGCTATTCACATACTGCAGTTTTAAAATACAACAAACCTAGATATCTATTTATGCCTAGATATATCTGCCTGTGTGTATCAATGACTCAATCACAGTTGTGCATTTGTGACAAAGTCCCAGCTTCTTTTACATCTAAAGATAGTTCTAAATAATACTCCTTCTAACTTTCACAGAAATGGTAGAACCTGGTGACATGTAGCTTAAATGTTATAGGGCCAAGAAAGGACATTTCCCTCAATGTTATTCTTTTCGCTTAAAGAATAGATTGAAGATTTTTTGGTTACTTTACTTCAGCTTACTTATAACATTTAAGTAAGATACATTTTAGTTTTGATTTTATACAGTAGTTAAAGGCACTAGACTAGAAACTGGGAGGCCATGAATTCTAGCCCTATTTTGGACATGAAGCTATGGGTGACTTTGGGCCAGTCACTCACTGTCAGCCATAGAAAGAAAACAATGGTAAATCACTTCCAAAAATGTAGCCAAGGAAACTGCATGGACTTTTCCATGTAGTGGCCAGGAGTCTTGCAATGGTCAATAATGACTTGAAAACCCAAACCCAAAATGATTTTATTGAATAATAATATTTTCATAATATTTCTTACCTTTAAGGCCATTAAACTTTCAAATCTGGAGACTTCAGTAATATAATTATGAACTCTAACTTTCAGTTCTTCTTTTTCACGTAAAGTTACTTCCAATTCGGTTGAGATTACCTGTTTATATTACATACTGTTAGACATATTATTCACCAAGTAAATAAACCACATGCTGACCAAGCAGTAATCTTAAATATGATCTATTCCATATCAAAATTGAACTACAGAGAAACAGCTTGTAACAGTGTTTCTCTTGGCTATTAGTTCCTCATGTTCAGATTAAAAAAAAAAAATCAGCATTCAGTCTTGTGTCTGACTTCCAACCTATGGGGAAGTAATTTTCCTTATGGAAGATTCGGGGCAATGCCTATTTTGGCAATGCCTATATTGGTATTAGCACTTGACACTTCAAAAAATTAAACTGATACCTGATTAAACATTTCAAATGATATAATTATTCAATGTTTGTATTAGTCAAGATTAAACTAGAGCAGTCACCACACTATTAAAAAAAAACCCACATAAATTGGATATACATACAAGCAAGTCATCAGAGAACTTTTTCTTGAAAAAATGTGCAATATGTAGCCATAAGGGATTTATCTTTACCAGTAAATACAAAGAAAAATAACTATGAGTGCCTGATGTTTTAACTATGATAGGATAAAATATTGTCCTTCAGAGTAACAGTTGAAACCATTGGGGGGAAAAAACTGGAATGGAGAATTTCCAATTTAGCTTTCATAGTTGGCGAACCAAGAAATGCATTTTCAAGCTGGAATGCTAGAAAAAGAATGGTCAGAAGTGAAAGGCGAGGAAGGAACAAGAATTCACTACAGCCATGTATACAGTCCTTGACTTATGTCCATAACTGAGCCTAGAATTATAGTCCTTAAGTCAAGGTGATTGTTAAGTGGGTCATTATGTGATTGGGCTTGCTTTTGCAACCTTTTTTGTGGCAGTTGTTAAATGATTGCTGTGATAAGTGAACACTGCAGTCATTAAGTGAATCCATTAAACTCAATGGGTGTTTTTTTGCCAGGAACCGTAAGTAAACCTCAGAAACTAGCAAAAAAAAAAATGCTGAAAACAGCAGTCAAGTGATCACAAGATTCTGCAAATGATTGTAACTACAAGATGGTTTCCAAGGGCCCAAAATATGATCATGTGACCATGAGGATTACCTATACTGGTCTCTATTCTTCTTCACTGTGATTGAACTATATATCTGATCCTCACCAGGTACACAGTCCATGACTGCTGGATGAAAATATGAAGAATCTTTCATTTTAATCTTCAAGTTTGCCATTAGATATTAGGAAAATTTTCTTTTTTCAAAGATGGACTACTATTACAAACATACACAATTCCCAATTGGTATAATTTATTTGATAATTAATAATCAGATGACAAGATTGTTTCTAAACAAAGGGTCTCCAATCTTGGCCACTTTAAGCTTTGCTGGCTGAGGAATTCTGGGAGTTGAAGTCCACAAGTCTTAAAGTGGCCAAGGTTGGAGACCCTGTTCTAAACAATACATCTTTTTAAATATCTGGCACTCAAGCTGTAAGTAGCTTAGATAGGATCTACAAACTCGTAAAATTTAGAAAACTTACAAGCAAAATACTTTTTTTAGGAAGACAACCTGGGATATTAATAGTTCTTTTAGTTCTAGATTCCAATTCCTATTGGAGAGCATGATACTGGAATCTAGAACTAAAAAAAACAGGATTCCGAACAAAGTAAAAGGCTTACAAAAACTCTTCACACTCCAAAATATGTAATACAGATAGTTGTAGTTGAACAACAGCAGCAACCATTTAGTTGTAATAAAGGTGCTGAACCCAGGGGACTCAGGACAATCTTCCTACTTCTGGCTGTTGCAGCCTGATCTTGATTCGGGCCCATGGCAACCAGTTTGCAGTTATAACACAGCAGTGCCTCAGTCATGCGATCGCCATTTGTGGCCTTCCAACAAGCAAAAGCAATGGGGAAGCTGATACGAAGTGGCAAATGATGATCACATGATTGGTCCAGTCACAGCAACTGAAACTGCCACACCTGCCATCATAGCTTGGTGTGGTCACATGACGTCACATTTGATGACATCGCTTATAAATGGAACTGTCAATCTCAATTATCATCATTAAATGAGGACTACCTGTATTTTACTTTACTTAAAACCAGCGTTGACATTGTTTTAGTTACAATGATGTTTCAGGAGAGGTATCACATCCTTTGTGTATATGATTACTGGTAACAAAATAAATCACGATGTGCACTGTATTTGTATTATTTTATACCTGGTTTTCTCTAGTCATTGTGGCTAGATCATCCTGTAATCTTCTGTTTTCCTTCAGAGCCATTTCTTTCACTCTGACAGTTTCTCCAAGCTCTGAGTGCACCCCATCAAACTGGCGGTGGAGACTGGCAAGCTCACGGTCTTTCCCATTTAAGGCATCCTTTAATTGGCTAATAAATGCGGGATTTAGAAAATCTTAAATGTAATTCATTTTTTTGCAATACAGTATATACATGATGGCCATAATTTAAAAATTACAGCAATGAACTAAAATCTACCTTTGTACAGTATTGATTAGTACCAAAATGCATTTTAGCCCCAATGCTTTTCAATCTCTATGTCAATGATTCACCAGGATTCCTGCATGCAGTAGATTTGCATATCCCAAAGATTCTTGACAAATTTATTAATACCCTTTTATATGCCGATGACATGGTATTAATGGCTCATTCACAAATAGGCCTGAGGAGGCTGTTGCATGAGCTGAATACCTATTGTACTTTGAATTTCTTAAATATTAATAAAAGCAAATCCAAAGTGTTCGTTCTCAGCACAACAAGTAGGAAATATAATTGGCAGATTAATGGGAGTCAATCGAACAAGTAAATTCTTACACCTACTTAGGAGTGGTCTTTACTAATACAGGATCTTGATTCAATCACTTTAAAAGTAGCGCATTAAGAGCTGAGATAAGCACCAAAAGATTACCGTGTTTCTCATATAATAAGGCCGTGTCTTTTTTTTTTTTTTTTTGAGCCCTGAAAAAATGGCTAGGCTGTCTTTTTGGGGGTGACTTAATTCCCCCCCTTGCATCTGTGGGCGGGTGGATGGTGATGGCTTGGAAGTTGACCTCGCCGTTGGTGGGTCACTTCGTATCGGGGTCGACACAGGCAGCACCATATCCGGGTGTGCAACAAAAGTACTTCCTAACGGCAAGCCCCCCCACCATTCCCCCCCATTTTGCATGTTTTAATATAGGCCTTAATTTGGGGGGAGGGGCTTAATTTCATTTCATGCCTATAAAACATGCTGGGACTTCCTATTGGGGGAGGCCATATTGTTGGAGAAACAGGGTATATAAATTATTTAACCATAATTACCCAGGCACTTTGACCCCTATGTTGAAAGTATTTAGGGCAAAAATAGTTCTAATGCTGACGTATGGTGCAGAACTATGGGGTTTAAATAAAGCCTCCCCACTTGAACAAACACAGACCCACTTTTTAAGACACTTATTGGGGACTGATAAGAACACTTCTGCTTCAGCGGTCAGAGCGGAATTGGGTATCCACTCCTTACATAGCCACTTAATAATTAAAACATTTACATACTGGCTAAAGATACAATCAGTGGATTCGGTTAGACTTCCCAAACTATGCCTAACTGAACAGTTAAATAAGTTCCGATATAATTCCTGGGCCAGTCAACTCCACAGAGCCATCTTAAGACATGGGTTTTCTACCCAATTTTTTATTGACAAGGGTTTCCCAGGCAAGGGAAATTTTTAAACAGAGAGTCCTGAATATTAGTGCCTAGACTGACATGGAATTATTAGCAAAAAACAGATCTATAAGATGGTTGGCTAAGAATAAAAACATCTTCCAAAAATACCTTTCAATGGGTAGGCCACAATTACAGAGAAGAGCCTATACCAGAGCCAGATTTGAGTTACTGGAATCCATGTCCAGACATGGGTGCTTCCACCATGTACCATACCACGAGAGAACCTGCCTATGTGGTTCATCTGCCATTGAAGATATTTCCCACATTTTGTTCAACTGCCAAATATATGCCCCCATTAGGCTTAAATATTTATCATTTCTACTGGAAAGAACATCCCGTTGGGAATCAAACCACAGATAGTTATATTTCCTCCGGGCCTCTAATGTACACATGGTCCGTAGGACTGCTAAGTTTATAATCAAGGCAGCAGTCCTAAGAACCCAATATACTGAACAAATTGGTGTATCCTGCAAGGGTGATCTATTATCTGATTTTTGACTCCCTGGTTTTCCACATATGTTTTTATTACTGTATTCTTATATATCTAACTTATCCGTATTTTGTTGTGTTATATATTTATATTATGCTATTTATAAGGTCTTATGACTATTCAATAAACCTCTTACTTACTTACAAAGGATTAGTACCAAAGATGTTTTGCATATTACCAACAAGTACACAGCTATTTTTGTAACTGAGCATATATCTATCTTGTTTCTTTAGAACAAATAAATCACCCGGCATTTGTGAAATTAGACCTGAATTTCTTGCACTATGGCACAAATGGCAACATTGGTAGAAGACAGATATGATGCTAAGTCTTTATTAATTTTAATTGAGTTTGTAGAATAAGCTAGATCTGGTTCATAGTCAAGAAAGCACAAGGTATTCCCTATTAAAATTAGTTATTGTTGCTTCTAGCTATCCTACCCCTGAGACTCTGAAGCATTTTCTGGAGCCTGAAGAGTAGTAGTGTATATTCCCTGCAACCAAACAGTACTACAAGGGGCATGTAATAAGAATATTTTCTTTTGAGATCTTTTGACAAGAGGAAAATTGACACTCTCAAATATGCCTCCCATACCTTGCATTCTTTTTAAAACTGTTAACTTTCATTCGAAAAAGTCAGAAAGTGAATAATTTCAATTAAAGTTTTCAGAAATACAATTAAATACTAAAAAAAAAAAGAAATTATTAGCTGTTCAGAAATTAGAACTGTTCAGAAAAGCTAGAAAACAGCTTTACAGTGAAATGTTATCTCTTCACTGAGCTTAAAGTGAATGGTTATTAAAGTGGTTTGAATAAAGAAAGTATAATTATTTTAGAAGGTAACCAGCCATTTAAAATATATATAATATAAAGTATTTTGGGCTTCCATCATCTTATCTTAAATAAGCATTGAATTTAATAACTTCCATGATATATAACACAATTACCTAAAATAAAATTAGCTAAACTACACATTACAATTTTTTCTTTCTTCTATTTTAACTCATGGAATATGCAATAGCTCAGTTACTCAATTTTATAATCTTAATAAAATTACCCCGACCATTGTAAAATCTGTTTCAGAATAACCAAAAGTTATAATTTTATTACTTACTCTAAAGATAATTCCAACTGAGTAACTGTTTTTTGTAAGTTGAAGATAGTCTTTTCCTGTTTAAAGAGATGGAATTATACATGTTGTATATTTTCTTTTCCTGTAATTTTAAATCTAACATAGCATTAATGAAACTAAGTAGTTTGAGAAACTATCCTATCCTAACCAAATATTTCTTTCAAAGCTCCTGCAACAAGCACACGACACTATTATACATAACCTTATATAGACATATTAATACAATTTTAATATACATTTATAGTTCTCTGCCAATGACTTATAAGCAATTTTATTCATGATTTTACAGGCAATGTAAGTGGCAAAGTTACTAACTGTAATACTCCTAAACATTTACTATATATAATTTTGTTCTTATTGCCTTTCAAATATTTTTTTTGCTTGTTTTTCAATTTTCACTAATTTTCTAACAAATTGCAGAAGCCAAATTATGTCTTCAGATCTTTTGAGTGTATAGAAGCATGTATTAATAATAATCATAATTACAATGATCCAAGAAAAATGATTAAAGTTCAAAGTAAAACATGAAAATATTTCGCAAGTAGCTGGGGCGGGGGGAGAATGGAAGAGGGGAAAATGGGACGCTACCAGAATGCCCTTTTTATATTATTTTTAAATAACTTCTTGCTACCAAAGGCAACTGACATAGAACCATTTGTTATATGCTATCTATCTCTCACTATCTTCAAGCTAGGAAGCAAGGCATAATATGAACTGGGCAAAACTACTCTGCATCTACATCTGGGAGGACATGATCATTCTTGGCCAACTTTTTTATCTTTTGTGTCCATATTCTCCCATGAATTCTCGAAGTATGGAGGGTTCTCTGCTGCCGAGAACATCTGCACAGAGCTTAAAATATCCTATATAACAAGAGTTCCCCAACCTTTCTAGCTTGGCAGATTTGCGCAGCTGGTGTGGCAGCAGTGGTGGGGAGAAGAGATGGTCTCGTGTACGCACACACAGACACACACACACACCGCTTTCACAAATGCCACATGCTCACTTGCCCACCATTTCTGTGGACCGGTTCCAAATGAGCTGCAGCCTGACAGAAGGCCTCTTGGTGATCTGGGGCTTGGTGATCCCTGCTATGTAAGACACCTACATGGCTGTTTGTGTGGGTGTGGATGGGGGTGTTATGATGGGAGAACACCTTTGTCCATGGGAAGAATGGAACAGAAGAATTTCCATTAGCCTTACATAAAGACTATCCTTCTACTGAGAGCAGGGAACAGCCATCTATCATAACAAAATGGCATTTCAGTGTAGAGAAAAGTAAAATCCTACACTTAGGCAAGAAAAACCCAAAGTACACAGAATAGACTGGGTGAAACCAGGCTCAATAGCAGTAACTGTTGAGAGGGATCTTGGAGTCTTAGTGGACAACCAGCTAAATATGAGCCAGGAGTGTGCAGCAGCAGCCAAAAAAGCTAATGCAATCCTAAGTTGCATTAACAGAGGGATACAATCAAGACCAAGGGAAGTACTAATACCACTCTATAAAGCCTTAGTAAGACCACACCTAGAGTCCTGCATCCAGTTTTGGTCACCACATTATAAAAAAGATGTTGAGACTCTAGAAAAAGTACAGAGAAGAGCAACCAGGATGATTAGGGGACTGGAGGCTAAAACATACGATGAACAGTTGCAGGAACTGGGCTTGGCTAGTCTAGTGAAGAGAAGGACCAGGGGAGACAGGATAGCAGTCTTCCAATATTTGAGAGGCTGCCACAGAGAGGAAGGGATCAAGCTATTTTCTAAGACACCTGTAGGCCAGACAAGGAATAATAGATGGAAACTGAACAAGGAGAGATTTAACCTAGAAATAAGGATAAATTTTCTGGGAATAGTGAGAACAATCAATCTATATGGAACAGAAGTTGCCCTCGGAAGTTGTGGGAGCTTCATCACTGGAAACTTTCAAGAAGAGATTGGACTCCCATCTGTCAGAAGTGGTGTAGGGTCTCGTGCTTGGGCAAAGGTTTGGACTAGATGACCTACAAGGTCCCTTCCAACTCTGTTATCTGTTATCATCACAAGTGGGTAATTGCTGGATTCTGCTTGATACTCTCATCAATTTTATTGCTACATCTGGTGGTCAGGTCAGATGCCAACTTCTAACCAGCACCTTATATCTCTCCATCAGCCATCGTAGTGATATAAGGCTACAAAGGGAACTTATGCCATGCATGCTTCTCTCTGTCAGGCAGATACAACTAAGTTCTTAGGAGTCCCACATAATACTTTGGGGCTGGCTTTCCCAGACTAGGTGGTTGTCTTGTTCCTCTCTTTCCGTAAACCTTCTTAATATTTTTTTGGGGGAAAGGTTGTTAAAAGAGAGAGAAATTAACAGTAGGACAGGGGCCCCCCAACCCCGCAGGCTGCAGCCCACTACCGGGCAGTGGCCCACTGGGAACTGGGAGGCACAAGTGGCAGGCAAGCATGCATATGTGCAGCTTCATTTGGGGGAGCTGTGTGTGCCCAAGCACATACATGCCCCATGCATGGAACCGTTCCCTCTCCTCTCCCCCCCACCCCCGCCCCGCCAAGCTACCAAGCCAGAAAGCTTGAGGACTGCTGCCCTAAGAGAAAGGGCAGCTAAAGTAATTTGCAAATGTCTGTCTTTGGGGAAGAAATGTCCCATGGAAGATGTTTTTACACTGCAATAAAACTTGAAGAGAATCATACACAAGGAACAATTGTTTTCTATATAAACCATGAATCTGCTGTAGAAGCAATCCCTTTGCCATTCCAGTTATCAATCATTTTACCTTAAATTGTCCAAATTCTTCCTTGGTTGTATATCTGGCAAATAACATCCAGCCCTTGATACACTAAATATTAAGATAAAATGGTTTCGATAATCCATTTCCCTATTTTGTATAAATACCTTGTTAGCTAAATTGTCTTCTAGATATGCAATTTTTTCAGTTTTTTCATCTATGCTTTCCTGAAGGCTATCTTTTTCCTTATCCAAGGCATTCACGGTACTTCTGAGCAAAATAAGAGACTCATTTTGTGATAAACTCTTATTTTGGAGTGTATCTGAAAACAGCAAAACAACAACAAATTTAGTTGGCTCACTTGCTTTGACCATGCAAAACTCTAAGCTCTGTAAGCACACTAGTATTGGTGTATTTGTTCTGAATTCCTCTGTTCTGGATTATGAGATTGTTGTTGATAAATTCTTTTATTGTTAACACTCAACAAATGATTATAGTCAATCATCCCAATTTAAAAGTATATTGCTTTTTACAAAACTTCTGTTATTGCTAATTTCAAATCACCTATGTGACCTTGGAAAGTTAAAATCCTGCTGAAGTTTGGAAATATCTGTCAGAGAATGACTACCATTTTAAATTTTATTCCCTTCCCCCTCCAACAAAAGTTCTATTTATTTATCTTTTAAATGCATAAAGGTGTCAGCTCTATGACGACTCTGGGCAATGTAAAATTACATTGTGTTTGATATAAGAACTCCAATAACTTTTATCCCATCCTTTTATCCAAAGATAAAAAGACATTAAGTGTCTATAATTTATTTGAGTATTTGGGATGTCAGTATTTGAACATTTTTTCTGATAAAGGGGCAAAAATGACATTCAAGGAATATGTTCACATTTTTGTAGTTTATACAAAGGCTTTTTATAATTAATTTTGAATCACCTTTCATTAATATTGTTTGCATGTATATTTTTACTCTTAATTAATTTGAATAACATAATGTTTAAAAAATACCTGTACAGGAAAAAAGGCCAGCAACTACAATAAATTCAGCCTAAATCCTAAAGTCTTCCGCCTCAAATTTGAATTGGAAATTTATTATTTGTCTTACTTATATTGTTTACTCCTGTTAAAAATCTGAGAATGATTTTGTGCAAAACTAAACTAGAGTATTTGTACTTTTTTTCTTAATAAAGCAGTACAATCTCATTCACCTATTTTGTCCTCTAATATCTCAATTTCCTCTTGAGCTGATTGAAGTTCGTTTTCTTTAAGAGTTAGTTGATGCTGTATCTCATCTAGGGATTTCTGAATCTGTTCATTTAATAGTCTGTAAAATCAAGACAGTTATGTTAAATACAATATTGGGCACAGGATATGAATCCATTTTTACTGTATCTTCAGTAGGTATTATAATTTATAAAGAAATAGTGAGCTAGATTGAGTAATCAGTGCTATACCTTTTAGTCTAGATTTTCAAGAATTAAAAAATCCTGTTTTCCTAATGAAGATCCAAAATTGTCCTTTTAATTTTCGTAAGTATAGATATCACCAAACATAATTACATATTGAAACTGAATGGCATTCCCAACTTTCCAATGAAATAGGAATTTTGTAGACACCAAGGACTATTACCAACTAGATAACATTATCAGTGTGAGTGAATGTGGGGTTTGCTGCTGCCTGCTTATATACACGAGCTTGCCGTGCCAATAATCCCTGTATATCTGGGCATATAAACCCTAAAATTTCTGCTTATCACTATCTAGGAACTCACATGCAAGAAATATCTGTGATATTAATCACTGGATAAATATTAATATCTAGCACTGTCTCATTCCTCATCTTTTCCCATCTTCTCATTTTTCCTACTACCTTCTTCTATTGATTTCTTATGATTTATCAATTGTTGTTTGTAACTTATTCATGATTGTAACTATGATTATGACCTATCACTTATTATTACTTATTATTGTATGTACACTGTGAGCTTATGCACTGGAGGCAGATTCCTTACTTGTCCAATCACACTTGGCCAATGAAGAATTCTATTCAGTTCTGTTCCGTTCCGTTCCATATGTGTAAATTAATATTTAGTTTTTCTTACTACTCAATTATCAAATTAGCCATATTATTACCTCCAGTTTAATTATCAGGCAAATGCAAAGTGGAGACCTCTTTTTTAGGGCCATATCACTGAAGCCACCAGCATCGTAGAATGACACAAATTACAAATACACATTTACTAGTTATAACATGCACAGCTTACTTTAGTGAATTCAGTTCTGTCTTATACTGTGCAGAATCTTCAGATGTGTTTAAGAGCTGATGAGCCTTTACGTTCAGTTCATCTTCCAAAGAGCTTATTTTGTCTTTTAACAATGACACTGTAGATACTTGATCAAGACGTTCTGTTTCCAACTGTAGGGCAAAAGAAATTCCAAACCTATGTGACATTTTTAAACCTAACGTATTTTAAACATTGCAACATGAAGCAGCCCTTCACAATATGTTCCAGTAAGGATAAAATGCAATGAAATCCACAGTAAGTTGAATTGCCTTGTAATAACAGGAATTAATTACATCTTCCATTATATGTGGCCCCTATGATATTTTGCCATTTTCTTTCCAAATAATCATGAAATAGCAACCACATAAAAAATTATAGCTCCAAATCCAATTATTATATTTACTTACAAAAGACTTACTCTTTTAACAGTGCTTTCCAATCTTGATACTTCCTGTTCCAATTTTAATTTATCTAAACCATATTCCTCCTGCAGGACCTAACAAAACAAAGTAAACAGATCAGTAAGGAGCCCTTTCATTAACAATATTAAAATATCCCCAATTACCCGAAATTTCTTGACAAATGAAATGACCCGACAGAAGGAAAATGGCATCTATTTTGTTTTCCTTTAGAACAACAAATATAGTTGAAAATAGATATAAATAAGAAGCAAAAAAAAAGAAAAACCCAGTAGCTTATTAATTCAAAGTGAGCATGTATTTTCTTCTGGTTTCACTGCATAACCTTACCTAACCCCTTCGGCTTCATAGAAGCAAACTACTAGAGCAGCAGCCTCCAGAACCAGCTCTGCAGACCAGTGGCGATGGCGGGGGTGGCAAAGGGGAAGGTTTCGCTTGCACAAATGCAGCTCCACACACTTGCACAATTGCCCACCACCTGTGCGGCCTGGTTCCCAACGGGTCTGATCTAGTACCAGTCTACAGGTGGGAGCTGTACATCCTGTACTAGAGAGGAAGTACTTATTTTCATATAGATTAAATCTGGTACCTAGAATTTATTAATTGAAGATGCATCCGCAGTGTGTTCCTACTGATTCTGTCGCTGACCTATAGCAATGTTGGCGAACCTTTCCATCCTTCCATGCATGTGTGCACATGCAATCACCCATAAGGCAATGCAGGCGGGGGGGCCATGCCCCCTGCGCATGCACGCATAATCCTCCACGCACACCATGTCTCTCTGCAGATGCATCCGCAGACACACGGTGTGTGTGTGGGGGGGGTCATGTGTGCATGCATAAGACCTGCATTGTCTTATGGGGTTTCTGTGCATGTGCGAGTCTCCTGCGTGCGCCCCACCCAACTACCCCTCTTTGTTAAAAAAAATAATCCTCAAACATTTATTTATTTGATTTATATGCCACTTCTCACTCTGCGTAGCAACTCTTAACTCAAATGTTGACAAACAATATATTGTATATCAACAATCAATTACTGCAAATCAGCTGTAAATTTGTCTTTCCAATGTTACCTAATATTTAACAAAGTGCCAAACCAAAATTACCACAGAAAATGTTTGCCACTTTGAGAATTTGTGCTAAATTAACATTTCCATTCATTATTAGTTTTAACAATACTCTTAAGAGAACGATTATAAAAGAAAATCCAAAGTGCACTTTTTGAAATCCTTATGACATTATCAGTAATTATCTGAAATGTAACAGGACCCAGACATAGCCACTTTAAATAAGAATCTAGACCAAAATTATTTCATTACTGAAAACTACAGAAAATGTTAAAAGCTGACCTTTAATTTCTCCCTTAGTCCTTCTTTCTCTGATGCTGCTCTTCTGAAATCAGCCAATGCATTCTTTCTTTCTTCTTCTGCATGATTTTTTGTTAGAAAACAGGTTTTTTTCTCTCTCCGTAGACGGTTTAATTCATTCTGAGACTAAAAATATAAAATTAATTTTAATTTAACCCTGCCTTTATTAATTTAACCCTGCCTTTATTAATTTAACCCTGCCTTTATTAATTTAA
>NW_020769320.1:18019304-18058157 GCF_900518735.1 Pseudonaja textilis | reverse complement strand
GAATGGAATGGAATGGAATGGAATGGAATGGAATGGAATGGAATGGAATAGAACAGAATAATGAAATGAAGAATAGAACAGAATGGAATGGAATGGAATGGAATAGAATGGAATGGAATGGAATGGAATGGAATGGAATAGAACAGAATAATGGAATGAAGAATAGAATAGAATGGAATGGAATGGAACGAAACGAAACGAAACAAAACAAAACAAAACAAAACAAAACAAAACAAAACAAAAAGGAAGAGGAAGAGGAATAGAATTCTTTATTGGCCAAGTTGATTGGACATACAAGGAATTTGTCTTGGTGCAAATGCTCCCAGTGTACCTAAAAGGAAAGATATATTCGTCGAGAGTCAAGAATCATCAGGTACAACAATAATAGTCATAGGGTACAATAATCAATCAAATCATACTAGGAAACAGTCCATATTCATCGTAAGGATACAAGCGACAAAGTTACAGTCATACAGTCACAAGTGGGAGGGGATGGGTGATAAGGACTGATGAGAAGAGTAACAGTAATAGTAGTGTACACTTTGTAAATAGTTGGACAGTGTTGAGGGAATTATTTGTTTAGCAGAGTGATGCCGTTCGGGAAAAAACTGTCCTTGTGTACAAATATATATATAATACGTACAAATACTGCACTGTTACACACTATGGCCACCCCATCTAATGGTCTCACTTTGAATCTTGAATTTTATCCAGAATCCTAGCTGCATGCAACCACTACAAATCATCTAATCATCGAAGTGCTTCAAACTTACAATGCATTTATCGAAGTTTCGTTTGACAGTCACTAAAACATTTCCAAGAGTTGTGCTGAGGAAGGACGTTGGATCCACATTTTGCGCGGTCCACACGTGATGACTCATTTTCACTAGCATATAGAGGGAATTAAAGCTGTCAATCTTGTCGCCCAGAGCAATGAGGTTATTCAGTTCTGGTTCCACACAGCGAAATATTTTTATCATCATTTGCCGGATCATATGATTCCTGCAACATAGTATTAAATATTAATAATACTTAAAAGCATTAGGCAAATATTGAGATTTAACATTCATTTTAAGGACTTTATTTGATTATTTTTTCCTTTTCTAAGTCACCATTCACTTCACAGAGCCTCATGGGGAAACCAATGTTGATCTGTTTCAGTATTTTTTCCAACTGAGCAGTATTTTTTCCAACTGATGTGTGGACTTCAATTATCGGAGTTCCCCAGTCAGTGCCAAGTTGGAAAAGCACTAATAAAATACTAGTAATAGTATCACCTCAGCAGGGCGACAAACATAGATAGATAGATAGATAGATAGATAGATAGATAGATAGATAGCATTCAGCTTTGTTAGGGTATTTTCCCATGTCATTGTAGTTGTGCTTTTAAAGCTGTAGCAGAATCTCATCTGCCATCATCAGGCTTCTGTATAGTGTTCATCTGTGAGTCAGACATTTACAGTGGTTTCAGATTCTGAAAGAAGAGTTTACATATAAGCCATGCCCACCCAGTCACGTGACCACCAAACCACACCCACAAATTAGGCCGCACCCACAGAACCGGTTGTTAAGAAATTCGAATCCCAGCCCTGCCGCAGAGCAGCACATTTATTTATGTGATTTATGTGCTGCTAACTTCCAAAACAGTCCTGAGCGACCAAGATTCACAATTTAGTCACGATACAAAGAGTGTTTCATGTTCAAAAGACCCCCCTGCTAATTGGAAACATACTCTGAATATGCTGATTGCAGCCCACCAATATTGTGTGGTCTTGTTGAAATTCCTCCATCCGTCTCCTCAGTATCACTCTGGAAAATAAATGAAAGTTTAGATGGAGATCAGGCTAAAGTTACAGCCATTTAGTTCTGAGTCAATAATTTCCAAATTGAGATTCATACCACGGGTGTTCCAGGAATGCTGAGATGCTGTTGAAGTTTGAAGAATTTACTAATAAAGTCCTGTTCTGCCAGACAAAGTGGCTCTAATTCACTCAAGACCTGTTCAAAAATCTATGAGGATCAAAACAGATATTTAGCACACACAAACACACATTTACAAATGTCTTATTGCCATTATGTTCCTTTTAAGAGCAATGGAAGTGTTTTCAATTGACTGTACCTTTGGTCACAAGACGCCATTAGAGGAAGAAGGAAAAAGCAGAATTAGCTCAGAAAATAACTCTGCCAGATTTCTAAAAGGTGCTTAAAAATATTAAAAGCTAATATTAGGAGATCAACTTGAGTGGGACAGTGGCCTAAAGGTCGAGCTGTCGCCTCACAATCAAGAAGCTGTGAGTTTGATCCTAGATAGTGACAGATATTTCTCTCCCTGGGCGCACAATGAGTAAACATCAGCTGCGAACTCTGCATTGGTGACAGGAAGGGCATCCGGCCAGTAAACACTCAGCTCCATTAGTTG
This sequence comes from Pseudonaja textilis, assembly GCF_900518735.1. The sequence continues at coordinate 18,055,738 of NW_020769320.1, read as the reverse complement.
CCCCAACTCCATCCTGCAAGGGATTACGTAGTCATTAAAAGATCCCCCCTCCCAAAAAGGAGATCAACTTCTAGCCTATTCATAGCCTCTTTTTCTATCTTGATAATGAAGAAACTGCTGCCATATGGATCCTCCACATACTGAAAAGGCAGCCAATCCTTGTGGGCCCACCGAATATCCTTTTTCCATTGACATCAAGTTCTGAGGAAGACTATGAAGAATTGCAGCCCGCAGATGTGGGAAAGAGCTGGGAATACCCGATTCACGCGAAACAAGAAGGTTGCAATGGCATTTATGGGTGTTAAATTAGTGTTTGGCATGCAATTATACCCAGAATCGTTGCAATTACCTTATCAAACTTAGTCCTATCTGCCACATCAAGGTCAGAAGCGGACATGTTTCCCATATCTAGCAACGAGGATGACTGAGATCTACGGCTTCCTGAACTCTGAACGGAGAGTTTGTTTAAGCTAGATGTTGAGCCGGTCAATTTCCCAGAGCTTCCGTGAAGGCCTATAACGTAACACAAGCCAGGTAAGAAGTTGCAACACCGTAAGCATCATACGTTTAAAAACAAACCCCTCAGCTACCTGGAGATTATGAGGGCATTCCCTACAGATTAAACCGACTGCTCTGGTGTTGCCCCAAGTTGCTTCACTTCAGACAAACTGATTCAGAAATGCACACTTAACGACAGACGTTTAGGATCAGCCAAGACAAGAACTAGCACCTAAGGCCACTAGTAATCCAGAAAAGAGCACAAGTAAGGGTAGACAGAAAGGCCAGGGAGAATTCACAAAGGGGCATCTTCTAGAAGCAAAGCGGAACAAAAGCAACGCATTACTATTTTCTTAGGAAGAAAGTAGAAGCAACCAACTCCTGGAAAAATTAGGGAGAGTCTTCTCAGTCTTGAAGGCCCCTTCCAGTAGAAGCCTCTCCTGTGCCACCTACTCTGACAGCTTTTATCTCTTTACTGCCGTTTGATTATATTTCATTTCAAACTGGAAAGAAATGAGAAGAAGACTATTCTTACAGAGGAATCAAAATGTTTGAAGACTCCCAATTTGGTGTTGCTTCCTTGCTTAAAAAAAATCAAAAGTTCTAGGAGTGTACGTGTGTGTTTTCCGTCCCCACATTTCCTGCTTCCAACCCTTACACCCTTCACCACCCACGGGCGGTCGACCCTCTAAAATGGGCGAGTGAAATTCTAAATTAAAACGGGGTGTCTCACTCCATCCTGCAGCAGAATTTTGAGTAGAATGCAATCCTCTGCTTTAATTCTAGACAAATCGTGGCTGAAGTCAGCTCGAGACATTTTTTGAGGGCCTTGTTTCTCTCTGATCGTTTTGGAAACACCAGTCACATCAGCCCAATCTGGCACGGGCAATGGGAAGGGATTTGGAGTCACAACTGTAACATCTGACACTAGTCGGTATTATTCATTTATTCACCCTACACTGCAGTTAATCGTAACTACAAATCAGTGCAAAGAAGCCGGCCCACAAAACATCATTTATGAAACTGGCTTGTTTCTAGTAATGATGATTCATCACTGCCTGAACATGGAACAGGTTCATTCAGAGGAACAGGGGTTAATTTAGAGTCTTCCAAATATCACTTTGCAAGGGTGCTGGAGAAAGAAGGCTTATTGCAGGATTCAATCTGGGTCAATCACCAGGACCAGAAGTTTTCGTCTTCCAAGCTTTTGGATTTGTGCCACAGCCCATGTTCAGGGAACTTCTCCCTGGCTCAAGAGAAGGTCCCTGAACTTCTGAACTCAAAACCTCTGGTCCTGGTGACTGACCCAGATTGGATCCTGCAACACTATCCTGAGACATGTATATTCACCTTCATTCAAAAACATTTATTTTTAAACTAGCTCGTGCTCCGCTACGAAACTATGTGGTCGGGCTTAGTTTTTGGGGGAGGAAAATAAAGGGAAAAAAAAAATCAGCCTCTGCCTACCAGCATCCATCGGTTATTCATCTGGCTAGCGTTCTGTCAGTGTGTGAGAGAGTTGAGGGCTGTTTGGAAACTGAAACAGTATTTGCTGTGTGAGCAAGGAGGAGACAGCAAGGAGCCTGAGTGTGGCTTAGCTCAACTGTTCTGTACTAAAGCTGCTTGGTGCGGTGAAACTAAAACTGAAATTGAAACTCCTCTCCTCTGTTTGTGTTTTGCCTTTGGAACAGATTTCTTTTCAGGTGGGGAAGAGGAGTAGAACTCCTTAGCATCAGAGCGTGTTAATAATAATAATATAGGAAATGCTAACGCTCTGATGGTCATTTCGAAAAACCCTTTCTTAGTGAGCACCTAGAAGCCAAGAGGAACATACGTGCCAAATTTCAAGTTTGTAGGCTTTACAATTCTGGAGATTTTGTGATGATGAGTGAGTGGTATTTCACATTTATATATATATATATCGATTGAGGAACTATAATTCAGGAGCCCAACATCTGAAAGGGATATAGAAAGTGCAATAGGACACTGGGTAGGAAATTGTAAGCCCGTGGAATCAGAGATCACCCTTTGTGTAGTCAAAAGTGCTTTATGTTAAAGCATTCAGGGATTGGAATTAAGGAGAATAAACATGTGAGTTGAAACAACTGCCTGCACTATAGTGGTCAGATAATACTCAACCCAGAGTACCCCAGGTCTCATGAAATGCTGGTTCACAGTAGCCTCAAGCCATAAAACCTGATGTGTGTTGCCACAACAACCCACATTCGAAGAGCAGCACAATAGTTCTCAGCAGACAATGCGTGGGGGGGAAGTTACAGATGACTTGAATGCCCATGGAGACGGCAATGCCACTGAATACCAATCGTGTCATAGGTCTTAGACTGTTGGGTGGGTGCGTTACGTCTGAAATAATTAACTTGGCCACAAGAATGTTAAGTGGGAAGAGTCAGGTATCACAATCTGGGGACCGTGTTTCCCAAAATTAATTGCTGGGAGCTAATTGAAAATACAAATATAGAGGCATACATAGCAGTATTCGAGTTCACATCACTGCAAGTTAAAACTGAGGAGAACTGGGAGACAGTTCTCCACCAGTCAGACTTCGTATGCACAAAATGGTATTCCCATAATGCAAGGGGTCCCCAAACTTGGCAGCTTTAAAGACTTGTGGACCTCAACTCCCAGAATTCTGGGAGTTGGAGTCCACAAGCCTTACAGTTGCCAAGTTTGGAGACTCTCTGCCATAATGAATAAGGATGATGCAATGCAGGAGAATTCCATGCTGGCATTATTTAACCATTTCAAGTTCCTCGCAGCTGTCTCCTTGGGCGCCCTGCCAATCCTCATGGATTCATTCACAGGATCAGCATCCTGCCTTTTAGAACTCATATTCCAAGAAATATGAGGAAGATACGATCTTCCTGATTTTAATAGAAATTGTAAAACGCGTTTTATTTTGCCCACGACTCAAATCCCACCGCAGCATTCAAGTATTTTTTGCTGCTTCCCTGATCAAACATTTGCTTTTTTACCTCAGATCAGTGCAAAAAAACCAACAACACCGCATCTGACAATTCACAGGTTTTGCCATGATAATTTTGGGGTTTTTGTTTGTTTGTTTGTTTACCAAAACATAAAATGCACTGGCAATAACCACTTAAAGCTCTGGTGATACTCACTCTCTGTTTCCTGTTTGACAGCACTTTCTTTTCGAGGCAGAGTGGCTGGGATGAATTAGGTTGCAAGCATCAAAGACAAAGACAAGTTAAAAATGCATTTGGCACAAATCATGCACGAGATGCAAGTTAAGCACTAGCTGGAAAGAAACATGCAGAGAACTGTAACAAGCAAGTAACTACAAGTTGCAAACGTACATAGCTGGGAAGGCACTAAGGTGGGATCTCTTTAAATGTGCAGGAAATATGCATTTGAGTAAGGGTCTCCGTGATTTTCCCCATTTTTTTTTCCCCAGAGGGGAAATGACAAACACAAATGGTAGTGAATCCTGAATGCAAGATGGCACATCAGGTACGCACAAGTTATGAGAGGAAGCAGATCTCGCTCCAAGAATCTGGCACCTCAAAGAAGCCAACAAGATCTGAACCCAGACAAAAATGTGCAACAGAATCTTTTACAATAGATTCGCATAAGATCCTGGGACACGTCTTTGGATTGCAGGCCATTTTATGAACAGGGACTAAAGAGGTGATCCTTGACTTACAACCATAGTTGGGACGAGGATTTCAGCTGCTAAGCAAGAGAGTTAAGTGACTCATGCTTGATTTTACAACCTTTTTGCCCATAGTTGCTATGTAATTTATGTTGTCGTACCCCTGTCGGAATCTGACTTGGAGGAGGAAGCTGAATTGCTGAGAGGAAGTGGGAGTGTGGCTCCGTTGGCTGTGGAGGAAACTGAGGAAGGGCAAAGTACGGCTGGGCAGAGCAGGGGAGAGGTAGAACAAGGGAGAGGGACTTCAGAGGAAGACCCAGCCCCACCCCCCTCTTCATCCTAGGGATGAACGGAGAAGAGAGCAACGTGGATTGCGTGGCTTACGGGGAAAGAAAGGGCCCTGATTCCCTTCATTAGCTGCAGCTGGGAACACAGTGTATAAAAAAGGAATCTGCCTGCAGCAAGATGTTGGGAGCAAACGTGAATTTATCTGGTATCGTCGTGGCTTATCTGTGTTCCTGGCGTCTTCCCAACTGTGTGAGTTGTGGCGTGCTTTCAAGTCTGAAATTCCTTCTCCTGCCCTGTCAAGCTAATTACTTCAGTTTGGTTTGTTTGGATTTTAAATTACAGTTAGCGTGTAACAGTCAAAGGCTGTTCCTGGGAGAGTTTTTCTCCAGCCCTAAGGTAACCTGGACATTGGGGGCAAAGTTGGAGATAATAAAGGGACTCTTATTGCTTATTTGTCTATGTTGCCTTTGTGCCATGCTCTGGGTCATCACACATGTGATCTTTAAGCAAATCAGATTGCCCTAGTGGGTGGCTTGCTGGAACCCCACTGAAAAGGTCGCAAATGGCATTCATATGACCTTGGAATTCTGTGGATGCTGCAATGGTTGTAAGTGCGAGGACCAGTCATAAATTCACTTTTTGTCAATGCCATGGCAACTTTGAATCACTGCTGAATCAATGACTGTAAGTCAAGGACTACCTGTATAACTTTTTCTACATTGCTGCAAACCAAACTACATGGATGTGCTTTCTGGGGTCACCAGGAGCCAAATTTGATTTAAAGGCAATAGTATCTTTATTTTTTTTTACCCTGATCTAGAAGTTGACCCCAACTTCCTTTGCAGCATTGGCAAGGGTTGTGGATGTAGTTTTCTTGCCCTGTATGAAGATACCCACTTTCCTTGGACATTTTCTAGAGTCTAGACTCTAGTGCAGGGTCTTCAAACTTGACAGCTTTAAGACTTGTGGACTTCAACTCCCAGAATTCCTCCTCCAGTCCTGTTAGCTCAAGAATTCTGGGAGTTGAAGTCCACAAGTCTTAAGCTTGCAAAGTTTGAAGACCCTTGCTCTAGTGCCTCTCTAAAGGGCCACCTTCATGTTTAAATTGTTAGGCTCGTCCCAACAATAATGGGACAACCCAAGTTGTAAGCCAAGAGATAAAAATGCTATTTTATACAGCAATATCAAATAATCATTTTCCTCAAAAGTCCCTGTGGCCCACCAAGAAAGAGGTGAAAGGCTTAACAAATATTTAATGCATGAAGCAAAAGTGTGTCTTTATACCAAACCATACATATAGCCTCATTTTTACAACTTAGACAGGTAGTAATAACTTTTTCATGTGTAATACAGGATTGTTTTCTCTCCATTTTGCTGCAACGTAACCGGGGCTGGGTTTGAGCACAGGTGGAAGAGACAAACATTGCAACTGCAATTGCAAAAATCAAAGACAACGTGACCTAAAAAGTACTGTAAAAAAAATCTGGAAATTACATTCTCAACTAGTACCAGATGACAAAATGATCGATTGGTATAGTTAGAAAGTGCCCACAGGAAATAAAAATTCAGTGTGATCCTGTACAGGAAGGCTCATAGAATTCAGGTGGATTTACTTCCAAGTAAGCATAAAGTGCCACACAAATACACAATTTGCATTGTTCGTGCAATGATAGCATGTTGTGCATGACACAGCTTGATTCATTGGTGATGGTACCCGTGACTATACCTATCTTGATCTCTCACAGGAAGAAAAAAAGTGTGTTAAAACCAGCTAATATAAGAACATAATGAACTTCTGTTAAGATTTAGATATTATTTTTTTTAAACTAGACAATCAGATTAGACTTCTTCAGCACACTAGGAATATAAACTTGGAAACAGAACAGAATAGACTAGAGGTGGAAGGGACCTTGGAGGTCATCTAGTCCATCTCCCCTGCTCAAGCAGGAGAATCTATACAGTATCTCATAATCTGCCAGTTTCTATTGATGGATTTTCCACCAAAGAAAACAAATTAAATACATCTTTCAGACATTTTCACATCTGTAAATACAAAGTTAAAACAATGTTAATCCAATACCGACTTTTTAAATAAAAACATCAAGAACAAAGAAGCAATTAAAAAAATGGAGCAAACGCATTATAAAAATTCAACTGCACATATTATATATTTTTTTCTTAATTGGGCAGGGTCTGGCTAGATACATCAATGTTCTATTCTTGAAGGAAGGCAAGGATCCAATCTAACTCGACCTGTATATCTTGAAAAGATTTGTTTACCCATAGAAATGTATTTTTTATTGCTTCTCTCTACACCCCTACTCACTTTCCATTAAAAAAAAACCCCAAAAGCAGTCTTGATAATAAAAAAAAAAAAACAAGTTGCTAGAAGTATATATTTTCTTCCCTCCAAAAAAGCAGTTGTATGCAGGTAGTCCTCGACTTACAACCACAATTGAGCCCAGCATTTCCGTTGTTAAGGTGAGACATTGGTTAAGTGCGTTTTAACCCATTTTACGACCTTTCTTGCCACGGTTGTTAAGTGGATCCCTGCAGCTGGTAAGTTAAGTAACCCGGTTGTTAAGTGAATCTGGCTTCCCCAATGACTTGGCTCGTCAGAAGGTCGCAAAGGGGGACCACGTGACTCCGGGGGGGACACCGCAACCGTCGTAAGTATGAGTCAGCGTCCAACTGCCCGAATTTTGTTCACCTGATCATGGGGATGCTGCTGTCCACTAAAAAGGTACTCCTTGGGGCTTTTTAGATGCCAGAAAAAGAGAGTCGTGGGGGGGGAAACAAGGCATTCTTGAAATGCCTAGATAATCACCTCAGCAGCTCAAAGTTGTCGGAGCATAAGAAGGTTACTGGAGAGCATGATGGATGACTCTTGGAGACGGGTGTGTCCCATTGGAGAAGTCACATCCAGGGGGTGGGGGGGAAGACCAGGGTCAAGGGGGAAATGTGTGATGTGATTTAGTACCGGCTGTACCCAGCCATGCGCCAACATGGCAAAGTCTAATAAACCAATTTACTTTTCTCTGCGATAGACAGATCGGCTAGAGTCGGGGTGGGATTCAACCGGTGTTACTACCGGTCCGGTGATTTTACATTGCGTGTGGGTGTAATACACCTTAAGCTGTGCTGTCCGGACAGCTGCAGGTGCGCAGCGTTTGAAAAGCCTCTTTTCCCCTGCTTTTTCAACCTCAGCTGTGCCGCGCAAAGCAGCTGAGGTTGAAAAAGCCGGAAATAAAGGACAGGTAAGAGCCCAGGCAGGCGGGTGAGCCAAAACAGCAGCAGACACAGAACCGGTTCTGTGTCTGCTGCTCTTCAGAGCTACCGGTTCTATAGAGCCGGGCAGAACCGGTAGCAGGCCACCCCCTGGGCTAGAGACTTTTGATTTGAATGAGGTGTGATTGGTTGAAGCCCCGACAGCTGCAGTGGTCACTAAAGTGTGAAAAGTGGGCACAGGTCACATTTTTTGTCAGGGTCGCTGTAACTTCAAACAGTCACTAAGCAAACTGTTGTAAGTCAAGGACTACCTGCATATGGCTGGAAAGGTGTGTGTGTGTGTGTGTGTGTGTGTGTGTGTGTGTGTACGTTCCACTACAGATATTTAGAAGAATCCATTCCTAGGATCAGGGCTGGGCTGCTGGGGATTCGGGAGAGCCCCTAGCTAAGATTCTGTGCCGTTTGGAAAAACCCCAAATCGCACTCCTGGCTGCCCCTGCCCACCCCTCCCCAGAGTCCCCACGTGTCCCGTTTTGGATGCAAGGCAAGTGCAAGGCGCACTCAGCGGCTCGGGGACAGCAAAAAAAAAAACAGGCCTCCCAGAAGTTCGAGAAGGCTGGAAATGGGCCTGTTTCCCGCTTCCAGAAAGCCTCCAGAGCCTGGGGAGGCCATTTTCGCCCTCCCGGAGACTCAAGGAAAGCCTCCGGAGCCGCCCCCCCCGCCTACTGTGGTGCAGGAGGCTGACTAGGCCACGCCCACCATGGCCACGCCCACCCAGCAACCGGGCAGAGAACCCTTTGCTAAAAACCCCTAGCCTAGGATCTATCAACAGCACCGATGAAAAAAATCCGGTCTCGTTGGAATTTCTGAACCCGGGTCTTTTTTTGGAGTCACGGGGATCAGGCTGTGAAAATTTCCCAGGATCTCAACTACAGAAAATCAGGGTGGCACCACCAACAACAGTTAAACAAAGCTCACTGTTACTCTGTCAAGCAAAGAACGGAGTTGAAGTTCAATAAATCTTTCCAGCTCAGGCATTATCTAATCTGCACAACTCTGAACTTCCTCTCGAGCTCTAAACAAAATTTTAACAACCTTGCAGGATGTCAATAATTCCATTTCATTTCTGGTTGAATGTGTTGCACAACACAACTTGATAGTTTTTTATTGACCTCCCATTTTATGCACAGGGATGAGGCTTCTCCCAAGCATAATTATTACTAAGGAGTAAATGACATTTATTTACCACCTAGAAAAGAGATTTTTTTTTTTTCAAGGTGTTTGAAATAATTTTGTATTTTCGCTGCATTCTGAGTGATTAACTGAACAAAAGATTCATCGGTATTTTTTTTAAAAAAAAAACTTACCAAACTTCTTTCCTTCCTTGGTTGCGCCTGTCATTTTAATCTTGGCAACTTCAAAGAAGTCCTTTATTTCTCGATCGTACAAGCGTGATAAATAATCCATATAGTTCTTTAAAAAAAAAAAAAGCAGATACGGTTGGCTCCAAGAGAGAACACAAACAATTCAACTGTTTTTATGTCTGCCCATTTAAGATAATTTTGAGAAATCAGCATGTCAACAGCAGTAAAGTTATTAGAACAAAAGACAGAATGAAGAAAAGAGCTTATTTCATTTATTGTTACTCTAAGTTATAAAACAATAAGCCTGGGGGATTTTGTTTTTAGTAATTTTATCCATTTTTTTTACTAATTTGCTTAGGTACTCTAGCTAACCAATTCACCAATGCCAAATTCTTGCACCAGTCCAGTGCCATATTGCAAAACCTTCACGCATGTTTAATTTTACAACAATATTGGTCTGCTAAACATGCCAACTTTTTGCAAAAGATCACTAACGTGAAATCCATAAGTAGTTTCTTATGTATAAATCCCAGGGGTTTTTGTTGTTGTTGTTTCTTTCTGAATTTCTCATCCATAATTGCTGCAGATATGCAAAAAGAAATGCTAAACATACTTAAAAACCTATACCAAGAAGCATCTGGCTCTTGTTTGGTGCCTAGCAAAAGACAAACCATCAGCCAAAGCAATTGAAATACAACTTGAAACCTAGTGAAAATGGCCGAGAAAAGATAAAAAGAGGGTTGATATCAGAAGATGCTTATGCCTTCCATGTCAATTGTATGTGGTGTATATGTGTAATTGCATAGGTTCCGAGGAAAATATTAAACTTGCTTGTATTTTTGCTTCTTAACTCAAATCAACCTTTATTTGGTCACAGACTACAATTTAATTAAGATAAAAGGAAAAATATAGCTATTCCAAAGCAGGGGTCTCCAACCCGCAGAGTCTGGGGCCTGTTAGGAACTGGGCCTCACAGCTGTAGGTAAGCAGTGGGCTAGTGAGAGAAACTGAAACCATTCCACTACCATTCCGCCCCGGGGCTGTGGGAAAATTGTCTTCCATGAAATCCGTCCCTGGTGCCCAAAAAGGTGGGGACCACTATTCTAGAGTATCAGAAAAGGCTGGAATTAATACATTCATTCTGAATGCATTCAGAAGTGGTGGGTACTCCAGGGGTGGGATTCAATTTTTTTAACCACCGGTTCTGTGGGCGTGGCTTGGTGGTCATGTGATTAGGTGGACGTGGCTTGGTGGTCATGTTATTGGCTGGGCGTGGCCAACTCAATATCACTCACATCGAGGCACGCATCTCCTCGCCTGGCCTCTCATGACTGTGAGGATGCTGCAACAGTCGTAAGTGTGAAAAATGGTCCTAAATCACGTTTTTCAGTGCCATTGTAACTTTGAATGGTCATTCCACACAAGCAAAGTACCAGCAAAGGAGGGGGAAAAAAACTCCAGAGAAGTTCCAGAGACAGGAAGTCTAGACCTGCCAAGAATGTAATAAGGGTTAACGGAGAAGCAGTTTCTGTAATCAACACCAGAATGTTTCCTTCCTGCCTTCCTTACAGGATTAGGCCAGTAATTTCTTCTAACAACCGGTTCTCCAAACTGCTTAGAATATTAACAACCGGTTCTAGCGAATAGATGCGAACTGGTAGAATCCCATCCCTGGAGGTTTCTGTTGTGGTTCGCCAGCAGGTGGTACAAACGTCAGCAGAGTCAGACAGTGAGGAAGAAAGGGGACCGTCAGGGAGTTTGGAGAGGACTTGGATGAGGGTCCTGCATCCAATGCAGAGGTGGGGCCAGGACCATCTGGGAGTGGGGTGCTGACTCCAGAGCCTCAGGAGTCTGGCAGCAGCGAGGCAGAGGAACAAGGGGAGCCTGTTCCCAGTGCGCATGTGCGCAGAGCTGCTAGAAGGCAAGAGCAGCTGAGACAGAAGGGGCGACTCAGGAGTAAGGCTGGGAAGTGATTGCCCCTCCCATACGGGATAAAAGTCAGACCTCCTTACAGGAAGCAAAGTAGTTCAATAGATTCCAAGTCTGATACTTTGGTTGGCTTCTGTTATAATTAGATACTTCTGTTTTTGGCAGCATTCCTCAACAGTGAAAGGCATGTGCTTAGCTTGGGGAACTGTTTATAATTAGTTCTGGCTGGGAATGAAAGTAATTCCCAGCATTGCAATAAAATAGGTTTTGCTTTTAAAACAAGTTTGTGTTTAAGTACGTTTGACAAAGCCTGGGTCAGAATAATAGCATACTCTTCAGACTATAGAACAGTACTTGGCTACGGGCAAAGAAATAAAATCAGATTGATCCAATAATAACATCTTGAGATAAAGCAAATCGGAACGAGGCTATTAGTGGAGACTGGAAATAATCATACCTGCCACGCACCTGATTTGATTTAATTTGATTTGCTCCTTTAAGTATTCCTTTTTTTTTCCTGTTTCTTTTCTTTTATTCTCATTTTTCTTTTTTTTTTCTTTTTGCATTTTGGGTTTCTATTTTTCGTCTCTTTTTCTGAGTACGGTTTTTATTATTACTGTATTTTTCTTTAATAAAAAGTAGTTTTATGCAAAAAAAAAAAAATGGCCAAGAAAACTTGCAAGCACTGTAAGGAAAGAATTTTGTTTTCTCTTAACATACAATCTTAAAAAGACCTTGTCAAGGAGAAGTAGCTTTCCCCAAATTAAAGCACTGGCACATTCTGGGAAATAATCTGATATTTTGATCTAGAAGAGGGGTCCCCCAATCTCTGGGCTGTGTCCCACTACCAGGCGTTGGCCTATTTGCAACCACGCTGCGTGTGGTTGTGGTTAGCCGGCAGCAGGTGCGGACAGCTGAGGAGAGCGAGGACTCAGATGAGGGGCCGGGACCATCAGGGAGTGGACTGCTGCCTTCAGAGATTGTGGGGGCTGGCAGCAGCGATGAGGAGGTTCCCGAGGAGCCTGTGCCAAGTGCACGTGCACAAAGGATTGCTCGGAGGAAAGAACAATTACAGCAGCACAGGTGACTCGAGAGTAAAGCTGCAAAGTAATGGTCCCTCCCTCAAGAGGATAAAAGCCAGGTTTGGAAAAGCGTTCTTTGCAGACAGCAAAGAAGCTCTGAAGCTCAACTGGTAGACATCTTAGTTCGTGTTTGGAGAATCTTGTAAATGAGTTCTTATCTCTGGGTTTTTGGCAGCCTTGACAAACACCTTGGCAAGGCTCTTTCTTGTCGGAGCTAATTAGTGGAAAGCAGCCTTCAGAACAGAATTCGTTATTAAACCTTAAAAAGTGGGGGCTGCTGCCTTTGTCTGTGTTTGCTCTTTGGGAACCCAGTTGGGTCCAGAACAGCGTTCGACTTGTGCGAGCGATACGCCAGCCCGCATGTGTAAGCACACACGTGCATGCACACACATGCATGCACACACCTGACTTGCACAAGTCAAGCTGCACATGCATGCACGCACCTGCCCACAACTCACATGATCTGGTTCCCCTCTTCCCCCCGCACCCAGCCAGTGATTTGGACCGCTAGTCTAGAAGTTCCAGGTGTGAAAAATGTGCTTGATTTTTGCAAGCGTGCCTCATTCTGTATCCTAGTTTCGCTCTTTTGAGCGACTTACCTTTGTCAGCCCTTCATATTTCCCATAATCCGTGTTCTTTAACCACTCCATAAGTTTGGCATACCGGAGCAGGTCTCGGTGAAAAGGGTGATGGTTTGGCAAGGTCAGCTCCGCAGAGTGCTGAGCAAGGGTGGAGCTCTGGTCATGGCCCTTTGCGGAAGGAAGCAACAGAAGGAAGCTGCTTGAATAAATGATGGCGGTAAACCTGCCAAGCCAGACAGATTGCCACCGAATCACAGAAAAGAAGCTCTGCTTGTTGGTTAGTGAGGCCTTCCTGCTGTTCTGCGAAAAACAATGATGGCTGTAACATTCAGAAACAACATAAAAGACAAAAGAAACACTGGATTATAGATTAACCACAAGGCATCCTTCTTATCAGGAGTTGCTTCTGCTGAAAAGTTCAAGGTGGCCCTCATGAAAACTTATAGTTGGATTAATTCATATCAATTTATACCAATAGACAAGGGTTTCAATTATCTGTGAGGCAAAAATTAATCTCTATGTGTAATCTTTGCCTTGGCTCACACTCTTCAATCTTGCCAAGTAGGATTTGTTACAGGTAAGTCCTACGACTATAGGTGAGCCCAAAATGGAGGTTGCTGGGTGAGACATTTGTTAAGGGAGTTCTGCCCCATTCTACGACCTTTCTTGCCACGATTAAGTGAACCACTGAACACGTAGCAAGGTTGTTAAGTGAATCTGGCTTCCCCCATTGACTTGGCTTGTCAGAAGGTCGCAAAAAGGGGATCACAGGATCCTGGGATGCCGCAACCGTCATAAATGTGAACCAGTTGCCAAGCATCTGAATTCTCATCACGTGACTATAGGAATGCTGCAACGGCCGTAAGGGTGAAAAACCAGTCACGGGACCTTTTTTTTCCAGCATTGTTGTAACTTTGAAACGGTAACTAAATGAACTGTAAAAAGCAGGGATAGGATTCTACCGATTCGGGCAGGTTCGGGAGAACCAGGTGTTAAGTTTTTATCAGGTTCGCCGAACCGGTATTTCAACCCAACTGGCCCCACCCACCCCTCCCGGGAGTCTCCATGCGATGCAGGTAAATGCAGGGTTTGCGTGGAGGCTCTGGGAGGGCTATTTTCACCCTCCCAGAAGCCTCCGGACCCTGGGGAAGGCAAAAAATGGCAGTCCTGAAAGTACCAGAAGTCCAGAAACGGGCCTGTTTCCAGCTTCCGGTGGGCCTCCAGAGCCCGGGAGAAGCCATTTTCACCCTCCCAGAGGCCTGGGGAAGGCCTCCGGATCCTTGGGAAGGCTAAAAATAGCCCTCCCGGAAGTACCAGTAGGCCACGCCCACCATGGCCATGCCCAACCAGCAACCGGGCAGCGAAATTGGTTGCTGGGATTTTTTAATCCCAGTTATAAGTTGAGGACCACCCGTACAAGCATTTGACAGGCAACTCCAGATAAGATGTTAACACAAAGCAGTGCTAGTTAACAAACACCGTTCACGTACATGTAAGCCACGCCGTTGACCAATTATTTGTCTACAAGGGGGGAAAAAAACAAGACCTGATCAATGTGACCCAACTTCTTCACTTTCCTTCGATAAAAATTACAAGAAAATCATTATCACTGTATCCTGGGCTTGATAGCAATAGCACTTATATACCACTTTATAGTGCTTTACAGCCCCTCCCTAAGCAGTTTAACAGAGTCAGCCTATTGCTCCCAACAATCTGGGTCCTCATTTTACCCACCTCGGAAGGATGGAAGGATGAGTCAACCTTGAGCCTGGTGGGATTCAAACTGCCAAACTGCAATAGGAGTTGCTTGCAGTGCTGCACTCTAACCACTGCGCCACCGAGGCTCATCATTGATAAAACTTGAATAAATAGCAAAATGAGATTGACCCAACATTGATATGTAGAATTTATATTTACTAGGATAATCAGTTAATCTACACATTTACCTATAGCAAGGGTCTTCAAACTTGGCAAGTTTAAGACTTGTGGACTTCAACTCCCAGAATTCCTAAGCTAACATGACTAGAGGAGGAATTCTGGGAGTTGAAGTCCACAAGTCTTAAAGCTGTCAAGTTTGAAAACCCCTGACCTATAGGTAGGCAGATTTCCTGCTTTCTAGCCTGGGACCTCTGCCACTAGACTAAGCTGGATCTCCAAGGAATATCCTCACTAGTTACTACCCGTATTAGCACAACAGTCATTTTAGTGGGAGCCTCAGCAACATGCTTTCAAAATTTCCATCCTCCTTCTTGCAAAAAAAAAATTTGTCCCCGTTTGCTCTAGCAAACCCATTTTCCCAGGGTGAATTCTTATGCAGTTGAAACTGGATAATCCATTCACAACATGGAAGGCTTTGGGAAAAACCCATGTTTTGCAAGAAAACAAAAAGAATTAACAAAACATTTCTCAACTGGACAAAAGGCTCCAATGAGTCAATGAGAACCAAGCACAAACCAGCTTCTAGGGAGGGAATAAGGGACCTATATATACTTTAGTAATTGGGAAGAATGATCTAATGGGGGAAAAATGTACCTTTGGAAATGATCCATTATGATAGAGCTAACAAATGAGGGCATCCATGCGTAATTCTTAAACAACACATTTGGATGCACTTTAATCCCACGTTTCATATTAACCATATATTTTAATCACCATCCATCTAAATTCAGTATCTTCTCATTGGAGATATATTTCTTTACTAGGCGCACAAAGTGTAAAAGGTTTAACGAAGACGTAGCAGTCACAAAGACGTAACCTTCCACTCATAAGCCGTGTTTTCTATTTTAGAGAGGCAACACTGCAAGAAATAGTTAGGTTTAGCAAGCTTGGTTTAAAAAGAGGCCAAGTAGAATTCAAGCAGCTTGATTTCAAACTCTATACTCACAGAAACTGAAAGATAGTAGGCCCTGTTACTCAGACCTTTCTCCAGTTCAATAAACTATTTGGAGATAAAATACAGGGGTAAAAATAAAAAACACAGAGAATTTAATAGATTTTTGCCTAAACAACCCATTAGAGAGCTTGAATGGTGAATGTAACACTTTAGGATGAATTGCTTTGGAATAAATGTACAATTGCAGAGCCATCTGGAGATCACTATAAACTACTTCTATATCTACATCTACATCTACATCTATATATCTATAATCTGTCTGTCTGTCTATCTATCTATCTATCTATCTATCTATCTATCTATCTATCTATCTATCCATCCACAGTATGGTATACAGGCTTGACAGCTGTGGACAAAAAGGCATTACAGAGGGTGATGAGCACAGCACAAAAAATTATGGGCTGTCTGTCCCCTGACACCACGGATGAAATCGCCAGGACCCACTGCCTCAGGAGAGTGAAGAAAATCTCAGGGATGATTCACACCCTGGTCAGAGCCTCTTTCCTCTCCTACCCATCGGGCAGGAGATATAGAAGCAGAGCCAGCCAAACAAATAGGCTGAAAAACAGCTTTTATCCATGGGCTGTCAGACTTCTGAACGCAACATAAACACCACAATTAGGTTTAATATGGTAGATTTGCAAGGCCAGCACCCAGGGAGGCTCATTTCAATTTCATCGTCCCCATGTTGTGCGTTGACAAACGTTTGGTTTGATTTGATTTGATTTCTAACAACTCACACATTTCAGTTAACGAACAGAATCATCTGGGTGGGGCTTTACTCGTTTGCACAGCCCTGTTTCTGGCACACCAAGGACCGGTACCAGTATACGGACCGGGAGTTGGGGTCTCCTGCCCTACAAGGCTGCATCTGCCTAAGATATTCACAATTGGGATGTTATGCTTTTTGGCTTGGTCCAGCTCTTTGAAGAGTGCTTCAAAGAGTGTTTCAACCTTGACATGCTGGCTGGAGAATTTTGGAAATTAAAGTCCACACATCTTAAACAATCAAGATTGAAGAGCAGTGGCTCAGGTATTTGGGGCATGGATATAGCCTTTTAATGCAATGAAATTTCACTTTAATGTATGCCAATTAGTGTACATTCAAAGTGGCAATAAAGTTATTCTATTCTATTCTATTCTACTCTATTCATATTGTGGATTGTTTATTTTCTCATTTATTCTAGGATGCTAGACATAACTCCAAAGGAGACCTCTTTTAGATGGCAATATATCAATCCATATAACTATACTAATCACTACTTTTTCAGAACATCTTACTATGATAGAGTAAAATGCAGAAGGCTTACATGGATAAAGGCTATTCTAGTCGACCTTAGTGCTATTGTACAATAAAAAGTTTTGTCCTGGATTTGACTCAACACCAGCTTGCTTCTATCAAAACCTCACAACTAATACATTTTTTTTCCATATGGTATAATTATAAAAATTTTGCTACAAAAGAAATTCTATCCTTACCTACACCTGTTACGTTAACCCTGCCAAATCTGTAGTATGCTTTTAAAACTGCCCTGAATAAATGCCAATTTCTGCATTTTTTTAAAAAAATGGATGCTGGATTTCCTACATTTAAAGATGGTACTGTAAGTGACAGTCAGTGTAAAGTTCAAATTTTGTTTTATTTCCTGGATTTCCTGCATTCATTTGGATGCACATTAGAAATCAATTGATAATTTACACAACAGGTACTGGCAACTGAAATAATTCCATTTTGTTTTCTGTTCCAAATTTTCTTAATGGAGAAGCGTGCAAGAAGATGGTTAAAAAATAGCTTTTACCAGGACACAGTTTCTTGAAAACTCTGAAAACTGAAGTAAGGAACCAACTAAAAAGTGAGAAAAGCAGCACCTGTTGAACAAAGACGTTGTTGAGATGGCTGGCTAGTCTTCGGGCAAACAGCTCACGCAGGTCACTAAATCGCTGCTGTTGTTGATTGACCGCTTGAAGCAATTCATGTCCTAAGATCAGAAGATGGATAGAGGTTTCGAAACCATAATTATTACAGGTATGTCATTCTTTGAGGGAGAAGGGCAATGTCAAGTAAATAAATAATTCAGGACAAATTGAATCGATTCGTCTCCTCTATTGCCAAGTCTACAGAAAACCTGCAGAATCCTAATTACTCTCCTTCTGAATAATATTACTGGTTTTACCATTCAATTTAATCCATTTGTATATGACAGATACAACTCTGGATGGCTAACAGTGTATGAAAAGGCATGAAAACTTTCAAGGGCCACTGAGAACAAACACAATAAACATTCGACCATGGTAACACCTCACAGGTCCTTTTAATCTCCCAACCCATCCTCTGGAGGACATCCAAGTCTTCGGTACTTGGTAAAAGGCCAGCAGGGTCAGGCCCAGGGGTGGGATTAAAAAAATGGGCGTGGCCTACCGGAACTTCCGGGAGGGCCGTTTTTCGCCTTCCCAAGGTCCTGTCATGCCCCTGTTGGAGACTGACTCCAAGGGAGAGGAGGAACAGCTGACAGGGAGTGGAAGTGTGGCTCTGGACGTTGTGGAGGAGGCTGGGGAAGGGCAGAGGCCAGCTGGGCAGTCAGAAGAAGACCCAGGCCCATCCCTCTTCGTCCTAGGACACTCAGGGAGGAACGGAGAAGGGAACAACGTGGCTTACGAGAGAAGAAGTGGCCATGATCCCCCTCATTGGTTGCAGCTGGGGGAATAGTATATAAGAGAGACGGTTAAAACACAGCAGTTGCCAGAAGCAAAGTGTGTTTTATTTCTGGCTGAGGTTTATCTTGGCTGGCGTTCTTCCAACGGACTGTGCCTTATTATCTTCTTGAAGTTTGTAATTAATTATCTGGGTCTGTTGTGGAAATTCCTTCAGTGCGGTTTGTTTCGGTTTTCATTTCTCCGTTCTCTGTTCTTTTGAGTTTGGACAATTTTGGAAAGAGTTTAATCGCCGACTGCAAACAATTGAACAGTGAGGCCAAGTTGGAGGCATTAAAGGAAATTTATTTACGTCTGGGAATTTATTACATGTGTGCTGCTTCCTGGGTCATCACAGGTCCAGAGGCTTCCCTTGGGAGGCCGAAAACAGCTTCCCCCGGGCTCTGGAGGCCCTCTGGAAGCCAGAAACAGTCTCATTTCCGGACTTCCAGGAGAGAAGTTTTTCGCCTTCCCAAGGCTTCCCCCGGGCCTCTGGGAGGAAGAAAACGGGAGCTGGAGGCCCTCCGGAAGCTGGAAACAGGTCCGTTTCTGGACTTCCAGAAGGCCCGTTTTTCCCCCTCCAAGAGCCTCCACATGGACCCTGCACTTACCTGCACTGTGCTGGGATGGGCGGGGCGGGCAGGGCCAGCCGGTCAGTTGAAATACCGGTTCGGCGAACCAAATGAAAACATAACGCCCGGTTCTCCCAAACTGGTCCGAACCGGTAGAATCCAACCCCTGGTCAGGCCCAATCAAATGTTGGAGGAATGGTATTCTACAGGACCAGGGCTATGACAAAAAAGGCCCACTGGTCTTCCAAGGGCAAACCCATATATATATATGTCAACCTTCCTAATAGGGCCAGACAGGACCAGGAAACCAACTCCACAGAAAGGCTGACAGTGAGAACAAATAATTAATCAGTGGACTGGATTAAAGGTGCACCTTAAAGGTGCTCCATCCGTGGAGGTTTCCAAGAGCAGACTGGACAGCCATGTGTCCAAAATTGCATAAGGTCTCTTGTTTGAGCAGGGATTTGGAGTAGAACAACACCAAGTTCTCTTTGAACTCTTATTATTCTGTGAATACTTGCCAATACTTGCAAGATTGGCAATAATAACAGAATCGTGCAAATCTGAGTGAGCGGCCTCACCAACTTACACTTCATGAATTAAGCAGGAATCTCCCTGAGTCACTTAAAATTTTATCTGGATTTAAAAAATGCTTCAACCCCCTTCTGCCTAGGCCAGGAGTCGGGAACTATGGCCCGGACTGGCCATAGGAATTCTGGGAGTTGAAGTCCACAGTTCATAAAGCGGCCATAGTTCCCCACCTCTGGCCCAGGCAATGGATCCTGCATATTGTTGTCAAGATTATCTTCCTTTCTCTGTAAAATATGCAGAGCTCCTGCTATCTGACACTAATCCAGAGGCCCCATATAACAGTCGGGTTGTGCCTAGTTCCACGTAAAATAAGACACAAAAGCAACTGAACCTGCCTGAATTATAATAGGGTAAATATGGCTTATTCCTAAAATAATAAATTGAGGACAAGCTTACCTTTTTCTAGCCCCAAACACTCACATTTAAATCTTTAACATTTATTGTAGTTAAAACAAAATTTGAACTTTACACTGACTGTCACTTACAGTACCATCTTTAAGCATATTTTTTTACTTTGTTTGGTTAATGACTATAACAAAGATTGATCTGGTTTTAGGTGTTTTTGAGAACTTAAAAGCAGAACATTTCAATCAGAGGATCTGGTCACAATGTACACCGCTGTTCGTTTGTTTTTAATGCCTACCTGGCTGAAGAGCTACATTCATGCATTGTAGAAGTGCATCTGCTGCATTTGTGCAAGCCTCAATGCCGCGTGAAGAGGAGAGGTCTCCTTCTTGGAGGGCCTTGATGTGGCCCTTGGCCAAGTCCATGTGGTTCTGCAACAACAGGGGAAGCCAACTCTCAAGCACAAATTTACTTTTCTTAGTTATAAAAAAAAAAAAAAAACAAGCCCAACTATTCTTTTTTTTTTCTTCAACGCGTTTTAATAAGATCATTTCAATCACGCTTCCTCAAAACTACCACCTTCCAGATATCCTCCTGAATTAAAACTTGTCTCCAAAGTTTTACCACAGAGTCTCGAGGATTTGTGGAGGCATATTAAGAGAGCTAGTTTGGTTTCATGGTTATGGCAGTAGGCTAGAAAGTGGGAGACGGTTGAACTCCAGTTTCACCTTAGCTGTGAAAATCAGCTTGGGCCAATCAACCTGTCGGCTCAATTCACCTTAGGGTGATTGCTGAGGAGACAATAAGAAGAGGAAGGTGTGTTGGATAGGTTTACTGCCTTGAGTTATTTGTAAACTTAATAAAGGCAGGATAAAATAAACAAACAAATGGATTTGCCTGTCAAGGTAACTCTACAATATCATTTATATCAGCTGCTGTTTTAATTTTTAATGCATGTATAGTTTATCTCACTCTACTTGATACTGCAGCTTATCTGTATTTACCTTTTTAAAATATATTTATATTTTCCACATTTGTTTTCTTTTTATGGCCCTGTAATCCCTTGCTTCAGGGTGGTCAGGGTGACTGAATGGAGCTCAGCATTTACTGGCCGGATGCCCTTCCCGACACTTACAAGGAGTTAGCAGAAGATTTTTTCTTCTATTTGGGCTCTCATCTATTGCTGCCTAGGACTGAACTCTCAATCTTCCAAGTGGGAGGCAAGCATCTTCACCTCTGGAACCACCTCGCCACTCATATTTATATACTTCATATATTACCTCTTATATCTCAATGACAGGTATATTGGGGTGCCCAAATCATTTGATAAACCCTGATCTAGTTCTGAAATAGTCTTTTACTAAAATTAGGGTGGTTTGTTTATTTTATCTATTATAGAATACTCCTGTGATAGTTGGATATTAGAAATGTCAATCAAAGGATGTAACAGGGGGTACCTCCTCCGCCTGAGGGAAACTCAAGTCCTTCTGGAAACTTCTGTCTATTAATATGCATTTTGTGCCAGGAAAGACAAGGACGGACAGTCAACAGATGAACTGTAAATTAGCAGTTACCAGAAATTATAAGAGGTTACTCTACACTTAATGAATCTGTTTACAGCTCATTTATAATAAAAGCTGGAAATAGTAGAAAATACTTGTAGCTCAGGTTTTATTTTTGGTGGTTTGCTCTCCAAGCTTGTTTCCATTTAGTTTCTGAATGTTTGGTTACCAGACTAGATCACAACATGACTGTCATGCCCCTGGTGGAGACTGATTCTGAGGGAGAGGAGGAACAGCCGACAGGGAGTGTAAGTGTGGCTCTGAAGGTTGTGGAGAAGGCTGGGGAAGGACAGAGGCTGGTTGGGCAGTCAGAGGAGGAGGACCCAGGCCCATCCCCTCTCCATTTTAGGGCACGCAGGGAGGAGAGGATAAGGGAGAGGTGTGAATGGCATGGTCTACAGGGGAGGAAAGGGCCTTGATCCCCTTCATGGGCTGCAGCTGTGAGAACTGGATAAGAGGGCGGACATGCGTACAGGCAAGCGCTGGAAACAAAGCGTGGAAATATCTCTAGTTTATAGTCCCTCTCTGAGTTTGGCATCCTTCCCAGTGTGTGTTATCTGTAGACATCCTCCAGCCCTTATCTTGCCTGGTTTGTGCTGTTTTTTTCCCTCCTTCTTTGTAACTGTTTGTGTGGGAGTTTTTTGTCTTCCGTCAAGGATATTTGGAGCTTGGAAGCAAAGGGAAGGAATAAAAGGAGCTTCACTGGGCTTTTGTGACTTTATTTTGTATTCCCCACCCCCCGTCATCACAATGATGATGTTACCTACTCTGGTAACGAAACATTCAGAAACTAAATTGGAACAGGCTTGGAGAGCAAACCATTGCCAAAATAATAAAAAGTTAATTTGGGCTTGGGTTTAAAGATTAAAAATGCGCTGCTTTATATTTTGCCTCCGCTCCGCTTATCATGACATCTGAGGCTTTCCTGGTGGCAACAAATCTAACAAACACTATTGTGATGTCTTTATAGAGTACAGATAGTCCTCAACTTATGACCATAACTGAGCCCCAAATTTCTGTTGCTAAGTGAGAAGTTTGTTAAGGGAGTTTTGCCCCATTTTACAACTGTTGCTAAGCAAATCACTGCAGTTGTCCAATTAGTAACACGGTTGTGAAGTGAATCTGATTTCCTCACTGAATTTTGCCCCTCAGAAAATCACAAAAGGTGATAACAAGGTCAGCGCAACTGTCCTAAATGCCAGCTGTCAAGCATCTGGATATAAATCACGTGACCATGGGGATGTGTTGTGGTTTGCCAGCAGCAGATGCGGACGGCTGAGGTCTCGGAGAGCGAGGACTCAGGTGAGGGGCCTGCGTGTGATGCAGGGATGGGGCCAGGACCACCAGGGACTGGAATGCTGCCTTCGGAGCTTGGGGAGGCTGGCAGCAGTGATGAAGAGGTCCCCGAGGAGCCTGTGCCCGGTGTGCTCAAAGGCTCAGGGCTGCTCAAAGGAAAGAGCAGCTGCAGCAGCATGGGCGACTCAGGAGTAAGGCTGCAAGGTAATGGCCCCTCCCTCAAGAGATAAAAGCCAGCTGAGAAACCGGAGTTCTTTGCAGGAAGCAAAGACATTTTTGCACTTCAAGCCTGGTGGATGTTCGGCATATCTTGGTTGGTGTTTGGAGACTCTTTGTGTTTGAAATATTCTTAGCAACTTTATCTAATGTTCTTGGCAGCCTTGCACCACCTTGGCAAGGCTGATTCTTATCAGAGATAATTGATTTTAACCGTGAAGGAATGGAATTCGTAAAGAATCATTAAAAGGTTTTGCTGTTACCTCCGTTTCATGTTTGCTTCCTTGGAACCAGGTTTGGGTCAGAACAAGGATGCTGCAACGGTCATAGGTGTGAAGAAGGGTCATAAGTCACTTTTTTTCAGTGCCATTGTAACCTCAAACAGTCACTAACTGTGAACTGTGGTCAGTTGAGGACTACCTGTAGTGGCATTATGTTTTGATTCTAACCAAGAAGCAAACCCATAAAACATTAGAACGTGTATAACTCCAAGTACTTTTGTATGGATGATGCATAGAATTAAGAATGTTTCAATGCTTACAACAAGGAACTCTATCTCCGACAGCAGTTTTAGGTTGTTTGTGTTGCTGAGATGAATTAGATGGTTGCTTTCTGAAATCTGATCCATTTGTTCTTTCACACTCCGGAGCATGTCCTCGTAACTGCTCAGCTTCCATTCGATTTGGTCCACTTCTTTCAGAGCGTCATCCAGCAATTTCATCAAAATGTTCACCTGTTTCTCAGAGGCCATAATCGACTGGATGTTTGCCTAGAAAGCCAGCAGCAAAAGGAACCAATCAACGGATTGGCAAGTCAACGCAACGGGTGACTGCAGCACCAACAACTGGCAGCAGGACTTCTATTGTATTTCTTTCTTCACTTGGCTACTCGCTCACAGTGACTCAAGGTAGCTTAAAACAGCGGGTCTCCAACCTTGGCAACTTTTAGAGACTTGTGGACTTCAACTCAGAAAACTTCTCAGGAAACAACAACTGAATGAGAAACTGGTGGTGACCTTCTACCGCTGCACCATAGAGAGTATCTTAACTTACTACACCTCTGTATGGTTTGCCAATTGCACAGTGGCAGATAGGAAAGCACACCAGAGGGTTAATGTCATTGCCCAGAAGATCATGGGTTGCCCTCTCCCCTCTTTGGAAGAGCTTTATAGCTCCTGCTGCCTTAAAAAGGTTCAAAACATTCTCAAAGATCCATCTCATCCTGAGAACACTTTTTTTGAACTATTACCATCTGTTGCAGACAGTACAGGACAATAAAAACAAGGACAAATAGGCTGAAAAACAGCTTCTATCCCAGGGTAGTAGCTCTGTTGAATTCTACTGTACAGTACTGTGTCGGTGTGGTGTCGGGGGTTTTCGGTTCAATGTGTGGAGTGTGAAGGATGTGCATTTGTGTTTATTTTCATGGTCATGATGTGCCCTGAAGATGGTGTTTAATTTCGTTGTACGAGGTGCAAATGACAATAAACTAAACTCCCAGAATTCCTCAGCTGGCTGAGGAATTCTGGGAGTTGAAATCAACAAGTCTTAAAGTTGCCAAGGTTGGGAGACCCCTGGCTTAAAACACAATATACAGTGAAAGAAATAAAAAATACTAAAATAATAACCCCCACATCATTGGTACAGAAGAAAACAGCCTTACCCCATCAAGAACTTGTAGCTCTCTAGACAACTTATCTGCAAAAGCTTCTGCATTAGAGATAGCATATTCACAGCCTTCCATCATTATTTCAATATCTTGCTCTTCTCTAGCATTTAATTCTTGATATTCATCCACCGCCTCTTCGTCTGTTCCTCCCACATTCTGGTTTTCACCACTGGGAACAGATTCTAAAGAGGAGGGGGAAAGAGGTGGTCATAATTTATGAAAAAATGAATATAGCTGGACTGGCCATCAAAATCATTCCGGATAATTCTAACTGACCGTACACACGTAGCATAAAGATATTCTGCTTAAATTTGATCCACGTTCTTAATCAGTTACTGAGATATTCATACATTGAAATTTTACAATGCTCCATGATTTTTAATCAAATTGCAAAACAAGAATGTTCCTCTTGTTTCAGCAACAGAAAAAGAGATATTAATTATGATGGAAAAAGTTAGAAAAATCTGTTATATTTCCTTCAGTGGATGCAACATTAGAAACAACAAAAGTAGTAACAAGGATGCATAACTTTCAGCAACAGTAATAAAAGGACATTTCTCAGCAGTGCCTTCTTTCAGTTATTTTAATCTGCATATTATTACAATATAGCTCATAAATTATTACTTCTCATAATTAAGGAAGCATAATAGCTAATTCTGGAACCTATCCTGTTTTTCATTTAAATTTAATATTGAGGAAAAATTAAGCCATAAGACCACAATTTATGACATTTTTGCTGGAAACTTGGTGTTTACTTTTGGTTTACAGTAAAAACCAACCCATGGGGTGAACAATGGGTTTGCTTAACGGCCACTGCAAAAATTGGTCTCACAACCAATGAATGAAATTTCAGGCTCAATTAGTTGTAAATCGAGAACTACCTGTAAATGTTCTCCTTAAAACATTACCATATATGCAAGTCAGTGTGAGATTCAAAAAAAAATTACTACCGGTTCTGTGGGCGCGACTTGTGGGTGTGGCTTGGTAGGCGTGGCAGGGGAAGGATACTGTAAAATCCCCATTCCCTCCCCACCCCACTAACCTGCTTTCCAGCTCTGTTTTCCTTTGCAAGGCAACCAAAAAAGATCCAGCCAATCAGCTGGGACTCGGGAGGCGGAGAATAGATGGGGCGGGGCCAATCAGAGGTGGGATTTGCCAGTTCTCCGAACTACTCAAAATGTCCGCTACCAGTTCCCCAGAATTCGTCAGAACCTGCTGAATACCCACCTCTGATGCAAATGAGACTTCCATGTGACTTGTTATTTTAGCAAGTAATCACATTGTTCTGCAATTATATCTTGCTCAATTTTAAAGAGGTGAACTAGGCTTAGCCTAGCTGAACCTGTATATTAAAACCTGTAGGATAGCTTTCAGCCCATTTATTTAATGAGAAACCCGTGGCACTCTGGATATTACTAAACCACAATTTTAAATATTTCTCTTGTTTCCCAGACTGGAAAAAACACTGCTGGGAAATACATTTCAGCAATGTTTTAAGTTCATCATACCACTTCTGATCGTAGAATAGCTGTTAGCTTATTTACGGAAATAGTGATTTATCTGTTCAACAATAACTTTTATTTAAGGCATTGGGAAAACCCACCAGTGACCACTAAAAAATAAATAACTAAGATTTGTCTGTTTTTAAACTTTAACCAATAATATACCATACTAGCTCTTCTCTCTCTCTCTCTCTCTCTCTCTCTCTCTTTCTCTCTCTCTCTCTCTCTCTCTCCCTTGCTCCCATTCTTAGACTTGCCAAATCTAGTAAAAAGTAAGCTCAAGTCAGTTCAATATAATTTATTCCCAATTTTGTGTGCTCTGGTTTAATATAGTAACTTAAGTGTAGGATGTGAGTAGAAAATATATTGATGAATGTGGTCTGATTTCAGATTGTAAGCAAAATATTGAGTTTCAAGCAACTTTGGATGAACAAAGAATCAAATACTTATTTACTTGTTAACCAAACTTATTTACTTGTTAACCAAACTTATTTACTTGTTAACCAAACTTTCCACCAAAAAACTTAGTCTTAACTTACACAAAAAGTCAATTCAATATTGTACTGAAAAGGCAGATTCTGAAAATTCTCATCAAAAACTATTTAAGTGATTGAGTTTTTGCACTCTGTCTTCATATTTAAATTCCGTTCAACAGCCCATTGTTTAAAAACCTCTGAGTAATATTTTTAGCTGAATTTGCTGACATTTCTGACAAAACCGGAATGAAGTATCTGCTTAGTGAAGCATTATACACAATTTTAGAGCAAAAGCAATTGAATTAGTATCACAGAGGAAGAAATACGGAAGGGTGTTACGCACCTTCAGTGACTTTAGGTAGCTCTGGAGAATTGAAAGTATGAGAAAAGCAGAGGAGAAGAAGCAAAGAATATTAGCTAAGCAGTCAATGAACACAATTTGGCAACAATTTGTCTCTGTTACAAATTTTTTTGAAAACTTAGAAGAACATTAAACAAACTACAAAGCAGATTTCTTTGCAGCTATGTAACTCCTGGATGATCAAATGAATTATTATGAAGTTTAAGATTATACCAGGTTAGGAGTTTAATAATTAAGGCTACCCTCACTACAACAAAATTGTGTTCAGTTATTGTGAGAAGAAACAGGTTAAGCCTGCCAACCTGGGTTTATTACAAAGCAAATCTGATAAGTTGCTATAAGTGCTGTATTTAATTTGCCAAAAATCTCCCAAACCTACTAGCCGAGCATGTCTACACCGTGGCGTTTGACTTAGACCTTACATAGGTGGCATCATAACCAAATTCCCAAGATATAAATGACACAACTCACACTGCATATAGAAGTAGGATTTCCCTACAATAGGATACACAAGAAAAAAGGAATCCTATATAATTTTATGGTCTAAAGTTACATGCACAGATCCACATTAAAGTCATAATTAAGGGGCAGATGTGTTACGTAAAAGTAGTAAAAGTTCATTCCCAGAAATACATGAATTGGGAAAGTTTTGTTTAAGACTGAGGTTGGGTCAGGCTGAGTTTGGGGAAATTTACTTTCATAGATTCTAATTCAGAGATCCATTCATTATACCAAATGAATAAAGTTTGAATATTGTGAAAGTGATAAAGACTGCAACCTCCACTGCAATTATTTCATGTTCTGAATACAGGATCAGATTCAAGTTGAAAGACACTTGAAAGTCAAGGAAACTACTTATATTAGAAATAAGAAAAATAGGAACGACAATATGAATTTTCTACTTGCTTAAACAAATGCTAAATTTAGAGACAGCATAGCAAGGATTCATCCAAAATCCTTTACCTTCCAGAAGCTGAGAACTAACATTGATGAAGTCAATTTTCTTTCTAATATACCGCTGATTGAGTTTCCAAATACACGAAATAAAAGTATTCTTTTCTGCTATACTGCTAGCAACCCATTTATATACTTTGTCAAAATGCAGATCAAATTCAGAACTTTCCTGAAAAACAGAAAGGACAGAAATGTCAACTACCATACTCTCTTCTTAAACAACAAATTTGCAAGTTTAAAGATGATTACAGAGCAAAAGTGCATCTAGGGCATAGTTTTCTCTAGAAATTAAGGATGCAGCCTGGTAAATATTACCACGTTCACTTGATACCAGGTAAGTATGCAAAACAAGAATAACCTTGATTTCCAATGATCATTGAATAGCAATAGCACTTAGGCTTATATACTGTTTTATAGCGCTTTACAGCACTCTTTACGCGGTTAGCAGAGTCAGCCTCTTGCCCCCAACAATCTGGATCCTCATTTTATCAACCTTGGAAAGATGGAAGGCTGAGTCAACCTTGAGCCGGTCGGGATCAAACTCCTGGCTGTGGGCAGAGCCAGACTGCAATATTACATTCTAACCACTGTGCCACCTAGCTCTACAATGAAATGATAACAGCATAACAATCTGTTCAGATGAAAAATTATGCTTTGTACGGTGAAGATGGACTATTGTACTTTAGACATACTTTGATGGCATCCTTGGCGTCAACAGCAGTCAGATCCCGAAGCTCCCATGCAATCTGCCTCTTGTAGAAGTCACCTTTATCGGATTTTTTTACCTTGATCACCTTCACCTGCACTGGGCGTTCAGTTGTCACTGTTTAAGGACAACATATGGTTAAGCACTCAAGAAAATATGCATTTCGCCACAAATACATTTTTTTTGGGGGGGGGGGGATCAGCACTTAAACACATACTTTCCCCAAGTTGCTTTAAAGAAAAAGTAAAGCTTCCAGAATGGGTAGTAGGTAATTCATAATGGCAGAAAAAATACTCTTGAGGAATAAATCAAGCAAGAATCTCTCCAAAACACCCCCAGGTTAACTAATATTTCAAACTTGATGACAATATGAACCATCAGAGTGTTTTAAAACCCCAAAACGTGCAGAAATAAATTATTTAAAACCTCTAACTGCAATACAGTTGGAGCTTTCTCTGGAATGGGGAGCAAACTAAGAGCTGATGACAGTTAATCAGTAAATCAACCCCATGCAAGTAAAACTGGGATTGAGTGCTCACAACATATAACTGGCCTCAAAACATTATCTTCCTCACATGTTTGTTAATTCAGCTATGATTTGCTAGATAGGTTTTTTTTATATGAAATACTTTCATTAATAGAGACAAATGCATCAGCTTTTGGAAATTTTCCCTCAGATATCTTTTAGTCATTGATCTTAAGATCTAAAGCTTTATAGCAAAATCTTTTCTGGGTAATATGTAACAATGTACAATGGCTTCTTCTAAAAGAAAATTCAAGTTTTATTTACTGTCACCAATGTGCATAGTATGTAATAATCTTTACATTACACATGGGGTATAGATACTAACAAACAAAACATTATTCCTAAATTAAGTTATCCTCGTGTACATCACAATCCATTGAACTAAAGACAAAATTTCACCTATTATTTAAAATCGACATACCTGTAGCACATAAGAAGCAGTTCCTCTTTTTTTTCCCTGCTTTGCAAACATTAACAATGCTCAGTAAACGCTCATCATTTGGAGTGAAAATATCCCTCTGTAAGGCATGCTTGATGGCTGTCATTTTCACCAAGCTGTAAAAAAGAGGGTAAAGTTATTGCATGTCTCATCGGGATCATACCAAGTGTGGCAAACTTTGTGGCGGTGTGACTACTTTTATTATAGTAATTCACAAATTTACATTGTGTTATTCAGATATAGAAACGATATGTTCTATTAAATGGATAACGCTGTTTGTTCATATTTATTCTTTGAGATAAAATGCCTTTTAAATAAAAGCTTGTCATAACAAATATTGTTTTCTATTTTCACATTAACTCATAATGATATTTCAATAGTAATTTTAAGCAATTATACATTTTAAATCGACGAATCCAAACATGTTTGACATAACTGCAATAGTAAATGTGAATCTTGAAATAAGAAATAATTTTGCAAGGGATTATTTATAGAAACTGAGGTAGCACGTAAGTTTAATATCACTGGAGGAAAAGGAAGAAGAGATAAACCTTGATACCAATGTATATTAAGGAAACAATGTAGTTAAAGTACTCCACTTAGTCAATAAAAGATATAGCAGAGTCACCTTACAGGGGAGATGAATGACATAAAAAATTAATGAATAAAATAAAAATAAATAAAATCACAGCAGCATTTGCATAATATGATAAGCCTTATTGGGGGACGCTTTTATTTGTATGAATTTAATTCATCCAGTCACTTTATATTTGGATACGTGGTCAGAATCCCCAAATGGAGTGAATAATAATAATAACAACAACAAAGTTTGGATATTGGAAGTGGCAGTACCTGGAGACAGCAGAATAGAAGAGAAAGAACTGGAGAGGATAACAAAATACAAAGACCTACAAATAGAAATAGAATGACTATGGCAAAGGCAAGCAAGCGTAGTACCAATAGTAGTAGGCGCCTTGGGTGCAGTCCCTAAACAATTAGAGCACCCCTTGAACACCATAGGCATTGACAAATTTGCCATCAGTCAATTGCTGAAGGCAGCTTTACTTGGAACAGCTTCCATCCTGCAGTGATGTCTGTAACACCATCAAACATCCAGATCTGCCTATCCCAGGTCCTTGGTAAGGACTTGATAGGTAGACAAAAATGCCAAACCCAGTCTGAACATCTGGCTGACTGTGCGATGAATAATAATGCTCTTTTTCCTCCTAAAGCAGCCATCTATTCCTCTCAATTCATTGCAATCATCATCATCTTTTTCATCCTAAAGCACTCATCTGTTCCTCTCAATTCATTGCAATAATAATAACAGCTTCCACAGAACGAATGCAATCAAAGCCAGAGTAGAAAAATCTGCTGATGACTCCAAATGCAGACTCTGCAAAGAAGCAGATGAAACCATTGATCACATACTGAGCTGTTGTAAGACAATCGCTCAGCCTGACTACAAACGTCGCTCAGATGGTTCACTGGAACTTGTGTCACAACTACCATCTGCCCGTAGCAAAGAACTGGTGGGATCATAAGCCCGAAAAGGTGCTTGAAAATGAGCATGCAAAACTACTGTGGGACTTCCGAATACAGACTGACAAAGTTTTGGAACACAATACCCCGGATATCATGATTGTGGAGAAGAAAAATGTGTGGATCATCGACATTGCCATACCTGGTGACAGCAGAATCAACAAGAAACAACTTGAAAAAAATCACCAGATATCAGCACTTGAGAATCAAACTTCAGAGACTCTGGCATTTATGCAGGTGGTTCCAGTGGTACTCAGCACACTGGCTGTTGTGCCTAAAAACACAGCAAACGAGATAACCATGCTGGGTTTCATATCACAAATCACTAATCGAACACTTCCCAAGTGTTTAGGACTGCATGATGTATCAGCGGGTTATGTGAGCAGATCCCAGTAAGGTGGCCTTCTGCAGTTGACCAAGGGTGATCTTGTCAGTGCCAATTGTTTTCAAGTGCTTGCCTAGGTCTTTAGGCACAGCACCCAGTGTGCCAAGTACCACTGGAACCACCTGCACTGGTCTATGCCAGAGTCTCTGCAGTTCGATTCTCAAGTCCTGATATCTGGTGATTTTTTTCAAGTTGTTTCTTGTTGATTCTGCTGTCACCATGTATGGCAATGTAAACGATTCCATTGCCATAGCTAGTGACAGCAGAATCAATGGATCGTCGACATTGCCATTATTATTATTGTTGTTGTTATTGTTGTTGTTCACAAAAATGACAGTATACTCATCAGATGAGATAATCATGCTGGGTTTTTGTATCACAAATCACTAGTCGAACACTTCCCAAGTATTTAGGAATGTGTGACGTATCGGTGAATCATGTGAGCAGATCCCAGTAAGGTGGCCTTCTGCAGTTGACCAATGGGGATCTTGTCAGCGCCAATTGTTTTCAAGTGCTTGCCTAGGTCTTTAGGCACAGCACCCAGTGTGCCAAGAACCACTGGAACCACCTGCACTGGTTTATGCCAGAGTCTCTGCTGTTCGATTCTCAAGTCCTGATATCTGGTGTCTTTTTCAAGTTGTTTCTTGTCAATTCTATCACCAGGTATGGCAATGTGTTGTTATTGTTGTTATTATTTGCTGCTCAGCTCCTACAGCCACTCTGGACAGTTTTAATCACAGGCTTGTGAACGTTGTCAATTTTGTACCCTATTTGGCACTGCCTCTTCCCAGGAAAACTGAGCCAAAAGATTTACATTCCGCTTTTGGAAAACAACAACAACGACGATCATTTTTTCTTTTTATCATCTTGCTCCCTTTCAATTAAAGAATACGGTCCAGGAAGAGAGAATCTTGGCCAGAGGTCTCCAACCTTGGCCACTTGAAGACTTGTGGACTTCCACTCCCAGAATTCCTCAGCCAGCAAAGCTGGCTGAGGAATTCTGGGAGTAGAAGTCCACAAGTCTTCAAGTGGCCACGGTTGGTCTTGGCCAAAGATGGAGAAAGCCAGCAAGATTTTGACAGCGGCCCAGGGAAAGAAGGACACCCACACACACACACACCCAGCAAAACGAAGCCCAGGACCGTCGGACTCCGGGGCTGCCAAACTCCGGACAACCACCAAGAGGCAGCCAAGAGCAGACGGCTTTTTGTCCCTTGGAAGAGGATTCGTGTTCCATCAAGCGGCCGGCCGGAGTTTTTGGGAGCCCGCCTTTAAAGAAGAAGGGAGGAAAAAGCCGGCGGAAGCAGCCCTCTACCGACCGACCTTCCCCGCGCCTCCCACCCCGCCCCCCCCCCCCCCTCCTTCCCCGGCGCCCGGACGGTCCCCCCCCTTGCAGCCTCCGCCGCTCCCGCGAAGCTCAGTCCACTCCCAGGCTCTACCGTCCCGCCTTCTCCATCCCGGCAGAACTTCCGGCTTCGGTCACGTGACAGAGGCGGAAGCATTCCGGAAGAGGCTTGGACAGCGAGAAAAGGAGGCGTGGAGTCGGAGGGTAGAGAGGCGCGTTACTAAGCGTCCGCTTCAAGGGTTTGTCCCCCCCCCCTTTTTATTTTTTTCCCCTTCTCCATTGCTCTCTTCTGATTCCTTTTACTGCAGGAGTGGCGAACGATGGTCCTTTTTTAATGACTGGTGGACTTCAACTCCCAGAATTCCTTTTCTTTCTTTTCCTTTCTTCTTTCTTTCTCTTTCTTCCTTCCTTCCTTCTTCCTTCCTTCCTTTTCTTTCCTTTCCTTCCTTCCTTCCTTCTTCCTTCCTTCCCTCGGCTCCTTTTCTTTCTTTTCCTTTTCTTCCTTCTTTATTTCTTCCTTCCCTTCCTTCCTTCCTTCCTTCCTTCCCCTCAGCTCCTTTTCTTTCCTTTTCTTCCTTCTTTCCTCCCTCCTTCCTTCCTTCTTTCCCCTCAGCTCCTTTTCTTTCCTTCCTTTATTTCTTCCTTCCTTCCTCCTTCCTTCCCCTCAGCTCCTTTTCTTTTCTTTCCTTTTCTTCCTTCCTTCCTTCCTCCCTCCCTCCTTCCTTCCTTCCTTCTTTCTTTCCTTCCCCTCAGCTCCTTTTCTTTTCTTTTCAAGAGGCAACTGGACTTTCTGTGGTTTTTTTTTAGACCTTTCGCTTCTCATCCAAGAAGCTTCTTCAGCTCTGACCGGATGGTGGGGAATGGAAGAATTCATATTCCTTGAAGACAGCTGATCATTTGCATCCTTTTAGTGGGTCGTTAAGGTCACCTGGCAGTTTATCTGTGTCATCAGGGTCACCTGAGTGTGGGGCCTTCTTGGACTGTTTTGTAGGACTGTAGAAAAGACTACAACACAGTCCTTTCAACAGTTCCAAGGCTTCACACTAATCTGCACCACTCAGGTGACCCTGAGGACACAAATAAATACCCAAGTGGTCTCAACAACTCTCTAAAAGGATGGAAATGACCAGCTGTCTGCAAGGAGTATAAATCCTTCCATTCCCCCCGCCCATCCAGTCAGAACTGAAGAAGCTTCTTGGATGAGAAGTGAAACATCTTCAAAGAAAAAACCAGAAAGTCCAGTTGCCTCTTGAAGGAAAAAAAAGCACCTTTGGAATAAGGGGCCATTAGTTCCCCACCTCTGCTTTATTGCCAAGCTGGAGTATTGGTCCCTCCTACCCTGTGGATATGAGACAGGGCTTGCAATTTCTCAGTTTCGCCGCTTCTTAAAAGGTTTTCAAATGTCCCTAAAATGTAAACCCAGAGACTCTTATTTCAGTGTTTTTCAAACTTGACAACTTTCCGATCTAGGAACTTCAACTCCCAGAATTCCCAGCCACCAGGCTGCTAATAACTTGAATTCCCAGCTTATAGGGTTTCTAAGATTTTAGGATGTTACGATCTTCGTGCATCTTAAAAGTTGCCAGGTTTGAAACACACTGATTTATGTGGAGAATTGGACTGGGTTATTCTACAAAAAAAATTATCAGCCTCAGCAATTTTAAAAATTAGTCACAGGAGTGCCTCAGAGTAAATTTGATCTACCAGGCCAGATGAGGAGCAACGATGATTAGGAGACTGGAGGCTAAAGCATATGAAGAACAATTGGAGGAATTGAGTATGTCTAGTTGAATGAAAAGAAGAACTAAGGGTGACATGATAGCAGTGTCCCAATATCTATGGGGTTGCTACAAAAAAAAAAGAGGGAGTCAAATCTATTCTCCAAAGCATAAAAGGACAAGAAGCAATGGATGGAAACTAATCAAAGACAGAAGCAACCTATTGTAAAGCTAAGGAGAAAGTTCCTGACAGTAAGAACAATTAATCAGTGGAACGACTTGCCTTCGGAAGTTGTGAATTGCAATAGCGCTTAGACTTATATATCGCTTTATAGTGCTTTACAGAGTCCGCATGTTAGTGTTTGGGGATAAACCCCCGAGCTGAGTGCACAGCAGCAGTCAAGCCAGGCAGCCAAATGAGAGAGAGGCTGGGCCCTAGAGTATACACACACTTGAGACAAATACACTGTTTGTGGTTTAAATAGGTATTTAATTCATACAGAGTTTAAGAATAGTCATTCAGTCCATATGTGAGTATCCAGTTTATCAATCCAGTTATCAAGTCTCTTTAAACAGTTAATACAATGTCTTTATCTGCTTGTATATCTTCTTCTTAAGATACCTTTCTCTCAAGTACTAACGCTGAATCCACAGCTCACCAGTAAACAGTCCTTGTGTTCAGTTGAACTTGGTATCTGGCACAGTAGCCTCCAAGGTAAGCAGATAGACGTTCCAACAACAGTAGGCAGCAAACCAGGAACAGTAAACAGTTGCATCCAGAAGCCAGGGCTATTACGTTTCCCCTCCTACCTATATGGCTGCCTGCAACCGCACCCACAATGACATTGCAGTTTCTTATGCTTAAAGCTACATAGCACTTTAGCCTAGGTTTACATATTTATTCAACCCAAACCAGTTGGAGTATCCATATACCCAACACCGCATATTACCCGCAACAATCTGGGTCCTCATTTGACCCACCTCAGAAGAATGGAAGGCTGAGTCAACCTTGAGCCTGGTGGGATTTGAACTGCCAAATTACAGGCAGCCAATAGTCAGCAGAAGTGGCCTGCCGTGCAGCACTCTAACCACTGCACCACCAAATGCTCCAATCCTGGAAGTTTTTTAAGAAGAGATTGGGCAACCGTTTTGTCTGAAATGGTATAGGGTTTCTTGCCTGAGAGGGGTTGGACTAGAAGACTCATTCTGTTACTCTGTCCTGTTCTACTATGAGTTCCAATCCCGCCTTAGGCACAAAGCCACCTGGGTGGCTTGAGCCAGTCTCTCTATCTCCCAGCCCTAGGAAGGAGGCAAAGGAAAACCACTTCAAAATACCTTGCCAAGAAAACTACAGGGACTTGCAGTCATCGGGAATCAATATTGACATGAAGGTTATACAAATATGTACATTGTATGTATGTAGTATACAGCAATAGCACATACTGGCTTTGTTGCCGAGGTTGGGATGGCAGCATACACCAGTGGCGGGATTCAAATTTTTTTACTACTGCTTCTGTGGGTGTGGCTTAGTGGGTGTGGTGTGGCGTGGCTTGGTGGGCATAGCAGTGAAGGATACTGCAAAATCCCATTCCCTCCTCACCCCACTAACCTGCTTTCCAGCTCCCTTCTCCTTTGTAGGGCAACAAAAGACCCAGCCAATCAGCTGGGGCTTGAGAGGTAGAGAATAGATGAGGATGGGACCAGTCAGGTGGTATTTGCCGGTTCTCCAAACTATTCAAAATTTACGCTACCGGTCAGAACCTGCTGAATACCACCTCTGCCATACGTCAGTGTAGGATTTTTGTACCAATGTACCTCTGGTTCACCTTGAGGAAGAAAGTACATTGGCTTTATGTTGTAGAGCAGTGTTTCTTAACCAGGGCCATTTTAACTTTCAACTCCCAGAATTCCCAACCAGCAGATGTTGAAGTCACACATCTTAAACTTGCCCAGACGGAAAACACAGTTCTACAATTATGAATTCCTAGGAAAGGAAGGAAACTCTTGATTTGATAGGTGAGTGGAGCCTCAATTAAAGTGGTGCT
>NW_020769320.1:17999410-18018904 GCF_900518735.1 Pseudonaja textilis | reverse complement strand
AAACTCTTGATTTGATAGGTGAGTGGAGCCTCAATTAAAGTGGTGCTGGACAACCCCCAGGATCAAAATTAGATTTGGACTCATTAATTCAGAGCAAGTCCATCTTTCTCCAACTCTAATTAAATTAGATTTACTTCATTAATTATTTTTACAGGACCAACATAGGCAGCAATTAATCAAAGCAGTCTCCACTCTCATTGCATTATCCTGCAAGATTTACTTTGTCTAAATGTGTGCTTTAGTGTGCAAGAATGCAAGACAGTTAAGAAATATTTAAATCAAAATGAACAGAGTTGACACAAATGTGGCAAAACTAATATGGAAATATCTTTTTAATGGTTTTTCAACTCATTCTGAAACCACATCATGGCAGCAAACAGCATAACTAAGTATAGAATCATTCTAGCTAAATGAAAGGCATCACAAAAAAGATATCATAAAATATTAACAGACATCTATCTCTGTCAATTAAAAATATTTCTGAATATTTCTGACTAACTTAAAGATATTTGAATTATTGAGCGCTGAATATGCAAACGTGTGTCATCATAATTTAAATTTATTATCCAATTCCATATCAATTATATTTTAAGATATATACTATAAACATGTAAAGACCATAAGAATGCGTTTAACTTTTCCCTTTTTTCTCTAAATATTCCTTTCTTTTCTTTTCTTTCTTCTTTTCTCTTCTTTTGTTTAATTGTGAATGTATTGTTGGTTGGTTTTAATTGTAAAAACTAATAAACTATATTTAAAAAAATAAATAAAAACCAAAGCAATAGCAGCGATGTCAAATTGGCAGCCTGCAGGCCAGATATGTCATGTGTAGGCCACGCCCACCCCAGCTCCACGAAGTGGGAACACCAGTGGTGGGATTCAAACTTTTTTACTACCGGTTCTGTGTGAGTGTCTTAGCATGGCAGGGGAAGGATACTATAAAATCCCCAGCTGGGTCTTGGGAGGCAGAGAACAGATGGGGGCGGGGCCAGTCAGAGGTGGTATTTGCCGGTTCTCCAAACTATTCAAAATTTCCGCTACCGGTTCTCCAGAACTGGTCAGAACCTGCTGAATGCCACCTCTGGGGAAAATGTTGTGATACATCACATGATGGCAATGTGAGACAGCAAGTTTGACACCCATGCAATAGAGAAACAGTTGAAATTTAACAAGTATAGAATGACCTCATTTTCAGTACAAAATAAAAATATGTGAAAAACAACAATTACATAAATGAATGGTGAGCATTTATAGTTGGCTAATTGATTTTGCTTCCAAAAAGTCTTAAAGTTCTGTTACAACTACCACTACATTCTCATGTCCTTTAAATATTGTGTGTGCTAACTATTTTGCCTCATGTTTTGAGATTTGGATGTTAGATTTTGAAGATCTTTACATATTTTTTCTTATTTAAAAAATCTGATTTTTGTCCTATTTTTGACAAATCGATACATAATTCCAAGATACTGATGTAACTCTGCTAAAATATATTCCAGTAATGAATATATTTTGATGTAACATTTTGTGAACAGGGACTCGTACAAAAAATAAATACTCAAGTAAATAATATAGCACTGAGAATCTTCTGTTTCGTAGATGATTTGGTTTTTGTTTTGGCGGTCACTTTAAAAGGAATTGAACTTTAATAAGTAAATTAAAAGAATTTGGGGCACTGGAAGGTTTCAAGATTAACAAACAGAAGATACAGATATTAACAAAGTATATGAAGATAAAATATATCACCAGGCAAGAATTTTTGGGCTTGGACAACCTTGAACTACTACGCTGCCTGCGGTTGGACTTAAGCGTAATACACAAAATGAGCTGTAAGCCCTAATCATCACAATTATGACAAATCATGGGTTGAACTATCTTGCTTTGCATGTAATGAGTCTATCTCATATATTAGGTTCACCTTTTACGTTGCATTACTGAAATAAATGAACTTTTGCATGATATTCTCGTTTTTCGAGTTTCACCTGTACATTTCGGTTCTTCCAAAGACCAAAGCGTTAGTCATTGAGGGAGATGAAATGCATGCCACAACTTCATGGTGCAAATTGTGTGGGATGGCTTACATCAGAAGCTGAGATGCAAGTATGCAAGATCATAAATTGGTACTTAAACCTATTATCAATACTGAAAGAAACTTTGACTAAAAATGTTACGAAAATTGAAACCCTGATATAGTACTGAATATCTAGCTTTTCAGTAGCCGTATTCAAATCTGGATGTAGCTACAACAGTCAACCTGGCAGGGGACACAGAGATAGACACACAAGATTGAATGCATAAAAGCAGATTCTCATAAGTACTAAGCAATCCCCATTATTTGATGACCAGAGTGCTGCGTCGTTAATGTAGGTAAAATCAAAGTTCACAATCTTCAGATCCTTTTGCAGGTACATCTCATTCAGCTGGTTTAATATTCTCGCAAAGGCGTATTTAGATGCACAGCTGTAAGCTTCCCAAGTGTAAACTTGCTTGAAATGCATATCAAACCATGGATTATCCTAAAAGGAAAAAAAAACACCAACGTTTTATTTGCTGCCTTTCTGCTCAGAAAGAAGATTCAAACTAACAGAGAATTTAAAATATTTATTTATTTATTCATTATTATTATTTTTATTTAGTTTAGTTTGTCAAACATCAGAGGTGGTCTTCAGCAGGTTCTGACCAGTTCTGGAGAACCGGTAGCGGAAATTTTGAGTAGTTCGGAGAACCGGCAAA
This sequence comes from Pseudonaja textilis, assembly GCF_900518735.1. The sequence continues at coordinate 18,016,174 of NW_020769320.1, read as the reverse complement.
TCCCACCTCTGACTGGCCCCGCCCCCATCTATTTGCTGCTTCCCGAGTCCCCTCTAATTGGTTAGATCTTCTTTGGTTACCCTGCACAGGAGAACAGAGCTGGAAAGCAGGTTAGTGGGGTGGGGAGGGAATGGGGATTTTGCAGTAACCTTCCCCTGCTACGCCCACCAAGCCATGCCCACAGGACCAGTAGGACCAGAGGTGGTATTCAGCCGGTTCTGACCAGTTCTGGAGAACCGGTAGCGGAAACATTGAGTAGTTCAGAGAATTGGCAAATCCGGCCTCTGACTGGCCCCACCCCCATCTCTTCTCTGCTTCCTGAGTCTCAGCTGATCGGCTGGGTCTTCTTTGGTTGCCCTGCACAGGAGAACGGAGCTGGAAAGCAGGTTAGTGGGGTGGGGAGGGAATGGGGATTTTGCAGTAACCTTCCCCTGCCACGCCCACCAAGCCATGCTCACAGAACCAGTAGAAAAAAAATTTGAATCCCACCACTGGTCAAACATGTAATGAGAAAACAAGTATAATTATGAACATAACATATAAACATATAAGTATAAACATATATAAGTATATCCATAATACATGAGTACAAATAAATGGGAACAGTAGGACAGGGACAGTAGGCACACTGATGCACACCCCCTTACAGACCTCTTAGGAATGGGGTGAGGTCCATGGTAGACAGTTTAAGGTTAAAGCTTTGGGGTTTTGAGGATGTAACAACAGAGTCAGGTAGTGAGTTCCAGTGGTTGACATGCAAATATATGCATGTCACATATGCAAATAACGTGCAAATATAAAGTAGCATCTACAAAACAATACAGGTAGTCCTTGACTTACAGCAATAATGGAGCCCAACATTTCCATTGCTAAGACAGTGGTTAAGGGAGTTTTGCCCCATTTACAACCCTTCTTGCCCTAGTTATTAAGTAAATAACTGCAGTTATTAAGTTAGTAACACGGTTGTTAAGCAAATTTTTTGCTTCCCTATTGACTTTGGTCAGGTCACAAAAACAGATCACATGACCAGTGGTGGGATTCAAAAAATTTTACTACTGGTTCTATGGGCGTGGCTTAGTGGGCATGGCTTGGTGGGTGTGGCAGGGAAAGGATACTGCAAAATTCCCCTTCCCTCCGCACCCCACTAACCTGCTTCCCAGCTCTGTTCTCCTGTGCAGGGCAACCAAAGAACACCCAGCCAATCCGCTGGGACTCGGGAGATGGAGAATAGATGGGGGTGGAGCCAGTCAAAGGCGGTATTTTCCGATTCTCCGAACTACTCAAAATTTCCGCTACTGGTTCTCCAGAACTGGTCAGAACCTGCTGAATATCCACCTCTGCCCATGACTCTGGGACACTGCAGCCATCATAAATATATGGCAATTGCCGAGCACCCAAATATTATGGAGCTACTACAATGATTGTTAAGTATGAAAAGCGGTCTTGTTAGTTTTTTTACTGCCACTGAAAATGAAAGTCACTACAGGAATAATTGTAAATCAAGGACTATCTGTAAAATGTACTATAGAGAACCATTGCCCTTCTAAGACTTGTCCAAAAAAACCAAAAAGATTTGTGTTGCCTTTACTTCCAAAGACAGCGTAGGGACAACAACAACAACAAAAGCTCTTATCCGCATGCAAAATAAAGACGGGTTTGACCGAGGTGGCAACAGAGATGATTAGAATATCAGATCAATTGTGGTTGGAAACCAGCTGCCAATCTACATAGACTTCTGTAAAGCCTTTGATTCAGTGGTACACGACAAACTACTCCTAAAACTAAAAACTTATGGTATCTCTGGACACCTGCATAACTGGATAGAAGCATTCCTGTCAAACAGATAACAAATGGTCAAAATTGGGAGGGTCCTATCAAATTCTGTACCTGTCAACAGTGGTGTCCCCCAAGGCAGGTTTCTAGGACCAACTCTTTTCATACTCTACATAAATGACCTCTGTGATCATATCAAGAGCAACTGTGTTCTCTTCGCTGATGATGTAAAGCTGTTCAATACCACAGACAATACTTCAAAAAGATCTTGACTATGTATCAGAATGGTCAAACAAATGGCAACTTCAAATCTCAACAAATAAATGCTCTGTCTTGCATATTGGCAAAAAAAATCAGAAAATAAAATACAGGCTGAATAGTCAAGACCTTGTTGATGATCCAAGCTCTGTAAAGGACCTTGGAATACTCATCTCTACTGATCTAAGTGCTAGAGCCCACTGCAACTACATAGCCAAAAAGGCATTAAGGGTTGTTAACCTAATCCTACGTAGCTTTTTCTCTGGTAATAGCACACTACTAACTAGTGCATACAAAACATTTGCTAGACCAATACTTGAATACAGCTCATCAGTCTGGAACCTGCATTACGTATCTGATATTAGCACAGTTGAGAAAGTCCAGAAATATTTCACAAGAAGAGTTTTCCACTCCTCTACTTGTTGCAGAATACCTTATGCCACCAGACTTGAAATTCTAGACCTAGAAAACCTTGAATTACGCCGTCTTTGGTCTGATCTAAGTATGGTATATAAAATCATACATTGCAACGACTTACCTGTCAATGAATACTTCAGCTTCAACCATAACAACACAAGAGCACACAACAGATACAAACTCAAGGTTAACCGCACCAAACTTGATTGCAGGAAACACGACTTCAGCAACAGAGTGGTCAATGTCTGGAATACTCTACCTGACCCTGGTTTCTTCCCCAACCCCCAAAAACTTTAACCTTACTGTCTACTATTGACCTCACCCCTTTCCTAAGAGGTCTGTAGGGGGCGTGCATAAGCGCACCAACTTGCCTACCGTCCCTGTCCTATTGTTTCTTTTTATTTCTCTTATATGTACCCATTTCACGTATTCATAACGATGTATATACTTATACCTATTATCTTGTAAGCGTTTGACAAATCAAAGTACATAAAAAATAAAATTAATTAATTAATGAGATCCTTTAGTAAGACGTGCAGTCTAACTACGATATTTTGGAAGTTTTCCCAGGGTAGCTTCAAATAGAGCAACAATTAACAGTCAACCAAGGATGTGGAAAAGACAGCATGAGCGAAGAAGGCTCGCTTCAGTGATGCTGAAGCTACAGTGTCAAAATAGGCACGTTTACGCCTATTCACGCTTGCATTCTCTTGTTCGTTTTGCAACAATAACAGTAATTTGAAATTGCTATATTCATAGTTAGTGTTTATGATGGTTGTGATCTGTAGTGGTGGGATTCAACATTTTTACTACCGGTTTTGTGGGTGTGGCTTGGTGGGTGTGGCAGGAGAAGGATACTACAAAATCTCCATTCCCTCCCCACTCCAGGGGGAAGGTTGCTGCAAAATCCCCCTTCCCTCCCCACCCCACTAACCTGCTTTCCAGCTCCATTCTCCTGTGCAGGGCAACAAAACAAGACCCGGCCAATCATCTGAGACTTGGGAGGCAGAGAATAGATGGGGGCGGGACCAACCAGAGGCGGTATTTGCCTCTACCTCCAAACTACTCGAAATTTCCTCTACAGGTTCTCCAGAACTGGTCAGAACCTGCTGAAATACCACCTCTGCTTTTCTGGATTGTATAACCTTGTACTTCCTAGTATCCTGACTTCAAAAGGGGGCGAAATCTTCTTGGAACTGCTTAAAGGACCCTGTTGTAGGCAGGAGGTAGGTGGTGTCTTCTTCCTCCCTCTCTGTAAACATAGGTCTGCTCAGTGTTAACATAAATGGTCTCTTTTGGACCATTGGTTTGAAAGAGGGGTAAAAGAGGCCATTTATGTTAACACTGAGCAGACCTATGTCTACAGAGAGGAAGGAAGAAGACACCACCTACCTCCTGCCTATAACAAGGTCCTTTCAGCAATTCCAAGAACTTTCCTCCCCCATTTGAATTCTGAAACAGATAACCCTGAGGGGACAAATAAACCCTCAAGTGGCCTAAAGACCTCTCAGGGAGAGTACTAATGACCGGATGATTGCAGAAAAATATGATCCTCCCAACCTCCCCCCAATCCAGTCAGAGCTAATCCTTTTATCACTCCTACCATCCTGCCCGAACCGATGGAGCTTCTTCTGTCAGGATTCCAGCAGTTGCCCTAATTAAGTCAGGAGTCTCGAGCCAAGCTTCAAAAACTTCAAAGGATTTATTAGGAGCAAACATGTCGGCATGACCTGCATAAAGCCGATTCTGAGACCCGTAGTTCACTATCACCTATGACCCTGCTTTCTCCCCCACCCCTTTGGGTGTATCATAATTCATATTCTCCAACAAAAACACATTCATAGCTGAGAGTCATCAATCACGTTCTCCAATTAGGGATTTTCATAGCAGAAATTCCGGTAGCTTAGTTACAATCTTTGCAAGATAAGAATGGAATGCACTTTTGGTTTAAACTGCCCCACTGCTCCTTCAAATTTCTCCACCCGCCTTTATGGCAACTCTAAAACAGGCATAGAAATGTTTTATGAGTTGACATCTTGCATGAGAAGCAAAAAGTCTTCCTCAAGGAAAAAACAGTGTAATTGCCTTTTGAAAAAGCACCTTTGAGATCACTATGACCCGGATGACTGAGAATCTCCACAGACATTTACATTCTAGCTATTACATCACCAACAACAGAACAACATGTCTTATAATAAAATGCAGCACTTACAGAATCAGCCTCCTTTCCATCTATCATCTCCAAATCATTTAGAAGCCATTTTTCAGATATTTCATAGTTCTCATCAAGGCCAGTTCTGTAGTGTTTTACCACCGATATTTGTACTTCTTCACCTTTTGACACTGCAGGACAAACATTTGGTTTACAATATATTTTCACACAGAATGCAAAAATAAAATCTTTATTAAGAAAAAAAAATGCCTTCTGATGCCATTTGGTGAGTGAGGCCCAGCATTTCTAAGATTCAGCAATTGCAGTTGCTTTTAGCATTCATGCCATTTAAACTAATTTAACCTAATTGAAGATATAGCTACAATATCAAAATGTACACATTGTAATTAAATAAATGTACAAGCTGTCCATATTTAAACTTAAAAGGGCAATTTAAAATTAGATTTGAAGTGTACAAGTTGGACCTATTTCCAATCTATGATTGCAATCACACCAAATTATTAAATGGTTTCAACAATTTACTGATTGATCAATATTTGTAAAATTTGTTTTTTATTTTAAATATAAGTAGACCTCATTGCATTTAATGTATTATCACTAAACTATTTATTGCTAAATAAATGTATTGCTCAATTTTACTTTGGTGTGAGTCTTTTAAGTTGGAAATCTATTGGAATATAGAAGGGTTTTTTAAAGTAATAATTACAAATTACTCTGAAAACTTTAACTGTAGATCAGGAAAGACATAATTTAAAAGAAATAAGCAACAGAGTCATCTTTATTCCAGCACTGACCAACAAAACAAAGTTTTGAAATATAGAATAATATCCATTTCAATGAAATAAAAGTGTAGCCTATATATGTATACAAATTAACTATTTTTAAATAGCTAGTGCAAACTATAAACCATGATACCAATATAACTAAAATTACAAGTTTAAAAATTACAAAAACAATAAATACAGTGAGAATTGGTAAAGTTTAAATGAAACTTTAAGTGATGACTACAATACTAAAAAGAGCTAACAAGAAATATAAACTGATCGTATTACTGAAATCTTTTTAAAAATATGTTTAGTATTAATATTGTGCCTGCAGGGATTATACAGATTAGTAGAGAGTAGAATAAAATATATTGCAAAGGAGTGATTATGACATAGAGACTAATGAGCTAAAAGAACAATAGCAATAACTGAATATTTGCATTTTTAACAATTGATAACAATTTAAAAAATAAAGATCAATAAATCAATATAGTGATACCACAGAAATAACCAGACTATATCCTGCAGGTTAATTTTTTTTACTATGGGCAAATTACACAAGTAGAAAAATCAGAGAGATCGCATGGCCTCCTGCAGTTTAAGAATTATTGGCTGCACATTTCTGAATGCTAAATGCTTTTATTAAGTTGCATTTAAACAGATTTATGTACCAATTAACTAAATGTTTCTTCTTCACAGTTACAAATATTTGATAACTCACATCTTCTTACATGACTATCAGCAACCCGCCCCCAATTTTGCAACTGCTTGAAAAAAGAAAATACACATCTTTATTTTTAAAAAAGTCATGTAAACTATGACAGCAATGGGCAAAATATAATGTAAAGAAAAAGCTAAATCACTAGCCCTAAACTTTCCAATTACTCATACTTATATGGAGAACTGATACGTGCCTCAGATTCCAAAGTGTTTTCATTTGAATATTTGGAAGAAATGGACATTAGAAAAAGGAACCAAAGCGTTACTGCAGAGTTTAAGCTTTGCTTTGGTTTTTTTACACCAGGTCTATACTTGCCCTTAAGTCAACCCAGCCTCCGTGGTACACTAGGATCTGAAAGTCCAAGAGCTTTGCAGAGAGGGAGGTAATGGCAAACTATCTCCATATTATTTGCCAAATAAACCTTCATCCAAGTAATTTTAAAAGTGACTTTACAACATTTAAAAACTGTTGCTGTTTCTGCCTTGGATTTGATCCAGATTACATTTGCTCTACTTAGTTCCTGTTAAAATCAATAGAAAGAGCTAGCACATGACTTAATTAAGCTCCAATATGATTTTTATACGTGACTGCCTTGCCTCGTTTACAGAACTTTATTAGACCCAGATGGCAATGTTTTCCTAGCTCCTTCTTAGTATTAATTCTTAATTAATTCTTAGTATTAGCATACAAAACATTTGCTAGACCAATACTTGAATACAGCTCATCAGTCTGGAACCCACATTACGTATCTGATATTAACACAGTTGAGAAAGTCCAGCAATATTTCACAAGAAGAGTTCTCCACTCCTCTACTCATTGCAGAATACCTTATGCCACCAGACTCGAAATTCTAGACCTAGAAAACCTAGAACTACACCGCCTTCGGTCCGATCGAAGTATAGTATATAAAATCATATATTGCAATGTCCTACCTGTCAATGAATACTTCAGCTTCAACCATAACAATTCAAGAGCACATAATAGATACAAACTCAAGGTTAACCGCACCAAATTTGACTGCAGGAAATATGACTTTAGCAACAGAGTGGTCAATATTTATTTATTTATTTTACCACCTGACTGTGGTTTCTTCCCCAAACCCCCAAAACTTTCACCTTAGACTGTCTACTATTGACCTCACCCCTTTCCTAAGAGGTCTGTAGGGGGCATGCTTAAGCGCACCAACGTGCCTACGGTCCCTGTCCTATTGTTTCTTTTTTGTTTTTCTTATATGTATCCATTTCATGTATCCATAACTATGTTTATACTTATACCTGTTATCTTATAATTGCTTGGCAAAATAAATAAATAAATAAACAATAAATAAATAAATAATTTTTCAGATTGTTTCACTAAATATTATAAATGCAGTTAATTTAAGTTGGAATCAAATTTAATGATTTCAAAAGTTTACTAAGTAAACTTTTTTGGATTTGTACACACACCCCAAACTGCACTCAATTTCGCGATTTGAAATTCCGTGTCAAGAGGTTGCTTCCAAATTTTATAAACGATTTAGCATTGAGTTCCTTTTCAAGGATGAACTGTCACAGGAGGAGGTCTTGCTATATACCCCTGAAATTCTTCTACTTATTCCAATTCATTGGAATTATAACCCCAAAAATATGAAGAACGTTTTGAGAGGTCTTTGAATTTTTATTATAACCGCTCAGAGGTCCTAGATGGTCAAGAAATCAAGAGAACAGTTCATAGAAAAGCTCTCCAAACATGAAGGCTGGCATTTCTTATTCTTAATTTCAGTTTGGGTGATTTTTTTTTGTTCATGTAACTCTGTTAATAGCAATATGATTTTTTATGAATTGATTATGTGAACGCATTCTTAGGGAAATGGTGTTCTATTTTAACAATGTACGTGCTACATTATTCTTTACCAAAAAGCTGCATATATTGTATTAAATTATGACTTGAACCAAGCCACTATGGTTGATTCAACAAAGTTTACTTGAACCAGTCAAGGCTTAATGAAGATTAATGACAGCCTTTTGATAGATAGATAGATAGATAGATAGATAGATAGATAGATAGATAGATAGATAGATAGATGGATAGATAGATAATGCTGTATAAGAATAAAGGAACAAAATTTCTCATGATCACCTCAAATTTGGAGATAATTAAAGGCAAAAATAAATTCTCTCACAGGTACATTTCCTTAAAAGGAGGAAATCAGTTTATATGTCACTTCTCTCTGTACATGACTCTGGTTGGCTAATTACAATTAAAAGCAGGTAAGAACATAGTAACAACCCAATAATAGCATATACTGCATGTAACAGATTGTTTATTTATTTATTTATTTTATTTGTCAAGCGATTATAAGATAACAGGTATAAGTATAAACATAGTTATTAACACATGAAATGGATACATATAAGAAAAATAAAACGAAACAATAGGACAGGGACAGTAGGCACGTTGGTGCGCTTATGTAAGCCCCCCTATAAGTGGTGAGGGAATCTCTGTGAGTTACTTATATTTCCCCCAAATCTCCCCCAGCATCCTGGGACCCCCACAGCATAAGAACAAAGTAGTACCTATGAATAGATAGGTACCAATCTATAAAATTTCTATGGCTTGGCACCAAGATACAGCATTGCCTTCTCAGAAACTAAGAATTTGCACTTTTGTCTTTCTTTGAAACATCATTTTTCTTGAGATCTCTTATGATCCCAACTTTACCTGGATTTAAAAACATAATTAAAACCTAGCTTTTCCAGCAGATCTTGATGATAGGTATGGTATGTTATGAAGTGTTACTCATAGAAGGTTGACATCATGGAATGTTGATATCATCAGCCACGGAAAAAAGTGCATTTCCAATGTCCCCACCCCCCCGCCCCCCCCGAGATGGCAAGATTTAAAGGAAAGGACCAGGAGAGCAACCATGCTATCTGACCTGGAAGGATGGCCAGATACCCCGTGTGGTGGTGTTCTCCGTGAGAGGACTGTACATAATGAGTTTCATCATGGCTCCCTATATCTGAGGAGTTGGGATATAGGATGAAATTTGTCACCTATTATATGTATATATTTCTGTGTGTCTGATAGAGAATGAAAACAGTATTAACTCCGTATGACAATAAGATAAACCTAAATAGGAATGTAAAAAATGGTCTTATCCCGATTCAGATCTTTTGGTGCATTGGAATATCAACTGAACTAAATGGCAGTTTTTCACTGTTTTAGACTGGAAGCATACAAAAGCCCCTAACTTACTTTCTTCAACAAGAGTTCTTCAGCACCCTACCTAGATATCCGCAATATTCATCTCAGTGATAGACAGCATGTAGCTAACCTTGGTTGATTTCGGAATCTAAGTAAGGTTAGCTGTGATTAGAATTTGTCTGGGGAAATCATAAAGAAATTCTAAAGTTTTACGGTAGCCGGAGGAAATAAAACAAAAACCCAACAGCATTCATTACAGTCTAAGGCAATGACAATCCTTTTGCGGTAACATTGCCAAAAAAAATCTGCTTAGAGAAGCCAAAAGTCAAGCATGACTTAAGGGCGCATTTATTTTTCTTTACTATTTATCTACTTTCAAGTAAATAAAGCTATATCTGTCATTTAATATCATTATACTGAATAACAGCCAAACAGATACTTCTGTCACACGCAAAGGGCCAGAACATGCTTAGGGCAATTTTAATTCCTTTAGTCTCCTACTTTCAAAAGTATCATGAAAAGACTATTATTTAAAAAATAAAACCATAAATCCCTTTGATACGTGAACAACTCCCCATTGAGAACCAGCATGATGTAATGACCAAGGAATCAGGCTACAAACTGGGGAACTGGGAGTTCTAGTCCTGCTTCAGGCAAAAAAAATCAGCTAGGTGACCCTGGGCCAGTCACTTTCTTTCGGTCCTAGAAAGGAAGCAATGGCAAATAATCTCTGAAAAACGCTTCCAAGAAAACTGCGGAGACTTGCCAAGCAGACTTTGAGAATCGGATACAAGGGAATAGGAGGAGAAAAGGGGCCCAAATCTGGATTTTAGTGTCATTTAGCAATCGCTTAGATTCCTTTTAAAATTAGTTTGTGGAAATTTACATAGGTCCTCGCTGAGCAATTTAATAACCAATCAGATTGATTGGAACCGAGCTTCTTCTAAAGCTACAGGGAATGAGGTGAGCAGCACAGGGAGTGACCCGCTAAAATAGGTTTCAGTGGGCAAAATAGAGTCTGAGTTTTAGAATGATTTTTTCCCCCCAATATCTGTTCAGATTTTATTTCAAGTGGCAAATCTGCATAAAACAAAAGTGGCATCCGCATGAGGGAGTTCAGGATGGAACAAATATCCCTTCTCCAATGGGTATCTTGACAATGCAGGTATGTCCCGAAGGGGTACACACCAAAGAAATGAAGCAATATTAAACTTAAGAAAGCATTCACACACCAATGCATACCAGTTTATGTGTGTGTTTGTGCATTATCTTGAGGAAGTTTCTTATTTTTTATGCATGACTTTCCTCAGAAGTGATGACAATTTCCTGTCAGGTTTTTAACTACGGATAGCATGGCATATTTTTTTTCCGCACGATCTCGTTCCATTCTTTGAAAAAGAATCCATTTATCTGATTCTGTCCTTTACTTCATTATATATAATGTGAAGTTACATATGATCTTATTCCCTCTAACATTCCAAGCTCAAATTCTGCACTAATCCTCTATTATTGCCTTGGACATAGTACTTTTAGTGATAATATAGGAGCTCCTTCAATACCTCAGGGAAAAACGCATCCTTCTGTGTCTACATTCTCTGCATATCCTGCATTGAGAAATATTTAGCAATGTAAAAAATTACAATCAGTGCCTCTTCTTATTAATTAATCTTTACTTCATATGTTATTCAGTGAAATCGATATTGCAAGTCTAGATTTTCTTGACATAGCTTAGGACACACAAAGCGCTTATTTTAAAATAGTGATAACATATCATGAAAAAAAAATCATTAAGTCAAAACAATGGAGTATTCTTAACAAACATGCAGATATTTCTTGGCCAAGATATTTTTTCTAAGATAGTATGAGATATTTTATATAGATGGAAGTACTGCTCATCAGTATCACTTTGCTTAATTATAAAAATGGGCCGATGAGTGATATTAGATTTGCAAAATAAAAAGTGACTTGCATCAGTTTTTGGGCTCTAAAATATTAATGTCGAAATAAGAACTTACAGTCTTATTTATATTAGAAGCAAAATAAGAGAAAATATTATTTCATTATATAAGTAAAAATGCCCAAAATAACCATGTTTAAAGCCACAGATAACATGTGTTTTATTAACATCTAATTATATTTTTGCTATTTCTCTTTAGAAAGATTTAGTTTGCTACTTTCTAAGGGAAAGCAAAATTTCTTCTAATTCAAAAATAATCATTGTGGTCCTTTTCAAGTAGGAAATAAACAAAACAGATAGGGCAATCCTAAATATATTGATCTAAAATTACTTAAATGTGAACTACTTTCAGACAAGGATATTTGCAATTTCAGTCAGCATTTGAGGAAATTCAATTTCTCAAGCATAGTATCTTTAATCCACAACCTTAGCAATAAGAATTTACCGACTAGACATCTAAAACATTTATTGAAAAAGTTAATCACATCGAATTTTGGTAGGGAAGGATACTGCCTAATACTATAAAGTGATTGTACTATGAATTTAGATTATTAATATTTAAAATCCATGCTTGTGCAGTTGATTAGCCTTTTAATCCTGAACACTTTAAAAGCCTAATACCAGTCAGTTACTTTGAAAGAAACTATATTGATTTCAATAGATCTTAATTCTAAGTTCATGCATTTAGGTTTACTGTCTTATTTTAGACTGCTATGACATTTATCGAAAATCCTTATAAACACAGCTATCAGATGTAGATCCTGTCAGATTCTAATACTTAACTACTTTAGTACGTTCAAAATATCAAGTATATTTAAAGCATCTCACTTGCAGCAATTATGCAATAACAATATACATATATATATATACTGTATATATAGCAGTATATTTCCTCTCTAGCAGATAAAGGAACTGAGGCTAATGCAACAGTATTTTTTTCTCAGAACACCAAGTTAGTTAATGGCTACGATCAATTTTGAATCGGGAAAATACTCTTACAGTATAATGGAGGGATAGAAAACAATTGAAGATAGTTAATTTTCCTTATATCCCAACCCCATTTACCTGAAGCACAGAGATAAAACCGATCCTGGCCTGAACACTCAATTTCGATGAACCCATATAAGTTTTGACCTAGAGTTCGGAATAGCTTCTTGTTGAGATCCTCCTTCAACAGTGATGACATTGCCTTGGTTTGTGTCACAATTCGGGATGTTCTTATTCCACTCCTTTTGCTTCTTCTCCGATGTGGATTGCTCCCAGAGATTAGAAAGTTAATTCTGCAAACCAAACCATCAAGCGACCAGGTTCCAGTTGTCCAGCTTGCTGGCTAGAGAATCAGCAGTAGCAGTCGCTCCATTCGGCGTCCGGTACCTCCAAAGTTCCTCTGCTCTGGCATAGCGTGTTAATGACCATAAATATCCGCTCCTGTGGGACTTAGCAGCCCCCTGGCTATCATGGGGCAAGAGCATTGTTAACCAAAGCAACACAAAAGCCCCATTCGCACCAACCACGTTTTGCTTCCCTAGCTGCCTGGAGGTATTGATTGAGAGGATTTTCCATTTAAAGACTATTGGCGGGAGACAGGAGCAGAAGTTACATCCACTTACACACTCTGCAGAACTGCCGCTTTTCCTGAACACTTAACTTTTCCCACAAGTGTACGTGCATCATTGCAGAGGAAAAGGGAAACCAGCCAATTCTGGCTCCAAAGCTTTGATATTAGATCTAGGTCTCCGCTTTTAGGCATCCAGGAAAAAAAATCTCTATCATCCAGGTTAAGAGTACTGTGGAAAGTAACCCTTTCCTGGCTAGTACTTTATCACAGTAATGTCAGTATTATTAATACTTCCCAATTCTGATAATTCATCTCCTTCAACACTATCTAGAATACAGTGCTCATCCCTCTGCAAAGACTTTATGATGTCTTCATTTATTCTACGCAGCCCTTGTTACTTTTCTATTTTATTTATTTGCTAGCTCTGTACCCGTGCTTCGCTATGAAACTATGTGACCGGGCTTAGTTTTTGGGCAGGAAAATAAGGGGGAAAAAATTGTGCCTCTGCCTACCAGCATCCATCGGTATTCATCTGGCTAGCATCCTGTCAGTGTGTGAGAGTTGAGGCTGTTTGGAAACTGAAACATGGAAACGGAAACAGTATTTGCTGTGTGAGCAAGAAGGAGACAGCAAGGAGCCTGGGCGTGGTTTAGCTCAACCATTCTGTACTAAAGCTGGTTGCTGCTGTGAAACTAAAACTGAAACTCTTGTCCCCTGCTTGTGTTTTGCATTTGGAACAGATTTCTTTTCAGGTGGGGAGGGGGAGTAGAACTCCTTAGCATCAGAGAGTGTTAATAATAATATAGGAAATAGTAATACTCTGGTGGTCATTTCGAAAAATCCTGTTAGTGAGCACCTAGAAGCCAAGAGGAAAATACATGCCAAATTTGAAGTTTGTAGGCTTTACGGTTCTGGAGATTTTGTGATGATGCGTGAGAGGTATTTCGCTTTTATATAGAGAGATAAAGTGTTCTTATATAAAACAATTCATCCCCTTGTTTAGGAGGGTGAAAAAGAAAAAAGGATCAGAAAGTATTAGACTAGCAAATTACTCAGCTACCCAATGTTTGGGCGGGGGGGGGGACAGGAAAAAGAATCCCCATACCTTGTTGATATTTAATAAATCATTCAATATCCATTATCAATATAATTAATTCATTTTGGTGCTCGTTAACTGATTTTTTTTTCTTATATTCACCTTACCTTTCAAACGCAATTAGTAGCATAATGCCATTAAAGCCTCTTTTTACAACTGATATTTAAATAAACTTTGTATTTTTTGTACCATATGAAATGTAAGTCAGCTAAAATACAAACCGTAAGTAGCTCTGTTTACATTTTCCATTCAGTGTACAAGAAATTCAACGGTAGTGTAACCACAGAGTCTTATCCATGTCTGTATGGGAACAATTCTCAATCAGTTCAGTAGATGCTATTATTCCTTTATAAGAATATACAGGTTTACAGCCAAGCTTGGAATTCCAAATAATTATTACAGAATAAGCATGCCATAGTCAGCGTCCTGTCAGTGTGTGAGAGTTGCAGTTTAGTTAGCTTATTAAAATATTGTTACAGGAGATGATTGACACTTTAAAAAAACCCTTTGAATTAAAAAAAAGATTCTCCGGCTATCTTTGAATTCATAATTCCAAATTCACACATACATGTACAATCTAAAATTGATCAACCACAATTTCGTTGCGAGAACTGTGCATAGGCTGTATAGTTAAGTTTTGAATTCAGCTTGTTATGTAACAGGATTAAAGGTAGTCCTCAATTTGCAACAGTTCATTAGGGGCCATTCAAAGTTCCACGGCCCTGAAAAGTGACTTATAATCGTTTTTCACACTTAAAACCGTTGCAACATCCCCATGGACACGTGATCAAAATTCAGATGCTTGACAAGAGACTCATATTCATGATAGTTGCAGTGTCCTGAGGTCATGTGATTCCCTTTTGCAATAAGGAGGAAAGTAGATTCCCTGAACAACTGTTACTCACTTAACAGCTGCGGTGATTCACTTAACAATGGTGGCAAGAAAAGTCATAAAGGGGCAAAGTTCACTTAACAACTGTCTCGATCAGCAACTGAAATTTTGGGCTCAATTGTGGTCATAAGTCAAGGACAACCTATAATTGGCATCTCTATGAAGTATGGGTAGATCTGTTATGTGATTGTCAACCCTCAACTATTAGGCAAAGTAGAAAAAAGAGAAACTAAGATTCTTCACTGGAAATTCACACCCAGGAACAATATTTAAAAAAAGAAAGTCTGAATGTCCTTTTTTTGTTTTTGTCTCATCTCTGCATGCTCATTTTATCACTTTCTCAACAAAAGGGGCGTATCTAAACCAATTAAACGTCAAGGTTCAAAGGAGCGTTGCAAATTATGCATAATGTTCCACTAAAAGAAGGAATGCCAATTAATTTTATTAAAATGAATACTGTGGGAAGAATAAATTTGTTCAAGGAAAGGAGGACCACGAAAACAGCACGGTCCATATCGTGCATATAGACAGGGATGGTTTTTTGTGAGAGTTTAAACTTATGTTCTTTAACTCTGACATATCTCTTTGAGGTTTTAACTATAGCGTTCCCTCAAAATGGCAGAAATCTGCATTCAGTTTTCAGTGATTTCCCTCAAAATAAGATTCATGGAACGGAAGAGTTCAAGGGACCACCATGATCACATAATGATCAAATAATCTAACCCACTGAAAAGGGCAGGAAAACTAATATAGTATAACCACGGGCCCAACTAACCATGTAGCAATGTTTCGGGAGAATCTCATCTGCCATCATCAGGCTTCTGTATAGAAGGCTTCTGTACAGAACGATTCTGCCGAAACGTTGCTACAACTTTAAAAGCACGACTACAATGACGTGGGAAAATACCCGAACAAAGCTGAATAGCATACATGTAAGTACCCGCGAAAACTTAAGAAAACAAATATATATATATATATATTTTATATATACATACATACGTGCATTTTGGGTTGGCCACTTGACACTCCTTCGCCTTCTCAACGTACTACTGTTTTAAGAGCTACCTAGGCTCAAGACAGCTTTTGTTTTTTTCCTCTTGGGCATGTTCAGATATGCGTGCAGGATAAGGTCAAGTTGGCAGCTACAATGGTGCAATCAAAGCTCCATTAGGTTTTCAGGTGTGTTACACAATAACAACACAGACCGTGCACTTCCTTTGCCATTAAGACACACAAAACAGGGACCCATATGTAGAGCTTCAACTGCATCCCAAGGCTGCCATCTTGACTTGTCTGGTCATCCATAAAGGAGAATATTTATAGCTCAGGGTTGAAAAGGACATAGAATAGAGTTGGAAAGGACCCTTAAAGTATGCTACCTCTGCTCAAGAAGGATACCTTATACCTTTTCAGATAAATGGTTGTCCGGTCTTTTTGAAAGCCTGCAATGATGGATATCCCACAACCTCCAAAGGCAAACTGTTCCATTGGTCGATTGCTCTCACCATTAGGAAATTTCTCCTTAGCTCCAAGTTGCTTCTCTTCTTATTTTCCACCCAATGTCCTACATATTATGAACACACATAGTTTCTTTTTTATTTTTCTTATATGTACTCATTTCATGTATTCATAACTATGTTTATTCTTATACCTATTATCTTGTAAGCGGCTGACAAATCAAATAAATAAATAAAATAAAAATAAAAATACATTTGTATATTGAACAGTCCCATTCCAGTCAAAAATTAATTTCCCCCACAACTGAAAAACCAGTAGGCCAGGGATGGGGAAACTTTTATGGCTCACTCAGGAATTCTGGGAGTTGAAGTCCATAAGTGATAAAAGAGCCAAGTTTCCCTACCTCTGATCTAGGTCAATAATCCCTCTATTAATAAGGGGTCCTTGGTGCTCTCTGAGTTTGGTTGCTGTCTTGCAGACGTTTCATTACCCAACTAGGTAACATCATCAG
>NW_020769320.1:17921007-17988986 GCF_900518735.1 Pseudonaja textilis | reverse complement strand
GGCGGCGGCAGCTCCAATGGCACTCCAAACGGCGGCGGCAGCTCCAATGGCACTCCAAGTGGCGGCAGCAGCTTCAAACAGCAGCGGCAACTTCAACAGCACTCCAAACGGCGGTGGCAGCTCCAACGGCACTCCAAATGGCAAGTCCCCCCACCCTTCCCCCCATTTTGCATGTTTTAAACTAGGCCTAAATTTGGGGGGAGGGGCTTAATTTGATTTTATGCCTAGAAAACATGCTGGGTCTTTCTATTGGTGGAGGCTGTATTGTTGGAGAAACACAGTATTAGGCAGCCATTTCTCTGGGATGCAGTAAGGTCTCTGTTCTTGGGCAAAGGGTTGGACTAGAAGATTTCCAAGAACCCTTCCAGCCGTGTGATTTTATGACCTTATAGTGTGCCATTATTTATTTCTTGAATGTAGTGGTCAAACCAAGGTAAACACAGACTTGAAACTAGCTGTGACTGCAACGCACACTTGGGTATTGTTCATATTCTCATGTCACTAGGGGAACTGTTTATTTACTGTAAATATTCTGAATAATGTTTACATTTTCTTTATGTAGCAAAACAAAGATTTTGAAAAACTTATACATCTGTTTCGTATATGTCCAAATGAAAGAACACTGAAGGACATTCTGCAGGTAAGAGATTAAAAAATAACTATGAAGAATTATTTGATTGATAATATTGAACACAATAATATGAAAAAAATGTGTAAACAATTCTTGCTTATACAAATACTAGCTCTGTACCCGTGCTTCGCTACGAAACTGTGTGATCGGGCTAAATTTTGGGGGAGGAAAATAAGGGAAAAAATTCTGCTTCTGCCTACCAGCATTCATCAGTATTCATCTGGCTAGTGTTCTATCAATGTGTGAGAGAATTGAGGGCTGTTTGGAAACTGAAACAATATTTGCTGTATGAGCAAGGAGGAGACAGCAAGGAACCTGGGTGTGGCTTAGCTCAACTGTTCTGTACTAAAGCTGGTTGCTGCTCCGAAACTGAAACTCCTCTGCTTGCGTTTTGCATTTGGAACAGATTTCTTTTCAGGTGGGAGGAGGAGTAGAACTCCTTAGCATCAGAGCGTGTTAATAATAATTATATAGGAAATACTAATGCTCTGATGGTCATTTCCAAAAATCCTTTCTTATGAGCACCAAGAAGCCAAGAGGAACATATGTGCCAAATCTGAAGTTTGTAGGCTTTACGTTCTGGAGATTTTGTGATGATGCATGAGTGGTATTTCACTTTTATATATATAGATTTGAATTCAGTCATCTGTTCTATGCATTCTGTCACCCTTTTTCCCAAGTGTCTCAAAAGGTAGTAACCATTATTGTATGTAAATGTTGAATCATATCACTCATTTATTAAATGAAACATCATGTACTTCCAATGATATCTGTGCTAAAATTTATCTTTTAAATTAATCCTTCCTTCCAAGAGGAAAGGATTGTTATGGGATTGGAGGGGGCTTTTTAATACCCAAGAAATATTATTTCTTCACAGTAAGCTGCATGTAAATAATTCGACCACTGCAGTGATAATTCTTAACTGATTTCTCTAACAACAAGAGTCTGTTGTTACAAATTTTTACAAATAATAGTACAGCATTATGGTAATGGATGTGAGAGGTCTTTTTAGTTCTTTCACCTCTTTTTCTATGCAGAGATCCAACAAATATATATGTTGTGTTGGCTACAACTTGCACAGCACATACTATATTACAAGAGAAATGCCTAGTTTTCCATTTGACAGAGAAATAGGAGGGGATATTTGACTTTAGAGAATCCTGTCTCTTATTTTGGAAGAAGATGTAATTAGGAAATCCTATGGCATTTGGGATACTATCCAACAAAACCTAGCTTTTGTAGTTTTAATATGCTATGTAATTACTTTCGGGTGCTACTATATAAAGACACATTCTGTTAACTCTATACAATAGACAGGCTTTCAGGTCTCATAGATTTTTTATTTAAGTGTTTCAATATAAAAGCTTTTCTGTAAAGCTGGTAAATATTGACAAGCATTTTATCTTTTAACATTACATTATGAAATGTAGCCTTACATATTGGGGCATTAACTGACAAGCTATGGTCTGTTTATATCAAAACCTATGCCAGAGATTTGTTTGACTCAATAAATATGTGATTTATAAATCATTATTACTTGAAACAGTGACAATATTAGCAAAGTAAAAATATCCATCAGCTAATAATTGGCCTTGCTAATGTAACTATTTGGATTTTGCCATTGGTAATTTGTCCATAGAAATCATTTTAAAGAAATACAGTAATGACTCCCTGATTGGGAGTTCCTTTACAATAAAAACCGCAACTGTCAAATTAGAAGTCTCTTTCTATAAAAACTTCTGAAAAGAAAATCTATAGTTGTCTTTTTTCATATCTATTCTCTTTACTTACTATATGTCATGAAATTCTGAATATGTTAGGGACTCAAGAAAAAAAAATATTTCCCTGATTTTTAATATGAAGTGAAATAGGACTTTAATTTGTTAAAAACATTGCTTTGGTTGCATTACAATAAACCTTCCTTAAGTTGCTGCGTCATAGTAGTGTCATAATTGCAAAAACTGTAATTTTCTACCTTCAGTCAAACTAGAATTAGAATATTTTATTAAATATATGGAATTTGCGGAATTCCAATTATCACACATCTGGATTGTGCTTCACAGTGGAGATTATATCTGATTTTTGCTATTTCTGCTTTATGGACACTTTAGAATTATCTCCGTTCAGTTCTCTTGTGTTTTTTATTATTAATTATAATTTATAAAGTATGCTGCTTATTTAAACTCTTCATTAGAAAATAATATCATCTTTCAACCTCCTGTATTTTAGAAACCATCTGCTTACAGGAGTGATATTGCCATCTTAAAAAGATAAATGAAAACCTTCAAGAAACAATATATATATATATAATTCAGCTTTGTTTGGGTATTTTCCCACGTCATTGTAGTTGTGCTTTTAAAGTTGTAGCAACGTTTCGGCAGAATCTCATCTGCCATCATCAGGCCTCTGGCAGATGAATTCTGCCGAAACGTTGCTACAACTTTAAAAGCATAACTACAATGACATGGGAAAATACCCGAAGAAAGCTGAATGCCATACATGTAAGTACCCGCGAAAACTTAAGAAAACATACATACATACATACATATATATATATGCTTTAATTGAATTTTTTCCAGAAGGCAACTGGACTGTCTGGATTTTCTTTGAAGATGATTCTTCAGAAGTTTCTTGGATGAGAAGCGAAACTTTTTCAAAGAAAAACCAGACGGTCCAGTTGCCTCTTGGAAAAAATACTTTTGGGACAACCATTACCTGCATAACTGAGAAGCTCCATAGCTTCAGTTGAAACTTGATTGAAATCTTGCATGATTTCAAGTGAAAACGACAAAATCTCATCAAATTATGAGCAGTATGGTGGTGTGTGTGTATGGTGTGTGTATGAAAATGCCCAAATGTCACATATGTTGTTGTTGTGTAGAAAGAAAATCTTTACACCACTGGTTATTGTAGTGGACGACAGATTAGGAATAGTTACCTGTCATGCCCTTGGTAGAGTCGGACTCTGAGGGAGAGGAGGAACAGCCGACAGGGAGTGGAAGTCTGGCTCCGGAGATTGTGGAGGAGGCTGGCGAAGGGCAGAGGCCGGTTGGGCAGTCAGAGGAAGAACCAGGCCCATCCCCTCTTCATCCTAGGACACGCAGGGAGGAACGGAGAAGGAAACAACTTGGCTTACGAGAGAGGAAGCAGCCATGATCCTCCTCATTGGTTGCAGTTGCGGAGACTAGTATATAAGAGAGATGATTACAACACAGCGTTGCCAGAAGCAAAGCGTGTTTTATTTTGGGCCGAAGTTATCTTGGTTGGCGTCCTTCCAAAAGACTGTGCCTTGTTATCTCCTGGAAGTTGGTAATTACTTATCCTGGTCCGTTGTGGAAATTTCATCCTTGTAGTTTGTTTGGTTTTTTATTTCACCTCTATCTGCTCATTAAATTCGGACTGTATTGCTTTCTTTGGAAGACTATTTTTGAGTACGTTTGATCTCCAACTGAGAATTATTGAACAGCGGGGCCAAGTTGGAGGCAATAAAAGGACATTTATTTACATTTTAGATTTTGTTACGTTTGTGTTACACTCTGGGTCATCACAGTTACCTTAGAAACACCCAAGTTATATTGAGGTAATGCAGAATAAGAATGGGATGCTACCGGTTCTATAGAACCGGTAGCTCCGAAGAGCAGCTGCCGCCGAACCAGTTCGCTGCAATGAGGTTCTGCTCTGCTGTTTGGCCCACCTGCCCACCCACCCGGGCTTTCCTACTCAACCTTTATCCTCTGTTTTTGAAACGCAGCTGCTTTACGCGGCACAGTAGAATACCGCGCGGCAGCTGCTGAAGGGAGACTGCAGGCATGCAGACGGTGAGGTGGAACGCCTTTGCGCCTGCGCAAACTCCTCTGCACCTGCGCAAAATGTGAGGACGCACGCAAAGCGCGCCCACCAAGCCACGCCTACCAAAATGGTGGCCAAATGGTTTGAATCCCATCCCTGATGCAGAGCCAGTTTCATGAACGGAATACGGTTGTGATATGTCAGCTTGTTATCTTACACTCATAATTCTATTTAAACATTGTTCCTTGGAATTGAATGTGCCATTTGGGATATGTCGCAGAGTGCTTGCTACTCCATTAAAGCAGACTTCCTCCAGACTCAGACAGTCTGAGAAAAGAGACGACAATTTAAAAGGACAGACATTGGTAAAGCTAGACACACGCAGGAACAAACAATTATTGCCGTGCATCCAAACTGCAGGATTATTTTTTAGCAGAAAGAATAAAAAGCACAAAGAACAGTTGCCTGTTTTTGTTTGTTTTTTACAAAGGTAGTCCTCTATTTACAATAGTTCATTTAGTGACTGTTCAAAGTTACAATGACAGCAAAAAACGACTTATGACCTTTTTTCACAGTTACAACCTTTGAAACATCCCCGTCATCATGTGATCAAAATTCAGGTGCTTGGCCACCGGTTCATATTTACGACCGTTGCTGTGTCTCAAGGGTCATGTGATCTCCTTTTGCAACCTTCGCACAAGCAAGGACAATGGGGGAAGCCAGATTCATTTCACAACCAGGTTACTAACTGATCAACTGCAGTGATTCGCTTCACAAGTGAATGGGGCAAGAAAGTTGGTAAAAACAAAGCTCACTTAACAAATGCCTCACTTAACAGAAATTTTGGGCTCAATTGTGGTCATAAGTCAAGGACTACCTATACTTTTTCATGATACCATCACCTGGGCGCAAAGGAGGCAATTGACGGTTAGGAAGACTGCTTTTGAGAGAAGAAACCAGAAGGGATACAGATCAGTGATGGGATTCAAACATTTTTACTACTGGTTCTGTGGGCGTGGTGTGGCT
This sequence comes from Pseudonaja textilis, assembly GCF_900518735.1. Next base: position 17,983,540 of record NW_020769320.1, on the reverse strand, counting down.
TGGTGGGCGTGGCTTGGTGGGCATGGCAGGGAAAGGTTACTGCAAGATCCCCATTCCCTCCCCACCCCACTAACCTGCTTTCCAGCTCTGTTCTCCTGTGCAGGGCAACAAAAGAAGACCCAGCCAATCAGCTGGGACTCGGGAGGCGGAGAATAGATGGGGGCGGAGCCAGTCAGAGGTGGCATTTGCCAGTTCTCTGAACTACTCAAAATTTCCGCTACCGGTTCTCTAGAACTTGTCAGAACCTGCTGAAGACCACCATCTGATACAGATGTTATATGTAGAATGGAAGATTACCTGGCTTCAAAATGAGTAATGGAAAATGAAGCTTTAGAAATTAATTTAGAAATTAATCTGGAGATAATAACCTTTGAAGGGGTCTTGGCAGAGAGACATGAAAAAAATAGAAGAGTTTGAATGATGGGAATTAATCTGGCCTTTCTTTTTCCCATTCAAATGAGTGGTTTGGGTTCCAGAATTGTTCATCTGGCAATATTCTGAAAGAGGAATTTGGTAGTACAAAACAGAAGCTCATTTCCTTATCCTACAGTTCCGTTTCCTTGTCGGGAAACAGAAAGCACTGGTATTTTCCCTGATTTTGGATGAGATCTGAGAGTAAATACTAACTTCACAGTTTCTGCCTAGAGTCACTGAGAGTTGGATGATGGCTTTGCAAATGATGGTCCATCGCACCGTCAGTCAGATAATCAGACTGGATTTGGCATTATTATCCGCCTATTGAGTCCTTCGCAAGGACCTGGGATAGGCAGATGTTGATGCTCTTTTACGGCAGGGATCCCCAACCCACAGGCTGTGTCCCACTACTGGGCCATGGCCTATTTGGAATTGGGCCGTGCTAATGGCAGGTTGGAGCACACGTGCGCAACTCAATTTGCAGGTGCGCATTGGCCCGTCACTCCTGCAAGGTCTGGGTTTACGTGCGCACCAACTCATCGCTTGTGCTGCCCAGTCCCCCTCCTCTCCCTGAACCAAGTCCCCAAGCCCCAAAGGTTGGGAACCGCTGGTTTATGGTGTTAAAAGTATCGTCACAGGATGCCAGCTGTTTGGAATAAAGTTATCTTTTGCAATTGACTGATGGTAATTTTGCCCATGCTGATGGTGTTCAAGTGATGCTCCAATTGTTTTGGGATTACACCCGATGTGCCTATTACTGTTGGTACTACCTTTTTTTTTTTTTTTACTTTTGCCACAGTTGTTCTGTCTATTTCTGTTTGCAGATTTTTGTATTTTGTGATCGTCTCCAGTTCCTTCTCTTCCACTCTGCTGTCTCCGGGTTATTATTATCATTCTGGAGTACTTAGAAATGTCACCATTATCAGGGTGTTTAATTTTTTTTTAAAAAAAAAAACATTGCTCCAGGGGTGGGATTCAAATTTTTTAACAACCGGTTCTGTGGGTATGGCTAGGTGGGCGTGGCCACGTGGGCACGGCCAGGTGACTGGGTGGGTGTGGCTTCTTCTTTTGCCTCCTGGGCCCCAGGGAAGCCTTCTGGGCGAAGCAGTGAGACAGCAAGGGGGATCCCGGCACAGCTGATCGTCAGAACAGCTGATCGTTGGGAGGGGTTAAAAAAAAGAAATACCTTAAGGAGTGACTGTGTGGGAGAGAACGCAGTCAGCGACGTCGGGCACGGGCACGATGCGCAACAAGGACTGACTGGGAGGGGCGGGGCGGGTGGAGAGGGGTGTGGCCAGCCAGGGGCATGATTTGCCGGTTCTCCGAACTGCGCAGAATCATAACAACCAGTTCTATAGAACCTGTTCGAACCGGTAGAATCCCACCTCTGCATTGCTCCCCTGTTACATTTTGAAAACGGTGAATTTTACATCTGCAAATTTTTAAGCGTTTGTCATTTAGTTCCTTAGGTGGAAAATAAAAATTCTTTACATTCCGTTGTAATAAATAACCACCGATTATTTAAAAGGGAGAACACAGACCTCTCCATTTGCCATGCACTGAGGAAGAAAAGAGGTAGCACAACAATGGGAATGGCTTAGTCTCAATTAGCCTCAATCAGGCGACAATATTGAGAACATTCAGATTTTGAAGATGTGCATAGTGATACGTTGCCTTGCCTTCAATACCCGTATTGCTTCTAAAATACGTTCTCCCCCTGCCCCCACAGATGCAATTGTGCTTAAAGACAAACCGAGCCTTTCACAGCTTCCCCAGCAATGCACAACAGAAGCTCTGCCAAGCTTTCATCTACCAAAAGTAAGTAAGATGCCTGGGTGTGATACTATTGGAAGCAAATGAGATCCACTCCACAAGCTCTCTTCAGAAAGCTGGGTCAGAAGGTGAACTTTTTTCAAGAAAGCTGAAATTTTTCCAATTAAATATTTATCGTTCTTTAGAAATGACCTGCCCCATTAAAATAAAATATTGACAAATGAAAGCTACATAATATTACTTTGATATTCCACGATTCAACAGCCGCCTTCTAATGGAGAGCTACTAGACTTTCAGTGACTAAGAAAAATACAACAGTATAGATGGCTGTTACTTTGAAAGATAATGTATAAAGCTCATTAAAGGTGACTATTGTTTTTTCCTAGCTGGCACTTTACAGCTTGTCTATAAAGTTTCCAACAGACCTTCGTTTAGTAGAGTGAACATTTTCAAGATGAGGACAAAACTCAGAAGAGATTCTTTAGCTAAGGTGCCAAGTTTCGTTTGCACTTTGCAAAATTCCACAGATGTATTTGTTGGCCCAGTCATCGGATGCTTCGAATACCCTTTAAAAATAAATGAATTCAAGCCCTTTTTAAAATTTGGCCTTTACTATTTTTTAAATGGATTTTCAAAAAATGCTTCAGGATTATTTTAGCAATGTAGCAGGACCCTGATTTTATAAATGGAAGGAAATATATTCTTTCCAAAGACTTAATTAATCCTCTTGATTAATGCTAGAAATGGACACTTTTTCAGATTAGAAGCAGAACATGTAATTTTCCTTAAAGAAGCTATGCTGAATATATATTTGAACAGATGGAAGTGACCGTGCTGAAATCAGATACATGACAATAGCAATAGTACTTAGACTTATATACCACTTCACCGTGCTTTTACAGCCTTCTCTTAGCTGTTTACAGAGTCAGCCTCACGCCCACAACAATCTAGATCCTCATTTTACCCACCTCGGAAGGATGGAAAGCTGAGTCAACTTTGAGCTGGTCAGAATCAAACTCCTGACCTGTTGGTAGTCGGCAGTCAGCAGAATTAACCTGCAATACTCTATTCTAACCACTGCACCACCATGGCTCTTCATAGAAAAGCAGTGAAGTTCAGGAATATTTTGTGTCGGATTACGCCATTTCTAAAATTGCAAAAAATATGATTTTCCACTTAATGAAGGAAAATCCCTTGTAAATATTACTGTAATATTGCCTGAATACAAGCAGAATTAATAACAGAGCAGTTATTTCGCTAGGATTCCCTGCACTGTATCCAATCAGAAGCAAGAAAAATCTTTGCAGAGAGATGCCAAAAAAAAAGATGCATTTAACATATCTCTGCATTCTTTCTAGCTTTTTACAAGTGTACTTAATGCCCTTTAAAAATCAAGGAGACTAAATCTACTTGATAAGGTTCTATAAGCAAATTAGTAAATCACCTGCAGAAAATTATCCAGATTGCATGCAGGAAGCAACGTGAAGCTATGCTTGTGATGAATAATGAATTTTGGGACAGCAAGAACAATTCCATATTGTCTTTTTCTGACTATAAATACAGATCTTTGCCTTTATTTTCTGCCTAGAAACATAAAGATTTTTTTTTAAATAGTAAATATAATTTAATTATATCAAACATCCATTGTTCCTCCCAAAGAGATGAAGCTGGTAGCACTTTTATATTACAACTTTGTGCTTAGAAAACATTTACCTGGGTGAGGGCTTCAGGTTGGCTTGACATGAATACTTGAACTACTTAAATGTACAGGGTGAGATTTTCTCTTATAGATATTCATGCTCATATTGCCAGTAAATCTTGTGTCCTAATGAGTGGCTTGATTTCTGTGCTTTGACCTAAAATATCATGAAGCAAATTTATTCAATATTATATCTATCCACATCAACTTTTCCAAGTGCCTGACTTGAAAAATGTCTGCTTCTAAACATATTACTGAATTTCATGAAGCAGTAGAATTAAGTAGATAGTTCGTCAATGATAAGAAACATACATTTTTATTCTGTCGGGCCATATTTCTAAAGATACAGTACTCAATTACTACCGAGTAAACCCAATGGAACTAAATAATATTTAGAACAAGTTTATAGGATTGTTCTATGATCATACAAAGAAGATATAAAAGTGCCAAATATTTAAAATATTTAAAAATAATTAATATTTGCATATTCCTAAATATTTATCATATACTCCATACAAGGATATCCCTTTTTAAAAATCAGTTGCTGATTGCATTCTAAATATTCTAGAAAATGACTTCTAAAATATTGTTCTTATAGGTACATAGCTGGAACAGTCATCATGAGACAAGGACATAAGGCAACTGAATGTTACTTATTGTTGTCTGGCAAACTGAAAATTATGATAACTGATGAAAATGGGATTTTTGCCCCTGAAACATTGTATGAACTGGAAGAAGAAGATTTCATAGGGGTAATGATTTCCCTCTTTATAAAATAAAATAATTTGTGCAGATGCCACTTCTCAGTGTAGAGAGTTAACATAAAGAAGAAATGTGTCAAGAATAATTTAAAACTTGAATAAAGGAAGTATGAACAACAATTGATTACTAGGGTTTTTAAATGTCTCTAATAAGTAATCCTATTTCTATGGCAGTGTAAATAGTTTTCAGGAACAAAAGAATGCCCGCCCTGAGAAAGGAATCAGCAGAATGAGACCTCTGATTTCCAACCCAGTAAAGTAAAGATGAAGGTTCCCCTTGCACATACATGCTAGTCATTTCGGGCTCTAGGGGGAGGTGCTCAGCTCCATTACAAAACTGAAGAACCTGGGCTGTCCAAAGACATCTCCCTGGTCATGTGGCCGGCATGAGTAAACGCCAAAGGTGCATGGAACGCTGTTCCCTTCCCACCAAAGTGGTCCCTATTTCTCTACTTGCATATTTACATGCTTTCAAACTGCTAGGTTGACAGAAGCTGGGACCAGTAACGGGAGCTCACTCCGTTACGCGGCACTAGGGATTCGAACCGCCAAACTGCCGACCTTTCTGACCAACAAGCTGAGCATCTTAACCACTGAGCCACCACATCCAACCCATTAAGGCAGACCAATAAGATATCATGGCCAACAGTACCAAAAGTTGCCAAGAGTTCACATTCCCATCATTCAGTCCCAACATAAATCTTTCAGGAGAATGACCAATGCCGCCTCTGGCCCCATCCAAGGGGCTTGGCTTGAACCCAGACCAAAAAGAATCTAAATAATTCATTTATATAGTACCGTGCAGCTGATCGGCCTCACCAACTCAGCAACCTTCTCCAAAGAAGAGACAATGGAAACAGAATGAAAAGAGTAATTTTGATATAACCGACTAGTATACTTTTGTACATTTTTCTTAGTAAATGTATAGAAAGGTAGACTAAAACTACTCTTGTTTTTCAAGGAAACCTGTCTGTTGACAAACATGAGACGTCCTGCTTCGGTTATTTGTAAATCTGATACCGAACTTCTTGTGATTGACAAAAAGGTATGGAATATAGATTTCTTTTCCCTACAAAATATTTTAAATTTGGCAGTGTTAATATTTGCTTGGAGAGATCTGTTCCAGCTGTGACATTGATGAACACAATATCACTTGCTAAATTCTGTTCTTGCTTAATCTATTTCCGAGATGCAGCAGCAACAGCGAAAATTTGTTTTGTAGCATGGTAAGGTCGAATGCATGAGTTAAAGCAAGGGTCTTCAAACTTGGCAAGTTTAAGACTTGTGGACTTCAACTCCCAGAATTCCTGAGTTAACATGACCAGAGGAGGAATTCTGAGAGTTGAAGTCCACAAGTCTTAAAGCTGTCAAGTTTGAAGACCCCCTGAGTTAAAGCATAAATTTTGGCAGACACTTTTCGTGCAACAGTTTAACTGGATGATGGATTATATGGGAAGGAAAGGAAACTAACTCTGTTTGTGATAATGCTAATCCTAGCAACATGGATTTTTATTTTTATTTTTTAAAAATTTTCTGCAGAAGAAAAGCATTAAAATAGCAGGAAGTGCTAACCTACCAGCTGCACCTTCAGCAGTTGAACAGAACAGCAAAATAGATAACTGTCTTCAGTCTTTAACTTGCTGGCTGAATATAAAGACAGTTCCATAAACTCTACAAAGGCTTCCATACAAAGTTTCTTTATTGGATTGTAATAGGTGTCCTCAAGGTATAACTCACAGTTACGCTGAGATTCATCTAATGTCTAATCTTTGCATAGTCATCTTGGTAGTGTGAAACTATAGTTATCTTCATCCCATAACGACGGAGCGAAGGGAAAGACACCAGCACAATGCTGAGGTCCAAGCAAGAATAAAGGAAATCCAACCAAGGGTCAATACAGTGACCAATCAGGATTACAGATGTGACCACATGACATGAACTACATTTCCCATGAGGCATGAACTACTTTTACCATGAGGCATTCCCTTAAGGGGACAGGTCCCAATTCTCAATCAACTATATACTGTCTGAACAGCACAAACTGTATATCAGTCTCTTCGTTTAGAACTAGGTGCAACATAAAGGTTCGTCAGATCGACAGGGAAGAAGAGATCGCCATATCACAGGGCTATGATGGAGTACTGTGTTGATACAATGCAAGGAAAAGAAATATGCACCAACGTTTTCAGAAATAGGATGAAATTCCCACAGGCAGGCCCCTTGGAAATTTCCAGAATATGTATCCTGCCAAGGGACAGAGTCCAGATCAAGCATCAACTGATTTCCCAGAGCCTCCCTCACTCTGGTAACTGATACATCTGTCTTTGAAGGAAGCTAACTCTATAAACACCCAAAGTGAAAAGGCAGAATGTGTGATATTAATTACATTAATTAATTATTTAAAGCAGTGTCCTCATTTGTGCTTTCACGGCAGTCCTGTGGAAGAAGCATCTGCCTTGTTGATGGTGCCTATTGAAGACTTGCCCTTGTATTTTAGTCTTTAGGTTTTCTGTGTTTCATATTCAAAGAATCAAGTGGGCGCCTCTTGAGTCCAAGGTGTGGTTCTGACCCACACTCTTTCCCGACAAATCAAACTCAATCCAAAGGGTACAGAAACCTTTTAATGCTTCTGCAAAATAATTAGCTGTGATAAACACAAGCCTTGCCAAACTGTGTGAGACTGCCAAAAGATAACAGACAAGAAATAATTTGCAATATAAGAATCTTCAAATACAAACTCAGGATACTGGAATGTCCACGAGGCTGGAGTTTCAAAACGCCTTTGCCTTCTGCAAAGAATGTTCCTTTCACAGCTGGCTTTTATCTTCTTGAAGGAGGGGCCATTACCTTGTAGCCTTACTCCCGAGTTGCCCGTGCTGTTGTAGTTGCTCTTTCCTGTGAGCAATCCTGCACACACGTGCACTTGGCACAGGCTCCTTGGGAACCTCCTCATCGCTGCTGCCAGCCCCCACAATCTCTGAAGGCAGCAGTCCACTCCCTAATGGTCCTGGCCCCTCATCTGAATCCTTGCTCTCCTAAGCCGTCCACACCTGCTGCCGGCTAACCTCAACAGGTGTTAAACATAAGGTGGTACGGCATAAATTTAAGCTATGTTGGTAAGTGCCTTGTACACTTTACATGTTCCAGGCAATAACGGACATTCCCCGTAACACTATCATCACATCAACATTTTCCTCCTGTATGAATATTCATAACTATAACAGCAGTACCTGTTACAGGTGAATGAATTATCAGTTACAATTGTCCTTGAACAGCAAGGCTGAAGAAGAGAATCCTACGAGATTTTAGTTATAAGATAGAAAAGATACTTGTGGTATTTTACATTTCCGTCAACACTCTAATCTTTAGCAATTCATGTTTTTCCTCTCAGTGTTATAAGTTTAAGATTAACTGCTGTAATAAAAATATATTTCTAATTCATTAGCTATATTTGTAGATTTTCTAATATCTTGTTTAAAGTTATGTTAACATGGTAAAGCATATGATAGGGAAATCAACCTTCCTCGATTTTTTTTTCATTTGTACTTTGTTGCTTAGCATAATCAACATAGACTTTATTTCTGTCATTCCTACCAACACGAAGATCTGAACTGGAATAATTTAGAAACTATTTCATCAATTTTTGAAGGACAGATTTTAAAATAACAGTGAAAGTGACAATTTACTTCATTGCATAACCAGCTTGCAAATGTTTATAGTGTACTCCGTTACAGTAATCCACAAAGCTTTTATATCGCTAATGTGTTTTTATTTAGCAGTTGTGGCCTAGATTGTTGACACATTAGGGAAGAATTTGACATGTGCAGATTCAATTTAATTAAACAACACTTTTGCAGAAGTTATATTGAGCTGTCTGTATAGTAAAGATTTCTTGACATGGCAGTAAAAATATTCCTCTGGTCTAAATTATAGATCTGTGTAATACTGTAATATGTTTTTATGTTTGTTATGTTGTAATAAGACATTGAAAAAGCTCATTGAGAGAAAATAAGAGTTGGATTTTCTTCCTCTAGTCTTTAATTCTATTCTGGTCTAGATCCAAAATGCATTTTAATATACTAGAAGTGAAAGTTGATGGTTTCTCTTTTGCACATGGGTACATTTATAATCCATTAGCTTGCCATATTGTTCATATATTTCTATAATGATTCTCATTAGAGAACGTTGTGCAGCGGTGCAAATGGGAATGGCAAAAGAACATTACACTTTAATGCTTTAATAATCCCTTAAAACAACACAAATATATTTATCATTCAACCTCAGCATTTATGGAAGAATTTTCTTGTGAGAATAACAGCCTGGAAGCTCTGAGATAAACTTTGAAAGGCTCTTCATTTTCGCTGATGTGCTTTCTTGACTCATAATCAGGAGATAGCCAGATGTTTCATGCAGTTGTGTGTTGATTTGTTGATAAGTTTGTCCATCAAATTGAAAGTAAGTGCTTAGGCAGAAGGTGGATAAGATTCATGATCCTGGGTGTTTCAATCTTTGTGCATTTGGTTCAGTATGTGTATCCTGTGGAGCAATATCGTCATAAATTCTTTGGCTAATTCTGGATCTATCGACGTGAAAAGGGCTGTGACATCAAATGAGACCATGATTTCATCCTCACCTATTGTCACGTCGTTGACTTTCTGACCATCCTAGGCCAAGCCAAGTCCAAAAAACGGCGGGAAATTCCTGGAACTCTGGCATTTCTGACAAATTGGCCATCACTAGAAACATATAGACATAAACAACATCTACATAAGGTACAACAGAGACAATCCACAAGCCAAAAAAGGATCAAAAAGACCAAGACACCTCCCCACCAGCAATCAACACCCGGAGGATCATAGATTAACATTTGATTAACATCAGACCAACTGTAGGAAGAAATATCCATCTGGTTCAGTTCCAAGCCAGGAGGAAGGCATTGGAAATAAAATGGAGGCTGGAGGCTGATTGGAAAGAGGGTCCATTTATTGATGAAGCAACAGCACCAGGGTTGGTGGTTCTGGACTGCTCACAAAATGGAGTTGAGAGTGGGGGTGGGGTTTATACCTTTTCTGGGCTTTGTATTTGAGCTTCCTGCTCTTGATGGTCATTTCAAAAAATCCTTTCTTAGTGAACACCTAGAAGCCAAGAGGAACATACATGCCAAATTTCAAGTTTGTAGGCTTTATGATTCTGGAGATTTTGTGATGATGCATGAGTTGTATTTCACTTTTATATATAGATAGATAGATTGGTGCTTCAAAAACAGCAGTAATAATGGTTTCAGGCCTAATTGTTCCTGTGCAAGAACATGTCCTTTTATATTCTATTGGCTGTTGTCAGATTTCTATGGGGTCATGTAGGGGTCATAGCGGGCTCTATAGGCAAAACAGAACATGCAAATCCTAGGTACTTGTCTGAGCTAATCTGGCTTATTGTTTATCTGAGCTCCCAGGTGAAATTTGGACTGCTCTGGGGTGCTGTTCTGAAAGAGTGTTGGGCAAAATCCTTTCTTAGTGATCACCTAGAAGCCAAGAGGAACATAGGTGCCAAATTTCAAGTTTGTAGGCTTTACGGTTCTGGAGATTTTGTGATGATGCATGAGTGCTATTTCACTTTTATATATATAGATTGGTGCTTCAAAAACAGCAGTAATAATGGTTTCAGACCAATTGCTCTGAAACCATTATTACTGCTGTTTTGGGTTTTTGATTCAGGCTCTGGAATGTGAGGAAATCGTGTGATTTAAGGTATTTTAAGTGTTTAATTCTCAGAAGAAACAACCACATTAAGCAGGCGAAAAAGACTTATGAAAGAAAAATAAAATAAATCACACTTTGCAGCATGGCCTGTGTTGAAATAAATAAATACAGAATGAAAGTGTTAATAGTTTAAAATTTCTCTTACATTTTTAATACATTCTAGCTTTGGTAGCTGAATATATAATAAACGAAGATACAAAAGGATGAGTCATCAGGCTGATAATACTGCCAGCATCAGTCATTAACTTTAAATATTTATGTTTTTTCCATGATAAAAGTTGTGACATGCACTTTAAAGAGCGGAGCAGATTCTCCCTGTTCAAGGCGAGGCAAATTGATAAGAGGTGGAAATATTCTTTCCGTAGTTGTTTCTAAATCCCCATTCCTTCCCACTCCACTAACCTGCTTTCCAGCTCTGTTCTCCTATGCAGGGCAACAAAAGAAGACCCAGCCAATCAGGTAGGACTCAGGAGGCAGAGAATAGATGGGGGTGGGGCCAGTCAGAGGTGGGATTTGCTGGTTCTTCGAACCACTCAAAATTTCCGCTACCGGTTCTCCAAAACTGGTCAGAACCTGCTGAATACCCACCTCTGGGTGGTAGAATTCACACATAGCGATCACGACAAATGGAAGAAAGAGCTGGCAACTACAATCTATGCCATGGTGAAGAGGACGATTGTGAAGCACAAAATAGCCGGTTATAAACGGACTTGTTGTTTCTTCTTCATTTAACAGGTTTTTGAATGTGCTCTTGCCAACATAAGGTATGAACAATACCACGCGACTTGCTGCTTCTTAAGGTAACCGCTTTTTTTTTTTAATGTGTGCTTTAGATAAGAGGTGAACAGCCACAGACTTATAAAAGCAGCTTCATTGTTTGACAAAATCTTTGAGATTAAGCATTCAGGCTAGATTGCAGTAAATCCCTTTGCATTCTGTGAGTCTTATGAACAGAACAGGCGCATTGGGTGGGCACAAATCTTAATTTCAGATAGTTTAGATCCTATGTAATAATATATCAGTCTCAGAACGCAGAAATATAAAATAAGAATCATTGAAAATAAAGCAGAGACAATAAAAAAACTGAACCATGTAATAATAGAAACAGTGGCGGGATTCAAAATTTTTTACTACCTGTTCTGTGGGCGTGGCTTGGTGGGCGTGGCTTGGTGGGCATGGCAGGGGAAGGTTACTTCAAAATCCCCATTCCCTCCCCACCCCACTAACCTGCTTTCCAGCTCCATTCTCCTGTGCAGGGCAACCAAAGAAGACCCAGCCAATCATCTGGGACTCGGGAGGCGGAGTACAGATGGGGGCTGGGCCAGTCTCCGAACTACTCAAAATTTCCGCTATTGGTTCTCCAGAACTGGTCAGAACCGGCTGAATACTCACCTCTGAATAGGAAGCATAAGCTTGCTTTAGCTTAGTACAATTTCTGACATTTGGATTGTATTTGGAAGGCAGACTCCGCAAAATCCAGGGAAAAAACTGAAAATGTCTTCCTTGCCATAAATCGCCTTTTCTTAAACTGTCCTTTAAATTATACAGTTTGCAAAAAACACTGGCAGGCTGATGGTTATTTTGGGCACTGTAGGGACATAACAATCATCCTCTTTACTTTTCACTCCTCCTGTGGAGTAAGCATCATGCAATGGCTGGATAGAAACTTCAGGCCCCATGTAATTGTCCTTCTTAAAGGAAAAATGGTACTTGTAACCTTACCCTCCACTGAAAAAGATCCTTAGGATTTATACCAGGCACTGGGATGTTTACCCCGATGGCATTTCATGTGCTTTGCGCATGGATTCTCTCTACAGAGAAGACTCTTAGGAAAGGACTCACAATCCCTGTCTTATGTTCTGGAAATTCAGACCCGCTCCCTGAGAAATGCTGGTTGAATAATGAAATCAAATCATACCAGGTGGTAAAAATCTGGCAACTGGATAGGAGAGTGCAGATGGAAAGAAAATCTTACCGTTCCAATAAACGAAGTCCTAACTTAACAAACTACAGTTGAGACCAGCGATTCAGTAGTTAAGCCAAGTGACCACTTGGTTCTCCCGCTTGAGAAGGACTAGATGACTTCCAAGGTTTCTTCCAGGTCTATTCTAGCTATACCCATTCCATTCCCTACTCTACTCTACCCTACCCAAAATTCTATTCTATTCCCATTCTTTTTCTCTATTCTGTTCTATCTTAGTCTTTCATTCCATTCCCTACTCTACTCTACTTTCTATGCTATTCTATTGTATATTCTATGCTATGCTATGCTATGCTATGCTATGCTATGCTTTTCTATGCTATTCTATTTTATTCCCATTCTTTTTCTCTATTCTGTTCTATTTTAGTCTTTCATTCCATTCCCTACTCTACTCTACTCTACTTTCTATTCTATTCTATCCTATTCTATTCTATTCTATTCCCATTCTTTTTCTCTGTTCTATTTTAGTCTATTTTCATTCCATTCCCTACTCTACACTACTTTCTATTCTATTCTATTTTATTCCCATTCTTTTTCTCTATTCTATTCTACTGTATTTTAGTCTATTTTCATTCCATTCCCTACTCTATATTCTATTCTATTCTATTCTATTCTATTCTATTCTATTCTATTCTATTCTATTCTATTCTATTCCATTCCATTCTATTCTATTCCCATTCTTTTTCTCTATTCTAGTCTAGTCTAGTCTATTTTCATTCCATTCCATTCCCTACTCTACTTCCTATTCTATTCTATGCTATTCTATGTTATTCTGTTCTGTTCTATTTTAGTCTATTCTCATTTCATTCTCCCCTCCCTTCCCTTCCCCTCCCCACCCTACTCTACTCTCCTCTAACAATAAGTGCAACCACAACTGTGCACATGATCGTACTCCAGCTTTCCTTTGCTTTATAGTCCTGCAAGGGTCAATAAACACAAGGATTGTTTACAAAGTTACTTTTTCATCCCCATTCTCATGCAAGGGGTCACTAAACATGGCAGTCGCTAAATGCGTACCACCTGAACTGCATGCAGCAGGGGTGTCAAACTCGCGGCATCACAGCAGCGTCATGTGACGTATTGGGACATTTCCCCCTCTTCGCTAAACCAGGCGGGGCGGGGCCAGCACGTGATGCATCCGGCCCACAGGCCGCGAGCTTTGAGACCGCTGGCATAAAGCGTCTCTGTTAGTTTGCTTGTGAATTGTAGAGATTGTTTACTGCCAGTTTTGTTAAAATAATTTCCGCTTCCAGTCTTTCCTGGAGAAAAGAGCAATGTATTAACAGAAAAAAAAATTGAAAGGGATAAAATTGGATTCTGTGCATCTGTTCTAAACATAATAGGTGTTAAGTGATTTCAAAAAGGAAAGCAGATCTTTGGCTTCACCTAGGAGTGATCAGTTATTCTGCCCTTGGATGTTTGCAACACCATGTCAAACTTAAAGCTCTTTTGCAGAACAGACATTACTCTTCAGATCTGTTTAATATTTCATACATATCTTGGGTTATTTTTGCTTCAAGGCTTAAAACCCATAATTAATATATGCATTTAGCTGTAAGGTATCTCAAATATCCTTACATCTAACAGCGGCACTGACAAATGCATAATGAGATCATTCTTATTCAAATGTTTACTAAAGATACATACTTTATAAGTCTGGTATCCAAAGTTCTTCACATAGTTCCCCATATTAATGAACACAAGATATTAGAAGCTTTCCACTTCGTTTAGGCTGGTATACCTGTGAAATACAAAGATGGCCAAGCTGTAATTTTCATCAGAGATAGGCGGGGGCAGAGGGAATGTCAGGAAGACGATAGCTAGTGGAGTGTTATTTCCATGTTGTGGTTCGCCGGCAGCAGGTGCAGACAGCTGAGGTCTCAGAGAGCGAGGACTTGGATGAGGGACCTGCGTGTGATGTAGGGATGGGGCCAGGACCATCAGGGAGTGGAATTCTACCTTCAGGGATTGTGAAGGCTGGCAGCAGTGATGAAGAGGTTCCCGAGGAGCCTGTGCCCAGTGCGCATGTGCTCAGGGCTGCTCAAAGGGAAGAGCAGCTGCAGCAGCACGGGCGACTTGGGAGTAAGACTGGAAAGTAATGGCCCCTCCCTGAGAAGATAAAAGCCAGCTGAGAAACTGCACTTCTTTGCAGAAGGCAAAGAAGTTTGATACTCAAGGCCTGGTGGACGTTAGAATATCTGAGTTGGTATTTGGAGACTCTTTGATTTATTGTTTAGGGACTTTATCTGTTGTTCTTGGCAGCCTTGCAAAAACTTGGCAAGGCTCTTTCTTGTCGGAGCTAATTAGTCGGGAGCAGCCTTTTATCTGGGAAGAAACAGGATTCGTAAATGAAACAGGAAAAGGTTGTGCTGTTACCTGTGTCTTGTGTTTACTCTCTTGGAACCAGGTTTGGGTCAGAACATTCCTTATTCGATCATTGTTACTAAATACAACAGACACCTTTTATTAAATACACCTTTTATTGTTCACAGATTATACCCCACAATCGGCCCATTCCACAATATCTGCCACAATTCTGTCGAAGTGAAACAGATCAGGCCATTGGCCCAAAATATTGAGCTGTATTATCGATACTAATCAGCAGCAACTTTCCCAAGATTTTAGACTGATTCTTTTTTCAGGGTATTTCTGGAGATGCTAGAAATTGAACCTGGGCCTTTTTTTACTTTACTTTACTTTACTTTATTGTCATTGCACCTCGTACAACAAAATCAAACACCATCTTCAGTGTACATTATGTCTATGAAAATAAGCACGAACACACATCCTTCACACTCCACACATTGAACCAAAAAACCCCGACACCACACCAACACTGCACTATACCGTAGAATTCAACAGAGCTACTGCCTTGGGATAGAAGCTGTTTTTCAACCTATTTGGCCTGGTTTTTATTATCTGTCTGCCAGATGGTAATAGTTCCAAAAAAAAAAAGGTGCCCAGGATGAGATGGATCTTTAAGAATGTTTTGAACTTTCTTAAGGCAACAGGAGCTATAAAGCTCTTCCAAAGCGGGGAGAGGGCAACCCATGATCCCCTGAGCAATGACGTGAACCTTCTGGAGTGCTGTCCTATCTGCCCCTGTGCAATTGGCAAACCATATCCAGGTTCAGTAATTTAAAATATTCTCTTATGGTGCAGCGGTTTTGGCACACATAGTGTGTTTTCTGGCAACAAACCATAAATCGGTATTTCAAGTTTAGTAGATCACTGATTTCAAAAACTTAAGCACAGTCTGGCCTGGTTATAATCTACATGGAAAACTACCAGGGCTGTAGGCTAAACCATAAATTTATAATAAGGGATAATTATTATAAACAATTATGATAATTATAGCGGTTAAGTGAATGAATCTCGTTTCCCTGTTTGACTTTGCTTGCCAGAAGGTCGCAAATGGTGACCTCACACGACTTCAAGACACTGCACCTGTCATAAATATGAGTCAGTTGCCAAATGTCTGAATTTTGATCACATGACCATGGGGATACGGTAAAACATTTTCATAGGTCACTTTTTTCAGGGCCATTGTAACTTTGAATGATCACTCAACGAGCTGCTGTAAATTGGGATTTATCTGTATTGTCTAATTTTCTTAAGATACACAAAGAACACAGCAATAATGTTAAAAAAAAAAGCAAAACAAAGGTTAGATACATTTCAAAGTGTGAATTATAATGCTGTTTTAAAGAGACTGGTCTTGACTTTTTGGAAAGGTAGGAAATACAATGTCTGTATGGATTTCAGAGGACAGCATGGTGTTTGAGAAAGGATTAATCAACCCAGGAGGGAATGCCCAAAGCATTCTTTTTGAGTTAATTGAGATAGGAAGGTTTTCTGTGTAGGACCTAACTCTAGTCTTATAAGCCAGGGGTCCCCAACCACCGGTCCGGGGACCGGTACCGGTCCGTGGAACAATTTCTACCAGTACCTTGGAATTATATCCAGGTACAGATGGGTAAGCAGTATACAGTGCCCAAAATATACTGTAGCGCTACTGTATTTGTTCTCATAGATCACCCTGATGGGCTGCTGCATTTTGCATCTGCTGAAGTTTCCCAGAACTTTTTAATGAGAGCCCCAAGTAAAGCACGTGCAATCCAGTTTTGAAGTAACAAGCATGAGTGATTCTCACGAAACTTTCCTCTTCTAAGAAGGTCCACCAAACTGATGGGGTCAACCACAAGGGGATAAAACCTTTGCCAGCCCTGACCTCCACCCAGTGGTGGTATGCTACCAGTTCACACCGGTTCACCCAAACCAGGAGTAAAAAAAAAAAAAAAGGCTCCGAGGATCAGCTGAGAGGAGATTGAGAGATTGAGAAATTGAGATTGTCTTCTCAGCTGATTGAGAAATTGAAATTGAGATAGTCCTCTCAGTTGATTGGCGCTGCAGGCCTCAGCTGGTGTGTGAAAAGCTGCGCATGGCTATTAGGTAGTGCGCATGTCACAATAGTGCGCATGTCACCTGCGCGATCACAGAACCAGTAGTGGAACAGGTAGGATCCCATTGCTGCCTCCGCCTTCTCAGAAGTTCTACAAGATCAAATGCTAACTGAAAAAATGGAAATATTTTTCCTTTTATGGCAGTTTAATTACATTTGAGAACTTGGGGGCAACTGAGAACCAGCCAGGTTCTGCGTATACCATTACTCTCTCTTGCTGAAATTCAGTTTTATTCTGTTTTATCCTATCCAAAGCCTTAAAGCTTCTTAAAAACAGAAAACTTTCAGGAATTTAATGTTCAGTTTCTCTCTCTCTCTGAAGCCTAATTGTTTTCTTCATTACACGCCTGTCCGCTAGAGGGCATTAGATACCACTTTATAAAACCATGTTTATCTAGAAGAGGAAAGAATAGACTCAAAGGATCTAAATAATGCAGAGATCTAAAGTTACTGGAAAACAAATTCTGATTGAACATTAAAAAACAAAATGCTTTCTAACAGCTAGTAAAGAATAGAATTCTTCATTCTCCAAGTGAGATTAGATAACCATGTCTCCAATGTATAAACTCCCCAGTTCATAAACTCTTAGCATACATACAAGCAACATAATATTCATAGCGCAGGGTTAACTCCACAGCTAATAAAAGATTCTACAAACTATTAAGTTAAATTGGATAACACTTACAGTTGAGTAAAGAGCTGCTTTCCATAACCTTAAAGTTATGGAAAGCAGCTTAACAGAAACATATTTTGTAATCATTCATGGTCTAGAATTTTTGCATCAGACCTGCCAGCATTTAAACCTCTGTTGGAAGAAATATCCTTCTGGGTTCAGTTCCAAGTGGGGGAAAAAAACACTGGAAACATGGAGGCTGTTTGGAAAGATGGTTTAATGGTGGACAGGACCACATGGCTTGGAGCTCCAAAGTGAAAAGGACAATCACATGCTTCAAGAGGTTGGGTGAAGGAAAAGAAGGGAAGAGATGCTGAGAGTGTGATTGTTTTATACTCTCTGTTGGAATTTGAATTTGAGCTTGTATTCTGATTGGTTGTCAGACTCCCATGGGGCCATGCAGGGGCAACTCTGTAGGCTGTCCTGAATCCCAGGCTTGGTTGAGCCTTGCTGGATGATGATGTAATGAAAGGGCTTTGGGCAATTCCTATTATAGCTCTACCTGGAGTTGTTCTTTGTTATGTAAAATAGACTGGCCCAGGCCAGAGGAATGGTCCATTAGCAAAAAAAGGGGGGGGCTGAGTTTCAGCCTTTTTGAGTTTCTACTTTTCTTTTAAAAGAAAATATTCTGCTTTTTTAGTATACTCTAAAATATTTCATTTTCCTAGGAGAGGGGTGGGTTTTAACTTCCAACACCTCTAAATAGAAATGATCCTTGGTTCCATTTGTTGAGAAAGGTATCATTTTATTAGAAGTCAAGCGTATCACAGTAATGCAGAGCTGGAACTGACCATTGCGTGCCAAAATCTCTAAGTCCAACTTTTCCCTTCCTTAGTACCTCCCATTGCTGATCCACACCCCATGATGAATCAGGTTCACAGAAACTCAGCCCGCACTTGTAATAGACATGTTTTGCATAAATTAGATGATAAAATGAGCACATTGCCTTGGATTAAGTATGAGAATTTATAAACTATGTTGGATGAAACTTAAGAGACCTACAGTCAGGGGTGGGATTCTACCAGTTCGCACCTATTCGCTATGTTAACATTCTAAGCAGTTTGGAGAACTGGTTGTTAGAAGAAATTACTGGCCTAATCCTGTAAGGAAGGCAGGAAGGAAACATTCTGGTGTTGCTTACAGAAACTGCCTCTCCGTTAACCCTTATTACATTCTTGGCAGGACTAGACTTCCTGTCTCAGGAACCTCTCTGGAGTTTTTCCCCCCTCCTTTGATGGTACTTTGCTTGTGTGGAGTGACCATTCAAAATTACAATGGCACTGAAAAAGTGACTTATGACCATTTTTCACACTTATGACTGTTGCAGCATCCCCACAGTCATGAGAGGCCAGGCGAGGAGATGAGTGCCTCGATGTGAGTGATATTGAGTTGGCCATGCCCAGCTAATAACATGACCACCAAGCCATGTCCACCCAGTCACATGACCACCAAGCCACACCCACCACCTAAGCCACGCCCACAGAACCAGTTGTTAAAATGTTTGAATCCCACCCCTGCCTACAATGGCCAGTCAGACATGTTGCAGAAGATGAGTATTTAGTAGTTTCCCACTAAATGTGTTTATTGGAGATAATATACAATATAGCTGTCTTGATTTGTACTTTTACGAAGGCTTAGTGTGTAGCGACTCCTACATATTTCTGAAATACTAACGAAGACGTATTGGAAAAATGTGGTAGCCAAGCATTTAACCCAATAATTTGTGATACTTACTCTTCCTCTGTTGTGGTTCGCCGGCAGCCTGTGCAGACGGCAGCTAAATCGGACAGTGGGGAAGAACGGAGACCAGTCAGGGAGACTGGGGAGGACTTGGATGAGGGTCCTGTGTCCGATGCAGAGGTGGGGCCAGGACCACCTGGGAGGGGTGCTGACTCCAGAGCCTCCAGAATCTGACAGCAGGAAGGCAGAGGAACAAGGGGAGCCTGTTCCTAGTGCGCAGAGCTGCTAGAAGGCAAGAGCAGCTGAGACGAAAGGGGCAACTTGGGAATAAGGCTGGGAGGTGATTGCCCCTCCCATAAGATATAAAGGAGGTGCAAAGGTAGAGAAATCTTTGCAGGAAGCAAAGTCATTCACCTATTTGGATTAAGCCTTGAAGCTCTATGTAGACTTTATACTTTGGTTGGGTTTTTTTTTCCAGTTCATTTGGCCCTTTAGGTGTTGGCAGCAATTCAAAGGAGAAAAAGGTGGGTGCTTATCTCGAGGGACAATTTGGGACTCATTAAGGACTGGGAATGAACATAATTCCCAGCATTGAAATAAAACAAGAGTTGTTTGCCCTAATCATGTGTTTAATGACAATCTCAGGAAGCCTTGGTCAGAACATCATCTTCCTAAAATCCTGCATTTATCACCATATCAATGTACATTCTTAACCAGCAGATGTCAATATATAGTATTATCTTGTTATTTAAAATTAATTACATTGAGTCGTGTAATCCATTGATAATAGCTAAGATGCAGTGAGACAACCTCGGATGGTTAAAGCACTGTAGGCCTCAGCCCAACTAAAAATTCAGATTAGATCAAAAAGTATCCTGAAGCAAGACACTCTCAGAGGAGTGAGTGATCTCACCAAGAACTAAGATTTGAATAACTAGAGCCGTGATGGCGAATCTATAGCAGGTATGCCAGAGGGAGCATGCAGAGCCACTTGTGCGGGCACGTGAGCCCCAGCCAAACTTACCTGCACTGCGCTGCACAGGTGCACACCTCTCCACTGATTTTTTGGCCTGTTTGAGGCCTTTTTCGCCTTCCTGGGGGCTCGAAGGAAGCCTCTGCAGCCTTGGGAGGCCAAAAATAGGCCTTCCGGAAATACCGGAAATGCTGAAACGGGCCCGTTTTTCGGCCTCCCAAGGCTGCAGTGGCTTCCCTCGAGCCCCAGAAACAGCCTCAAATGGGCAAAAACAAGGCGAAAACAGCCTCAAATGGGCAAACAAAAATCAGCTGGGAGGCGCGGGGGGGGCAGGGCACATTGCATTGTGGGTGCTGGCCTGCACGCCCACGCGCTTTTGGCACACCACAACAAAAAGGTTCACCATCACTGAACTAAAGAGTCATCAAAGCTTCTTGCTACCAAATGTAGGTTTGCTTTACATATTTCAGTTTTGGAACAAATATTTCATTAGCAATTCTAATATATATTTGCCTTGTTTTTCTGCAGGAAACTTTCACTGTTTTCTACTTGGCCATCAGAAAAAATAGATTGTATCACTCATTGTTCTCTACAGAAATCATACAGGTTGTTATTAATAACATGTATCCTGATAGAACAATTAGTAATAAATGGCAGATTTTCTACAGGTACAAACATTCATTCGTTGGCAATGTCCATTTTAATGTCCTAATTGATGGAGACCTAACCTTACGTAGATTTGCCCCAGGTAGGATTTTCCCACGTATTTTACCAGGAAACGTACATAAGCCAGGCTTGAAAAAGTCAGAGCCCTCCCAAGCATAGCCATGCACCCCCGAATTTGTTGGCAATGTCCATTTTGCTGTCCAAATTTGTGGAGACTGAATCCCAACCCGAAGTGGATTTCTCCCCCGCAGTGGGATTTTACCAGGAAAATTACATAAGCCGAGCTAAAAAAAAAATTGATACAAATATGTATTATTCATCAGGCCCACAGTCTTGTACTAGGCAAGTTACTGTATTTTCCTCCTAATCTAAAAAAGGAAAAGATTAAAGAGAAGAAGAAGAAAAACCCTTACAGACTTGGAAAAATCTCCAATGGGAAGCTTCCTCACCTCGTCAATTCTAGCAAAACCAAACGATGCGTGTGTACCTGCAGGCCAGAGATCATATTCCAAATGCAGGAGTGAGGAAGAAGGGCAGCCACACTGTCGGAAAGGGAAATTCAGAAGACAAAATTGAATAGAGATGAGGCAAGGCGATAAAGGAGATCGACAGGGGGGGGAAAAAGATGGTTTGCAAAGTTCAGCGAGTATTTTTGCTGAACTTAAGCACAAATGTATATATTAAATTCAATGGCTTTTACTTGTATTTAGTTTTGCATGTGTTTAAACTCTAGCCCTGTGAGGTGCCAGGAGTCGACACAGGCTAGAGGTTAAAAGACCGCGAGTTTATTTCTTGCATGACAACTCTAAACTGATGGTGTGTTTGATGCCTCCATCAGCCCAGTCATGTCCAGTTTAGTCATTGCAAATCCTCTGAAAATATTCCCAGCGCAAAGGAAAGTAGAAACCCTATTTCTAACCCTCTCATTAACCCTCCATAAAGGCTCCTTTTTTACTACCTAGAGTTGGGGTAATTGGATGGAGCTAAGCGTTTACTGGCCAGATGCGCTTCCTGACACCATGCGGAGTTTGCAGCAGAGATATTTCTGTTCCCTAGGAGAGGGAAGAATCTGCCCCTACCTAGGATTGAACTCTCAACTCTCTGAGTGGGAGGCAAGGTCTTCACAATTAGGCCACCAGGCTGCTCTCTCTATATGGGAGGTTAAGTGTATGTAGTAGGTTATGGAGCAGGAGACTGCCATTGTTACCTCCATTTCATTAAGAGTAAAAACTCTAGGGGGAATTTTTTTGAATTTGAAAAAGTTCATGTCATGCCCCTGGTGGAGACTGACTCTGAGGGAGAGGAGGAACAGCCGACAGGGAGTGGAAGTGTGGCTCCAGAGGTTGTGGAGGAGGCGGAGGAAGGGCAAAAGCTGGCTGAGCAGTCAGAGGAAGAACCAGGCCCAACCATACTCCATCCTAGGCCACGAAGGGAGGAGAGGATAAGGGAGAGACGTGGTCTACTCTGGAGGAGAGGCCCTTGATCCTCTTCATGGGCTGCAGCTGTGACAACTGGATACGAGGATAAACCTGCATACTGGCGAGTGCTGGAAACAAAGCATGGAAATATCTCTAGTTTATGGTTCCTCTCCGAGTTTGGCATCCTTCCCAGTGTGTGTTCTCTGTGGACGTCTTCAAGCCCTTATCTTGCCTGGTTTGTGTTGCTTTTTTCCTCCTTCTTGTAACTGTTTGTGCGGGAGTTTTTTTGTCTCCCGTCAAGAATATTTGGAGCTTGGAAGCAAAGTGAAGGAATAAAAGGAGCATCACTGGTTTTCTGTGACTGTGTTTGTTTTGTATCCCACTCTGGGTCATCACAGTTCAGATTTAAAAAAACAACCCCATACAATTCAGGAGATTGAAGAAACAAACCAATTATGCATTATGCAGATTTTGGATAGAGTAGCTGTTATAATCAGTACTAACGGCAAACCTCTAAAATGGTTGAAATACCTACCATTCTTAAGCAAAATATGGTTGTAATTTACTGGAGGAATGTATATCATATCCTTCCGTATGGAAAGATCTCATTGTGGTTTACCATAAAGATTTCTAGGAAAAAGACAGTGAATAATAGTCAGTATTAAAATAGAAATATCAGTATGCTAAATAAAACAGCAGTTGAAATTCAACATTGTTTTTAGCATACTTTCAGACCATGGCATGAGTTAATGATGCTTTTGAGTAAATGCCTACTTATTAATCCTCTGTTTTTCCTCTGTATTTATAGAGCAGGGACAACTGTTATAATGGACAGCCTGAATTCTTACTTCATTGTTATTGTAAAATCAGTAAGTATCTTATAAAAGAAAACACAAGTGTTATTAATGTTTCACTTTATTTCCTAAAATTAATATTCACTACAGCAGTTTATCGACCTTGGATACTTTAAGCTGCTGGCTGGGGAATGGAAGTCTATATATCTTAAAGTTGCCAAAGTTGGAGTGATCTAAAATGAGAATACATTTTTAAAACTCTGAAAGAAACTTTCGGTGTAGTGCTTAAGGCATCGGATGAAGTCTGGGGAAACGAAACCAGATTCACTTTCGGCCAGAGAAATTCCTTGGAGATTTTGGAGCTCACCTAACCTATCAGGCAATTTTGTTCGGGGAATAAAATGAAAATGTATTCTTGTATGAACCCCACTGATCTCCTGAAAAAAAAAAAAAAAAAGATGGGATGCAAAACTAAGAGATAAAACTTAAATAAAAAAGTAGCCATGTAACAATTCCCCCAGCACCACAGCATGGCACTTTAAAAAGATGGATAATTCGATACAGATAGAAGTAGTCCTAATGTGAAACTTAATTCATAATCATGTGAAACATGATTCGGCTTCATTAGTATAACAACTACATTGATTAGGATGTGAGTTAGAATTTTCAATACTGTGAAAAGCTTCAAAGTGACTGTAATAATATATGAGCCGTAGTGGCACCGTAGTTAGAATGCAGTGTTGCTAACTCTGCATTCCCACTGCCAGGAGTTCGATTCTGACCAGCTCAAGGTTGACTCAGCCTTCCATCTTTCTGAGGTCAGTAAAATGGGGAACCAGATTGTTGGGGGCAATAGGCTGACTCGGTAAACTGCTTAGAGAAGGCTGTAAAGCACTGGGAAGCGATATATATTGCTATATGAGAGGGTTTTTCTATCACAGCACCGATCAATTATGTCACTGTTATATACTGTATTTATTTATAATTAAGATTCTTTCTATATATATATATTCTTAAGTTTTCACAGGTACTTACATGTATGGTATTCAGCTTTGTTCGGGTATTTTCCCACGTCATTGTAGTTGTGCTTTTAAAGTTGTAGCAGCGTTTTGGCAGAAATATTTAGCCTGAGTCAAGATGTACAATAAGCAGAAAAATACCTGAAAAGAAGGAAATAGTTATGGTTAAAATGTAAACTTAAAAAATAGGTTGTTGCAGATTATCTAAAGAGATACTATTCTAAAACATGGGAAGATGCTTCATAGAAATTATTTTATTACAATGAGGAACTGGATATTAACCCAACCTTGTATAGGATGCAGGTTTGGATTGGAAGATTGGCATTATATTTCAGCTAATTGGAAGAGGCTGAACGCATAGATTATTTACTTTATTTATTAAATTTATATGCTGCCCATCCCACTATCAAAAGTAATTCTGGGCGGCTTAGAATAAAATCATAAATATTCAAATTAACAAGATTAGGTAGTCAACTAGAAAACCAAGAACATAAATGATGCGGTGATTTGGTTTGGTAGAAAAATGAAACTGTTGAGACCTGTAACGTTGGAATTCATAATAAACAGACATCCTCACATTGTGGAAAATAACCAAGGTAATTAC
This sequence comes from Pseudonaja textilis, assembly GCF_900518735.1. The sequence continues at coordinate 17,958,864 of NW_020769320.1, read as the reverse complement.
ACTATTCCAATTCTGTATTTTTAGTCCAGTATATTTTAAACACATGCCTACTGTATTTCCGCTGAAGTTAATGAGACATCTTAAAACCATGCCCAAACTATTAAATTTGTATTTTAGCTAATAAAAAAAGAATAAAGGTTAAAGAGAAAGAAAGAAACAAATAATAAACCTTCTCTGTGAGTTTATAGGGCCATTGTACAGAGGCAGCAAAGCTGGATCCAAGGACAATTAACACTCAAGATGGTAATTATTTTAGCGTAATCATTTCCTCAACGTCATTCTTGAAACAGATGATAGGTTGACTTATGCACAATCTAATTCAGTATATTATAATCTTTGGAACTATTTTCCAGGTCAAAAATCGGTTTGTACATGCAGTTTGCTACCATATTTCCTAGCAAGTATACTTTGCTCTATGGTTTGAACTATGTTGATAAATTACCAAGATAACGGATAATTTCAAATGCATTTGTATAGACCTGCGAATATATTTACAATTTATAGCTTAGTAATCAAGATCTTTGTTAGATAACATGAAGCAAATTTTCCTAATTGGCACACCTTGAATGAATCAACTGTGTTTCCTATGTTTCTTTTTATTTTTCTTATCTTCAATTGAAACCAAATTTAGCCAAAATCTACAGGTGTCACGAACTGATTCCTGCAGGTTTCACATTATAAACCTTTAGTGTTTGTAGTAGAATCAAAGGGAAAAAAAGATAGGAATAGAAAAAGATAGCATTAAAAATTAGTTCAACAATTGTTATGCTTTTAGACATATTCTTTAGAAGATTATATACATGTCTATGTGAATGTGTGTACACAATTTTAGATAAATAATAATTTTAAAATATTTAAATATAAATAGGTCAGTCAGTTAATTTCAACATACACATTTTCAAAAGATCTCTAAGACTGTTCTTAGAAGCTGTTCATTGTTTAATTGTGATTTAAATCTTTTTTGATCACCCAATAAAGCTACATGGGAAGTGACACCGAAATGCAAGCCTGAGAAACAAGGACCACAGGTAGGACAATACTTTATGGAGGGATGTGTACCAAGAAAGTTCTGCAATCATAGTTTGTTATCTTGTGGGGGGGGAAAGTTAAGACACCAACAGACCGTATTTAACAATAATGTTAGGAAAGCTAGTGCTGGAAGAAATATCCTTCTGGGTTCAGTTTCAAATGGGGAAGAAAGACACTGGAAACATGGAGGCTGTTTGGAAAGATGGTTTAATGGTGGACAGGGTCACATGCCTTGGAGCTCTGGGGCAAAGAAAAAGGGGAAGAGATGCTGAGAGTCCCTGGGTTTTATTCCGTCTCTGGGCTTTGAACTTCCTGAGACACAGGAAGAATATCCTGATTGGTTGCTGTCAGAGGTCATAGCTAGCTTTGTAGGTTGTTTGTGTGCTAAGTTTGGTTGAAACTTGCTGGGTGATACAAAGAAGGAGCATTGGGCAATTCCTATTATGGCTCTGCCTGAAGGAGGTGGAATAGACTGGCCAGGATCTTAATGGTCCATTAGCAAAGGTAGCGGGGGCTGAGTTTCTGCCTCTCTGAGTTTCTAATTCTCTTTTAGGGGAAATATTCTGCCTTTTGAATATATCCTAAAATATTTCAATTTCCTAGGAGAGGGGTAAGTGCTAACTTCTAACATTAGGAAGTTACAGTAAGACAATGGTCTCCAGTTCCTAAAAGCAAAATCACCAGAGATTTATCAGTTGAATTTTATATATGGTTATAGTGATTGAAATTGGCCTTAACATGTACACTACAGTGACATTTGACAAAGGATTTTTTTACAACTGATAATGAGTACAGATGGGGGTTCAAAGAAACATAGACATCCCTGTATCTAGAAAAGTGGCATTTAGCCTTTGAGGAGTATGAATGTCAAACAAAATTATTACTATTCAGACTGTTTGATCCTGCATCGCACTTCTAAGAGGAAGAACAAGTAAATCAGTATCCTTGAAAACGTTGCTGCTTATGGAGACCTATGGTCCAACTGATGTACAAAAGAAGATGCATCTCTTGAGGGACCAGTCAGGTCACCTTCCATGGGGGAAATGGTTTTGCAGTTAAGCTGTAGTGCTAGATTCCTTGACTTTTACATTAAACAAGCAAGCAAGAGCAGAAATATTCACACTAGGCCAAAGGCATATAGAGCAATAAAAAAAGAAAACAAGGCTAATCTATAATATTTTATCAATAATAATTTGATAAAAATTAGATTCTCATTCAAGAGAAATGTTTTGAAATAGTGTTGGAACAATTAAACACCCTTCAAAGAAAATCTTTCAGGCCCAGCAGTTCTATAAATGTCCCTAACTGAGAATGCTTCATATGGAAATTCCTACAACCACATTCTAGTAGTAGCAGTTGTTGTTGTACAGGATATTTGAAGATGATTAAAATGAACAGGTTGCAAACATTTTCAGAGTTAAACATGTTCTTATTTTGAATTGTGCAGATCCAAGGACTTCTCCATTTCTTTCATGTTGGTTACACTCACCAAACTATTTTATTGATTGATTGATTTGATTTGATTTGATTTGTCAATTGCTTACAAGATAATAGGTATAAGTATAAACATAGTTATGAATACATGGATACATATAAGAAATTAAAAGAAACAATAGGACAAGGACGGTAGGCACTTTGGTGTACTTATGCATGCCCCCTACAGACCCCTTAGGAAAGGGGTGAGGTCAATAGCAGACAGTCTAAGGTTAAAGTTTTTGGGGTTTGGGGAAGAAACCACAGAGTCATGTAAACTATTCCAGCCATTGACCACCCTGTTGCTGAAGTCTTATTTCCTGCAATCAAGTTTGGTGTGATTAACTATGAGTTTGTATCTATTGTGTGCTCTTGTGTTGTTATGGTTGACGCTGAAGTATTCATTGACAGGTAGGACATTGCAATGTATGATTTTATACACTATGCTTAGATCAGACTGAAGGCGGCATAGTTCTAGGTTTTCTAGGTCTAGAATTTCAAGTCTGGTGGTATAAGGTATTCTGCAACGAGTAGAGGAGTGGAGAACTCTTCTTGTGAAATATTTCTGGACTTTCTCTACTGTGTTAATATCAGATATGTAATGTGGGTTCCACAAATTAAACTAAACAAAATATTCCCTTCAGTATAATCAGATGTTACCAGTTTAGTCACAGTGGAATTCTTAATAATTAAAAGGCTGCAAACTATAATAAGGAAAAATTGTTTCATTTAACACACTTTTTTTTCTTTTCAATGCAGAGAGCTTCCTTAGCTCCCCGGCTGCTAAAGATAAGAACTCTTCAGCAAGGTGATATCTTTGTGAGTATTAGAAATGTACAAGTTGGTTGAACTAGAAAGCATGTACATATACTTTTAAAATGCTGCAGATATAAAGAAAAACTTTTTTTTTTTAAAAAAAAGATTACATTATGTTACATGCATATAGTTAGAAATTAGCATACAGTCCAAAAGTTGTTACAGGTAGTCCTCACTTATGATAACAATTGAGCCAAAATTTGTATTGTTAAGTGAGAAATTTGTTAAGTGAGTTTGGCCCCATTTTACAACTATTTTGCCGGATTTGTTAAGTGACTCACTGGCGTTGTAAAATTAGTAACACGATTGTTAAGTGAATCTGACTTCACCATTGATTTTGCTCAGGTCATAAAAGGGGATCATATGATGTCAGGATAGTGTGACTATCATAAATAAGAGTCAGTTGTCAAGCATTCTTGGTGGTGGGATTCAAATTTTTTTTACTACTGGTTCTGTGGGCCTGGTGTGGCTTGGTGGGCATGGCAGGGGAAGGTTACTGCAAAATCCCTTTTCCCTCCCCCCTAACCTGCTTTCCAGCTCCGTTCTCCTGTGCAGGGCAACCAGAGAAGACCCAGCCAATCAGCTGGGACTTGGGAGGCGGAGAATAGATGGGGGCGGGGCCAGTCAGAGGTGGGATTTGCCGGTTCTCCAAACTAAGCAAAATCTGGTCAGAACCTGCCGAATACCACCTCTGATCCAAATGTAAATCACATGGCCACAGGCATGTTACAACCGTCATAAGTGTGAAAAATGGCTATAACTCACTTTTTTTCAGTGCCGTTGTGACTTTGAACAGTCACTAAATGAATTTGTTGTAAGTTCACGACTCCCTGTATAGAAAATAAAAATTTGAACAGGGCTTCTGCTGTCCTGAAGCTTTCTCTGGTGGAAGGTGTGACCTCATGGAGCCGGTGAGAGATTCACTTGGCTGTTTTTCTTTTGGCATTCCAAAAACAAAGAAGACCATTTTTAAAATGTAGTCTTTGATAGTTAATTTGAGAGTGACCAGCCTATTTAACTATGCTAAAGCTGACTTTTAGGAATTGGTTGGTTGGGATATATGGTATATATATCCTGATTAGAAGTTCCTGAGTGGACCACATAGTGATCAAACAAACAAATAATAAATTCTTATGAACAGCTTTCCCTGCAGATTCAACAGACTTAGACAAAATTACATATTGATTCAATAAATTCCTATTTCCCTAATTTGACCAAAACACAGGAGGCAATAATTAATAGGCGGACACTACATAAGGTAATGCCTCATCCTTTCTAAAATGGACGTGGTGGCTCAGTGGCTAAGACTAAGCTTGTCGATCAGAAAGGTCGGCAGTTCGGCGGTTCAAATCCGTAGCGCGCGTAACAGAGGGCGCTCCCGTTACTTGTCCCAGCTTCTGCCAACCTAGCAGTTTAAAAGCACGTAAAAAATGCAAGTAGAGAAATAGGGACCATTTTGGTGGGAAGGTAACAGAGTTCCATGCACCTTCGGTGTTTAGTCTTTCCAGCCACATTACCACGGAGACGTCTTCAGACAGCGCTGGCTCTTTGTCGTGACAGCTTTGTCGTGGAGATGAGCACTGCGCCCTAGAGCTGGAAACGACTAGCACATATGTGCAAGGTGAACCTCTACCTTTGCATCCTTTCTACATGAACTAATGCATTCCTACAAACCACTTCACTTATTTTTGAAATCAGACTTATTTCCAGTCTTGGTAACCAGCTAAAATGACAAGACGTATTCTTGTTGGGTTTGTTTGTTTGTCAGTGAAGTATCTTCAGGTATGGATACAGTAGAATTACCTCTTGTTCATTATTTCTCACTCCTCTGCATTTCTTTTATGTGCTTCCATTTCCTTCATCTTGTTAAAGCAAACTAAATTTCGCCTGGATTTTGTTCAACCTTGTTTTAAAAAGTTATGGTCCACAATAGGGACCTGGTTGGATGCCCTGTCAACTTTTTAACTCAAAGATCTTCAAAACAATAACTCTATGTTAACATCTCTCTAGCTTATAATATTCATGAATATAGAAGTGTCTCCAAGGCTGGTTTTAATAAAATGAGTTTGGCTTGAGGAAATAGATAACTTTCAGCTAACACTCAAGTCTCAATTTACACCACAATGCAATATATATTTATGATTGATCTAAAATGAATAGAATGCTGAAGAAAATAATAGCACATTTAATCTTTCCACTGACCCCAATCTGGGAGAAGAAATTCAATACTCTTCTTTTCTTTAGTATATGTTTTATTTTTATTTGTAAACATTTTGAATACAGTGTATTGTCATGGCATATCATTTACAAAAAATCAAGAAGAAAACAAACAGATATTGACATGTATACTAATAACAATAATAATAGTGTAACAGTTGTTTTAACTAGATTTCTCTTTATCTTAGCTTGTTTATAATTCTGTTAATTATATCAACATGTTTTTAATGGTAAACCCTCTTTATATTTAATTCATACATAACAGTAGTCTTTCCTTGCCAATTTTCTACCTCTTATCTCTAATCAAGAAATACAATACTCGATTAACAACAAGTATAAAAAAGATGGATAGAAAGAACTGAAAATGTAGACTTCACCCGCAGTAGCTGGGCATGGTCCCTATTATAGAAAGTGGGAGTAGCAACTCCAATTCTTACTCAGAAAACCTAAATATCACCATCTCAGAAAACTTTACATATAAATGTTCCATATAAATGATCAGGGGTGTCAAACTCAAGGTCCGCAGGCTGGATCTGGCCCACAGGGTGCTACCCTGGAAACAGTGGAGGACTGATCCGCGGTGCATCTGCCAGCCAAAACGGAGCTCCGGGGGCTCCTCAGCTCTGTTTGTGCTGACAGAGGGTTGCAGGAAGTCGTCGCAGCCAAAAATGGAATTCAGGAGCCCGTTTTCACTGGCAAAGGGCTTGGGCCACCACAGGTGCCCCCAACACGGATGATGTCAAGCTGGCCATACCCACCCTGCCCTCCTGAGGTAAAACACAATCCTCAATAAAACTGAGTTTGACACCCCTGCTTTAGATCCTCAGTTTGAAAAATGGGTGAAACAACTAACCAGCAATTTCAATGAACAAACCTTAGAAAACACACTCCTTTTTTTCCTACAATATTCTCAGGAGATGAATCGGAAAAACCTATAAGAGGTTTGGGAAGTAAGGGAAGCCTGACGGGATGTTCCCAGAGTGTTGTGGTTAGCCGGCATCAGGTGCGGATGGCTGAGGAGAGCAAGGACTCAGATGAGGGGCCGGGACCATCAGGGAGTGGACTGCTGCCTTCAGAGATTGTGGGGGCTGGCAGCAGCGATGAGGAGGTTCCTGAGGAGCCTGTGCCAAGTGCGCGTGCGCACAGGATTGCTCTCAGGAAACAGCAGCTACAACAGCACGGGCGACTCAGGAGAAAGGCTGCAAGGTAATGGCCCCTCCTTAAAGAAGATAAAAGCCAGCTGTGAAATGAACATACTTTGCAGAAGTGTTAGTGTTTGGGGACAAACCCCCAAAAACAGAATGTGCAGCAGCAGTCAAGCCAGGCAGCCAAATGAGAGAGGAAGGGCCCTAGAGTTTACACACACTGATGACAAACACTGTTTGTAGTTTAAATAGTTGTTTAATCCAATTAGAGTTTAAACATTGTCAATCAGTCCATATGTCATTCACAAATATATCCATTCAGTAACTTAGTCCATTTACTAGTCAGTTCTATATCCTTATCTGCTTGTAAAGATATCTTCTCCTCTGATACCTTTCCCTTTGAAGACAACGCTGAGTATTCACAGGATATCAGCACATCAATGAAATAGTCCTTTCGTTCAGGTATTCAAACAGTTGTAGCAAACAGTAGCAAACAAACAGTAGCAAGCAGATAACAAGCAGAGCAGAGCTTACGTTTCTCTTACTGCCTTTTATTGCCGTTTGTAACCGCACCCTTAATTAGTTAATTACAAGCAGTTTTGTGCTTAAAGCTACAAGTTACAAAAACTCCCAAACCTTGGTTTATATATTTATTCACCCAAACTTAGTTGGTGTATCAATGTTATACCCAACAAGAAGCAAAGACGTTTTGAAACTCCAGCCTCGTGGACATTCCAGTATCCTGAGTTTGTATTTGAAGATTCTTATTTTGCAAATTATTTCTTGTCTGTTATCTTTTGGCAAGTCTCTCACAGTTTGGCAAGACTTGTGCTTATCACAGCTAATTATTTTGTAAAAGCATTACAAGGTTTCGGTTCCTTTTGGATTGTGTTTGATTTGTTGGAAAAGGGCTTGAGTTTGTTAAACATTTAAGATCGCATGCTAAAAGATGGCTACAACAATTTTATACAAATGTTTTGAACACTGGAAAGAGTCCCATTGAGTTGAAGATATCCTAAAATCCAGAAAACCACACAACGATCCAGCAAGCTACCACCTATAGCTCTACTGTGCATTTGCCATAAACCTCTGGAATGATTACTTCATAACAGAATATACCACTGTTGACAGAGTGGTCCCTTCTTTCCAGTCTGGATTCCACACCAAGAGAAGCTGCTGTGAGCAAATTCTGGCTCTTACTTTGTTCATTTATCAAAGTCAGTTTCCAAAAAGGACTAAACATTTCCTTGGCTTTTATTGATTTGACTGCAGCTTATGACATAGTGTGGTGCTCGAGCTGAAGAAAATATTCTGTGACTTAAAGTAACAACTCTTCTGGACAACATGTTAAAAATCAATACTTCAAGGGTAACTGTAAGGGGCACCACTAGTAAATTCTTTTCCATTAAGGATGGTTTGCCACAGCGATTGGTTGTAGCCCCCACTCCTCTGTAATCTACATACTAGTGATTCATCAGGAACTAACTGTGAAAAAATTTGCTATGCCAATGATATGGCAGTAACTATCCAAACCCATGACTTTGAGGAAGCGAAATATGTTCTTACTAAGGATCTGAGGTCACTAAGAGAACATTATGAGAAGCTGGGTTTTCTCCAGCCCAAATAAAACTGAAGTACGGGCCTTCCATCTTAGCAATCATACAGCAAAGAAAGAGAATGAGCATAAAACACAATTGTAGAAAAAGCATAAAACACAATTGCCATATTAAAACATCTCGGAATAATCCTTGATCCCTTATATTTGGAAAACACCTTGAAGTAATCAAACAAAAATTGAAAACAAGGAACAACTTGATTAGAAAATGATGGGAGCAGGCTGGGGACCTCAAGCAAAAATATTGCACAAAAAGGCCCAATTATTAGTATACTCTGTCACCAAATCCTGCACACATGTGTGGGAAGAAGTTGTCATACCGACAAGGCTGACAGTCACCTTAATGACCCAATGAGAATAACATCTGGAATCCTTAATCCACAGTATTCTCATGGCTCCATGTTCTTTCTAATATTTTCCCTCCTGATCTCAGGCGACAACAACAGACAGTTTGGGAGTGGAAAAAAAGATAAATATGCCTTCGGCTCCTAGAGATATTCCAATACATAAAATATTAAATTCTCTATCGCAGGGGTCGCCAACCTTTTGGGCCTCAGGGACCACCAAACTCATAATTTTAAATCCCACGGACCACTAATACGACTTTTGACTGATGGTGGCTTGCTGACGTTGGTAGGAAAGTTGGTCCCATATTCCAAAGGTGCAGTAGTCACAAGACTGGCCCTTTGGACATCCCGGGGCAGCAAAAGCAGCAGAAGTCTTTCTTTCTCTCCCCCAAACTCCGCCAAATATGAGTCTTTGTGAGACTTGTCATGCTGGCGCAGCCTCTTGGAGCAGGATATCTTGCAGGGTCCCAAAGACTCATTTCTGGCAGAGTTTGGGGGAGAGAAAGAAAGACTTTTGCTGCTTTCCTTGCGTGTAGCCAAAAGCAGAAGCGGAAAGAAGCGTGTGGGGCAAGTTCCTCCCCCTCCAGCCTTTCCCCCTCCCCTCACCACCACGTGTTGTTCGCAATGCAAGCCTTGTGTTCCCACAGGCCATTTGGGCGGTGCAGCCTTGTGTTCCGCGCAGCCTGGATTAATTGCTTTGGGGGGGAGTGCTTTGGGGTGACATTTATCTGTGGACCACCAAAACTTTCTTGCGGACCATCAGTGGTCCCCGGCCACTGATGGTGACCACTGCTCTATCTCTCACCAGGCTTAAGTCTAGGAAACCAATTTGGAATAACATACTATCACCGTACAATCTAGATCAGGGGTGTCAAACTCGTGGCCCTCAGCCCGGATGCATCACATGCTGGCGCTGCCCCCGCCCGGTTTAGCAAAGGGGGAAAAAGTCCCGATATGTGATGACGTGAGTTTGACACACCTGATCTAGGTGAAGAATGGCAATTAAGATGGGTGACTTTTAATATCCACCACCAAACAGACCAAAGCCACTTTCAGGAATGCAGTTGTCTTGAAAAATATGGAGCCACCTGAATGGAGTCAGGACAGGCCATGCCAGAACTGAGGGAAAGTTCTACGTGGGGAATGGCCGAGAGCTCACAATGTGACTAGGATGCTTCAGAACAATGAATAACACATCTAGTTCAAGACTGTCCCCTCAGGAAATTTCATGACTGGTTTGGCAGTGGGTCAGTAATGATGTGGGGTGGCATTTCTTTAGGGGGCTGCACAGCCCTCCATGTGCTCGCCAGAGGTAGCCTGACTGCCATTAGGTACCCAGATGAGATCCTCAGACCCCTTGTGAGACCATATGCTGGTGCGGTTGGCCCTGGGTTCCTCTAAATGCATAACAATGCTAGACTTCATGTGGCTGGAGTATGTCAGCAGCTCCTGCAAGACGAAGGCATTGATGCTATGGACTGGCCCGCCCGTTTCCTAGACGTGAATCCAATTGAGCACATCTGAGACATCATGTCTCGCTCCATCCACTAACGCCATGTTGCACCACAGACTGTCCAGGAGTTGGGGGGTGGTTTAGTCCAGATATGGCAGGAGATCCCTCAGGAGACCATCCGCCACCTCATCAGGAGCATGTCCAGCGTTGTAGAGAGGTCATACAGGCGCGTGGAGGCCACACACACACTACTGAGCCTCATTTTGACTTGTTTTAAGGACATTACATCAAAGTTGGATCAGCCTGTAGTGGTTTTTTCCACTTTAATTTTGAGTGTAACTCCAAATCCATACCTCCATGGGTTGCTAAATTTGATTTCCATTGATAATTTTTGTGTGATTTTGTTGTCAGCATATTCAACTATGTAATGAACAAAGTATTTAATAAGAATATTTCATTCATTGAGATCTAGGATGTCTTATTTTTGTGTTCCCTTTATTTTTTTGAGCAGTGTATATACATATTTGTTTGTTTTTTAATTAAATTTTATTGAGTATACACATTAAAAACATTGAACATAGTAGTCTTCTTTGACATACATTTTTGTCAATACATTTTGTATTTAGAAAGATAAAGATGTTATGTACATTTATGTACATATATACATTTAATCTTTGTAATTTTTAGATCTTTCTCGTTGTTCCTCAAATATGAGGTCCCTCACCTCTTCCCTATTTCACCTTATTTCTTATTTCAATTTTATGTACTCCCTTTCATATTCCTCCAGAAATAAAATTTATTACATATTTTATAGTATTCTATTCATCTTGATCCTTCAATTCTTATGTCAACCTATCCATTTTGGCGCATTGTAATATCTTATCAATCATAACATCCTCACTAGGGATTTCACTTCCTTTCCAGTTTTGGGTGAATATCATTCTTGCTGCCATAATTACATGCAGATATACATATTTGTTGATGCTTTATTTAAACTAAATTTGTATATCAGTGATTACATGGCTGATGCTATATGCTAAATAAATAAAATGATCTTTCCACTGCAACTAATTTTTAAAATACCTGTTATACAAAGAAAAGTAAAATAAAAGATTCCTTTTAGCAACAGGACAGTATTCTGAAGTAGGAAGAATGAGAATCAGAACCAGCTGGCACAACACTGCCCAAAGTCACTTGGCACTGGCATAGGCGGCATATAAATTTACTAAATAAAGTAAAATAAATAATTCTTAAAAATAGAAACAATATTATTAGCATGAACTTGTTCATTTTCTTAATCTGTTTATCATTACAGGGACTGGCCAATTTAATGGACAAGTCGTGTCTTCTTCAACTCAGTTTGGTAAGATAATATTTTAGAAAAAAAGAAAATATGTTTATCTTACTTTAAAAATAATGTTAAGGCTATAGATCGGAATCTGTTCTCCAAAGCACCTGAAGGCAAGGCAAGAAACAATGCATGGAAACTACTCAAGGAGAGAAGCAACCTAGAACTAAGGAGAAATTTCCTCACAGTTAGAACAATTAATCAGTGGGATAGCTTGCCTCCAGAAGTTATACTGGAGGTTTTTAAGAAGAGAATGAACAACCATTTATCTGAATGAGTATAGGGTTTCCTGCCTGACCAGGGTGTTGGACTAGAAGACCTCAAAAGTCCCTTCCAACTCTGTTATTCTTTTATTCTGTTTGTACTATTTGTATTACAAAAAGATTTGGAAATCAGGCTACACTACATGCATCTGTGATCAGACTACTCGACTTGAATTTGTAAAATGAGCATCTATATTAATGATAGATTATGGGATAACAGAGTTGTGCTAGTTTTTCTTCTTCACTTGCTAACTTAAAAGCGAACACAGTATAACTATCATGGGAATTATTAATATGGAAGCAGCCAGTTCCACTGAGGAAAAGGGTTTTCTTACCAAAGAAGTTTTCTGAGGAAAAAACCCTAGTTTTTTGGCCTTGATAACATATAGATAATTCTAGAAGTATGATTTGATCTCCTTATATCAGGATATTTCTTGCTAAAGCATAACAATATAATTAGTTTGGAATTACATTCTTTTTATGGTAGCTATATTGACTATCAAAACAATGTAGTAGTTATGAGTAGGCTTCTTTTTTCCCTTGTTCCTTCATTTGACTTTATTTAAATTACATTAAGTTGCCATTTAAAAATCCTATATGCAGCTGGTTCCCCAGAGCCTAGTGACTTTATGAAATTAATGAGCAAGAAATATAACTAAGAAATTATGTAGGAAATGATACAATTCTGGGCTTTAAGCTTAAGTGCCACAGAATTGTTGTGCTCTTCATTTTGAATAGTAAATTCAAACAATAAATACAAGACGAAACCTTCAGCAGAGAGCATACTTATTTGTGTTCCAAATAAAACTTTTTTTGTGGAATAGCTTGTGCTTCAAATTCTAGCCATTGCTACAATTTATTGTGAAATAACAAAACAGAAAGCAATAAATGTTTAAAATAACTGATAAAGTACTTTCATACATGTTCACATTATATTTGCTGCCTAAAATGTGTCTTCAGAAACACATCATATACAAATCAATTAAATCAGAACTGTTGTTATGAAACAGTTGTTGGTTCATATATGTATATTTTCCTACTTTGAAACCAGGTATTAAATGTTCGTTGTTTGCTGTTGCTGTTTTGTTCCTGGTTAAAAGAAAACTTTGGGTGGTGTTATTCTCTAATTAATATCAGCCCAAAATAAGTTTTAATTTTAATTATGAGTTCGAAATAGCAGACACAAAGAATGCACATCTGATAGTCATTTATTTATTTTTATTTATTTTATTTTTGTCAATTGCTTATAAGATAATAGGTATTGGACACCAACATTTCCTCTGAAAGTTCATTTTATTTGGAAGTTGGAATATATGATTCTTTAGACAAGCCATCTTCTTGATAAAAATTCTCTTATTTGAATAAGATTGCTCTTCATCTTCATTTCTCTTCATCTTAACAGTTTAAAAAACTCTTCTATTGTGGGCTAAATTTAAATAAGTGTTTTGGCAAGCATATATGTGTACCGATTAATACTTTAACCTTTTCTGGAGATCTCAGATTTATTTTATACATAACGCAATAGCGAGTAGCCTTAAAATAGGATTATTTATCTTGCTTAGAAAAAAAAGTTTATTATTATTATTTTCCTGTTTCCATAGATCAGTGAAGGTGCAGAGTGCATATTTATTCCCAAACGGCTGTTTCTGGAAGGAGCAACTGCTAAATCCAGGCAGTTAGCATTGCAGATGCTTAGCAGTTATCCCACAGAGAGTATGATCCAGGAGAGTTACAATATACACCAAACATGGAACAGATACAAGAGCAAACTTATTAAACAGCATCTGAAATGGCATCAAAAGTACTAATGGCTGGTAAATATATTTTATATGCGTTGCAAGCCAATCTTTTCTCCTGATAAGAAAATACTTACTTGTGAAAATATATGACTAGAACCATTCAAAGAAAATTCATTTTCTTTTCTATATCGTAAAATGGATTTATATTCACTGGTGCTTTTATATCAGTTTGTCAGATGTTCGTAAAAAAATGCCTTAAAAGACCTAAGGGATGCACATTGGCGTAAGATGGGCAATTATTAATTTATTTTAGAAATGAGAATTAGAAAATGTTTGTGTTTGAATGAAATATAAAGAGAAATATCCTGAAGTCCATTGGGACTATTGCAAATTAGAAGCATTGTAAAACATATACATCATGCATACATGCTTATATACGTACATACCAATAATTTGTGTACTTGAATGTAGGATGAAATTTGGGGTGGGTTTTTTTTTGCTTACAACTAGCTCTGGCTTCTTTTTTCCAGGATAGTTTTAAAATTCCTGAGTGGGGATAGGTGTGTAAAAAAAGGTTGAACCCAAATATGAATACAAACTAGGATAAGAATAGGGCAGGGGATAGATAGATAGATAGATAGATAGATAGATAGATAGATAGATAGATAGATGATAGAGAAATGATAGATAGATAGATAGATAGATAGATAGATAGATAGATAGATAGATAGATAGATAGATAGATAGATAGATAGATGAGAGAGAGAGAGAGAGATGAGAGAGAGATGATAGATAGATAGATAGATAGATAGATAGATAGATAGAGAGATACAGAGATACAGAGATACAGAGATACAGAGATAGATACTGAGATAAATACAGAGATGATAGTAGATGATAGATGATATATTGATAGCTAGGTAGATAGGTAGGAAGGTAGGTAGGTAGATAGATGATAGATAGATAGGAATTCAGGATTGTCTGGTGAAAAAAGTTCAAGCCAAAAGCCAAAAGGAACGACAGGATAAGATTCAGGTTAGAGGATTTTTTTTAGAACCAGTTCTGGATTCCATTTTCCACAGTGGCCAATTTTGGATCCCCCCTAGAAGACAATTACTGTGTAATTAGCTCACTAGATTCTTTCCTTTATGAGGTTTTTCTCAATCAGACTTAAGACATCTTTTCCATGAATGGATGTCTTTATAAAATAGGATATATGTCTACCCAATATATTTGCAGTTCTGTACAATGAATTTACCACTACTCAGACACAGGTGAGCTATTACTTAAGCAAAAAATTCATTTAATCTATCTAAACTGAGAAATGATAAAATATGTAATTTCTTGACTTATAAAGATGATCACTTAAATTATAATATATACCATGCCCTTCTTTCCCTTTTGCCTAAAATCCATTTGGAAATTCCACTCATTAATTAAATGGCAAGTAATTCACGTTTGGATGACTATTTTTCTTTCAAAATTATGCAAAGATAAATTATGATCTGGTCTTATTTATTTTATTTGTTAAATTTATTTAGTGCCTGTCTTTATTATTATTATTACTATTATTCCAGAAATTCTCTCCATCCCAGCCCACAATTCGTTTTCTCTTGATTATAATTCGGTTATAATCCATACTAAATTGTAAGTCTGTTTCCATAATTGATGATACTTCCAGCACACAAGGACCACTGACTAATTATTTCCATCTGGAAAATTACCATTCATAATTTCCAATCCTTTTTGTTTCTTCCAAAGTAGTAATTTAATAAAAATACAAATATAAATATAATTATTGGCATCATCCCAATTAAATGCTGTTTTTATTCAACTGGTAAATAAACTGCTATTTATTATAAATTTGATGTCTTCTGAATGTACAAAACACATTCCCTAAGATTGAGAAAAAAATATTTTGCCAACTGAGAAATGTGTTACAAACAGCAAACTTATATTTAGCAAAACAAAAAGCTTATCCCATGTATGGCTTGAAAATTAGGAAAGTGGGAAGCCTGTATATTTTTCTCAAATAATAGACAAGCTCCTTCACCGTGCTGCTGAATGTTTATCTTTTGTTGAGAATATCGTCAGTTGGAAGCAAATATAGGTAGTCCTTGACTTAGAACAACTCATTTAATGACTGTTCAAAGTTAAAACGGCACTGGAAAGTGTGACTTATGACAATTTTTCACACTTATGACCCCAGCGTCCCCATGGTCATGTGATCAAAATTCAGATTCTTGACAATTGACTCATTATTTATGATGGTTGCAATGTCCTGGGATCACAGGATCACCTTTTACAAACTTCTGACGAGCAAAATCAATGGGGAAGACAGCTTCACTTAACAACCATGTGCCTCACTTAACAACTGCAGTGATTCACTTAACAACTGTGGCAGGAAAGGTCGTAAAATGGGGCAAAGCTCACTCAGCAACAGAAATTTTGGCTCAATTGCAGTCGTACGACAAGAACTACCTGTACAATAGAGTCTTTTACATCTGAAAAAGAAATGGAGTTCTAGTGTCACATGGACAAATACAGCACTTCTCTTATATTCTCATTTGTTGTGGCCATATGATTTGGTTAATATCTGACAGCCCCTCCAGAGAAGATGGAAAAGGATTTCTCTCCAAGGGACCTTCTGTTGCATAATCAGCCACAGCAGTGACTTGAAGAGTAATATGGTTATTTTCCTTGATTTTTGGCTGTGGTCCCGTATCATGCTAAATTACAATTTGGCAAACAAAGTCTTGTCAGAAGACTTTGAATAAGTCTTCTGAATAATAATTCTATAATTCTCTTATAGAAAAAGAATTAGAATAGAAATAGAATAGAATAGAATAGAATTCTTTATTGGCCAAGTGTGATTGGACCCACAAGGAATTTGTCTTGGTGCAAATGTTCTCAATGTACATAAAAGAAAAGAGACATTCATCAAAAGTCAAGAATCATCAGGTACAACACTTAATGATAGTCATAGGGTACAATAAGCAATCAAATCATACTAAGAAGCAGTCAGTATAAATTGTAAGGACACAAACGACAAAGTTACAGTCATACAGTCACAAGTGGGAGAGGATGGGTGATAAGGAGTGATGAGAAGATTAATAGTAATAGTAGTGCAGACTTTGTAAATAGTTCGAGAGCGTTGAGGGAATTATTTGTTTAGCAGAGTGATGGCATTTAGGAAAAAACTGTCTTTGTGTCTAGTTCTGGTGTGTAGTGCTCTATAGCGTCGTTTTGAGGGAAGGAGTTGAAACACTTTATGTCCGGGGTATGAGGGGTCTGTTAAATATTTTCACAGCCCTCTTTGACTCATGCAGTATACAGGTCCTCCATGGAAGGAAGGTTGGTAGTAATTTTTTTTCCTTGCTATTGGGTCATTTGCTGAGGAAAGCGCCATTAGCTGACAGCTGACACAAAAGTCTTTAACACTATTGTGCCATTCAGGTAGACCCAGGGTCTGCAACCTTAAACACTCAAAGAGCCATTTGGACCTGTTCCCCACAGAAAAGAAAACACCGGGAGCCAATAATGTAACAACCAGTGTGACCCGGTGGGCGTGGCCAACTCTGCGTCACTCACTCCCACCCCAGTCACCTCCTGCTCCGGAATACGGAGCGAGTCTCCATCCCCCGCCATCACCCTTACCTTCTCAGGCCACGTGACAAGTGACGGGGACAGGAAGGGAGGGGCTAGCCAATGGTGGAATCAGCCGACAGGGAGCCACAGCAGAGGACCAAAAGAGCCACATGTGGCTCCAGAGCTGCAGGGTGCGGACCCCTGAGGTAAACCATCAGCAGGGATCAGATTCTAACAGTTCGGACTAGTTCCAGTGAACCGGTAGTTCTGGTGAATGTTTGGCCCTGCCCACTCGCCCCTTCTGTTTCCCATGCTTTATTTTCTGGGTTTTTTTTTAGCACAGCTGATTCGCGCGGGCAGAGCAGTTTGCCACACCTCAGCTGTTTCACTCACTGGGGCTGCAGTAAAAGGTATGTAATTAATTTGAAAATGGGCTTTTTAAAATGCAGAGCACGGTGCTCACCGAACCGGTTGTTAATATTGGTTGAATCGCACCACTGAACATCAGTATAACTCTGCTAGGAGCTCAACTTTTTAGGAAGCCAACGTCAGAATGCCAGCAGATGAGGCTTGTCAGGTAGCCAGAAGGGAATGGGCTTGCCCAGAGCAGTTTGAAACAGTCAATAAGGGCTACTATGAGTCCACCCACTGTTTGTCCACTGATTTTTGCCTTGGGCAGAAGAGGAAATGAATCATAACAGCTTTTACGCACCGTGTAGCGGCCACTGTCTTTTGATTTTGGGGTGAAAAAACTCTTTAATGGAGTTGGAAGAAGTTGAAAACATGATTAGAGGATATGGCCGAGAAAAGTTGTCAGGGCATATTGGTATTACGGCGGGTCCAAGTGGGAAAAGCCAAAACTTATGGAATAGAGCTATGTTTTTTAACGTTTCCTAAGCCAAGTACAGCTTAGAATCTTGAAATTCTATGCTGAATATGGGTGAGATACATATCTTGTATATGAAGGAAAACAACTCTAAATCCTAACTTTAAGACGAACCATTTGAAATATTATTATCTGCAGGCTGTTTTGGTTTTCAAGTCCCATGCGATAATTCTAAAAAATGACCTGAAGTTGCTGACCAATATCCCTGATTTAAGCCACTATTTTGACTGGAAGCTGTTGTTTTCTTTTAGCTTTCTCTTTAGAGAAATACTCCCAAGTAAAACATGAAGAACAGGCTTGAATTTGATCCCAAAAATGTGCAAGGGATTTGATTTAAACCATGAGAGAGTGAGAACGATCAGTGGAATGGCTTGCCTTCAGAAGTTGTGGTGTTCCATCACTTTTAAAATATGAGATTGGACAACTGTTTGTGTGGAGTGGTATAAGGTTTCCTGTGTGAACAGGTGGGTTGGTCTAGAAGACCTCCAAGATCTCTTCCAACTATGTTATTCTGAACTCTGTACACAATACTTGAGGCAGCTCTCGGGGGTGGGATTCAAATTTTTTTAACCACCGTTTCTGTGGGTGTGGCCTAGTCAGTGGGTGTGGCTTGGTGGTCATGTGACTGGCTGGGCGTGGCCAACTCAATATCACTCACATCAAGGCACACATCTCCTCGCCTGGCCTCTTGTGATTGTGGGGATGCTGCAACATAAGTGTGAAAAATGGTCATAAGTCACTTTTTTCAGTGCTGTTGTAACTTTGAATGGTCATTCCACACAAGCAAAGTACCAGCAAAAGAGGGGAAGTTTCAGAGACAGGAAGTCTAGTCCTGCCAAGAACGTAATAAGGGTTAACAGAGAGGCAGTTTCTGTAAGCAACACCAGAATGTTTCCTTCCTGCCTTCCTTACAGGATTAGGCCAGTAATTTCTTCTAACAACTGGTTCTCCGAACCGCTTAGAATGTTAACAAGCGGTTCTAGCGAATAGGTGCGAACTGGTAGAATCCTACCCCTGGCAGCTCTGCTCCGTAAAGTCTAAAACTGCATTGGCCTTCTTTGGCCTTCTTGCAATCATGTTGCTGCTATTAGTCATTCAATTCGTAATCAGACGCTATTCTGAAATCTTTTTTCACCAAGGAAGCTCCATCCTACAATTTGGCTTCTTTCTCCAAATAATCAGTCTTTCATTAACTTTTCTTTAGTGAGATTGCTCCTTGTGTCATCTCACTTATAATTCTCCCCATTTTTTTTTAATTCAGTCCTCCCTTATTTTAATTCAGATGCCCTCTACAACAGAGGCTCCTAACCTATGAGCTGTGTGGCCCATAGTGCACGGGTCTCCAACCTTGGCAACTTTAAGCCTGGAAAACTTCAACTCCCAGAAGTTGAAGTTCTCCAGGCTTAAAGTTTACCAAGGTAGGAAACCCCTGCACTAGTGGACTGTGAGAAATTTGCACCCAGGCCCCGGAAATGGCTGGTGAGCAGCGATGGGATTCAAACATTTTTACTACTGGGCATGGCTTGGTGGGTGTGGCATGACTTGGTGGACGTGGCAAGGGAAGGTTACTGCACAATCCCCATTCCCTCCCCAGCCCACTAACCTGCTTTCCAGTTCCGTTCTCCTGTGCAGGGCAACCAAAGGAGATCCAGCCAATTAGCTGGGACTTGAGAGGTGGAGAATAGAGGGGGGCGGGGCCAGTCAGAGGTGGGATTTGCCAGTTCTCCAAACTACTCAAAATTTCCACTACTGGTTCTCCAGAACTGGTCAGAACCTGCTGAATACCCACCTCTGCTGGTGAGCCTGTGCACGCACACCCTCACTTGCTCAAGCAGCGGGTGAGCACCTGTGCACGCTCCATTTAAGTGAACAGCAGGTGTGCGTGCACAATTCTGTTTGAACAATCGGAATTGTGTGTGTGTGTGTGTGTGCCTGCCAGCTGCTTGCGCAAATCCATCCCCTCTCTCCCCTCCCCCCCTCCATTCCACAAAGCTGGAAAGTTTGAGGAGTTCTGCTCTGCAATACTTCCAAATCAGTTTATTTCTATTTCTGAGCAGCTGAATCCTTTTTAACAACCTCCTTCCTTCTATTGTTCCTGTTGATTTGCAGCAACTGATATCCTTCCTTTGCTATATTCAGATTGTGAGAGTCATCCCACCAAGTCCCTTTCATATCTTTTAAATTAACTTTGCTTTCCAGTACTACAACTTCAAGATGGTTTTGTTTATTTTTCCATTCTCTGTAGACAAGAACTTTCTCAATGAAAGCCAATATTCTGTTTTTATTTCTCGTGTGCTTTAAGAGGTTCCATTTCAGCCGCATTTCTATTTTCTACCAGGCATAAAACATTATCTTGCTTCTTTATTTTCTTTCCCCTTATGATGAGCTGTCTTCTCTGTCATATCCTATTTCAGTGCTTCCTTTCTTTCATCTGTTGAGTCTTCTTCCTCTCACATCAGTTGAGGCGTGGTCACTCATTTCCAACCCATTGACTGTTTCTTCAAGCGCTTCTAATGTTTGCTTATACTGCAAGTGTAGGTCTCCAACAACAGGCCACAATTGTATAGACTCCTGCCAGTTAATTTTCCAAAGAAATGTTTAAAGAAAATTTACCAAAGAAATATTTTTTAGTTGACGCAAACTCAAAGCCCTTTGTTGACACATGGTCTGGCCTTGTGCTATTTGTGCACATAACCGCCTTGCTACCTCAGCCCCATATACAGCAGCATTCAAGTTGTAAATAAATACTTAATTTTAGACTGCATTTTGGTACAACATTTAGTTTAAAAAGGACCCGCTAAAAAGGCATGAGAAATGTAACAATAATCAAAGTATTATTCACCCAAAATGTGCCCCTGTGCCTTTAAAATCATGAACAAGGGGGAGGACATTTGCTTATATTGCCCCTCCATTTTTTGAACATTTGTAGTTCACAATTGAACACTAACACCAACGGAGTGAGATTTTTTTTTTAGAGTTATTATAAATAAAAAGTCATGGAAAGTTTCACAAACTAGGCTACATTTGTGGGTTAACCCCCTCATTGATATTAGCAGAAAAGACATCGAAGAACAGGTATTTAAAGGCATATTTAATGTTACATTCTGACAAGGATTCTTTAAAAAGCTGAGTCACTGGACTCCTTTCTTTTCCTTGATTTGTAAGCCATGGTCCACAAAATACAGATAACTAAAACTTTCCAAGTGAGACTTCACAATGAAGGTGTCTAGAATTTCTGTTCTGATTAATAACGATTAATGCCATCCAGCCTTAATGGAGGTAGTTACAGATTTTATTTTCCTGGGCTCCAAGATCACTGCAAATGGGGACTACAACCAAGAAATTAAAAGACACTTGCTCCTGGGGAGGAAAGCTATGGCAAATCTAGACAACATACTCAAAAAGCAGAGACATCCCCCTGCCAGCAAATGTGCGTATAGTCAAGGCTTATGGTTTTCCCAGTTGCAATGTATGGCTATGAAAGTTGGACCATGAGAAAGGCTGAGCGTCAAAGAATGGAGGCCTTTGAACTATGGTGCTGGAGAAGACTCCTGCGAGTCCCTTGGACTGCAAGGCGATCAAACCAGTCTGTCCTAGAGGAGATCAACCCTGACTGTTCTTTAGAAGGCCAGATCCTGAAGATGAAACTCAAAGACTTTGGCCACCTCATGAGAAGGAAGGACTGCCAGCTTCCACAATCTCCAAAGACAGCATTCCAGTCCCTGAGGGTCCTGGCCCCATCCCTGCATCACACGCAGGCCCCTCATCTCGCTCTCTTGAGACCTCAGCTGTCCACACCTGCTGCCAGCAAACCACAACAAATATGAACGTAAACTTAGTAAGAAATGTATACAAATATTAATATGAGCACAGGATATATGTACCCATCGACACACTGCATAACTGAAAGATGGCTTTATTTTTTGTTATAAAAATAAAAACTTTTTATTTAAAAAAAAATCAAGCTCTGATTCTTTGATCCCACATTGAAGGCAGCCTCTGGGTCGGCGTGTCAAACTCAAGGTCCGGGGGCCAGATCTGGCCCACAGGGCACTTAGATGTGGTCCACGGGGCCATCCTGGAAACCGTGAAGGACCATCCCGCGGCGCCTGTGCCAGCAAAAACAGAGTTTGGGGGGGGCATGAACTCCATTTTTGCTAGCAGAGCGCTCGGGCCACCACAGGCATCCCTGACACGAGTGACATCAACCTGGACACGCCCCTCCTGCCCCCCCCAAATCAAACACAACCCTGATGCGGCCTGCAATGAAATCAAGTTTGATATCCCTGCTCTAGGTGGTCAGATTCACAGTAACATGCCCCCCATTCTAACCTAGAAAGGGGGATTCCTCACCCCTCATTTGAAATACGACTTTTTGTGTAGGGATTGTCGGAGAAGACAGTTTGAAATCTCTGATTCCTAAAGTTCTGGAGATGTCTTCACTTCAGGAGAAGATAGTTGGCTTTTGGCTCTTCCATGGTGCTTGCAGAATTAATTATTTTCAATGCAATGGGCAAGTTCTGTTCCAGAAGCCATTCTGCCTCAATATACAGTAATGTTCACGACATGGATTTTAAATATTGTACGGAGGGATAAGGTGAAAAACAAATCCTTATTAACTGAAGACATTACTGTAGATCCAACCCATAAGTTTTACTTCTGCACATGCAACTTCAGTTACAGATGTCTAAAGGGGCAAATTACGTTCCATGCTACAATTTAACTGGAGGGCCAAATTGATAGTAATTCTTCGTACCGATGCTGATCATTTATGGTGTGGAAAATAGATATTTAGTCTCCCAGGAGTTTCTCATTGATGAAAAATGAAATGGTGCACTGAGACTTGCATGGGAATCTTCAATATGCATTATGCTCAAGGAAAATGAAACTTTCCTAGAAGAGCAAAAAAATACTCACCCCACCAGTTGTTTTTCTTCATAAAAGAGTCTATAATCTGCTACTTACCTGTCATGCCGCTGTTGGAATCTGATTCCGAGGGAGAGGCTGAGCAGCTGACAGGGAATGGGAGTGTGGCTCCGTTGGCTGTGGAAGAAACTGGGGAAGGGCAAAGTCTGGCTGGGCAGAGCAGGGGAGAGGTAGAGCAAGGCAGAGGGAATTCAGAGGAAGAGCCAGGCTTACCCCACTCTTCATCCTAGGGCATGCAGGGAGGAACGGAGAAGGGAGCAACATGAGTTGCATGGCTTATGGGGAAGGAAAGGGCCCTGATTCCCTTCATTAGCTGCAGCTGGGAACACAGTGTTTAAAAAGGGAATTTGCACACAGCAACTTGTTGGAAGCAAATTGTGAATTTATCTAGTATTGTTGTGGCTTATCTGTGTTCCTGGCATCTTCCCAACTGTGTATGTTTTGTTGGCCTTTGAAGTCTGCAATTCCTTATCCTACCCTGTCCAGTTAATTGCTGCAGCGTGGATGTGTGGATTTTTATTTACAGTTTATATGTACTTTGTTTTCAGACTGAAGTTCTTCCACTTGAAGACTGTTCTTGGGAGAGTTTTTTCTCCAGCCGAAGGTAACTGGACGTTGGGGGCAAAGTTGGAGGTATTAAAGGGACTTCTCTTACTTGTGTGACTGTGTTGCCTTTGTGCCATGCCCCAGGTCATCACACTTACCCATGAAGAATTTTTACTTAAGAAGATGAAAAATTATTCCTGCAGATCCACTTTAAAATATTGAAATATGCATGATGACTAAGTGGCTAGAACAGATTTATTTATTTATTGCCCCAAAAGGCAAAACTGATAAAATTTGTATCCAAAGCTACAAAGAGCTGACATAATAAGCAAAATCAACTTCAAGTTACTACAGTATTAGCCTCAAGGTAAAAATGTAATAGAAGATGTAACTATGTAAGCCAAATTATTATTTTCTCCCAAGGCCACAAAAGAGCCTCCTGAAGATTAAGCTTCAGAAGTTTATTACCTTTCCACTTTATATGTCCAAAAGCAATACATCCTTTGAGTTTTCACACAGTATTAAAATAAGCGCTTCCATTTAATACATGTGTATAACATGGCGGTCCTTCTGATTTGCATAGAAAAGGGCAGTTTTGTTTTTAATGTCCTGGATTATATTTTGTTGTTATTGGATATATTTTAGTGGACATCATTGCAATATGTTATGAACGATATTAATTCTGTTGGGTTGATCAGCTTGAATATCCAGAGCAGTATGAAACACTGAGCCTCTTGCTGTTTAGTTAAATATTTGTTCACTTAAAAAACTTCACTATAGCAAGAAAAGTTGTAAAAAACACACTTAACAAATGTCTTACTTAGCAACATAAATTTTGGGCTCAATTGTGGTCATAACTTGAGTACTACCTGTATATAAAAATGACCATATTAGAAAAGCTATCAATTTTTGAGGCATATTTTGCTTTTTAAGCTGTTAATTAGCTGTTTAATTTGATGTTGAAATAGGATGGAAAAATAAGAAAAATGGATTGGATTGTTGATCCGAGTGTTGTGCTTGTTTGGTATTTTACTGTCCTGTTTAAAGTATCCATTAAAACACTGGATTCCATTAATAAATTTGATTTGATTTAAATTAATTAAAATAAATGAGTTAATCGAATACATGTAATACCTAGCTTCCCCCTATGTATTTAGCAATTGTTCCCTTTAGTCATAGTAAAAATTAAATTAAGCTGCAATTCTTTCATCATTGTGGAGGAATGTATTCAAGGCTGACTAGGAAATGTGTGCTCTTAGAACAGGGGTCCCCAAACTTGACACTCCCAGAATTCTCCAGCAAGCATAGCTTCACAAGAAACCGATCCATAATACCACCTCTTACAATATTAGGCAACACAGTATCAACAGTAGAGACCTTCAAATTTCTAGGTTCTATCATATCATGAGACCTAAAATGGACACCTAATATCAAAAACGTCATCGAAAAAGCACAACAAAGAATGTTCTTTCTGCGCCAACTCAGAAACTCAAACTGCCCAAGGAGCTGCTAATCCAGTTCTACAGAGGAATTATTGAGTCTGTCATCTACACCTCTATAACTGTCTGGTTTGGTTCTGCAACCCAACAGGACAAACACAGACTTCAGAGGATAATTAGGACTGCAGAAAAAACAATTACTATCAACCTGCTTTCCATGGAGGACCTGTATACTGCACGAGTCAAAAAGAGGACTGTGAAAATATTTACAGACCCCTCACATCCCGGACATAAACTGTTTCAACTGGAGAATGCTGGCTGGAGAAATTCTGTGAATTGAAGTTCACAAGTCTTAAAGTTGCTAAATTTGGAGACCTCTGTCTTAGAACATAGACTATCAAGGTTGGAAGGGACCTTGTAGGTCTTCTAGTTCAACCCTTTACTCAAGCAGGAGACCCAATACTTTTCAGGCTGTCCAATCCCTTAAGTGGTGAAGCCTCCACAAATTCTGGAGGCAAGACGTTCCATCGATCGATTGTTCCCATTGTCAGGAAATTTGTCCTCAGTTCTAGCTTCAATCTCTCTTTGGTGTTCTTCCACCTGTTGCTTCTTGTCAGGTGCTTTGGAGAATAACTCAGTTCCCTCTTCTCTCTAACAGCCCTTCAAGTACTGAAAGACAGCTATCATGCTACCCTACTCCTTCTCTTCGATAAGCTAGACGTACCTAATTCCTTTAACAATTTCATCATATGGCTTAGCCTCCAAAACCCTTTATCATCTTTGTTGCTCTTTTCTGCACTCTTTCTAAGGTCGCAGCATCTGTTTTGTGCTAAAGTGAACAGAACTGGACACAGTATTCGAAGTGTGGCCTCACTAGTGCAGTGAGTCATGAAGTCATTGACTATGCCTCTCTGTCTTATATGATATTACTTGAGACTAGGTATGAAAATTCTAGGACAATCACCAGAAATCAGGAAAACAAGATCCAGGAAGATGCTGTCATCTCATACCCAGATGACAACACGAAGCAATATTTTTAACAATGTGATGACCCGGGGTGTGGCATGAAGGCAACGCAGCCAGAAAATAATTATGAGTCCCTTTATTTGCTCCAATTTTGCCCCCAACGTCCCAGTTACTCTCTGGCCTGGAGAAAAACTCTCCCACAAATCTACAACAGCCTCTGGCTGCAGATACTCCAGTCCAAACGCTGTAAGCAGAATGACTGCAATCAATCATTCCCAGCAGGGCAAGAAAAATGAGTCCAATAATTACAGCAAGGCAGATAATCATATAGAAGGATGGCAATAATTCACACAAACAGAAGGAATGTCAGGAATGCAGGCAAACACTCACAACACTCAATGAATTTAGCATTTGTTCCCGACAAATGCCCCTCCCAACTGCCTCTCCTTTAAACTCTGCCCCGAGGTGTGCCTTGTGAAGGGAATCGGGGCCCTTTCCTTCCTCATAAGCCATACCACCCACATTGCTCTCTTCTCCATTCCTCCCTGTGTGCCCTAGGATGAAGAGGGGGTGGGCCTGGGTCTTCCTCTGAACTCCTTCACCCTTGTTCTATCTCTCCCCTGCTCTGCCCAGCTGGACTTTGCCCTTGCCCAGTTTCCATCACAGCCAACGGAGCCACCCTCTCACTTCCTGTCAGCCATTAGTCTTCCCCTCAGATTCAGACTCCAATGTGGACATGACAAACAATGAGCCCTACTGGGTGACATTTTCCCCTTGTAACCGAGGCAATATTTTATCAAAACATTGGAAGCAATGTCACAGCACAAGGTTTGCCCTTTTCATACTTCTATATAATGTCATGATATTCATGTGCGAGGGGTGGAACTTATGACACAACACTTTCCCAATTCTCTCCCACACCAAGTCTCCCAAAGCCCTTCTTCCCAGTTAGACAATAGAAGTGATTTGTTACAGCAATACTCTACACTCAGCTGAATAAGGCAACCATGGACAGCTCCATTCCCATGAAGGAATGATTAAAACTTCTGGAAGATATTCTCTAAGTTAAAACTCAGATATCTGCAATTACAGAGTCCACATTTTTCCTAGGAGCTCATCTGCTGGGTTGGAGGCAGGGGTGGGCTGCTGGGGGTTCGCAGGGGCTCAGGAGAACCCCTAGCCAAGACTCTGTGGGGGAGCCCCCAATAACCTCAGAAAGACAAGTAGCAAGGGAAAGCTCTTAATGGGCTTAATTGAACTTCTGGGCATTCAGCCAAGAGCATTTCGCACCAGGTAAAAGTGTTGCAAGCTTGATAAACAATCCACTCAGCGCTTGCGAGGGAGAGCCATTGAGAAAATCAGATAACATAGCCACAAGCCTCAGAGGGGATTAATTCCCAAATAATAAGAATCACGTAACTCACCAGAAACCCCACTAAGACTCCAAGAGCCCCCTCACAGTCACTGCTATTAAGCCTGGCTTCACCCAGTCTTTTTTTTTTAAAGTATTAAATGCACTAAATAATAAACAACTTTTTTGGCATATATCGTTCTTTTTAGGTAATTAGGGCAAAGAAGCGATGTCAAGTTGGCCATACACACCCAGTCACATGACCACCCAGCCACACCCACCCAGCCAGTCATTAGGGCAGAAAGCGCCTTGCTAAAAATTTTGAAGCCTACCCCTGATTGGAGGATAAAGGACAGGATTCTCCTTGTCTTGAGAACGCGAATGATTGTCACCTTCATTGGATGTTATTTGCTATATCCCGAAAAGATGGAGATAGCCAATTAATCTCATAAACGGCTTCGTTTTGGCAAATGGCTCTTTGGTTGGTTCAGAAAGACCATGTGTAGGAATGACATTGCTTTCTACTGGAGAGATAACAGGCCTTAAGCAAGGGATTCGGTGATGCCATTCAATGGAACAACTAAGACTTTGTGGTGCATATAGAAGGACCCTCCCAGTAGCCTTAGATAACCAGTGATGACAAAAGATTATGCCTAAGAGTCTGGAGAACAGGCTAAACTTGGCAATACTTGGATGGCATAACCGGGCAACGGATTTGATAGAAGGCAACTTTGTTTTCACTGCATGGCAAAATGTTAATTGGTGTAATGATCTTGAGCAAAAACACCATACCTTTTCCTGGATTCAATCTAAATAAGGCTCAGTTTGACGCAAGAAAAAAACCCAACATGCCTTAGTTATTGGACAGCAATATTGACTTGCATTCTATAACACCTCCTTGACAGCAGTGGGTACAGAAGAAGCATTCAAACTTTTGCAAGTTAAAAGAAAATAATATTCTAGCTGAAACAAAGGAAGAAAAATATGAAGAACACTTGATAGGTGGACTGGCTGATACTATTGGCAGAGGAATAGATGCTTCACGTTGACGAAAGCAAAGTGTTTTTCTGTAGACTCCCCTTCCATGACTAGAATCCAAAATTCAATATATTAATGTTTGCCATCCACTGTCTGCATAGGACGTGAGAGAAAGACTTTCCATTTTCCTTGAGTACATTATATGTGTATTTGTTTTTGGGTTTTTTTTGTAAATTTTTTATTGATTTTTAAAGACAAACATAAACAAACAAAACATAAAAACATCAACTTTTCTTCCATAAGTATACAAGCGGTGTGCCAGTTGGTTTACAATTTTTTTTGTGCATCCATTTCATAGTCTTCAATTACAGTTGCATTGCATAATAGCTCATATTATCAATCAGAAGTTGAATACCCTAGTATCATTATTAATCAATCATTTGACAATAATTTTATTCATTCATATTTTGCGAGATGACTATAATTTACTTAGTATTATTTTGTAACAATTCATATAATCCTCCCAAATCTATCCTAAAAACATTTTGTAGCTATAGTAAAAAAGAAAAAAAAATACATCTTTATGTTATGACTCCCCTTCAAAATTCAAACGAACAAAACAGAAAGCAGCCGTTTCACAATTAAATCAAACGGAAAGAAGTCTTACAAGATAACGGCTGGCAGAAACCACAGCATAAATCTTTACTCTGTCCGGCAAACCAGTCCTGGCAATAAATCTCCAGCCTCAGAGCTCTTTGCTGTAACGTCTTCACTCAAATAGTTATTTTGTTCCTGGCAAAATGCACCAGCCCAGCTGTGTCCTTTTATACTCATTAATTAAGGCAACGTGCTTATTTACTGACTTGCTCTTCTCATTCGCTCCAGCTGATTTTGCCTTTTCAACCGTCTTCTATTTTTTACATTTAACCACAAATTTTCCAAGTTCTCATCTCCACTAGAAGACTCTCTCAAAACTTCCCTGTCAGCCATTCCCGGCTGTTGATCAGATAAGGAACCAGAGGAGGTCAAAGGTCCTGACAATTCTAATACATCAGGTCTGTCGTCCTTTGTCACGTCCATCTCCTCATCCTGGTTATCAGTCCAATCAGTAAGCCAGGCCGGCTCATATTGTTCTGCCATGACCTCTTTACTTGAACTCATATCAATCACAGGAGCTGAATCCAAGCCCGGAGCCACAACATCTTTATATATTTATTATTTTCTAAAATTTCTAAATTCTATGTATATGTGTATTTGATTGTGGAAGCTTGGTTTTTCTTGCTGTTTCAAAAATTTAATATAATTCTATCTATCCCTTTTTTGCGTTCATTAATTAACTCTTGTTACAGTTGAAATAAAAAGAGAACACCTTCTCTCTGCCCTCCCCTCGTCCCCGATATGACAAAGTCCAATTTCTCAGTTGACATAAACCTATCCAAAGCTATTCTCTTCCCACAATAAAACTTCCGGTCCCTTCCTGGCTGAAAAGAATGGGACATCGCTCTGTTCTGACCCAAGCCTCGTTCCAAGCAAACAAACACCAAACAGAGTTAAAAGCAAAACCTTTTTAATGCTCTGTGAATTCTGTTCATTCACAGTGAAACGCAATTGAAACTAATTGTCCCAGATAAGAACAAGCCTTGCCAAAGTTGTGCAAAAGCTGCCAAAAACATTAGATTAAATTGCAAGGAAATATTAAAAAAACAAAAGTCTCCAAACACAAATTAGGATAGACCAAACTTCCACAAGACTTGAAGTGCATAGAACTTCTTTGCTTCCTGCAAAGAACTCCACCTCTGAGGGCTGGCTTTTATCCCTTAAGGGAGGGGCCATCACCTTGCAGCCTTACTCCCAAGTCGCCCGTGCTACGGCAGATGCTCCTTCCTTCAAACAGCCCTGCGCGCATGTGCACTGGGCGCAGGCTCCTCAGGGTCCTCACCATCACTGTTGCCAGCCTCCACCATCTCCGAAGGCAGCACTCCACTCTCTGATGGTCCTGGCCCCATCCCTGCATCACACGCAGGCCCCTCATCCAAGTCCTCGTTCTCCAAGACCTCAGTCGTCCACACCTGCTGCCGGCGAATCACAACATGCTTACCTTAAAGCAGGCAGAATGAAATTGGAGAGCCTTAAAATGAAGATCTCGACCGAGTTATTCAGGTACTATTAATTAGGCAAAAACAGACAGAGCATGCCAGATGTAATATGATTTGGCAGAAGAAATAGTGAAAGGACCAATGATAGCGTGGCCCAGGAATTTGGGACATAATATAGAGCTAGAGCACTGGGAAAAGATCTGGAAAAAAACTATACGATAATAAAATCAGCGGCATTTAAAGAAAACCAATATAAAATGTGCTCCTGGTGGTATCTAGCCCGCTCAAGATTGGCTAAAAATGTATCATCATCTAAGCTTAAATTGTTGGAAATGTAAGCAATCACAGGCTACCTAGTTTCATATATGGTAACTATGTCCAAAAAGAAATATTATGGTCACTATGTCCAAAAAGAAGTATTTTGGTCCAATAATGATTAAAGGAAATTACGAAAGTTCAAATAGAATTTAAAGCCGAAATATTTCTCCTGGGAATTATCAAAGGGAATTTATATGAAAGAGATAAAATATCTAATCTTGTATATAATTACAGCAGCAAGAACAGCACTCACACAATGTTGGAAAGGAGATTCTATGCCGACAGATGGCTCAATAATCCAAAAGTTTTTCGATTGCGCAGAAATGGAGCAAACTCACATTAGAATTAAAAGAGAAGGAAGACTCAGATTATTATACGGTTTGGGGAAATTGGTATCAATGGATAAATAATTTAAATTTTCAATAAAGGTTATTTCGGAAAAAAAGGAAGAAATAACATTCAGAAGGAGCTCATTCAGACTTACAAAATCAATGTCTCTCCAATAGGTAGACAAGAGCAAGAAATCACCTCCATGAGAAGTCTGAAGTTAGTTTTATTGAGATTAATTATGATAACAGACTCTTGCAACTTTTGTTGTACTGTTTTGGATCGCCTTTTGCGAACTTTTGACAAGCAAAGTCAATGGGGAAACCAGATTCATTTAACAACTCTATTGCTAAATTAACAACTGCAGCAATTCACTTAACAATTGAGGGAAGAAAGGTCCAAAAACACAACAAAACTCACTTAACTAATGTTTCACTTAGCAACAGAATTTTGGGGCTCAGTTGTGGTCATAAATCGCAAACTACCTATATGTAACAACATCTTTATTGTTTATTTTAAGATTCCAGAACTGATCCTTAAAACCTACAGTAGAAAGGGCCGTGGTGTGAGAATTACTCTTAATTTAGAAATAATTTTATAAAGCAAAATGGAGACCTGTAAAATTATTATATGCATTGTTTGAAAATATATATAATTTGGGGCACCCTTATGGCCTCTAAAATGAGACAAAATCAGCAATTGTTAAGAAATAACTCAAATAATTAACTTTTTCCTTTAGTCACTTGATTTTACACTGCCATGAAAATCCTGGGCTGCTTCATTTTGATGATCTCAAATTAATAATGTCTTGGTTAAACAAAAATTCCTTCCATATTTTATTTAGAAGAAGAATTAGTTATTTATTACACTAGGTTGCTACAAAAACCGGCAGCCCACATGTTGATTTCCTTCCTTTCCTTAGGATGTACACGATATTGCCTCCAAGGACTATTTACTCCTGGCTGAACTTTGGCGATATCTCCTGCATTGCTTTTACTCTTCCATAGTTAGTAAACTGGGCGACATATCCCTATTTAAAGTTCTAATAAGCATTCCTACTTCTTCCCATTGTTTCTCTCTCAAATTCTATCATCTTGGTTACACTCTAGAACAGGGGTCTCCAACCTTGGGCACTTTAAGACTTATGGACTTCAACTCCCAGAATTCTGGGTGTTGAAATCCACAAGTCTTTAAGTTCCCAAAGTTGGAGGACCATTCTCTAGAACACAGGGGTGGGGACGGGAGCATGGCTGGCTCAGGAATTCTGGGAGTTGAAGTCTACAGGTCATAAAGGCGCCATTAGTGACCCATCCCTGCTCTGGGACCATACTAAGAATAAGCAACTTTCTATTGTTGTGTAGTAGCAGTAACCTGGACACCATGCAATGGGGATTATAGTCCTTCAGCTCTTTTTATTTCATTTCAATTGCAAATTATCAGATTTGGCACGGCAAAAGACATGACTTCCTCGGGGAACATGGCTTTTTCCTTCTCTCCCACTTCATGAACAACAAAAGAAAGTTTGCAAAGGCGGAGACGAAGACGGTGCGCCTGAACAACCAGTGGCCATTCGGAGTAACGGTAAAACATGGTTCACTCTTGAGGGAAGTATTGTTTCTACTCTGTTTCCCCCAAAAAATACGACCTACCCAGAAAGTAAGCCATAGATTGATTTTTTTTTACACATGCGCCCAATATAAGCCCTACCCTGAAAATAAGCCCTAATTAAGATCCCGCTTACTCCAGAGTGGGCGGGTAAAAGTTAAGCTAGGGTAGGGTTGGGGGTGTGTGGAGCTGCCTTACTACTTACCTTTGGACAGTGTAACCAGGTCTTGCACACCCCAACACCTGCCTTGCCGGCCCATTTCTTTTGCAGCCAGCAAGGCCGGCAAGGCTTTCCTGAAGGCCTCTGATTGATCCGGAGCTCTGTTATCGGTTGCAGAAGTCTTCCAGAAAGCCTTGCCAGCCACAGAAGAAGTTCCTGAAGGCCTCTGACAGCAAAAAGGAGGCTGAGGGCGACGCACGCAAGTGAGGTTAGTTAGAGGATGACTTCCCACCCAAATAAGACCTGGTGCCTTTTTTTGGTGGCAAAAAAAATTATAAGATAGGGTCTTATTTTAGGGGAAACATAAGTAAGCAATTTGCATTTCATAACAATTAAACTTGGAGAAAGGTAACTGCCAACAGTACAAGAGCCTCATATTTCTCCAGCTTACCTCTTCTCCGCTGCCACACTTTTTAATGTTCAAAAAAAAATAAGGGTGCCTTCCAGAAAACATATTGTCTTCTACATTGGAATATTCATTTCTCCAATGGACACCAGAAATTCAACAAAGGAAAGTTTGTTGGAAGTTGGTATTGAAACAGGGCACACTTGCTTAATAATTTGATTTTAAATAAGTTGTCATGGTGCAACAGAAATCAATAGGGATGATTTTATTAAATGTGAACAATTTAGCTCATTTCCTGTTAATTTAATTAGATGTCTTCTCCTTGTATCCTCTAATTATGGAAGAAGGGTCATGGTTTCTGGTAATATGGAGGGATATTCTCTACTCAACCTTCCTTAATGGGCCACATGGAGAGAACTGTTGTCAGCAAAGGAGGCAGGTGTATAGCGTGTAGTACATCAAGTTTACAAATAATGATTTTGGTCTGGGCAGACTCTGATATAACGAGACCAGAATGTAATTATAGTTGTTGTTTTTTCTTTTTTCATCACTCTGCTAAACAAATAATTCCCTCAACACTGTTCAACTATTTACAAAGTGTACACTACTATTACTGTTAATCTTCTTATCACTCCTTATCACCCATCCCCTCCCACTTGACTGTTTCTTAGTATGATTTGATTGTTGATCGTACCCTATGACTATCATTAAAGTGTTGTACATTATGATTCTTGATTCTTAACAAATGTACCTTTTCTTTATGTATACTGAGAGTATTTTACACCAAGACAAATTCCTTGTGTGTCCAGTCACACTTGGCCAATAAAGTATTCTATTCTATTCTATTCTATTCTATTCTATTCTATTCTATTCTATTCTTTTCAAAGTACATAGTTCACCATTCTTCCCGATTGTCTCCTGTCTTAAGGAAGGAAGCAATGACCATAACGAAGTGTCCATTCCCAATATACTGTCTTGCCAAATATACTGTCTCATTTTGTATCTCGTCTGGGATTATTTTGCATCCGTATTTCTAACTAGAAGACAATTTTTCACCGAGTCCACAAAAAGAGAGGGAGAAATTACTCAGCCAATGGAAGCGGAGTTTCATTCCACCAATTGAATTTTGGGGCACTGCCATGTAAAGGTAGCTGACCTCAACTTATGACAATTGAGGCCAGAATTTATGTTGCTCAGTGAGGAATTTGTTAAATGGGTTTTGTTCCCATTTTATCACTTTTCTTGTCACATTTGTTAAGTGAACCACTGCAGTTGGGGAAGGAGGGAGGGAGAGAGAGACAGAGAGAAAGAGAGAGAGAGATTTATATTTTTCCTCAACCTATTCTCTTACATCGCCCTCCTCGTTTTCGTGGCATTTTCCCCCCTTCTTAGAAAAGGTCATGGCATTTCAAGTCTTCACTCCCTGAAAACTACCAGGGAACCTGAAACCCTACAAGTAATGAGTTGTGTCTGCCCTGACAAAATGATGGGTTTTACTCTAGGGCAAAACCAAGGCCGTGAAGCATGTGTCCTCATCAGTGCCAGTTTAGTGGGTACTGGAATTCAGCAAAACATCTTCCAAAGGGCAGAGAAATAGATTAAGTCACAGGCTATTGTCATCCTTCAAATATCTGCCCGGCTTTCCACCTTCAACCTTTATGATTCAATTTAAAAAAGAAACCCTATTCCTTATTTATTAAGTTGGAAAATAAGCCATTGCATTCTTCATCTTGTACTACGCTTTTAGACCAGTGGTCGCCAACCAGTGGGCCAGGGACCATTGGCGGTCCGCAAGAAAATTTTGGTGGGCCGCAGAGAAATGTCACCCCCAAAGCAATTAATCCAGGCTGCGCGGGAGCACAAGGCTGCGCCGCCCACATGGTCCGCGGGAACTCAAGGCTTACGTCGCTTGCATTGCGAACAACACGAGGTAGTGAGGGCAGGAGGGAAAGGACAGAGAGGAGGAACTTGCCCCACTTACGCCCCATATGCCTCGCCTAGCCACTGGGCTGCTTCTTTCTACTTCTTTCTTCTGCTTTTGGCTGCATGCAAGGAAAGCAGAATAAGTCTTTCTTTCTCTCCCCCAAACTCCACCAGAGATGGCAACCTACTCCAAGAGGCTGCGCCAGCGCAACAAGCTTCACAAAGACTTATTTCTGGCAGAGTTTGGGGGAGAGAAAGAAAGACTTCTGCCACTTCTGCTGCTTTCCTTGCATGAAGCCAAAAGTCTCTCTCTCTCTCTCTCTCTTTCTTCCTGGGAACAGAGCTGGAGATGGTATCTTGCGATCCCAAATAAAGAACAATTGGTAGAAAAACAGGATGGGGAATTTTCCTGCAGACTTTTGGGGGGATTTTCCAACGGTCTCTGGTCCGCGGGATTTAAAATTATGAATCTGGTGGTCCCTGAACTCCAAAAGGTTGGCGACCCGTGATCTAGACTATTTAGGCCAACTATAAGAAGTACTGAACATATACCCTTAATGACATGAGAATCAATACAGGTAGTCCTCGACTTATAACAATTCACTTAGTGACTGTTTGAAGTTACAACGGCACTGAACATAGTGACTTATGACCATTTTTCACACTTATGACCATTGCAGCATCCCTGCACCAATTTACATTCAGATGCTTGACAACTGACTCATATTTATGATGGTAGCCGTGTTCAGGAGTCATTTTACGACTGTCTGACAAGCAGAGTCAATGGGGGAGCCCAGATTTCACTGAACGACCCTGTTGTGAATTTAACAACTGCAGTGATTTGCTTAACAAGCACGGTGAGAAAAGTCGCAAAATGGGATGAATTCACTTAACAAATTTTTCACTCAACAACATAAATGTTGGGCTCAGTTGTGACTGTAAGTTGAGGACGGCCTGTATGCAGTAATCCAACTCCATGCATCGTGTATTCTTGATTCAATCTTCCCAGTAATTAAAAAAGATGTGGATAGAAATGTGTTCTGACCCAAACCTTGTTCCAAAGAAACAAACACGAAACGGAGGTAACAGCAAAACCTTTTTAATGATTCTTTACGAATCCTGTTCCTTCCCGATTAAAAGGCTGTTTCAAACTAATTACCTCTGATAAGAACGAGCCTTGCCAAGGTTGTGCAAGGCTGCCAAGAACACTAGATAAAGCTACTAAGAAATATTTCAAACACAAAGAGTCTCCAATCAACAACCAAGATACTCTGAACATCCACCAGGCTTCAGTGCAAAAACTTCTTTGCTTCCTGCAAAGAACTCCGGTTTCTCAGCTGGCTTTTATCTTCTCAGGGAGAGGCCATTACATTGCAGCCTTACTCCCAAGTCTCCCATGGTGCTGCAGCTGCTCTTTCCTTCAAGCAGGCCTGCACGCACGTGTACTGGGCACAGGCTCCTCAGGAACCTCTTCATCACTGCTACCAGCCTCCACAATCTCCCAAGGCAGCACTCCAATCCCTGGTAGTCCTGGTCCCATCCCTACATCACACGCAGGCCCCTCACCGGAGTCCTCATTCTCCGAGACCCCAGCCGTCCGCACCCGCTGCCGGCAAACCACAACAGAATGCCACCCACTTGGCAATATTGTCGGCTCTACCAGTTTCTTAACCAGGAGTAAGTTTATATTAAAAACAGGGCAGATTCTTATTTTATTTCAGACTATCTACAGACAAGCTTAGCCGTATGGGCTAGCACAAACGTTTGAAAACAAGTCAATTTTAGGAACCCTGGCAATAAGATAGGTGCTGGGGTAGGCAGAGAGGTAAGTAGGGAATTAAAATATTGTAGAAGTATACAGTATAGGCTTCTATATAATCGTCTACAGAGGGTAATATGAGAGGCAGGTGCATCAAGAAATTGCTCTCGAATTGTCCTTACATCGGACTTGGAGACACGAGAAAAGCCAGGTGAGTTTCACTTTTTGCAATGTGTGGCCTGTATTTTTCTTCCTTGACGGATGAAGCACGGAAGAGCTGCAACGATCCTGTGGTGTGACCCCTCCCGAATCCCCCAAGAATAGACAGCCAAACGTTAAAAAAAGAAACACAGTCAACGAAAAATAAGGTCAATGTCAGAATCTGCCAGGATCGTGTCTGTTTAAAAAGCTCAAGAGATCAGGGCTCGGAATGAGCAATGTAAAACTGGAAATATCCTTTTAATAAGGATGTCTTTATTCCTGCAAGAGCTGCAAATTAATGGCCTGAAGGAATCAGACGCAGCCAGATACCAAAGCACATGCCCTGGTCCTCCTTCTGGAATACCGGTGTGGCTACGAAGCACCAGAGCTCTGAACTGGATGAAAACCGGATCTCAAATGCAGTTGAGCTTTTATTGAAAAATGGTTAGTATTTCGAATAGGGTAGGGGAGGAATAGGAAGGGGCCTTGGAGGTCTTCTAGTCCAACCTCCTGCTTAGGCAAGAAACCCTATACCACCTCAGACAAATGGTTGTCCCATCTCTTCCTAAGAACTTCCAGGGTTGGAGAATTCACTCCTTCTAGAGGCAAACCGTTCCACCGATTAATTGTTCTGGCTGTCAGGAAATTTCTCCTTAGTTCTTGGTTGGTTCTCTTATTGATTGTTCTGACCCAGGCTTTGTCAAACATAATTCTATTTCTATTTCTATTCTATTTCTATTCTGCTTCTCTACTCTATTCCTATCCTATTCTGTTTATTCTGCTTCTCTACTCTCTTCCTATTCTATTCCAATTCCAATTCTATTCCAATTCCAATTCTATTCCAGTTCCAATTCTATTCCAATTCTATTCTATTCTGCTTCTCTATTCTTTTCCTATTCCAATTCCAATAGCAATTCTATTCCAATTCCAATTCTAT
>NW_020769320.1:17865138-17920997 GCF_900518735.1 Pseudonaja textilis | reverse complement strand
TCTATTCCAATTCTATTCTATTCTGCTTCTCTATTCTATTCCTATTCTAATTCCAATTCCAATTCTATTCTACTTTTCTACTCTTCCTATTCCAATTCCAATTCCAATTCTATTCTATTCTCAATTCTATTCCTATTCTATTCTGTTCCTATTCTGTTCTATTATTTTTTCCAGTGCCCCTGTAACTTTGAACAGTCCCTACTCCATCCACCGTTATAAATCTAGGACCACCTGATTTTGGGCGGGGGAGGAAATCATTATATGGGGGGGGGGGGGTCGCCCACACTTTCCTTTCCAAAGCGTCCCACTCGGACTCTGCCACTTTCCGCCCCGTCGAGCAGAAAGGAGGAGGGGGGGGCTAGCTCCCACGGGAGGGGCAGCCCCACGCGTGCTTTTGGCGCGGCTCCCGCAAGGCGCCGCGGGCCATCCGCGTCTCCTTCCCCGAGAGTCCTTCACGAGGGAGGGCGGGAGGGAGTTGGGGGGGGGAGACACAGGCGTCCCGCTGCGGGAACGGCGCCCCCTCGGGTCACGCGTGGGCGGGCGAGGCAAGGAAGGCGGAGTCGCCGCCTTCTCCCGATCCGGGAGACTTTAAAAGTGGGAGCGCTCCAGCCCAGCCCTGGCAAAACCCGAGCGGCCCGGCCGAGGAGGGGACGAGCGGCGAGCGCCGGGCGGAAAGAGGCAACCATGCGAAGGGCGAGCGCTTGCCGGACCCGGCCGGAGCAGCGGCGCCTCCCGTGGCCGGGCTGGTGGAGGAGCAGGAGCAGCAGCAGCAGCAGGAGCAAAGCCGGTGCCCTCAGCCGGAGGAGGGAGCCCGGTCCCGGAACGCCTTGGAGGTCGCCGCTGCTGCTCGCCCTGCTGGCCTTGGGGGTCAGCGCCTGCCAAGGTAAGCGGGGGGGGGGGGCAGCCAAAGTCTCAGCGCCTCCCGGGGTTCTTCTCTTGGAAGCCCATCTCGCTTGGTGGGGGGGGGGGGGGGGGGAGGGGGGGGGGGGTCCCCAAACTTGGCAACTTTAAGACTTGTGGGCTTCAATAGAATGGAATGGAATAGAATAGGACAAAAAGAATGGGATGGGAATAGAAATAGGATAGGATAGGATAGGATAGGATAGGATAAGAGGTAGAATAGGGGGTAGAATAGAGTAGAATAAGGGGTAGAATAGAATAGAATAGGATAGAATAGAATAGAATAGAATAGAATAGAATAAGAGGTAGAATAGAATAGAATAGAATAGAATAGAATAGAATAAGGGGTAGAATAGAGTGGAATAAGGGGTAGAATAGAGTAGAATAACGGGTAGAATAGAATAGAATAGAATAAGGGGTAGAATAGAATAGAACAGAATAAGGGGTAGAATAGAATAGAATAAGAGGTAGAATAGAATAGGATAGAATAGAATAGAATAGAATAGAATAGAATAGAATAGAATAGAATTCTTTATTGTGTGGTTGGACACACAAGGAATTTGTCTTGGTGCAAATGCTCTCAGTATACGCATTTCCCCCATGCGTGCGCATTTCCCCCCAGCACTTCTGCGCATGCCCACAGGATCCCCTCGCACTCAGGGTATTCTGTCCTGTACAAAGACAGATAACTATCTTTTTACTATTCTGTCCTGTACAAAGACAGATAGATAAACTCCACAAAGCATCTATACAAAGTCCTTTTTAATTGGTTCATCAGGCATCCTCAATAACTCACAGTTATGATGAGATTCTTCTCAATGTCTAATCCTTTGCATATCTGTCTTTTTTGGGTAAAAAGATGGTTATCTCTTATCCCTTTTATCCCATATCGTAGAAACAGGGGGTAGAGATGCTACAATGAGGCTGTGAAGAAACCTCCTCCGACCCACCAAGGGTCAATTCAGTGACCAATCAGGTGTGGCCACATGACATAACTACATTTCCCAGGATACCTTAACTACATTTACCATGATGCATTCCCTTAAGGGGACAGCCCTCAATTCCTAACTATCCCAAACCCCATTAACTCTAAACTGTCTGGATGCACGCATGTCTCCCATGAACCCCCCCTCCGCCCCCTGCAAATGCGTGCCACATACCGGACAATCAGCTCTCGGGCGGCAGTATGCACGCTCATGCACAGTAGGGCTCTTCCAGGCGACCTCTCGCATGCCGGGGGAAATGGCTCTGCGTGCCACTTCCGGCACGCGTGGTGTAGGTTCGCCAACACGGCTATATACCATTTCAGACAAGGGACTCTCCCAGTCTCTTCTTAAAAACCTCCAGTGATGAAGCACCTACAGCGTCTGAATCTTGTTCATGTGATCATGGTCATTAAGTATGAAAAACGGTCATAAGTCATCTTTTTTTTTCCAGTGCCGTTGTAACAGTCAGTTAAATGAACTGTTGTAAGTCCATTGCTTCCTGCGTGTTGCTTCTAGCGTGTTGCTATTTTGAGTGGAAAAACACCGAGCCTTGCAAATGCTATATTCTGAGGCTGAGGATTCCCCTCTTTAAAATGGACATTAAAATGGGGAAGGGCGTCCCTCATCTTTCAACTCTTCCCAAATAGTTGTATATTCCCAAATAAGTTTCCTATCCAAGCATCCCTTCCTCTTATTCAAAGTTTACGTTTCTTGCTTTAAGGCAATTGGAAAAGTTTGCTTGCTTCCCTTCCCAAAAAAATTCACCAGGGTTTTAATACATGAGGTTTTACTTAGATTTTGGGACAGGTATCCCGAAGTATATAATAAACAAGGCAAACTCTTGAGTGACTTGCCTATTTTCTTGATAGAGGGCTGTTAAGAGGGTGGTCTCTGAGCTAGCTGGGTTTCTTGCAGACTTCTCATTACCCAACTAGGTAACATTATCAGTGCTAGCATTTCATTACCTAGTTAGGGTAATGAAACATCTGAAAAAAAAAAAAAAAACCAAGGTCAGAGAGCACCAAGGAGAGTCCTCTTGTCAACCTTCAGCTGCAAATATTCTCCTTTTATTAGGGAAGTTAAATTTACGCATTGCAATAAGCTGCTTTTCTTACACTGTAACGTAATGTTAACCTAATCCTACGTAGCTTTTTCTCTGGTAATATCACACTACTAACTAGAGAATACAAAACATTTGCTAGACCAATACTTGAATACAGCTCATCAGTCTGGAACCCGCATTATGTATCTGATATTAACACAGTTGAGAAAGTCCAGAAATATTTCACAAGAGTTCTCCACTCCTCTACTCGTTGCAGAATACCTTATACCACCAGACTTGAAATTCTAGACCTAGAAAACCTAGAACTACACCGCCTTCAGTTTGATCTGAGTATAGTATATAAAATCATACATTGCAATGTCCTACCTGTCAATGAATTCTTCAGCTTCAACCATAACAACACAAGAGTACACAATAGATACAAACTCAGGATTAATCGCACCAAACTTGATTGCAGGAAATACGACTTCAGCAACACTGGTCAATGTCTGGAATACTCTGACTCTGTGGTTTCTTCCCCAAACCCCAAAAACTTTAACCTTAGACTGTCTACTATTGACCTCACCCCTTTTTCCTAAGAGTCTATAGGGAGCGTGCATAAGTGCACCAACGTGCCTACCGTCCCTGTCCTATCGTTTCTTTTATATATTTTTTCTTATATGTATCCATGTATTCATAACTATGTTTTTTTTACTTATACCTATTATCTTGTAAGCAATTGACAAAAATAAATAAATAAAATAAATATGAAAAGTTGCAAAAGGTGTGCCATTTTATACCTATCAAACTTGGCTGGGGAATTCTGGGAGATGAAGTCCAGAGCGTTTAAAGTTTCCTGTTCTAAATGGAATACTTCCAGAGGTGGGTATTCAGCAGGTTCTGACCAGTTCTGGAGAACCGATAGCAGAAATTTTGAGTAGTTCAGAGAACCGGCAAATCCTACCTCTGACTGGAGTTTTTACAGTATCCTTCCCCGGCCACGCCCACCAAGCCATGCCCACAGAACCGGTAGTAAAAAAATTTGAATCCCACTACTGAATACTTCTTCTGTTTCCAACTCTGTTCTATGTCTTAGGAATTTCTTATCAATTGTGTTAAGCTATGGTTTGGTCTTAGAAAAGAAAAATAATCCAATTTTGGTCCTGCATAATATACATACTGTATATTATGCAGAGCTTTAAGTCAGATCTGGGGGTTCTTTCTTGTCCTAATTATAGCAATAAGAATGTAATTCCAATTTTAAAACTCTGTCTCATTCTCGTTTAGTTCTAACAATGAATGTCATTTCCAATGCAAAGTCACTTATTATCAAAATGTAAGCCCCCCAGAGAGCAATAGTGCCTTTTTTAGGTGCCTTTATAAATAATCTGCAAAATATTAAATTTTCAAATAATAATTGACGGAATAAAGAATGGAATACCAATGAATATTACACATTAATTTTAAATAGAAGCCACAGCAGAAATAAATCCCTGCAATAGTATACAGGGTATAGATTTCTTCGCACAATGCAGGCATTATAGTTTTGAGATACCAATTTGTATTTCCCTTTCTAAATACTTTCAAGTATATCTATAGTATGCTCATTGAACGAAATGCTTGGATTTAAAACATAAAGTTAAATTCTGAAGATATGTATTTTAAGGCAAGTAGATAAATACATTTTAAAATATCCCAGTTATTTATTCTCAAACCGTTCCATGGTTTAGAGTCTTTATTTCACTGATAAGTAACAAAAATGACAGCATTCATCAAAGCACACAAAGAAATGCAATTATATGGAATGTTCATATTTAATATCATCTAGCCTGATCTGTATTACTTGCTTCGTAGTCCTAAATGAAATCATGTTCATATATACAACTTCAGAATATATTTTAAAAATCCTAAAAATGAAAATGTAATGAAGAGAACGTGAATAATGGCAGAGGCTTGTTTGTATCTTCTTTTTGTGTTTCTACACAAAGTATGAACAAAGCATAGACATTGTCCGGTTAGAATTTTAATGTGGTGCTTAACTCAGATTTTATTCTTTGTGCAGTTCCCTTCCATTTCTTTGTTGCTTCTTCTGTGACTTTTTTTCTTCCTTTAAAAACAGAAATTCGTGGAATAGTTGCAAAATGCTTTTTTTTTTAAATTAGTAGTGCTGAGAGTAGTATCCAGAGTCCAACTAGCAAGCACAGCTGATGTGCATAATAAAATATTTTACTAACAAGCTGTATATGGGTATATTCTTTCTGCCCTCATTTTACAATTTGAATTCTTTCTAGCTTTCCGTCTGTCTGTCTGTCTGTCTGTCTTTCTGTCAGATAGACAGATAATAGATAATCTATCTGTCTGTCTGTCTGTCTGTCTATCTATCTATCTATCTATCTATCTATCTATCTCATTTATCATCTGTCATTTATGTTCTATCTCCTACCTATATCTGTCTGTCTGTCTATCTATCTATCTATCTATCTATCTATCTATCTATCTTATCTATCTGTCTGTCTATCTATATCA
Organism: Pseudonaja textilis; assembly: GCF_900518735.1. The sequence goes on along the minus strand of NW_020769320.1, from coordinate 17,915,543 downwards.
TTTATCATCCGTCATTTATGTTCTATCTCCTACCTATCTGCCTGCCTGCCTTCCTGCCTGCCTGCCTGCCTACCTACCTACCTACCTACCTACCTATCTATCTATCTATCTATCTATATCTGCACACACACACACATACACACATCTACATATATACTGTACATATATACATTCATGTTGCAGTTTTCTGGCAGCAAAGCCCACTGACTACAATTTCCTTCAGAATAGAAAGATATACATACGTTATAAAAAAATCAGGATTAATTTTATCTTTTTGATGCTTTTATTTGGTAGTTTTCTCTAGGAATAATGAAAACACCCTGTTAATATAATTCTACTTGCCTATATACATAAATGTCATGCTATTCCCTTTTGGGGAATGTGTGATGCAAAGCACAAAAAAATAATATAAAGTAGTAAGAAAGGAAATTAATTGCATGAGATAAGAAGAGGAAACAGGTTTAAACCTGGATTTCACCAACACAATTCACTATATTCTCCATACCTTTTGTATTTTTGCAAATATTTCTGGCTGCCATTATATCTGTACCTCACTTTTTCTTTCTGAGAAAGAGAAATTATTGGACTCATTATCTTGCCCTGCTGAAGTGATTAATTGCAGCCATTCTGCTTACAGCATTTGGACTGGAGTATCTGCAGCCAGAGGCTGTTGTAGATTTGTGGGAGAGTTTTTCTCCAGGCCGGAGAGTAACTGGGACGTTGGGGGCAAAATTGGAGCAAATAAAGGGACTCATACCTGATCTCTGGCTATGTTGCCTTTGTGCCATGCCCTGGGTCATCACAGCGTCATGTGCTGGCCCTGCCCATGCCCAGTTTAGCAAAGGGGGGCAAGTCCTGACATGTCACATGGTGCTGTAGTGATGACATGATTTGACACCTCTGCTCTAGAAAATGTTAATCCATAGTATATTTCTTGATCATTTGTTCCATATGCTTATGATTCCTTATAAACAAGGAACCATAAAAATTCCTTATTCATAAATAGTTGAAATATTGATCAGTTTTGAATATATGTCTTTTAGAGAATGAAAGAGTCAGAAAAACATAGTATATTTTTCCCTATCATCATTTTAAAAAAATACCTGAGTATATAGAATTCACATCTAGATAAAGTAGGGACACTGTCTAATTTAAAAGAAAGATAAAGTTTTGCATTCAAATATATGCAGATATTTATGGGACGGATCACATTTCAAAATATTGTTGGGATTAGGGATTAAAATAAAACATGTTTGAAAGCATGTATTTCGCATAACCCAACGTATACTGCTCTGTCGCTCAGATTCAGAAGTATGGAAATTTCAAAACTCCATTCACAATTTTTTTGGCACTGAAATTAATGAAAAGCAAGAAAAAATAATGATGTAAGCATATAATATTTCATGTTGTAACATAAATCACACCTGAAGTGAACTGTTTTCGGACTCTGAATATCAGCTTCTTGTGTATATTCAATATCTTGCCTGCTTTTTTGTTACTAACACTTTCACTCTGTTTTCTGAGTTACAGTATTTGTTTATTCATTGACATATTCAGAGTTGATAATCTTTGCAGAGCTGGTAATACCATAAATAAATTTTTTTAACCCATTGTTTTTCCTTATTTCCAGGTGTACCAGTGATGTCCCATGTTCTCCAAGGAGAAAAAGTGTGGAATGAGGTAAAAAACAGTATCCCTCATATTACTACATTCAGTGTTGTTTTATTTAACACAAAAGTGTACCTATGCCATTTGTACTATACGTTTTTTTTTTAAACCAGATTTAATAACTGAAGAGACTGGCAAAAACTTTATTTGTAACACTCAACAAAAAAGCTTAAATTTCTTTCATTTTTGTTCAGTTGAAAACATAACTGAATCTACTTTCTTGTCAATCTTGATAGATAGATGATATGTGTTCTGCTATCCCAGCTAGAGATTCTCTGCCTCAGGTCAGTTTAATTTAACGTTTTAAATAATGTAAATGTGTGTTGTTGTTTTTTAAGGAGGTGTCATGCTCCTGTCGGAATCTGACTTGGAGGAGGAAGCTGAATAGCTGACAGGGAGTGGGAGTGTGGCTCCGTTGGCTATGGAAGAAACTGGGGAAGGGCAAAGTCCAGCTGGGCAGAGCAGGGAGAGGTAGAACAAGGGAGAGGGAGTTCAGAGGAAGACCCAGGCCCGCCCCCTCTTCATCATAGGGCATGCAGGGAGGAACGGAAAAGGGAGCAACGTGAGTTGAGTGGCTGATAAGGGAGGAAAGGGCCCTGATTCCCTTCATTAGCTGCAGCTGGAAACACAGTGTATAAAAAAAAGGAAGTTGCGTGCAGCAGGCTGTTCGGAGCAAACATAACTTTATCTTATATCGTCATGGCTTATCTGTGTTCCTGGTGTCTTCCCAACTGTGTGAGCTTTGCCGTGCTTTCAAGTCTGAAATTCCCGCTCCTGCCCTGCCAAACTAATTACTTCAGTTTGGTTTGTTTGGATTTTAAGTTACAGTTAGTGTGTAACAGTCAAAGGCTGTTCCTGGGAGAGTTTTTCTCCAGCCCAGAAGGTAACCTGGACACTGGGGGCAAAGTTGGAGATAATAAAGGGACTCTTACTGCTTATCTGACTGTGTTGCCTTTGTGCCGTGCTCTGGGTCATCACAGGAGGATGCTTTTAGTTCATTAATCTAGTCTCTTTTGTTTTTAGCCATCCAATGCGCTTGAAGAATTTTGCTTTATGGTTCTGGAATTTCTACAGAAGGATAAGGTAATAACAGTTACCACTGGTTTTTTTTTTTAATATGGTAATCAGATTCTTCTGTTCAGGTAGTCTTTGATTTATGACTGGTTGCTTAGCAACTGCTCAAGTTTCTGACGGCCCCTTCTAATACAATACTCAAGAACCAGTCCTGAAGTTGTAACTGCTGTCTCCCCATCACATTTCGAGTGCTTAGTAACCAGTTCACATTTATGGCCATTTGCAGTGTTGTGCGGTCATGAAACCACCACAATTTATGATGTTTTGGCCAGTTTTCAGAAAAAGCACACCCCCATAGTGAACAATGGGTTCCTTTAACGACTGCCACTAAGGTCAAAAAAATGTGATGGTTCTCTTTACAACTGTCATGACTTGTGACAATAATGGGCAAGATGCATTCCAGTCATAAGTTGAGAACTACTTGCAATGTTTTATCATTAGTTTTCAAGCAAACGGTGGATGCTAATGGATTCTCAGCTTTGGGGGTCCCTGATACCAGCTGTTGCAAGGCTATTCACAGACGGATACATTTAAATAAGGAATATGCAAAACCATATGGTCTGTTTTTCTTCTTAAACATGTCGATATTACTATATCAAGAATGACCGTTCCAGTGGGTTTTTTCAAAGTATAATCTTTTAGATTGGAAGTGGCTGGCAGAATGTTCAGTTCTATATATCTTAGCTTAAATTGTTTATTTATTTATTGTTGAATTTATTTGCCACCTATCTCACCGATATAATGTATGTGGGTATATGCATAGTATTTTTTTTTTTTAAGTTGTCGTGCTTATGTAGTGTATATTGGAAGGTGGGTGATCCTTCGAGAGCTGTATGCAACGAAATTTCATTTTAATGTATGCCGATTAATATCCCTTCAAAGTGACAATAAAGTTATTCTAAGACCTAAGTCTAATGGGAAGCTGATTAGCAGAATCATTGCTCAAATTTTAAGTGAGCCAGGTAATTTAAAAAATCTGAAAGGTTTAGTTTAGTTCTGTTTAGTTCAGTTTAGTTTAGTTTATTGTCATTGCACATCGCACAACGAAATTAAATACTATCTTCAGTGTACTATGCAGTAGAATTCAATAGAATTGCTGCCCTGGGATTTTCAACCTATTTGTCTTTATTTTTATTATCCGTCTGCCAGTTGATAATAGTTCAAAAAAAGGGTGCCCAGGATGAGATGGATCTTTGAGAATGTTTTGAACTTTCTTAAGGCAGCAGGAGCTATAAATAAACTAGCAGATACCAATAAGCCATTTCTAATTTAGAAATGTATCAGAGGTAATTGAAGGGGAAAGTACCATGCGGAATCTGATCGAAAAGGTATATATCTTATGTAGTTGTTAGAAGATGATTGTTATAAATGTTTAAGGGGATAATTAAAAGTTGAATGTTTAATGGGATTTCAAAGGGAATTAATGATAAGCTATAGGGAATTGTGGGGAAAATCTTTGTTTTGAAATGTTTTAATTGAGGTGGAATTTTTGAAAGGATGAAATATGAATATGCGATGAAATTGTAAACATGACAGATAAAAGTATAAATTTAATGAATATGAAGATATGAGAATTATTTAAAAATAAAGGAATAGGTTAAGAAATGTATGGAAAACTTATTTAATAAGCCTGAGGGAAGTTTTTGAGAAAAATAATAGAGAACACATTATAGTGGTAAGATATGAAATAATTAAACAATTAAACAATAAATAAATAAATAATAAATAAATAAATAAATAAATAAACCTATGTCTGTATGGAGATGTGAAAATCTGGAATCATGCTGTTCACTAAAAAAGAGATTTTTTTTCCTTTTGTTTTAAATGTGGAAAATTGAAATAAAAGATTATTTTTAAAAAGCCATTTCTAAGTTGCGTAAGCCTTGAAATGAATTTAAATTCAATATTTTCTGTATTACATAGCAAGACAAGCCATACAAGCAGCTTCTTTGTACGGTTGAAAGAGTTCAGTGTTTATTCCTTTCTAACATTTTTATTTGAGAAGTTACTGGGCTTTGATGCAGATTATTTTGAATTTAGGTTAATTTCAAGCCATTGTTTCCTAAAGTTGTCTTCAGAAACTAATCAAAGTTGCTGTTGTCAAGATGGTCGCAAAAGGGGATGACATGCCCCCGGGACACTGCAACCATCGTAAATATGAGTCGCTTGCCAGGTTTCTGAATTTTAATCACATGACCATGGGGATGCTGCAAAGCAGAGGTGGTATTCAGCAGGTTCTGACCAGTTCTGGAGAACTGGTAGCAGAAATTTTGAGTACTTCAGAGAACCGGAAAATATCACCTCTGACTGGAGATTTTACAGTATCCTTCCCCTGCCACACCCACAAAGCCATGCCCACAGAACCGGTAGTAAAATAAATTTGAATCCCACCACTGCTACAAAGGTCATAAGCAGGGATGCAATTCAACTAGAGTGCACACCATTTTTAAAAAGCCTATTTACAACTATAATACTGTACAGCCCCGGTGAGTAAAACAGCTGAGGCACAGCAAATCCACTCAGCCTCGTGAATCAGCTCTGCTCCAAAACAAGGAAATAAAGCCGAACTAGTCTGAACCAGGAAAATCCCACCCCTGGTCATAAGTGTGAAAAATGGTTATAGGCACTTTTTTCAGTGCTGTTGGAATGGTCACTAAACATTGTAAATCAAGGACTAATAAAGGAGAATATATGTAAACATATCTAGTAAACAACTACTCACAAGGACAGTTTTTTCCCGAACGCTATCACTCTGCTAAACAAATAATTCCCTCAACACTGTCCATTTACAAAGTCTGTAACTATTAATCTTCTCATCACTCCTTATCACCCATCCTCTCCCACTTGTGACTGTATGACTGTAACTTTGTCGCTTGTATACTTACAATCTATATTGATTGTTTCCTAGTATGATTTGATTGCTTATTGTGCCCTATGACTATTATTCAATGTGGTACCTGATGATTCTTGACTCTTGACAAATGTACCTTTTCTTTGATGTACACTGAGAGCATTTGCACCAAGACAAATTCCTTGTGTGTCCAATCACACTTGGCCAATAAAGAATTCTATCTATCTATCTAACTCAGGGCTGAAATGAGGGGTCCTTGTTGCTATCTGAGCTTGCTTGTTTTCTTGCAAAACGTTTCATTACCCAAACTAGGTGTTGTGGTTCGCCAGCAGCCTGTGCAGATGGCAGTGGACTTGGACAATGGGGAAGAACGGGGACCAGTCCGGGAGTCTGGGGAGGACTCGGACGAGGGTCCTGCATCCAATGCAGAGGTGGGGCCAGGACCATCTGGGAGTTGGATGCTGACTCTGGAGCCTCCAGAATCTGGCAGCAGTAAGGCAGAGGAACAAGGGGAGCCTGTTCCCAGTACGCATGTGCGCAGAGCTGCTAGAAGGCAAGAGCAGCTGAGACAAAAGGGGCGACTTGGGAGTAAGGCTGGGAGGTGATTGCCCCTCCCCTAAAGTAGCAAGGGCAGGCAAAGGTGAAGAAACCTTTGTAGGAAGCAAAATCGTTTGTTCTGTTCGGATTAATCCTTGAAGCTCTGTGTGGACTTTGTACTTCAGTTGTTGTTTTTTTACCGTTAATTTGGCACTCTAGTTGTTGGCAGCAATTCAAAGGAGAGAAAGGTGGGTGTTTATCTCAAGGAACTGTATGGGACTCATTACGGGCTGGGAATGAACATCATTCCCAGCATTGAAATAAAACAAGAGTTGTTTGGACTAAGCGTGTGCTTAATTAGGTCTCGGAAGCCTTGGTCAGGAGTGCTGACAGCACTCCTTACTAGCACTGATGATGTTACCTTCCAACCTCAAGCTAGAATCTCACTGCTGTTCCTGTGTCTGTGTTCCTATTCTCTTAGCCATCGGTCACACATCCTTGGCTGCCACCTGCTCCCCAACTTCAGGACAGGAGACAGAAGAGATACAAAGCGGACGTATGTGACTTCTAAGTTATGCACAACAGCATAACTCCATGTGTCTTACTCATCCTTTTTTAAAAAAAAAAAAAGCTTCTATGTCTTAGTTTTAATTATTTCTTCCCCCCTCCCAATATTTTTTATTGTCCTTTTTCATCTTTTATATATCTTATGATTTATATTGACTGCTTCCTAGTATGATTTGATTGCTTATTGTACCCTATGACTATTATTAAGTGTTGTACCTTATGATTCTTGACTCTTGATGAATGTATCTTTTCTTTTATGTACACTGAGAGCATTTGCACCAAGACAAATTCCTTGTGTGTCCAATCACACTTGGCCAATAAAGTATTCTATAAAGTATTCTATTCTATTCTATTCTATTCTATTCCATTCCATTCCATTCCACTCCACTCCACTCCACTCCATTCCATTCCATTCCATTCCATTCTATTTCTATTGTAATTCTGTTCTATTCTATTCTATTCTATTCTATTCTATTCTATTCTATTCTATTCTATTCTATTCTATTTCTATTGTAATTCTGTTCTATTCTATTCTGAACCCTATTCTATTCTTCATTCCATTCTATATATTCTATTCTATTCCTTATTCTAGTCTATCCTATTCTATTCTTCATTCCATTCCATATTTTCTATTCTGTTCTATTCTATTCTATTCTATTCTATTCTATTCTATTCTATTCTATTCTGTCTTAACCTTAATATTAACAATACTGTGCCATCATTACTATATAAACCAATCTCATATAACTATCTACATTTATATACATTTATATACATTCATATATGTTTATCTATAATTTTCTTTTCTCTGTTAACCTTATTTCTATTTTTCAACCATGTATACCAATTGTCCCAAATTACGTAATACTCCGACTCTTCTTTATCTTTTAATTTTAACGTCAGTTTATCCATTTCAGCATAATCTAGTTGGTTTTTTTTTCAATTACTAATTCCTCTGAGGGCATATTATTTTGTTTTCAGCATTGTGCGAATGCTATCCTTGTTGCTGTCTATATATGTAATAAAATATATTTAATCTTTTTCCTGTATGTCCTAAGTTTTAATTATTTCTATTGGGCTGTACCATAGAGGTAGTCCTCAATTTACAACAGGGGACTTTAGGGATCATTTGAAGTTGCAACGGCACTGACAAAAAAGTGACTTACGACCGGTTTTCACAGTTATGATCTTTGCAGCATCCGCCAGGGTCATGCGATCAAAATTCAGATGCTTGACCACTTGCTTCATATTTATGACGGTTGCAGTGCGACCTTCTGACAGGCAAAGTCAGTGGGGAAGCCAGATCCATTTAGTGACTGGGTTGCTAACTTTAACAAATGCAGTGATTCATTTTAACCAACGTAGCAAGGAAAGTCGTAAAATGAAGCAACAGTCACTTAACTCCTCGCTTAGCGATGTAAATTCGGGACTCAACTGTGGTTGTAAATCAAGGACTACCTGTATGTCTAAGTGCCTGCTTCTGCTTCCTTATTCAGAACTAAATCCTATGTTCGTTGGATATTAGTACATTCGTTTAGCACTGTAGCCTAAATCAGTGGTCGCCAACCAGTGGGCCGGGGACCACTGGTGGTCCGCGAGAAAATTTTGGTGGTCCGCAGAGAAATGTCACCCCCAAAGCCATTAATCCAGGCTGCATGGGAATACAAGCCAGCACCGCCCACAGGGCCCGTGGGAACACAAGGTTTGTGTCACTTGAATTGAGAACAAACAACACAAGGTAGCAAGGGGAGGGGGGGAGAGGGCGGAGGAGAGGAACTTGTCCCACTCGCCTTGCCTGGCCACCAGTCTGCTTCTTTTTGCTTCTTTCTTCTTCTGCTTCTGGCTGCACACAAGGAAAGCAACAGAAGTCTTTCCTTCTCTCCCCCAAACTCCGTCAGAAATGAGTCTTTGGGACCCTGCGAGGCATCCTGCTCCAAGAGGCTGCACCGGCGTGACAAGTCTCAAAAAGACTCATTTCTGGCGGAGTTTGGGGGAGAGAAAGAAAGACTTCTGCTGCTTCTGCTGCTTTCCTTGCATGTAGCCAAAAGTCTCTCTCCCTCTCCACCTGAGAACAAAGCTGGGGACGGTATCCTGCGATCCCAAATAAAGAACGATCGATAGGTAGGAAAACGGGATGGGGAATTTTCTTGCAGACTTTTTGGGGGATTATCTTAGGGTCTCTGGTCCGCGGGATTTAAAATTATGACTTTGGTGGTCCCTGGGGTCCAAAAGGTTGGCGACCCCTAGCCTAAATTACTCATGACAGTCTTGTATTATTGGTTTCAATAGAACAATAATAGGGCAACAAGCCATAGAATCGTTAGGACTGTGATGGCACACGTACCAGAAGTGACATGCAGAGCCATTCCTGCCGGCACGCGAGAGGTCACCTGGAACAGACCCACTGCGCATGCGCGCTGCCCGCCAGCCAGCTGATTGTTGGATATTTGCTACGCATGGCGGGGGTAGATGCACGGGGAGCCACGCACATATGCACAGAGGAGTGGGGCATGCACAGGGGGCGGGAGATCACACGTGCATTGCACTATGGGTGCATGCATTCCCACATGTATGCATGCGCACTTTCGCACGGAGTGAGAAAAAGGTTAGCAATCACTGTGTTAGGTTATCGTTCTGTCCCAGCCGAAGGTTCCAAAAGGAAACACAGATAAACTCCAAAACTGAAATATTCATGGCTTTATTCCATAAATTACCCTCTTTGTAGATAACAGATGACTTCCAGCCAATTAATCCAAATAAATCAGAGTCTGTAATCATCACACTAACTCCTTCAAACTTTGCCTTTTGCAAAGGCAAAAGCCGTTTGAAACCAGGCTTATATTCCCCAGAGGGAGGGGCCATTAATTAGCATTCTTACTCCCAAGTTGCCTTCCTGATTGCTGCTGGCGAACCACAACAGATATATCTCAAGCATTTTATAATGTTTACTCCTGTTTATATGGCACTTCAAGATATACAACAAGAAGCAAAGTTGGCAGGTATGACTTTTTATTAATAAGGACAGCATAGCTGTTCAATGCAAGAGTCTATTCGAATCAGTCATTATTACATCACTACAATATATATTCTATAGCATTCTTCCTGTACTTGGTGCCCTTCAGAATTCTTGACCTGCATAATCAATATTTGGTGCTTTTCAGCGCAGTCTAATATCTACATTCTTAGTCCAAGAGTAGCAGAATCTAAATCAATATTCTTATACTTAGGAGTGGTACTTGAATATACGGATAGTTGAGAAAGGAGCAAGAAAGGAAAACACTTAAAGCAGTGAACCATCACTAATTAAGTAGGAACCAGGATCTTTCTATGTAAATATTGATGTTTGTGTGTCTGGCACTTTTAATTGTCAGAAGACTCCAATGACAAGAGATAACAGATAACAGATAATCAGAGTTGGAAGGGACCTTGGAAGGGGGTTGGTTACCCCCTACACCATTTCTGACAAATGGCAGTCCAATCTCTTCTTGAAGGTCTCAAGTGATGGCGCTGCCACAACTTCTGAGGGCAACTTCTGTTCCATTGGTTGATTGTTCTCACTGTCACAAAGTTTCTCCTTATTTCCAGGTTAAATCTCTCCTTGTTCAGTTTCCATCCATTATTCCTTGTCCTTCCCTCAGGTGCTTTGGAGAATAATTTGACCCCACCTCTTCTTTGGGGCAGCCTCTCAAATATTGGAAGACTGCTATCATGTCTCCCCTGGTCCTTCTCTTCCCTAGACTAGCCAAGCCCAGTTCCTGCAACCATTCATTGTATGTTTTAGTCTCCAGCCCCCTAATCATCCTGGTTGCTCTTCTCTGCACTTTTTCTAGAGTCTCAACATCTTTTTTATAGTGTAGTGAACAAAACTGGATGCAATACTCTAGGTGTGGCCTTACTAAGGCTTTATAAAGTGGTATTTGTACCTCACTTGATCTTGATTGTATCCCTCTGTTAACGCAATTTAGGATTGCATTAGCTTTTTTGAAAAAGAAAATATTCCAATATATTCATTTATTTTATTGTAATTAAATTGTAAGAAACATTAACTGAACATGGATCATGTTGGATTCTGAATCTCTTTGGATGGTGAGGTGGGTGGCATATAAATTTAATAAATAAATAAAATAACTCATAATCCCAACGAACCCTAAGAGGGCTTCATCAACTAAGTAGACTCGATATAAGTTAGCGTAACTTGACATTCTCATAGTATTTCAGAACTCCTAGTACTTCTTACGTCTTTTTATGGGATCTTAGTTATCCATAGCCTTCAGACTATTGATTGTAATTGCATTGATTGTTGGTGTAAATGTTTCCCATTTATGGCATATCCACTCATTAAGCTCAATTGAGATGGTTTGTAGGAGCAAAAGGTCTTGAGATCTGCAAAAGAATGAAAATAGGTTACTTTGCCACTGTTGTTTTGGGGGATTTTGAAATCTGTTCTCTTTTTAGGAAGAACTTCGAATACCTGGAGGAGTTCAAAGCAGGGGATATTTTATGTTCCGAGTAAGTCAATTTCTGTTTCTTTCTGGCTCAGGGCTATATGAGAAGACAATAAACGGGACCTGTGCTGAGAATTTAGGTTGTTCTTTGGGAATAGTCTTTTGGCTGGCCAATAAATTAGAGCAACCAATAGATGATGCAGCCGATTTTATCATCTTCATGACTCTGCTTTAAATACATAATACAACCAATTTAAGAGGCATACGATACCAGGGGTGAGCTTCCAAAATTTTAGCAAAGGGTTATCTGCCCAGTTGCTGGGTGGGTGTGGCTTAGTCAGCCTCCTGCACCACGGCCGGGTGTATACATGCATTTTTGCTCTCCCTGGGCTCCGGAGGCTTTCCTTGAGCCTCCGGGAGGGTGAAAATGGCCGCCCCAAGCTCCGGAGGCTCTCTGGAAACGGGCCCATTTCCGGCTTCCCCAAACTTCCGGGAGGCCCATTGTTCATCCTCCCTGAGCCTCCCTGAGCACCCTGCACTTACCTGCACCCAAAATAGGCCACGTGGGGACCCCCGGGAGAGGGGGTGGGCGGGGCAGAGCCAACCAGGAGTGGGATTTTTTGAACTGAACATCAACCAGTTTAGAGAACAAAGCTTGAATAAGGTCTTCCTTCAACTGTGTTGTTTCTTTTGCCTTCATTAATTTCCCAGGCTGTTATGTGTGCATGTACACAAAAAATGCGCACAGCAGGATAGGACAGGAGGACCTAAATAAAGAAATCTCCAAAAGGGGAGAGAGTAGGATTGTTCTCAGTGTAGTAGAGCACTGAAATACGGTACTTCCAGCATTTTCTGAAGAGATCAATGAAAAGCCCTGAGCATAAAGAGGTACGGATGGACCTGATACATACCAATTGCTCCGTTTCTCATTCTTCTACCAGAGAATAATTCTGCAGTCCTCAACTATTGATTATCACTCCTATCCTCCAGCACTACATATATTCTGCTGAATATGTCAATATAAATGCTGGCGAGTTAAATCAATGAGTTGAGCAGATTTCATGGCTTATATACCTCTCTAGGGCAACTTGCAGTCAGAAGGCTTAGTTTAAGGTAAACGGAGGTCAATATTTTTTGCTCGTTTTTCCTACTTTTCCTTTACTAATGAAGTTCTCAGATCTCTTCTCTCGACATTCAGCTGTAATTAAAACGTAAGAGCAATCTGGGGAAAAAAAATCATAACGTGTTAGAAATTTGTTTCAAATTGCAAATTGCAAAAAATGAATTTATAACTCTCACAGAGGTGTTCCAAAAAATACTACTTATCTATCTTTCCTTTTTCTTTTGTAGCCACGTAATGGAAGAAGATCAGCTGCTCTCTATTAAAAAGGTATTTAATCCTACTTTTTGTTTCAAGTAATGCTTTATAATATAGTTGGAATGCCTGTGGGAAAGTATAAAAATTATCTTTCACCAAATCTTATATTTTTAATTTTTTTTAATAAATACTCTAGGCACGAACATGCATGGAGGCACGTATTATAGATAAGTATGTCTGTGTGTGTTCCTAACCATTTTACTAAAGAAGTTAAACAAGTGGATAAGGATTAAATTTCAGCATTTTAAGGCATCCTTTCATCTCCCCAGCAAGAAGCCAACCATTAAAAAAAAAGTCAAAGAAATAATTCCAGTGTTCAATTTTTTGTCCTGAGAATAAAATCTCACTTTTTCTATCATACCCTTCCCAGTGTGTAATGGAAGATTTTAGTGCTTCTCTACATTACTGCTTCCATATCTCCTGATTTTGTCTGTTTAGAATTGTGTAACCACCTGATTATTCAAAACTATAAATGTAACCTAAGCCATGTACCATTTTCTAAAATCCTCACTGTGGTTGGTAGAGCCACTTTGTTCTTTTAAAAAGCCCTCTTTGGTCTTCGTGGATAAGAATGGAGGTTTGTTCCTATCATGCCGCTGTCAGAATCTGAATCCGAGAAGAGAAAAAGCTGACAGGGAATGGGGGTGTGGCTCCACTGGCTGTGGAGGAAACTGGAGAAGGGCAAAGTCCGGCTGGGCAGAGCAGGGAAGAGGCAGAACAAGGGAGAGGGAGTTCAGAGGAAGACCCAGGCACACTCCCTCTTCATCCTAGGGCATTCAGGGAGGAATGAAGAAGAGAGCAAGGTGGATTGTGTGGCTTGCGGGGGAGGAAAGGGCTCTGATTCCCTTCATTAGCCACACCTAGGAATGAAAGTTTAAAAGAACGGAATGCTGACTGCGGCGAGCAAATTTGACTTTATCCTGTGTTGTCTTTGCTTATCTGTGTCCCTGGTGTCTTCCCAACTGTGTGAGTTTTGCTGTGCCTTCACGTCTGGGATTCTTGCTCCTGCCCTGCCAAACTAATTACCTCAGTTTGGCTTGATTGGATTTATAGTTACAGTTTGTGTTGACCATGTTTTGGACTTGATTCTCTGCAGTTAAAGGCTGTTCCTGGGAGAACCTGGACATTGGGGGGCAAAGCTAGAGCTAATAAAGAGACTCTTACTGATTATCTGACTGTGTTGCCTTTGTGCCACATCTCGGGTCATCACAATTTCCATAGCATCACCTACTCTTCAAAGTCTTCTGTCCTACAAACAGACACTTCCCTGCCTCAGTGGGGCAAGTTGTAATTCTGTGAAAGACACCACATTTAAGAGAGAGAGAGAGAGAGAGAGCAGATTCTTGGAGAAAGTTCCAGTCCAGCCTTGAAACTGTATTAGAGCAAGCACAGATTCCAGTAATGGATTTTACTAATCAGTATCGCAAAAATATTAATATTCTCCCAGGCATATAACACTAATCCATTTTTAAAAGTGTCTATCATAAAAATGCCATGTAATTGTTTAATATATTATAATTATTTTTGTTTCTTTCTTTAGGCTTGCTCTTGGGTCACTTTTGGGACTACAGAGAAAACGGACATCTTACGCGCTATTAAATGTTAAAGCTTTTTTTAAAAGATACTCTATCCACAGCACAAAATTCTTACCATTAAAAATTAAAACTTCTGCATGTTTACTCACAAAAAATGTTCTTACGCTCACATTAGTGTTTAGAGGTTTGCAACCTAAAGTACCATTTTTAAAGCATCTTAACATTATTCTATTCCCTTGTGTTACAAGTTTTGAAATGATGTGAAATTCAATTATAAACGAAAGTGTTGTATGGACTTTGCTGGTTGAGTGAATGCTACATATATATAGTTTTTTCCTCCTTTATTGTAAATAAAAACATTCAATAGAGAGTTGTTTTTAATGAGAGTATTTTAATGAGAACGTTGCTGATTGTTAAATGTCTTGCTTTCTGCGCTTTAGGTCTTATGATTTCCTTTTAGGCTTAGGTGTTTTTTGCAATACAACTAATGCACTAATATCCACAATATTATGATATTATGAAGCAGGAGAATATTGGGAGTTAACAGAAATGAGGAATGTTCAAAATCTTGACTTCATTTCTTTGTGCTACCATCTACACTTCTTAAACATTCCATTCTGGCGGCATTCAACTTTCTTTAATGATACACTGGCTTAAATATAGCCATTTAAACGTTTTTGAAAAACATTTCTTTGCTGCAAAAGTCTGCTTCTTACCCAATTACTATGTATTTCCTTGACAGAGATGGGCAGTCTAAAATCATGAAAATCTATCTATCTATCTATCTATCTATCTAATCTTTGCAGTTCTTAACATTTCTCAATTCCTTTTTTAATTTATTAAATTCTCTAATAAACATATGACTAAAGAATAGATCCACGTATTTGCTCTAAATTTTTGGCATTTATATAAAACTTGCAAAGCTTCACTGCATTTTCCCTGTCAAAGACAACTAAATAGGCAGATTCAAAAGCCCCTTATTTTTATCTTCCATTCATTCTGTTGGAAGGAGTTCTAATATTCTTCTTATACGACATCTTTTTCTGACATTATCCCATTTTCGGTCCCATTTCTATCATATTTTTCTTGCTCCATATCCATTTTTCCCAAGATCCACTATTGATACTACTAAAAATGAGTCGTCCATCAGAGGAGAACGCTGTAATTCCCCTTAGTCAAGTTTTTGGTGACCGATTGTTCATGATTAATTTTCCCATGTTCTTCTTTTGTTGTACTTCTGTTTTGGTCTGTGACCGCAAATAAAGTATTACTACTAAAAATGTCCTCCGTTCGGAACTCTTGTCATTGTCATCCTCATTCTGGCCATTGTCTACACACTTCTACACAAGGCCTCTTCTGCATGTTTCCAACCAATACAATTTCGAATTTTCCTTTGCCAACTGGGCCCGCGATACTTCAGTCCATCTTGCTTTAGGTCTTTTTGTGGACACTTCTGATCAAGTGGAATCCATTCTGTAACTGCCTTAGTCCACCTGCCATCAGTTCTTCTAGTTTGAAAATGCGTGGACTTCAACTCCCGGAACTGAAGAGCTGAAGTCCACACATCTTCAAATTTTGAAGGTTGAGAAACACTACTCTTGACCATTGCCTCCTCTCACGTTCTCATTTTTCCACAGGGTGTGGTCAGCATCAAATGGGCCTACAGCTAGGATTCTCCTTTGCTTGTCATAATTTTGGTGAATGGAGGCTTTCACATGCTGTTTTGTTGTAGGACGGAACAGATGTAGGATAGACAGACAGACAGACAGAATTCTTTATTGGCCAAGTATTGGACACACAAGGAATTTGTCTTAGTGCATATGCTCTCAGTGTACATAAAAGAGACATTCATCAAGAGTCAAGAATCATAAGGTACAACACCTAATAATAGTCATAGGTACAATAACCAATCAAATCATACTAGGAAATGGTCAATAAAAATCTTTAGGATAGAAGCAACCAGGTTACAGCCACAAGTCATAAGTGGGAGGAGATGGGTGAAAGGAAGGATGAGAAGATTAATAGTAATACTAGATTTGTAAATAGTTGGACAATGGTAAGGGAATTATTTATTTAGCAGAGTGATGACGTTCAGGAAAAACTGTCCTTGTGTCTAGTTCTGGTGTGCAGTGCTCTGTTAGAGTCGTTTTGAGGGTAGGAGTTGAAACAGTTTATGTCCGGGATGTGAGCGGTCTAAATATTTTCACAGCCCTCTATTTGACTTGTGCAGTACACAGGTCCTCAATGGAAGGCAGGCTGGTAGTAATTGTTTTTTCCGCAGCACATGATGTTACCAACCTACTCATGCCACATTTGGCATTCCTTTCTAATCGTTAGAAAAGTACAGATCATTTCTGGCATGTTTTGGTCAAAGCACAATTAAAGTCTAGTTTTTCCCAAAGCATGCCTGCATATTCTGTGCAAGGTGTGATTCCAATCTAGGGCTCCTTTCAAGACAACATATCAGCCAGGAGTCATGTGCAGTGTACTGATACACACTGAGGCTTTCTAGCAGGGGGTCCCCAAAATTGGCCACTTTAAGACTTGTGGACTTCAACTCCCAGAATTCTGATTCTGGGAGTTGAAGTCCACAAGTCTTAAAGTGGCCAAGTTTAGAGATCTCTGCTTTATAGCATTGTAAAGTTTACAAAACGTGGAACCATGAACGGTGAGTAAAAAATTACCTTTGGGAAATATAACAAATAGTGCTCAGTAGCTGTATTTGTTTATTCTTTGAGAAAATCCCTTTTGTATCTTAAACATAACATTTATCCACATGTGCCACTCAGTTTGTGCTTGTAATCTTCATCAGATTAGCCTAATTGGTTGATATCAGTGGAAGGAAAAAAGTGTGGAATCCGTGATGCTACAATAAAGTGCCTTTGTTCATTTGTTTTTGTGCTTTTTGTACTATCGGCTTTCCCTACGGATTACCTCTACCACTTGCAGAGAAGAAACTGATAGGTCAGAGACTGGAATATCGGTGTGCTGAATTCATAAACTATCCAAGTATTACCCATTTCCTTTGTTGCTTCGTCTATGCCTGTGCATTACATTGACTCCTTTTTTTTATATCTATGGTAAAGGGTGTTTCACAATTCATAGAATAACAGAACAAAATCACAGAGTTGGAAATGGATCTTAGATGTCTTCTAGTCCAACCCCTGCTTAGATGGGAAGTCCTATAATTTCAGACAAGTGGCTGTCAACCTTCATAAAAGCGTCCTGTGTTGGAGCATTCACAACTTCCTGACGCAAACTGAAAAGGTTGCAAATGGACATTGAAGGCCCTGCCCAGTGCAGGAATCCGCTGCTATGGACCTTCTACTGGCTCCTCCCACATTCTGAAGCGGTTGGTTGGTTGGTTGGTTATTCAGCTGAAAGCCCAAGAAGATGTCAGCTGGTGGCATCTGAGCTCAGTGTTGGGGTATCCCCTTGGTAGCTCCTAAGCATCATGCAGGTCAGAGCTAAAACAATATAGCATGGTTACTCTGCACCAAGTATATTCACTTTTACCTGTAGGTAGCAGTTGACTCAAATAAAAATGGAAAAGTGTTTTATTTCTGGGCTGTTCACAATGAAAATAGAGTAGGACATGAAGTCTTGCTTGCTTTGACCCAAGTTAAGCTCACTGGAACTTGCCACAAAAGGACTATTAGATGTGGTTTGGGAAAGGAAACTGCCCTACAACAGCACGGAGAAGAAAAGAGTGAGATTATTAAGCAACAAGGTCTATCAATTGTAATTTAAAATTACACTGCGCAAGGGTAAATGCACCCGATGATAGGAGCAAAGGCTGCAGTAGTTCTCGAAACAAAATATGAAGGCAAACATTAATAGTTACTAAAGTGTATTGAATTATAGTAGGTCTACTCTATGCTGCCGAAATCCAGAGATCCATTAAAGACAAATATTTTAGGTAGACTTCATATGGTTCATTTAGATTTGTCTTACAGGGATGCATGAATTCAGCTATGGTGGATTTGTTAACCATGTTTGACAACTTACTCTACTGTATGAGCTGCATTAATTGTATTTGCTATCAAAACCAAAATGAAGGAATCATAGCTTTGTTTGATGTACAAACTCTTCTGAATAAAAAGTGGTGGGAAGGAAAGAACTGTTATCGCATATGTCACTTTAAGATCAGCATTTTTCTAACTTGCCAAATTTACAATGTGTGGACTTCAACACCCAGGATTCCCCAGCCAACTAAATTAACGTCAACAAGTTTGCAAAACACTGTTTTAGACGAAGAAGGCAAAGCATAAATATATATGAGGAACAAAGCAAACGGTGACTGAACCAATAACTAATATTTTTTTAAAAAGACACCCAGGTTCAAGTTTGTCTACAAACCTGTCTCTTAACTCCAATGGATTAAATTCTGTGAGAAATGAAAAATAAAGACACTTATGGGCATCCTATGTTGAAAATGTGTTTCTACACAAGCCATAACAGATAAATACTTGCAGAAGTGAGTAATACTAGAGCCCTTTGGACAATTACATAATTTTATGACTGTATATTTTGTCTCTAAACATTCCTCATGAGTCTTAAAATATTTAAATAAATAAGGGCATATTATTTATATCACAAAACTATCATAGTGTTATTAGGCCTCAAGTCTCCTGTATCTCAGTACTGGAAATCCTACTTTTATGAGAATGTTGAAAATTCAGTTAGAAATCTTCCATCTTTTTAAAGAATGATAAATTCAAGATTCCGGAATGTGACAACTAATGTAATTTTAAACTGTAAGTTTAAAATTGTACTGCAGACACATGCACCTATTATTAACATTTTTATTTATTTATTATTAAAATTATCTTTTACAAATTATAGTATTTATCTTTATTTATCTCTATTTATCTTTATAAAACTAGTAAGCTATGGCTGGCTGGGGAATTCTGGGAATCGAAGTCCATGCATCTTGAAATTGCCACGGTGGGGACACCATAGACCATATATTTTCTACACTTAATTTGACCAAAAATGGCCCATCATATACCCCAAACAGTAAGGAACTCCAAATAAAATATTTTGGATCAGCTGTATCTTGCCCAACTTTAAATCTTCATTTTGTTTTCAAGAGAATGGTGCTTTGATCAGCAGTGTTTTAGTAGCAACTCAGATTAAGAATGATTTATTCTGAGCAATCCCACGATGACCCAGGGGGAGTGGCATAAAAGCAACAAAGTCACAAAAGTAGCTAAAGTCCCTTTAATACCTACAACTTGGCCT
Source organism: Pseudonaja textilis (assembly GCF_900518735.1). Next base: position 17,896,244 of record NW_020769320.1, on the reverse strand, counting down.
CCAATGTCTAGTTATCATTGGCTGGAAAAAAAACTCCCAAGAACAGTTATTAAAGGGAAGAAATTCAGTCCAAACTCAAAGTACATATAGATTATAAAGAAAAAGAAACACAAACCACGCTGCAGCAATTAACGAGATAGGGCAGGATAAGGAATTGCAGACTTCAAAAGACAATGAAATACAGTTGGGAGGACGCCAGAACCCAGACAAGACTTGACAAACAAAGATTAACTCACGCTTTGCTTCCAGCAAGGTGCTGTGCACAAACACCCTTTTAAGGTCCTGTTTTCCCAGCTGCAGCTAATGAAGGGAATCAGGGCCCTTTTCTCCCCCATAACCCACGTAACTCACGTTGCTCCCTTATCCATTCCTCCCTGCATGCCCTAGGATGAAGAGGAGGTGGCCCTGGGTCTTCCTCTGAATGCCCAGCCGGACTGTGCCCTTCCCCAGTTTCCTCCACAGCCACTGAAGCCACACTCCCACACCCTGTCAGCTGTTTGACCTCCCCCTCAGAATCAGATTCCAACAGGGGCATGACAAGTCCATGCATGGAATACTCTGAGAAATGAACAGGGAACATGAAACAATTTACGTTAAATGTATAACAAGATAAGTTAGCCAAAGTTCAGGTCCCTTGTATTATATTTACAATATTGTGAGCCAAAATGTATTCCCTTGGTGTCTCAATGACTTACCTGTCCTCTGGGGAAAATATTTTAGGATTCAAGAGTTGTAAGAAAATTGATTTGAGAGTCTAGAATGCACTGTCAATTATTGTATATTTACCAGGACATTGATGCCCATGGACCAGTGGTGGGATTCAAATTTTTTCACTACCGGTTCTGTGGGCGTGGCAGGGGAAGGATATTGTAAAATCTCCAGTCAGAGGTGGTATTTGCCAGTTCTCCAATCTACTCAAAATATCTGCTACCGGTTCTCCAGAACTGGTCAGAAACTGCTGAATACCCACCTCTGCCATGGACACCACATTGGCTACTCCTGCTTTAGAAAATTAAGAACAATGTCATGAAAGTCACCTGGAAAATATATGCAATCAATATCTAAGTACATATAATTTAGCCAGAATGATCCCGGTATTGATCAACCAACTGAAGTTTCTAAATAGATTTCATATCAAATTTAGAAGTGTAAATCAGTGGAAGAAAGTCCATTTATGTTGGAGAGAAGCAGAAAAGTGTCTAATGAACAACAACAACAAATTGAAAACCTTTGGGACAAAACGCTGCTTTCATTTACTCATCATCTCTGACCTGGATAGCAAAAATTCAGTTTGCCTGCCACTGTTCCTATTGCTATCTTTTGTAGGAAAGATTGTTCAGCAGTGATGATGGTGATGATGATTATGATGAGAGTGGCATTGTTACAGTAGCCAGGAGACCACAATGCTATTGCAGAGTAGTAGTTTGGTTTGCCAAGGTACCCGCCCTGTTATAGGAAATGCTTGCGTGCTTCCTAAGGTGCGCCACCAGGAGGTGAGCTCACTCCAACCCTAGAAAAAGTTGAGTGGCTCTTCCTGCAACATCATCCAAGACCCCCTCCATACCTGGAGCGGTCTCGTAAACAAGCATCACAACCGGGAAGGTTCAGAGCCATCAGGAATCTGACTACCTGCACAGAGCAACCAGCTCATCTCCCCACTAAGTGGTACCTATCTATCTACTTGCATGGAACATGCTTTCAAATTACTGGTATTAGATGGACAGAAGCGGAGGCAAGGGACAGACGCTCACCCCGCCATGCAGTGCTAGGACTCGAACCTCAGGAGCTGAGATTATCTCCAGCATCATTAAACAACTGAGCCACCGGGCCTCCTGTTTGGCAGTTAAATAGCTATTTTATTTGAGGTTGACTTCTTTTACCTTAAAATTCTCTAGAGAATCTCTAGAGAATGAATAGAGAAGGGAAGGCAATGCTGTCAATTACAAACTAACAAGGCCATTAATTTCTGGCCTTCTGATTTATGGACCTTGGATCTCTGAAAGGATTCTAATGAAGTGGAAGAGACTTAAAAAAAAAAAAAACTTCTGTTGTCCAAGTAGAGGTGAGATGATTGCATGCTGTAACTTAGTGATATCTGGGACTTCTCTTCACAAAGGATCCAAATGAGGACACGGAATGGAACGACATATTAAGAGATTTTGGGATTCTGCCTCCAAAAGAAGAGGTTAAGGATGAAATTGAAGAAATGGTTTTACGTTTACAAAAGGAGGCAGAAGGTAAGGGCCTGGCTTTCATCGGTTATTAAAATTAACTTCCTCTCCTCTCTGTAGCAAATTAAGCACTTTAATATGATATGTAGACAATACAGACTTTCTCCAAAAGGCAAGGGGAAGCTGCCGCCTTGGGCCTCACACCTGCGCCCCCCTGTTCCTTTCACCAACACGATCGCCACAGGTAGGCCTTCCATAGCTAAACTCCCAAAATTACAATGTCTGCAACATGATTTTTTTTCCTTTCCTATCATAATTAGTAATCTTCTAGTTCTTGCCAGCCAGATATATAACCAAGAGGTTTCATTAGACTAGACCAGCGGTCGCCAACCGGAGGGCCACGGCCCACTGGTGGGCCATTTTTCCTTTTTCCGACCATCATCTGTTCTGCTGTGCTGGGAGGTTTAGATTAGCTAGAAAGTTGGAAATGGTTGGATTTCTTGCTTTCTAGCTAGACTTTAGATCTTCAGCTCTGCTTTTAAGCACAACCGAACCTTCCTTAGGACTGAAGTTTCTATTATTCAGTGCAGACTCACGGCAAGCAAATTTGAGAGACTGAGCTAGCCGATGGCAGATAGATATATCACTGAATGATTCTGTGAGCAACTCAATCTGCCTGCCTGCTTTGCCTGATTTTGGGTAAAAGTTGCTCTTTTTTAAATAAAAAAATCAATATTTATATAAATATTTATAATATTTACATACAAGCCATGCCCAGCCACTCACATGACCACCAAGCCACACCCACAAATTAGACCACACCCACAGAACCAGTTAGTGGTCCCTGGGATTTAAAATTATGAGTTTGGTAGTCCCTGAGGTCCAAAAGGTTGACGAACCCTGGACTAGACATACCCAGTTCCTGCAACCGTTCTTCATATGTTTTAGAATTTCATTGAGGGCCGCATCAGGGTTGTGCTTGACCTCAGAGAGGGAGGCAGATGGGCGTGGCCTGGATGGGTGGGGTCAGCTCAATATCACTTGTGTCGGGAGTGCCTGTGGTTGCCTGAGGGGCTCTGCCAGAGAAAATAGGCCCCCGAGCTCTGTTTTCAGCTGCAATGGTCACCTGCAACCCTCTGCCAAAGAAAATGGAGCTTGGAAGGGCTTCCCTTCGCTGGCAGAGGCACCATGGGCTGGTCCCTTGCCCTTTCCAGGTTGGTGCCATGGTCCAGATCTATGCATCCTGTGGGCCAGATCCAGCCTGCGGCAGAGGTGGTATTCAGCAGGTTCTAACCCGTTCTGGAGAACCGGTAGTGGAAATTTTGAGTAGTTCGGAAAATTGGCAAATTCCACCTCTGATTGGAGACTTTACGGTATCCTTCCCCTGCCATGCCCACCAAGCCACGCCCACAGAACCGGTAGTAAAAGAAATTGAATCCCACCACTGGCCTGTGGGCCTTGCGTTTGACACCTCTGCTATAGGTAAAGGAAAGGCAATGTCCCCAGGAGGAAAGGGAATCTTTGAAACAGAGAATATTTGAATCTGAAGCTTTTCACACATTCCTCCATCCCTCAGCCTTTCAGCCATGAGCCATTTCATCTCAGGACTTCATTGAATTGACTAGCATCTCCACAGTTCACATAAGAGAGCTCAGATTCGAAGCTGGCAAAATACTAATTTTGCCCGCAGAGGCCATTTCATATGTTACTTCTGAAAATGAGATTTAAAGGTGAGGTCCTTGGCATGACTTCATCAAACTACTCCTAAAACTAAAATCTTGTAGTATCTCTGGACAACTGCATAACTGGATAGAAGCATTCTTGTCAAACAGACAACAAATGGTCAAAATTGGGAGCGTCCTATCAAATTCTGTACCTGTTAACAGTGGTGTCCCCCAAGGCAGCGTTCTAGGACCAACTCTCTTCATACTCAACATAAATGACCTCTGTGATCATATTAAGAGCAACTGCGTTGTCTTCGCTGATGATGTAAAGCTATTCAACACCACAGACAATACTGCTACCCTTCAAAAAGACCTCGACTATGCATCAGAATGGTCAAACAAATGGCAACTTCAAATCTCAACAAATAAATGCTCTGTCTTACATATTGGCAAAAAAAATCAGAAAATAAAACACAAGCTGAATAGTCAAGACCTTGTTGATGATCCAAGCTCTGTAAAGGACCTTGGAATACTCATCTCTAATGATCTAAGTGCTAGGGCCCACTGTAACTCCATAGCCAAAAAGGCATTAAGAGTTGTTAACCTAATCCTACGTAGCTTTTTCTCTGGTAATATCACACTACTAACTAGAGCATACAAAACATTTGCTAGACCAATACTTGAATACAGCTCATCAGTCTGGAAACCACATTACATATCTGATATTAGCACAGTTGAGAAAGTCCAGAAATATTTCACAAGAGTTCTCTACTCCTCTACTTGTTGCAGAATACCTTATGCCACCAGACTTGAAATTCAACCTAGAACACCTTGAATTACGCTATCTTCGGTCTGATTTAAGTATGGTATATAAAATCATACGTTACAATGTCCTACCTGTCAATGAATACTTCAGTTTCAACCCTAACAATACAAGAGCACACAATAGATACATACTCAAGGTTAACCTCACCAAACTTGATTGCAGGAAATACGACTTCAGCAACAGAGTGGTCAGTGTCTGGAACACTCTACCTGACTCTGTGGTTTCTTCCCCAAACCCCAAAAACTTTCACCTTAGACTGTCCACTATTGACCTCACCCCTTAGAGGTCTGTAGGGGGTGTGCATAAGCGCACCAACCGTGCCTACCGTCCCTGTCCTATTGTTTCTTTTATTTGTCTTATATGTACCCATTTCATGTATTAATAACTACATATATACGTATGTTATGACTCCCCTTCGAAATTCAAACGAACAAAACAGAAAGCAGCCGTTTCACAATTAAATCAAACGGAAAGAAGTCTTATTAGATAACGGCTGGCAGAAACCACAGCATAAATCTTTACTCTGTCCGGCAAACTAGTCCTGGCAATAAATCCTCAGCCTCAGAGCTCTTTGCTGTAACGTCCTCACTCAAATAGTCATTTTGTTTCTGGCGAAATGCACCAGCCCAGCTGTGTCCTTTTATACTCATTAAGGCAACGTGCCAATTTACTGACTTGCTCTTCTCATTTGCTCCAGCTGATTTTGCCTTTTCAACCGTCTTCTATTTTTTACATTTAACCACAAATTTTCCAAGTTCTCATCTCCACTAGAAGACTCTCTCAAAACTTCCCTGTCAGCCATTCCCGGCTGTTCATCAGACAAAGAACCAGAGGAGATCAAAGGTCCTGACAATTCTAAGACATCAGGTCTGTCGTCCTTTGTCACGTCCATCTCCTCATCCTGGTTTTCAGTCCAATCAGTAAGCCAGGCTGGTTCAAATTGTTCTGATGTAACCTCTTCACTTGAACTCATATCAATCTCAGGAGCTGATTCCAAGCCCGGAGCCACAACATACGTATACCTATTATCTTGTAAGCGATTGACAAATCAAAATAAATGAAAAATAAAATAAATGAATAAAAATAAATAAATTTCCCTTTTAAATCTCGAGAGAGAGAGAAAAGTTTTGATTTGTTATCCACTTCTTTCCCAGAAATATTTAAACTGGGGCATTTTGTACTAACCTTTGGTTTAGATTCAAATAACTGTTTCTCTCCCTTTCTTTTTTTTTCTAGTGAAACCTTATGAAAAAATGAATCTGAAGCAACTGAAAGGAGCTGAAGACGATTTTGATGAGGAAGATTTAAAAGCGGTTGAAATGTACAGGTATGTCCAATTCTAAGGAACAGGTGCAATGACCCCAGTGTGGGGAAATAGATATTTCCCTGTCGATAAACAAATCATCTTCATCATCTCAACTTTTAAATGTTAGAAATGCCTTTAAATACATGGAAGGTTAGTTCTTGGGTTAACAAGTAGTCAAGCAACAGGCGCCATCTACAGTTCTTACTTTCAAAAATCAATTTTCACTGAATCCCCATCTAAATAATGTACCTGTTAGTTCAAATTTAGTGAGTACGTATTGTACTCGTGAGTACTCTTAACCTGAGTATGTCCTCTTTCTCTACTGCTTGCATCACGTCTTTCAAGTTTTCCAAATTTCTGGGATGTTACTCAGGGGAAGTTTTATTTATCCTTAGTATAATCCCTCAAATAAGAAAAGCCAAGCAACTGGAATTTTTTCTTGCACGTAATTATGCATACATCAAATCTGAAATCAAGCTCTATAAGGTTCTGTGCTCACATGGGGCTGCAGCCTAGATTTGAGTTATATTACTTCCCTTTTCGTTTTGGAATGCAACTACATATAATTCTTCTATATTTTACATCTGTTTTTGTGATTGATACAATAATAAAATACCTTACCCCTCAGAGGTGGTATTCAGCAGGTTCTGACCAGTTCTGGAGAACCGGTAGTGGAAATTTTGAGTAGTTTGGAGAACTGGCAAAAAGCACCTCTGATTGGCCCTGCCCCCATCTATTCCCCGCCTCCCAAATCCCAGCTGATCGGCTGGGTCTTCTTTGGTTGCCCTGCTGAGGAGAACAGAGCTGGAAAGCAGGTTAGTGGGGTGGGGAGGAAATGGGGATTTTGCAGTATCCTTCCCCCAGGAGTGGAGTGAGAGTAGAGATTTTACAGTATCCTTCTCCTGCCATGCCCACCAAGCCACGCCCACCAAGCCACACCACGCCCACCAAGTCACGCCCGCAGAACCAGTAGTAAAATTGTTTGAATGCCCCTATATTTTCACGGTCTCTCATCTCAATTTTGCTAACGGTTATGATACGAAAGGTTTCCGTTAAATTAGGAAACAACGTTTGGCAGAGTTAAAAGCGCTACAAAAGAGACAAAGATTTGGAGAACTGAAGGAAATTGCTGGGAATCAGTATGTGAAGGAAGTCACAAATGCGCCAAAGGATGTGTGGGTTGTCATCCATCTTTATAATGCAAGGTAAGAGCGGAGTGTCTGTGTGTGTGTGTGTGTGTGTGTGTGTGTGTGTGTTAGAACATTTATACCAGGGGTGGGATTCAAAAATCCCAGAAACCGGTTTGCCGCTCGGTTGCGGGGTGGGCGTGGCCAAGGTGGGCGTGGCCTAGCGGAACTTCCTGTTTCTAGCTTCCGGTGGGCCTCCAGAGCTGGGGGAGGCCGTTTTTGCACTCCCAAGTATCCAGAGGTCTACCCCGAGCCTCTGGGAGGGTGAAAATAGCCTCCCCCAGCCTCTGGAGGCCCACCGGAAGCCGGAATTAGGTTTGTTTTGCCACTGATGGTTTTATGTTTTTAGGTATTGTTTGTATATGTTTGTCTTAAAAAATAAAAACTTTTAAAAAAAAGAAAAAGAAAATGGGCCACATAGAAACTCTTGGGAGGTGTGGGGGCAGCCGGTTGGTTGAAATACCGGTTCGGTGAACCAGCTGTAACTTTAACATCCGGTTCCGAACTGGTAGAATCCTACCCCCGGTTTATACTGTAAATACAGTAAGTCTCTTCACACCCTGATGTCATTTGGCTACTAGAAAGGCATGCAGTCTTGGGACACACTCATTCCCTGTTCTCCCAATTTACTTTCTGGTGCATCTCCAAATCTTATCCGGAGAGGTGAAGGAACCTCCTAAGAGGATCAAACTCATGGCCCACAGGCCGAATGCATCACTTGCTGGCCCTGCCCCCACCCAGTTAGCAAAGGGGGAAAAAGTCCCAATATTTCACGTGACGCCATCCTGGCACCCTGAGTTTGATACCCCCAGATCTAAAGCATTGTAATTCTCCTCTGTGGGCTAGCTGCGGGGTAGGGTGAGAGCCGGCATACCCTGTTTTTAGGGGTGGGATTCAAATAGTTTAAACAACCAGTCCTGTGGGCGTGGCTTAGGTGGTGGGCATGGCTTGGTGGTCATGTGACTGGGTGGACATGGCTTGGTGGTCATGTTATTGGATGTGGCCAACTCAATATCACTCACATCGAGGCACGCATCTCCTCGCCTGGTCTCTCATGACTGTGGGGATGCTGCAACAGTCGTAAGTGTGAAAAATGGTCATAAGTCACTTTTTTCAGTGCCATTGTAACTTTGCATGGTCACTCCACACAAGCAAAGTACCAGCAAAGGAGGGGAAAAATCTCCAGAGAATTTACAGAGACAGGAAGTCTAGTCCTGCCAAGAATGTAATAAGGGTTAACGGAGAGGCAGTTTCTATAAGCAACCCCAGAATGTTTCCTTCCTGCCTTCCTTACAGGATTAGGCCAGTAATTTCTTCCAACAACCGGTTCTCCAAACTGCTTAGAATGTTAACTGGTTCTAGTGAATAGGTGCGAACTGGTAGACTCCCACCCCTGCCTGTTTTCAGCCTGGATTGCCTTGTGCAACACTCTGCCACCCAAAGTGATGTAGCACAGGGGTGTGAAACTCAAGGCCTGTGGGTTGGATCCAGCCCACAAGGTGCTTAAATCTGGCCTACAGGGCTGGCCTGGAAATAGCAAAGGACTGGCCTGTGGTACCCCTGGCAGCCAAAACGGGGTGCCTCCTTTTCAGCCTGGACAGCCTCCTGTAGCAGTCTTCTGGCCAAAATTGGATGAAGGGGGCACATGTGGTCCCACCCCGTGCCCTGTTTTGGCCTGAAGAGTGTTCGAGAAAGTCATCAAGGCCGAAAACAGGGTGCACTAGCAGAGTGCTGCAGGAGGCGTCTGTCTCGTCTCCTCCCCCCCTGCCCATTCCATGGAGGAAAACTACAATGCTTATCCAGACCTTGAAGAAATCCACTTTGACACGCCTGATCTAGAGGCTTCATAGAGATGCTTTTGAGCCCCCTTCTCAGAGAGAGATTTGATCTAACTTTGAGGGCTGATGATTTTCTCTCTCTCTCTCTCTCTCCTTCACACCCCCCACCCCCTCCAAGGCAGCCCCCATTCCTAGCCTGCTTTTCAGCTTCTTTCTCAGGTGTCATGCAAGGAAAGCAGCAGAAGTCTTTCTTACTCTCCCCCCAAATTCCGCCAGAAATGAGTCTTTGCCGGTGCAGCTTCTTGGAGCAGGATGCCTTGCAGCAGGGGTGGGATTCAAATATTTTAACAAAACGGTTCTGTGGGCGTGGCTTAGGTGGTGGGCTTCGCTTGGTGGTCATGTGACTGGGTGGATGTGGCTTGGTGGTCATGCTATTGGTTGGGCGTGGCCAACTCAATATCACTGACATTGAGGCACGCATCTCCTCGCCTGGCCCCTCATGACTCTGGGGATGCTGCAATAGTCGTAAGTGTGAAAAAGGGTCATAAGTCACTTCTTTCAGTGCCTTATTCAGTGCCTTCAGTGTAACTTTGAATGGTCACTCCACACAAGCAAAGTACCAGCAAAGGAGGTGGGGGAAAAAACTGCAGAAAAGTTCCAGAGACAGGAAGTCTAGTCCTGCCAAGAATGTAATAAGGGTTAACAGAGAGGCAGTTTCTGTAAGCAACACCAGAATGTTTCCTTCCTGCCTTCCTTACAGGATTAGACCAGTAATTTCTTCTAACAACCGGTTCTCCAAACTGCTTAGAATGTTAACAACCGGTTCTAGAGAACAGGTGCGAACCTGTAGAATCCCACCCCTGCCTTGCAGGGTCCCAAAGACTCATTTCTGGCAGAGGTTGGGGGAAAGAAACAAAGACTTTTGCTGCTTTCCTTGTGTGCAGCCAAAAGTAGAAGAAGAAAGAAGTGGAAGAAGCAACCCAGTGGCCAGACAAGTTCCCTCCTCCCTTCACTACCTTGTGTTGTTCCTCATGCAATCGACGTTCCCGCGGGCCATGTGGGCAGTGCAGCTTTGTGTTCCCCTGCAGCCTGGATTAATTGTTTTGGGGGGGGGTGCTCTGGGGGTGACATTTCTCTGCGGACCACCAAAATTTTATTGCGGACCACCACTGCTGTAAACCACTTAAAGAAGGCTGTAAAGCACTATGAAGTGATATATAAGTATAAGTGTTATTGCTATTACAAAATGACATCTGAAATCAGACTAACATATTTATAAACTTGCATATGTGGATTTACAAGCAATTGACAGAGTTTTTAATAACCCATCATTTTCAGATTCATTATAACAAAGTTTATTATTATATATTTCCACTGAAGATTAATAATCAAATTCTTTTCCTCTTTTAGTATTCCAATGTGTGCGTTGGTTAATAGATACCTCAGCCTACTGGCCATAAAATTTCCAGAAACTAAGTTTGTGAAAGCCATTGCCAAGAGCTGTATTGAAAATTATCACGATAATTGCTTGCCTACAATATTTGTCTATAAGGACGGTAAAATTGAAGGCAAGTTAATTGGAGTTGTGGAGTGTGGTGGAACAGCACTTACAGTAGAAGGTAATATATATATATATATATGTATATATATATATTTAAATACATTAGTGAACTGGAGGATTATACACAGAGAGTCAATGCAATGTAGTGGTTAAACTGAAACCTGGGTTCAAGTCTACTCATAGTCACAGAAGCTCACTGTGATTTGGGATCAGCCAATCTCTCTAACAGATTCACTTACCAAACTTTGCTCTTATGTGGATAAATGAAAAGAGAAATCTCCATATAAGTTGCTTTGAATTCCTGGAGGAACAGTGGAAAACAAGCAGTGTTTTATTTATTTTATTTTATTTTATTTTATTTTATTTTTTATTTTTATTTTATTTTATTTTATTTTATTTTATTGTTTTGTTTTGTTTTGTTTTACTTATATTTCTGTACAAGTAGTCTTCGACTTAGGACCACAGTTTCTGTTGTTAAGTGTGAGACCTTTGTTGAGCGAATCTTGTGTCATTTTGCAACTTTGCTTGCAATGGTTCTTAAGTGAATCACTGCAATGATTAAATTAGTAACCCGTTTGTTCAGCGAATCTGGCTTCCCCATTGATTTTGCTTGTCAGAATTTTGCAAAAGGACTATCACATGACCCTAGGGCATGGCAACTGTCATAAATATGAGTCAGTTGCCAAGCATCTGAATTTTGGTCATGTATCTGTGTGAAAAATGGTCATAAATCCCTTTTTTTCAGTGCCGTTGTAACTTCAAATGGTCACTAAATGAATTTTTGTAAGTCAAGGCCTACCTGTAGTCAGGGGTGGGAGTCTACCAGTTTGGATGTTAAATTTGCATCTGGTTCACTGAACCGGTAGTTGAACCGATGGACAGGCCCTGCCCTGCCCCACCCCGTCCCGTCCACTCCTCCCCACACCTCCACGAGTCTCCACGTGGCCCATTTCCGATGCAGGCTCTGGGAGGTGGGAAAATGTGCCTTCCGGAACTACCGCAAGTCCAGAAATGGGCCTGTTTCTGGCTTCCAGAGGGCCTCCAGAGCCTGGGGGAGGCCATTTTCACCCTCCCAGGAGCCCAAAGGAAGCCTCTTGGGAAGGCGAAAAACCGCCCTTCTGGACGTTCTGGTAGGCCACGCCCACCATGGCCACACCCACCCAGCAACTGGGCAGTGAACCGGTTGCTGGGATTTTTGAATCCCATCCTTGCCTGTAGTGGCCAAGGCGCTAAAACAGGAGGTTGCAAATTTGAGGCCTCCTTTGTGCATGACAGCTGACTGGGTGAGTTTAAGCCAGTCACACTCTCTTGAGCCCAACTACCTCAGAAAATCACCGTTGTGGAAAATAAAAGGCAGGGGAATTAGGTATGTTCGCACGCTGTGTTATATGTAAAACGGTAGGATAAATGTATAGTAATGAATCTAACAAACTTATAAGGTTCATTTAAGCTTTTAGTCCTACCTGACAACCTTATGCATTCCATGCTAGGTTCCATTAGGTGGGAGAAATGATATCTCTGAGTGAATGTGTGCATTACCAGTGATAAAACGTTGTGCGTATTATTAGCAGTTTCTTTTTCCATTTCTCTGAATAGGTTTTGTTGTTTCAGATCTTGAATGGAAGTTGGCAGAATTTGGTGCTATAAAAACGGATTTAGAAGAAAACCCCAGAAAAGGTATTAAGGACATGATGATGTCCTCACTTAGAAAGGCTTCTATGGATGATAACTAGAGTACGAAGAGACAAGTGCTGCTATAACTATGTGGTCAAATTAATTTGCAATTGTACCATTTGCTGTACTGTCAACACTCAAATATAAATGCTTTCTGCTTGAGTCTAAAATGCGGTATTCTGCCCTCATTCTACTCTTGTGTTGGAAGAAATATCTATCTGGTTCAGTTCCAAGAGGGGAGAAGGGTCCTCTCATTCACACACACAGGCCTACACACATTTCCGCCTTTTTCTGGGCTCTAAAAGTTAAAATTTAGAAGTACTCACCTTCTTTCCAAGCAGCCTTTGAGCTCTCAACACTCAAAACCCCTTTAAAATCCTTGTTCCAAATGGCCAAAGCCCTGGAAAACTCAACCACAGACTCAATGGGTCCATGCCAGCAAGGAAGGCTTACCTGGGCCAGGTCCATTGGTCAGGTTAGCTTGGAGTCCCATCTGGGATGCCAAATTGTTGGAAGAAATACACTGCTCAAAGAAATAAAGGGAACACTTAAACAACACAATGTAACTCCAAGTCAATCACACCTCTGTGAAATCAAACTGTCCACTTAGGTATCAACACTGATTGACAATCAGTTTCACATGCTGTTGTGCAAATGGAATAGACAGCAGGTGGAAATCATAGGCAGTTAGCAAGACATCCCCAATAAAGGAGTGGTTCTACAGGTGGCGACCACAGACCACTTCTCAGTTCCTATGCTTTCTGCTGTTGGTTTGGTCACGTTTGAATGCTGGCGGTGCTTTCGCTCTAGTGGTAGCATGGGACGGAGTCTACAACCCACACAAGTGGCTCAGGTAATACAGCTCATCCAGGATGGCACATCAATGCGAGCTGTGGCAAGAAGGTTTGCTGTGTCTGTCAACGTAGTGTCCAGAGCATGGAGGCGCTACCAGGAGACAGGCCAGTACATCAGGAGATGTGAAGGAGGCCGTAGGAGGGCAACAACCCAGCATCAGGACCGCTACCTCTGCCTTTGTGCATAGAGGGACAGGAGGAGCACTGCCAGAGCTCTGCAAAATGACCTCCAGCGGGCCACAAATGTGCATGTGGCTGCTCAAACGGTCAGAAACAGACTCCATGAGGGTGATATGAGGGCCCAATGTCCACAGGCTGCTTCAACGGTCAGAAACCAACTTCATGAGGGTGGTATGAGGGCCCGATGTCCGCAGGTGGGTCCATTTCAGCACTTCCAGTATTTCTGGAAAGCTCATTTTTCAGCCTCCCGAGGCTGCAGAGGTTTCCCTTGAGCCTCCGGGAGGGCGAAAACGGCGTCGAACAGCTGCGCGGCACATGCATACGCAGTACAGGTAAGTTTGGCTGAGGCTCTTGTGCCCACACAATTGGCTCTGTGGCATGCATGCCATGGGTTCGTCATCATGGTCCTGGAGGGTCATTTCTTAATCCCATCGCCCTGGAGCTTTCGAAAGTCTTTTGTTTTGTAGATAGGCTGGGGCTATTAACAAAGGTGGAGGCTGCTTTCTCCTTTAGAGAAATATAATATCCTGCCTTTTTAAAATATTCCTCAAAATATTTCATTTTTCTAGGAGGGGGTGGGTGCTACTTTTCCACATTTGGATGAACAACTACCCCTATGTTTGCCTGTGTGCCTCACGTGATCACCTTTGGTGACCTTCTGACAAGCAAAGTCAATGGGGAAGCTAGAATCACATCAGAACTTGGTTACTAATTTAACAGCTTGCGGTGATTCCGTTAACAACTGTTGACAAGAATGGGGCAAAACTCACACAACACGTGTCTCACTTAACGACAGAAATTTGAGGCTCAATTCTGGTCGTAAGTCGAGGACTATCTGTAGTAGCCTTTTCCCCTGAAAATAAGACCTACCTTGAAAGTAAACCTTACCTTGATTTTTTTTACATGTGTGCCCAATATAAGCCCTACCCACAAAATAAGCCCTAATTAACACCCCACCTACTCCAGAGTGCAAGTGTAAAATTTAAGCTAGGGTGGGGATTCGGGGTAGTGGAGCTACCCTACTAACCTTTGGACAGTTGTATCCAGGCCTTGCACACCCCGACACTTGCCTTGCCGGCCCATTTCTTCTTCAGCCGGCAAGGCTGGCAAGGCTTTCCTGAAGGCCTCTGTAGCTGATAACAAAGCTCTGGATGGATCCAGAGCTCTCTTATCAGCCGCAGAGGCCTTCAGGAAAACCTTGCCAGCCGCAGAAGAAGAAGTTGCTGAAGGCCAGTGACAGAGAAAAGAAGGTCGGGGGTGACGCATGCAAGTGAGGTTAGTCAGTGAATGACATCCCCTGAAAATAAGACCTGGCGCCTTTTTTGGTGGCAAAAAATATAAGACGGGGTCTTATTTTCGGGGAAACAGAGGTAGACCGAATATCTTCCATTCATTCTCAAGTCCCGTTAATTTTCCTGAATCAGATAAAGCAGAGCTATAAGTTTCTTTATTACAGCGGGGGTGGTGGTGGTTGAGCCAGCTTTAAACAGGATGATTTTCTCTGTGCGAATGAAAACGATGAATGAAAACGAAGGATCGCTTCTATTCACAAAAGAAGCCATTAACAGTTTTTATTCAGCAGAGGCCAATTGACGCTATTGTACTGGAGGCTATTAATAAAGATGTTTGCTGAAGGCAGAAAGCGCTGGAATTATTATAATGGCAGGAAGGCATACAGATAAATTAACGCTGAACGCAACCACAAGCTCACACCTGCTTCTTCAGTAGGTACTTGTTTCTGCCTCTTTTCTCCAAGGCAGCAAGATTATGTCCAAGAAGCAATCCAAACTCAACAACTTCGGGATGCGTGTTTGGCAACATTTCACTAACGCTTGAAAAGGGAGCTGTTGTGTTGGGACATTATTGAAGGGCTCCTGCAAATCCCTGTGCACGGAGTAAGTCCCATAGAGTTCATATCTGAAGGCTCTAGTCCCTGTAAAGACATGATTGTGATTCTGCTTCTTTTGAATAGGACTCCGATTGAAATAGAGACTTTCTCTGCTAAATAGAGAAATTAAAACAAAAGCTAAGAATTGGAGCTAGGGCGAGCCATCAAAGGAACAAGCCCTGATCAAGAAGGCCACATGCAACTAAACAAAATTAAGTTCTTGGATGGTTCACCAAATGATTTCCATTCATTTAAAACAAACATTTATCATTGACTCTGTTACACAAATCCTTAGCCACCATCAAGCCAACCAATTCCTTTTGGTAAAAATGTCAGACCTGCCTCAGACTTAAACCTCTAAACAGAAACAGTCTTTGGCTCCGTTTGTTGAGAAAGGTATAGTTTTATTAAAAGTCAAGCGCATTGCAGGAGTAGCGCATTGCCAGAACTGAGAATCGTGCCCCCAAATCCCTAAGTTCAAAAATTCCCATCCTTAACTAGCTCCCATCGCTGACACATCCCTGCCAATCAGGCTCAAACAAGATGTTTTCAGAATGGGCCACTTCAAGCGTAGGTTGGTATCAGAGGTGGGTATTCAGTAGCGTCTGACCAGTTCTGGAGAACTGGTAGTAGTTCGGAGAACCGGCAAATCCCACCTCTGACTGGCCCCGCCCCCATCCATTCCCCGCCTCCTGAGTCCCAGCTGATTGGCTGGGTCTTCTTTTGTTGCCCTCCACAGGAGAACGGAGCTGGAAAGCAGGTTAGTGGGGTGGGGAGGGGATGGAGATTTTACAGTATCCTTCCCCGGCCACGGCCACCAAGCCATGCCCACAGAACCGGTAGTAAAAAAAATTTGAACCCCACCACTGCTTTCCTCCCCAAAAGTTGCAAATATTTTCATGTTTCCCGAAAGAACATTCCTTCTAGGTTTTCTTGGATTTCCCCTCTGAATCAGCATTATAGACATTTGCTGGAAACAACACACCCGCATTTGGTATTTATTCCCAGTGAGAATTTCCCCTGCTATTTTTGGTTTACCACCCAGACAAATGAACTTCACCGGAGAAGACTTGAATCTTACGTTTCCCTAATTTGGCCCTTTAAGGATATTTATAGTTTCTTACCTGGAATATACTAGATTCTCTACATTTGGGGAGGATCTTTTGGATACTAATATGTGGCATTTGTTCTGGTTACTAAAATGGTTTTAAAATGCAGAGGGCTAATTTTAATTCTTCAGTTCAGTCCTTCTCTTTCCCAATATAAATAAAGGGATTCCTCAGAAATGAAACGCAGCCACAAGAAATGTCTGTGTCACCTGTAGTTCTTTTTCTTCTATCTTTATACCTTTGTAAAAATTTTATACCGCCCCAATTAATTGATTTTGGATGGTTCACAAAAAAGCACAGGTAGTCCTTGACTTACAACGATTTGTTTAGTGACCACTTGAAGTCGCAGCAGCGCTGAAATAAGGGACTTATGACCGTTTTTCGTCATTACGACCCTCGCAGCTTCCCATAGTCATGTGATCAAAATTCAGACACTTGACAACTGACTCATATTTATGACAATTGAGTGTCCTGGGATCGTATGGGACCTTTTGCAACCTTCTGACATGCTGTGATGACCCAGAGTGTAACACAAACGTACCAAAATCCAAAACGTAAATAAATGTCCTTTAATGCCTCCAACTTGGCCCCACTGTTCAATAATACTCAGTTGGAGATAAAACGTACTCAAAAATAGTCTTCAAAAGAAAGCAATACAGTCTGAATTTAATGAGCAGATAGAGGTGAAATAAAAAACCAAACAAATTAACAATGACGAAATTTCCACAACAGAACAGGAGAAGTATTTACCAAATTCAAGGAGATAACAAGGCACATTTTGTTGGAAGGACACCAACCAAGATAACTTCGGACCAAAATAAAACACATTTCACCAGTACGAAGACCAAACTCTTACGCATTTATCACGGCTGCAGCCCATGAAGAGGATCAAGGCCCTCTCCTCCCTGCCTTCCCTAGGATGGCGAAGGGATGGGCCTGGGTCCTCCTCTGACTGCTCAACCGGCCTCTGCCCTTCCCCAGCCTCCTCCACAACCTCTGTAGCTACACCTCCACTCCCTGTTGGCTGTTCCTCCTCTCCCTCAGAGTCCATCTTCACCAGAGACATGACACATGCAAAGTCAATGGGCAAGCCAAGATTCACTTAACAACCATGCTACTAACATAACAACAGCAGTGACTCACATAACACCCATGGCAAGAAAGACTGTAAAATTTAGGCAAAATTCACTTAACAAATGTCTCACTTGGCAACAGAACTGTTAGGCTCAATAGTAGTCGTAAATATTGTGGTTCGCCGCCAGCCTGTGCAGACGGCAGCGGAATTGGACAGTGGGGAAAAACGGGGACCAGTTCTGTAGTCAGAGAGGACTCGGTCCTGCATCCGATGCAGATTGGAGCCAGGACCATCTGGGAGTGGTGTGCTGACTCCGGAGACTCCAGAGTCTGGCAGCAACGAGGCAGAGGAACCAGGGGAGCCTGTTCCCAGTGCGTGTGTCTGCAGAGCTGCTAGAAGGCAAGAGCAGCTGAGACTAAAGGGGTAACTCGGGAGTAAGGCTGGGCAGCGATTGCCCCTCCCCTAAGGTATAAAGGAGGTGCAAAGACAGAAAAACCTTTGCAGGAAGCAAAGTCGTTCGCTCTGTTCAAATTGAACCTTGAAGCTCTGTGTGGACTTCATACTTTGGTTGGTTTTTTTATAGTTCATTTGGCACTTTTGTTGTTGGCAGCAATTCAAAGGAGAGAAAAGTGGGTGCTTATCTCGAGGGACTGTTGGGGACTCATTACAGGCTGGGAATGAACACAATTCCCAGCGTTGAAATAAAACAAGAGTTGTTTTAACTAAGTGTGTGCTCAATTATGGTCTTGGAAGCCTTGGTCAGAACAGTAAATCAAGGACTAGCTGTATTCAACCACTTTGAACCGGCCTGATGAATTGTATAGGTGATTAGGATCATAACTTTCCAGAATGACAAGGACAAAGGGAACAAGCTTATTTTTAAATTTGGAACAGATGTTTATACAGTTTATGTATTTTTTAAAAAAAATATGTGAGAAGCCAAGTGTCAATTTGGTTAAAGTTGCTTAGCAACCCAAGGAAATGAACAAACAAAATAGAAGGAATATACCAAGCTTTAATGATACCGAGTCATGCATGTGGTAATAGTCACAAGTTTTGCGAGGTGTAAATTCTAGCCAACCTGTTTCCAAACTATAAACAAATCCTAATGTTTGACAAAGCAAACAAAGAAAGAGTATTGACACTTATGAAGTTTGGTGTGAGAGAAAACTCTTGAGATGGAAAGCCAAGAAAACCAACCATTGGATCAACAAACAATTCAACCCAGAGTTTTTACTCAAGGCACACATGACCAGGTTCAGATTCACACATTATGCAAAGATTTAGCTTCCTGGAAAACGTTTTAATACCATGAAAGATGGACGGCAAGAGAGAAAGAGAACAACCAACAAGGTGGCTGGAGATTGTGACAGTGGTGATGACTACGTCATTGGAAGATCTGAGGGACCAGATTATCATGGAGAAAATCTACCTATGTTGTCAGTTGATGGCAAATAATTGATCAAATGTTTGAAGAAGGAGCTTCATTTCTCAGTGTTGAAAGTGCAAGGGTCTTCAAACTTGGCAAGTTTAAGACTTGTGGACTTCAACTCCCAGAATTCCTGAACTAACATGACTGGAGGAGGAATTCTGGGAGTTGAAGTCCACAAGCCTTAAAGCTGTCAAGTTTGAAGACCCCTGTCATAAGGGAAAATGCAAAGATTAATGAACCATTTTAGAGCAGGGTTTTGCAAACCGTGAGGTATCTATCTTGGTACACAAGTATCCAGCCAGCAAGATGCAAAGAATCCTTTAGTTACGATGTTATGAAAAATCCACCTTTTTCCAAATCTCACTGCATAGTCTCCATTTGTTCATTTGTGTTCATTTTGGTGGGTTTTTTTTTTTTAGGGGAGGTCTTTAGAGGTGGATTTTTTTTTTTTTTACTAGAGATGTATAAATTAAGCTTACACCACAGTGAAAAGATGACAGCAAAAAGTTGAGGAACCTGTTCTGGAGCAAGGATTTTCATTTTTTAAAATCGTTAATTTAAAAAATTATCCTGGAACCCATGATTAAATGGTAACTTAACAGAATAGAATTCTTTATTGGCCCAATGTGATTGGACACACAAGGAATTTGTCTTGGTGTAAATACTTAATCCTGTGTGTGGTAACTTTTTAAATCCTGTGTGTGGTAACTTTTTTTCTTTTCTTTTTTCTGTTTCCTGCTCTCAGATCCTTCCGGGATGCTCTAACACAATGCTGCCTATCTTGACCGGCATTCTTTCTAACAGATTTAGAGTTGGAAGGGACCTTGTAGGTCATCTAGTCCACCCCCAAGCAGGAGGCCCTACACCATTTCTGACAGACGGGAGTCCAATCTCTTCCTGAAAGCTTCCAGTGATGAAGCTCCCACAACTTCCAAAGGCAACTTCTGTTCCATTGGTTGATTGCTCTAGTCTAGCCTACATTGTCTTCAAAGCTGCCTTGGGCATCTTGTCACTTTCTTCTTTAAGTGGATCCATTGTAAAGGTTCCTTAAGTTCAGCTTGGTAAGCTTAAGACTTGTGGACTTCAACTCCCAGAATTCTCCTGTCAGCATAACAGAGCTGGCTGGCTGGGGAATTCTGGGAGTTGAAGTCCATAAGTCTTAAAATGTGCCATGGTTGGAGAGAGAGAGAGAGACCCCCTATCCACGCACGTCCCTCGGAGGGCCCCCGCTCTTTTAAATGCGCTTGCATGACGGCACCAATAATCCCACTTCACTAAAGGGGCTCCTCCTTTGGATAAATTCAATCCATTTCTTTCCCCCCCACCCGCGCGCGCTCAATCATGCGCACGCGCACTGAGGTCTTCTCGCCGCGGCCTTTTTATTTATTTCTCCTCAGTTCTTCGCTAGCCTCCTGGTTCCAGCGAGGTAATCTGAGGTCAGGCGGGCTCGGCTAGGACGCTTGCGCAGTAGGGCCCGCTCGGCTTAACATTTCGGCAGCGCACGCGCACGCCACCCTTGTCCTTACTCGGCTTTTGACGAACGGGAATCACCCTGTGGCAGCCTGGGCTGGAGTATGTGCCCATGGCGCATGCTTAGTAGCCTCCAAGGGAAACATTCGACGGGGGGGGGGGGGGGGGAGCAGGGAGGGAGAAGAGACGGAGTTGGTGGGGTGGGCTCCCGAACGGAATCCGCGCGAGCTCCCGTTGCGGGTTGCCAGAAGCGCACGCGCACAAGGGAGAGGGAAGGAAAAAAAAAAACACCAAACACCTTGCTTTTTCCCCCCCCAGGCTTGGCGGCGGCAAGCTACTGTTTTGCCGGTAAGTGCCAGGGTGTGGCGCATGCGCGGTAAGTTGGAAGGTTGCCGCCGAGGCCTTGGGAGATCGCTGCCGTCGCTGCTGCTGCTGCTGCTGCTTCTGAGGTAAAAAACGAGGGCGAGTCGCCTCGTGGATGGATGGATGGCGGGAGGCTGGACGCTGCAGCCCGAGGGACGGAGGGCAGAGTGAGGAGAGCCCGCGCGGTCAGTCAGGGGACGGTGGAGGGGGAGCCGTGTGTGTGTGTGTGTGTGTGTGTGTGTGTGTTTGTGGGGGGGGGAAGCAGCTGCCGACGACGACCACGACGACCCCCCTTCTAGAGACAGAGCAGCGTCCTCGGCGAGCGGGCTGAGGTAAACTTGTGACAGGCGGGCTTGGCGCAGGGCTATGATCTCAGGCGGCGGCGGCGGCGGCGGCGGCGGCCCCCCCTCCCCCTCTTTCCCGAAGGCCTCAGATGACCCGCGGTGGAGGGACGCTCCGGGCCCTCTGGAGGGAGCCCTTCTTCCCTCGACCCAGCCCGGCCGCTCCCGTCCTGGCCGCTTGGGCTCCCTTTATAGCGAGGCGGGGACGGGGCGAGCGCCGCCGTTTCATAACGGAGAGCCAAAGCCGGCGGGCAGCCTTCCTTTGCCCTGCCCTGGGCTGGACTGGGACGGCGAAGGGTCCCGCTTGTTGACGCCGCCGCCGCCGCCGCGCTTCCCAGGCTGGGCTAGGGGGGGATCCCGCCCGCCCGCTTCGCTTCTCTTCTCTCCGCCCGGCCGCCTTGTAGGCGCGGCGGGGTTGCCCTCAAACGCCCTCCGAGCCCCGGGCCGCCCCGTTTCGTTCTTCCACGGCGTCCCAGGGAGGCAGGCGGGGAAGGGGGTTCCTCGTTTTCCCGGCTGGCTGAACTCTTCCCAAGGGGAGCGTAGGGGGCTGAGAAGAACCCTCAAGCAGCAAATCCCTACGGGGATTAGATGAGGGAATAGAAGGGGGGAATTTACCCAATTTGCAGATGATACTAATCTGGCAGGAATAGCTAACACCCAAAAAGATCGGCTCAAGATCCAGGTGGATCTTGACAGGCTAGAACGGTGGGACCTCTCCCATAAAATGAAATTCAATGTAGAGAAAAGCAAAATCCTATACTTAGGCAAGAAAAACCCAAAGGACACCTATAGACTGGGTGAAACCAGGCTCAATAGCAGTAACTTTTGAGAGGGATCTTGGAGTCTTAGTGGACAACCAGCTAAATAGGAGCCAGCAGTTGTGCAGCAGCAGCCAAAAAAAAGCTAACAATTCTAAGTTGCATTAACAGAGAGATACAATCGGGATCGAGTGAGGTACTAATACTGTTCTATAAAGCCTTAGTAAGACCACACCTAAGAGTACAGCATGCAGTTTTGGTCACCACATTATAAAAAAAGATGTTGAGGCTCTAGAAAAAGTACAGAGAAGAGCAACCAGGATGATTAGGGGACTGGAGACTAAAACATACAACGAATGGTTGGTGGAACTAGGCTTGGCTGATCTAGGGAAGAAAAAGACCAGGGGAGACAGGATAGCGGTCTTCCAATATTTGAGGGGCTGCCACAGAGAGGAGGAAGGGGTCAAGCCAGGGGTGGGATTCTACCAGTTTGCACCTATTTGCTAGAACCGGTTGTTAACATTCTGAGCAGTTCGGAGAACCTGTTGTTAGAAGAAATTACTGGGCTAATCCTGTAAGGAAGGCAGGAAGGAAACATTCTGGTGTTGCTTACAAAAACTGCCTCTGTTAACCCTTATTATGTTCTTGGCAGGACTAGACTTCCTGTCTCTGGAACTTCTCTGGAGTTTTTCCCCCCCCTCCTTTGCTGGTACTTTGCTTGTGTGGAGTGACCAAAGTTCCAATGGCACTGAAAAAAGTGACTTATGACCATTTTTCACACTTATGACTGTTGCAGCATCCCCAGTCATGAGAGGCTTAGTGAGGAGATGCGTGCCTCAATGTGAGTGATATTGAATTGGCCACGCCCAGCCAGTCACATGACCACCAACTAAGCCACGCCCACAGAGCCGGTTGTTAAAAAATTTGAATCCCACCCCTGGGTCAAGCTATTTTCTAAAGCACCTGAAGGCCAGACAAGGAATAATGGATGGAAAATGAACAAAGAGAGATTTAACCTGGAAATAAGGAGAAACTTTCTGACAGTGAAAACAATCTACTAATGGGACAGAAGTTGCCCTCAGAAGTTGTAAGAGCGCCATCACTGGAGACTTTCGAGAAGAGATTGGACTGCCATTTGTCAGAAATGATGTAGGGTCTCCTGCTAGGGCAGGGGGTTGGACTAGATAACTTACAAGGTCCTTTCCAACTCTGTTAATTTGTTATTGACTTGGGACCCTTGTTCAGGCTTATGACCGTTCGTAGCATCCCTGTGGTTTACATTTGGGGATGCTTGACAACCGACTCACATTTATGACAGTTGCAGTGATTCTCCCTCCCCCCCCTTTTTTTGCGACCTTCTGATAAGGGAACCCAGGTTCACTTAACAACTGTCTTACTAATTTAACAGATTGGAGCGATTTGTTTAACAAACGTGGTGAGTAAAGTTGTAAAGTGGGGCAAAACCCCCTTGACAATTTTCTCCCTGAACAACAGAAATTTGGGGGTCAGTTGTGTTTGTAAGTCCAGGGCTAACTCTACTTTGAAATTTTTGTTTTAATTTCTAACACAGGAAATATGGATGGGTATATAACCCACTTAAGGCAAAACTCTTGCGGAGACCTGGATCATTTTAATGCAGGTAGTCCTCGACTTAATGGCCACAATTGAGCCCAACATTTATGCTGTTAAGCGAGAAATTTGTTAAGTGACTTTTTGCCCCACTTTACGACTTTTCTTGCCACATTTGTTAAGTGAATCACTGCAGTTTATTGAATGACTAACAGGGTTGTTACGTGAATCTGGTTTCCCCTTTGACTTTGCTTGTCAGAAGGTTGCAAAAAGGGATCACGTGACTCTGGGAACTGCAACCGCCATAAATGTTGTCAAGCATCTGAACGCAAATCACGTGACCATGAAAAATGGTCATAAGTCCCTTTTTTCAGTGCTGTTGTAACTTCGAACAGTCACTAAGCAAACTGTTGTAAATTGAGGACTACCTGTACAATAAAATGGTACCGAGACCAAAATTGTTGAGGCCCAATGATCTAGGACATTGGATCACCCACCCTGTTGATTGATTTATTGCCCATAGCTAGGACTCCTGCCTGCCTCCCTCTTCTGCAAGGCTTGATATGGGTACTGCCAGCAATAAGAAGTCCTCACTTCTTGGTGCAATTGCATTCTTTTAGTAATTGGGCCCTCCTCTTAAATAATTCCTGCTCCTCCTTCCTCTAATTTTGTTGTGGTTTTATGTGTCTACATTTCCCTACAGTGGAAATCTGGTGCAGAATAACTTGACTCCTCTTGTATGGATAGGAAGCTGGGCACATCTTAAGTAAATTCTATGGAATTCAGCTATGTATTGTTACCCTTTACAATATATGGGTTAACAGAGAACCAGCTATCACATAGTGCTGTTTCTTTTGCTTAAAAGTCTCTTCTAAATCAGGGCTCTCCAACCGGCAAAGCTGAGGAACTCTGGGAGTTGAAGTCCACAAGTCTTAAAGTTGCCAAGGTTGGAGACCCCTGCTCTAAAATGCTCCAGTTAAGTGATAGCCTATTTGTATGGGTAGTCCTCAACTTATGACCACAATTGAGCCCAAAATTTCCGTTGTTAAATGAAACATTTCTTAAGTGTTAAGTTTTGCACCATTGTACAACTTTTTTTGCCACATTTAAGTGAATTGCTGCAGTTGATAAATTAGTAAGGTGGTTGTTAAGTGAATCTGATTTCCGCATTAACTTTGCTTGTCAGGCGGTCCCAAAAGATGAACATGTCACCATGGGACACAACGGTCATAAATATGAACCCATTGCCAAGTAACTGAATTTTGATCACATGATCATGGGGATGCTGCAATGGTCATAACTGTAAAAACGGTCATAAGTCACATTTTTCAGTGCTGTTGTAACTTTGAAAGGTCACTAAACAAACTTGTAGGTCAAGGACTGTATTTCGGTGTGCAGTTTTGTCTTAACTGAATCTTCATTTGCAATTTTGTGTATGCTTCCAAAAATTCTTAAGATGAGCGTAGCTTGAAGATTAATAAAGTATAACTTGTATGGTTTATATGGTGACTTTGGGTCAGTCACTCTGTGTAGCCCATTTCACGGGGTTGTTGTGAAAATAGGAGGAAGGTGTATATATTCACCACTTTGAGTTATTTTTAAAAATAATAACAGTGGGATGCAAATAAAATAAAAAATACATGAATAGTTTTGCTGTTCTGTACACTGCAGAGCCAAGGCTTTTTCCCATTCTTATGTATGTTCCAGTGGTCCCCCATCCAGGTATAACAAGACTCATAAAAGGCCAATTTCAAAGCTTCAAGGGCATGATAACAATTACTGGACAGTTGACACCAATGTCAGTATATATTAAAATGTTTTCATATCTCAGAAAGAAAACAGTTTAATTAGTGATAATGAATCCAGGTGCTTAGTATACGGTTATTATAGGACATAGTACAAGTAGTCTTTGACTTACAACAGTTTGTTTAGTGATCATTTAAAGTTACAACGGCACTAAAAAATGTGACCATTTATGTGACCAGTTATGACCATTTTTCTCACGACTTTTGCAGCATCCACATGGTCACATGATTTACCTTTGGGTGCTTGACAACTGACTCGATGGTTGCAGTGTCCGAGGGTCATTTGATCACCTTTTGCAAGCTTCTAACAAGCAAAGTCAATGGGGAAACCAGGTTTACTTGACTGTGTTACTAATTTAATAATTGCAGTGATTCACTTAACAAATGTGGCAAGAAAAATCATAAAACGCGGCAAAACTCACTTAACAAATTTAGCAAAATAAATTTTGGGCTCAGTTGTGGTCATACATTGAGGACTACCTTTAGTCAGGATTAAAAGCAATGTCCTAGCAGTGCAAATAAGAACAGAAATACCCTATTTCTCTCAGCTTCCTTAAATCTGATCCCATTATTTCTCTTTTGTGTATTCTGTTTTGCTGTAAGACTTGGTGAAATTGCAAGCTTGGTCATATTACAAATCTTCATATTGTTTTGAACGAACAATATTGTTTAAAGATGATTAAAAGTTGGGTGACCTACTTTTCCTGCATCAATAGCCATGCTTACTATTTGCCATATTGGAGACCACATTTCGAATAATTATCTATAAGACCAGGATAAAAAGTAAAATTGACTATTATAAAGTAGAAGATGGTAGGAACTTTTAGAAACTTATTTACTGCGGCTATTTTATTTATTGTATGTTTGCTTAAAGGGGAGAGGGGAAAAGGAAAAAAATTGAATGTACTATAATATGTTCAAAGTTCCTGGAGAGTTGAGAATTTATATCAAGATTTTTATTGAATAATGTTGCTACTGTGCATCATTATAGCTACTTAATATTTCTATTAAAAACTTGAAAAATATTTTTAGATCTGTTTAGTGATATAATATGAATTATTAAAAACAATATAACTGCATTATTTCCTGCTATCTTATGTTTAGCATAGTTCCTAAACTACTGTACTTAACACTGTAAATTTTAAAACATATTTTTGTTGAAGACTGGGCAGCAGAATGCTGTGGCTGCTCAATGTCATTCTCATACTTGAGAATAATGTATGAATATAATAGTAAACATGAATGAATATAATTCAGGGATTATAAAAAAAATAAGCATTAGCCTAGGTCAGAACAATGGTTCCATTAGATGATTATATATTGTCCATGGCCAAAAACAAAACACACCATTGGAGCATAAGGGCAATATTCTTTAGTATTAGTCTCCGGCATCTTGTGCATGGAGATTATATGAAGTTCTTGAATATCAGTACTGATTTATTAGTTTTCCCATGTATTAATCTGCAGCGTTTTAAATAGCAGTCCTTACGGTCATTTATCAAGGAAAACTATTACTAAATCCAATGTGACTTATCTCTAGAAATATTCAGCTTGGTCATTTAGGACTTTATACTTATCATATATTATTAAAATGTGTTAATTCTGCCATTTGCTACTTCAAATTTGGTTGAATTATACTATTATACAGTATTTTGAACATACGTACAGATTTACTTCATATTTTATTCCCACTCATAATTTATACATCCCATCAGGTTCTGTGGTTTTCTTTATATTAATAAATAAATAAAAATAAAAGCAAAACAGACTTGATTTATTCTCAGAATTTTAGTTTTATTTTACCATTTTTAAATTAAACCCTATGGAATTGTTTTTAATATTCTAATTAAATAATCATTTAGTGCAATATTGGAATTTTTTTTGTACCAAGGCATCTTGGCTTTGTCTGCAAAATGGCCAACATACATTTTAGGAAGTTATATATTATTTATTCTGAGATCATCATAAATACAGCATTATGAAGCGCTAACTTGTATGTAGGAGACTGGGACAAAGCATTCATTTTCCAACATTGAACTATTAGTCTTTATTTGTACTGTGTGATGATTTATGTATGGCTCCCTTTGACTGTAGTTTCTCCCCTATAGTTTCTGTATCCCTATCAGGGGTGTCACTCAATTTCACTGAAGGCCGCATTGGGGTTGTGTTTGACCTCGGGCGGGGGCTGGGGGGAGTGGCCATGGTAGATATGGCCAGCTTGATGTCACTTGTATTGGAAGTTTCTGCTTCTGTGACCCAAGCAAAAACAGGCTCTCAAACTCCATTTTCGGCTGGGGACAGCCTCCTGCAACCCTCTGTCAGCAAAAATAGAGCTCTATTTTCGCTGGCAGAGGTACCGCGGGCCAGTCCTAGGCTGTTTCCAAAGTGGTCCCACGGGCCAGATCTAAGCACCCTGTGGGCCGGATTTGGCCCATAGGCCTTGAGTTTGACACCCTGCTCTATGTTGAATAAGAGATACGAGTTTCTCTGTATAAAAAGTCAGCCTGCTCCTTAGTGCATCCCTTTATGGGATAACATTACAAAATCATATAGGTGGGCAAATTAAATTAAGAAATAGAATTAGATTTATATTCCATTAAAGAATGTAAACTATAATTAAAGAATTCAATTAAAAAATAGAAATGAAGAACATGTATGCTTTTTGATTAAGTTTTAATTTTTCAAATTAAAGAAAAAGCCTTGCCTGCTATGATCAAATTAGAACTCCAAAGAAATTTGAAGAATTATGGTGGATGGAAGAATAATTGGCAGGTGATTAATGTAGGTGCCCATGAGCTGTTTCTACAGGCATTCATTTCTTATAAGAAGTATAATTTGACATACTCATTTCTTTGAATATCTTAAAATACATGGCCAGGCTATCTTTTCATTTACAAGAACTCAGTAAGTTTTTAGATCTAGCAAATTAGTTTGTTGTTACGGTCACATCAGTTTGTGAAATTCCTCTATTCTTACCAAATAGTAACTTGAGATCTAAAGCCACTGGCAAACACAAATAGAAAAGTTGCAAATGTCTGAAGTTGAATAGATCTCATACTTGGATATGAAATTAGTGTTTATTTTTTTAATTGAAATGCAAGAGAGAAATGCATATTTGATACATTATTATGCAGTATATGAAAACAGACAAAGCTTCCTTCTTTCCTTATTTCTATATGATACCCATGTAATTAACCATTCCTCTATTACATATTATGCAGTAAGCCATATTTACTGAGTAATTATCATGTCTATTCAATTTTATAGTCAAAAGTGACAATGAAACATTAAATTGGATCCCCATTTTTAAACCAGAGGTGTTAGGTTATATTTAAAGGGAAAAAAGCATATTAATAGAGAGCCAGTTTGGTTAAGGCACCAGGCTAGAAAGCAAGAGACTGTGAATTCAAGTTCCATCTTAGATATGAAAGTCAAAGTCAATAACTTTGAGCCAAATCATTGTCTCTCAGCCCTGCCCAGCTCACAAGGTGGTTGTTGTGAAAATAGGATGAGGAAGGTGTGTTGATATGTTTACCACCTTTAGTTATTAATGAAAATAATAAAGGCAGATACAAATAAATAAAAGTAAAAATAATCTAATTCTGTAAATATTTACAACTAGGATTATCAAAGTTTTGGTGACCATTGGTGATTTTTAATTTTATAGGATCCTGAAACTTGCAGTTGATGCGGTGATGATGTAAGGTGGCTGGAGCAATAGTTTCTTGATATGAGTCTAAAGTGTTTCAGGTAATAATTAGGAGTTCAGTACAAATGTTCAAAAGTAAAAACCTCCATCTTTACATATTTCTAAGAAATGGAATATTTTGGCAAGGAATCACTGATACATGCTTTTAATTATAAAGTTAAATTTATCACTAAAGACTTCAAATGTTATGGATTTTATTTTTAACTTTAATTTTAAAGTTATAAAGTAAACATGCATGTTGAACATAAAAATAATTTATTATTTGGAACTAGTTCCGGGTTTAGTTCGGATCTTCCATTATTTCTCAAATGCAATGTAAATTTCAAAGAACTTTTTTTTAATGATCCTGACTTTGGAAACATTATTTAGAATTAATGGTTAAGAATATGAATTGTGAAAAAAATGAATGGGTTTGGGTTTAGATCTGCAGATACATTCTTCTACTTTGCACAAAAAAAAAAAATCATTCTATTTTTAGAATTAGAAATATTTTAGAATAATACAGCCTTTTCCAAAGAATTGGGTATTTTGCCTACAGTATGTTTGAGCCTTATAATTTATCCCTGAGAATCCTGGGTTGGTTTATTTATTTAATGATCTATTTATCTGTTCTCTTAGCCATCCATGGTATTTGCCAGTGTCTTCTCAAACACCAAAAGCATCAATAGTCTCTCTGTCCTGCTTCTTCAAGGCCCAATTTTTGCTTCTATATGATGTCACATGGAATACCATTGCTTGCAGTTTGCTGATCTTTGTTAGAATATTTGCTATCAATATTTGTTGTTCTTTAGTTTCATTCTTTCTGAGATTGCTCATGAAGTTCATAACAATAATGCCAAGAGAAAACCTCAGAACAAAACAATAAAATTAAACTTTGAAATTTTCAGTTTTTCAAAACTGAAAAAGCAAAAAGGTTTGAGAGCTTTGATTCTAAGTATGTCATATAGTTATTTCCTCAAATTGCTTGGCAAATGATTTTAAACTATGATTATTATCCCAAAATGATCTGTTATATGGCGTAAGATCATGATGTAAAAAAGTAAACAAAATTACATACCAAAATAAACCAACAAAATCCTAGTGGTTTAAAGCAGTTCCTGTTTGTGGTGCTTTGGCAGAATACAGATAAAGTCCTTCCTTATTATTTAGAGCAGTACTTTCCAAATATTTCCCTTTGTGACCCAAAACTGCTTATCAGAATGTCCTTTTTACTTGTATTTTCTGGTAGGTAAATGTTTGGTTTGCAAGGGCAAATCCAGTAATATTTATTCTGGCTTTGTGGCAGTAAGGTTAATTGAGAGACAGTTGTGAAGTTTCCTAGTAGCAGCTCTTTTTCCTGGAAGAAATCAAATTTGTACTAAGACTGTGAAGGAAGACAGCCACTACATAAGGATGTCAAAGAATAAAATCTTCCTTTAAAACTGGGATGCAGAACTTTTTTAGGGGAAGGAATACATTCCATCTAAGAATATCGATGCTGGTGATGAGGCTAAAAATACACAGACAAAATAATGAATAAATTTGTGCGTGAATAAATATAAAATAACATTTTTATTTAATTATTTTAAATTTTGTTTTAAAATATTTATGTATTTAAGAATAAATAAATAAATAATGATAGCAGATGGCTTTACAGACTGTTAGAACCACTCATTATCTTTCAAAACTCATTTTGCACTTGGTTTGCTGCTCTGACTGCACAAGCCTGCACAGGAAAAGCAAGGGGGGATTTTTAACAACACTTCCGCTTTGCCTATGCAAACCTGCAGGAGCCCTGTTTTGATAAAGTCAGGAATAAGTTGACAGGACTCCTGCAGGTATGCTCAGACAAAGTGGATCTGCTGTCAAAACTCAGTACTGGCCCTTTCTCTGTGTTTTGCTTGTGCAACCCAGTTGCCAGGTTACCCGGACAAAGTGAGAACAAAGCAGGGCAATAAAATGCCTAGTAAGTTTTGATATTACTCGTACTGCAGAGTTGCCTAGGCAAAGCAAGAGCGAGTTTTGACTCCCTTTTTAGCTGTGCAAATATCCTCAGCTGCATATGTTCTCTTCCTAGGAGTTCCAACCTACAATTTAAGAATCAGTGATGTTTGGTATTAATTGAGACCAAAGCGTATGATTAATTAATAGGTTATAAAATGACATAATTTTTGCTAAATAACTTTTAGCACACTTATATATTTTATTAAATGCATGTGTATAAACACACACATCAGGCATTGCCAAATTGAACGAGAGGGAGAGGGATCTGGATGGATAGATTGATTAGAAAGAGAGATCTGGATGGATAGGATAGAATAGGATAGCATAGGATGGATGGATGGATGGATGGATGGATGGATAGATAGATAGATAGATAGATAGATAGATAGATAGATAGATAGAT
>NW_020769320.1:17844144-17865128 GCF_900518735.1 Pseudonaja textilis | reverse complement strand
ATAGATAGATAGATAGATAGATAGATAGATAGATAGATAGATAGATATTGAACAAAATGTAGAAGAGCACTTCCTGTGAGATAATTCATTTTTAGATTTGTGGTTTCTGCCATGAAAAACCATGGGGAAGATGGCTTTTAAGTTGAACTTAACTTTTAAGTTGAAGTTAAAAGACTGGCTCTTTTTTAAGCCTTGGGTTAGCAATAGCAATAGCACTTAGACTTACATACTGCTTCATAGTGCTTTACAGCCCCTCTCTAACTGGTTTTACAGAGTCAGCATATTGCCCCCAATAATCTGGATCCTGTCTTCCTTTGATACGTGTTCTTTTGCTTTTTAATGGTAAGCCACTTAGAATCTATGAAATTGTACACTCTCAATATTGAAATAATAGTCTAAATAACTGCCATCTTTCAAGTTTTCCCCATCCAGTAAATTATACTGTAGTTTAAAGTACTCCCACTCTCTCAAGAAGAGATGCTCTTATGAGGTGGTGAGTGAGAAAGAGGGATGATAATGTTATGAAGGGAACAGAGTTTGGATGGTTTTTACTATTTTGAAAGTCATAAGTCACGTTGTGGTGAGAGGAGGAGAAAAAAGTCAAATGAGGGCATAAAGTTGGGGCTTGTGGCATCAGTGGACTGAATCAGCAAAGAAGAAATAGAGGTTGAAAACTTCTGCATTCTCCTCCATGCTGCATTGAGAGCCCAGGATGGGTTCCTTCCTAGGACATCATTTAGCTGAGTCTGCACTAAGATATAAAAGCCAGCCCCCGGAAGAGACTCCAGCGTTTGACTCAGCTCCTTTCAGTCAGTAGCTGTGTCTCTGAAAGCTTCTGTTAGATAACACTCACCAGCGATCTTCAGTACCGTTTTTCCTCATTTCAAGAAGCTCCCAGGATCTGGGCAGCTGCTCTTCCAGGAGAGCAGGGCTCTCTCTCTCTCTCTCCTACAACGTTGGGAGCAGTGTTGCTAGAGTGCTCTTCAGGCAAGTTGGGCAGCATCTGTAGACCTCCCCCACGCCTGCGGTTTGAGCGGTCGTAAAAAGTGATTGGCAAACCGATACCAGCGTCAGCCAGCTGATCGTGTGGCCAACGGCTGCCCGTTCCTTTGCTGACTTCACTCGGGGGTCTTTATAGCCTAAGGAGGGATTCTTCTACCTCGGAGCCTGTTTCCCACAGTCAGTGGCCATCTTGGATTGAAGCCTTCCACCACGAGGTGAGCGGCCATTTTGTAAGCCCGGGGGCCAATTTATACCCTAAGGGGCTTAATACAAAAAATTTACAAACAGTTTCTTTCCAGAGCCTTTATTCTTCAAATGGAGCAAGATAAGGGTGAGGCAGAGTTTTCCCCACCAGTGGAACAGTCTCTTAAACGCAATAAGAGAAAAAGTCGTAGGCAACGCACCCAATCAGTCCAGAGGGAGGTGGCTGCTAAAATGAGAGCTAAGGCTCTAGCCCCTAAGAAGGCAACTCAGGCTGAGTTGAGGGCAGAAAAGCGCAGACATGCA
Organism: Pseudonaja textilis; assembly: GCF_900518735.1. The sequence continues at coordinate 17,863,619 of NW_020769320.1, read as the reverse complement.
GCCCTAGAGAGGCAGTTCAACAGAACTATTCAACAGAAGGGAGTGCAACTACAAGCAGGTTTCAGGTGATACCCGTGGGCCCCAGCCAAGCCCTCCCAGGGGAGGAGAAGTTATCTATGAGCCTTTCCATCCTCCATCCTGGTCTCCTGAGGCCTTTGCAGTACAATATGATCCTCAGGATCTAAGCAGATCTGGGCCTTATTCCCAACATGCTTCTGGGCCCTATGCTCCACCCCCTCCCTCTGGGCCTCGAACCTCTTCTCAATCTAGGCCTGAAGCCACCTTCACTCCCACAGCAGCAGCGCCCTTCTGCCTTCTGCCTCTACCTTTGAGCATAGACCAGGGGATATCCAAGATGTTGTCTCTTTGGCCATTAGGCAGGGATTGGCTGAAGGCTTCAAGCAAATCCTTCGACCTCTGGAAAGGGTTCAGGCCCTTCTCCCTTCTCAATCTATATAAGTTCCTTGCCTCATCACCCTGATTTACACCTGCCCCAGGACCTCAGGGTCCATTCTTCTCTACCAGAATGGGAGGAGGTTGATGAGGGGGGAAGGGCTTCACCATCTGAACACAGTTACCCCTCTCGTTCAGAACGTGAAGAGGGTGAGACCTTTGACCAAAATCTTTCAGAGGGAGAAGACTCTCGCCCAGAGCAGACATCCTCTGCATTGGTCTTCAATCCTTCTCTCTTCAGGCCATTACTCAGCAAGGCCAAGCTGTCGCCAGAGGAAGTGGCTCCTGAGCCACAAGGAATTCCCTCTAGCCAGGCAGACTCACTCTTCTCCAAGCCTGTAGTGCATGCAGGGGTTTTGCCTTCTCCCACTTTGTTCCTGGACATGGTCAAGGAACAGCAGGTCCTCGCCCATCTTCTCTGGATAAGTGTTTCTACAACGGCAGCGCAACCCTGGACAATACCCTGGCAGTGCCTTCTGTTGACATTCCGGTTCTGGCCTCGCTCTCATCTACTGGCACTCTTACGTGGGCATCCGTATAGTGGCTGCACCAACGCCAGATTAGATTGCCTACATCTGACTTTCGGTCTCACCAAGGCCTTAATAAGATTATCGCAGCGGTGGAATTCACTGCAGATGCCACTCTCAATTCCGCCAAATTTGCATCTAGGGCCATGGCATCTTCAGTAGCAGCAAGAAGACTGTTATGGCTCAGAAATTGGCAGGCGGAATCACGCCGTAAATGGAAGCTGGTTTCAGTTTCATTCAAGGGCGATAAGCTTTTTGGCGATGCTCTGGAACCTTATCGAAACCAGAGATAAACGTAAAATTCTCTCTTCCTCTGGGAAGAGAGCCAACTATCACCCAGCTTCTTATACTGATAAACAGCCCTTTCGGGAGGGTGGGGGTCGTTCCTTCCGTCGCTCTAAGTAATCCCTCGTTCTCCCCACCCATCGGAGGTCGCCTAGCCTTCTTTGCCCCCAAATGGGAGGAGTCACGGCGGATGCCTGCATGCTCAGCACTATTAGGTCAGGATTACAATTGGACTTCCTAATGCCACCCCCCCCCCCAAATTTTTTATCTGTCCTGTCTCTCGGGACATTTCAAGGCAAGACCTCATGAATCAGGCCATTCAACTATTCAAACCTGTTCCCCCCCCTCTCAAGGGGGATGTGGGCTTACTCTTGCCTTTTCATCATTCCCAAAGCCTCAGGGGGGTAGCAAACCATCCTGGATCTAAAATTTCTCAACCAATTTGTAAAATATAGGCAATTTAAAGTGCAGACTCTGCATTCTATTTTAGAGAGCGTTCGGGGGGGGGGGGCGATCTCCTCTCTTTCACTGATCTCATGGAGGCTTCTTCCACATCCCCATTTGGCCTCATCATCACCGGTTTCTCCATTTCTGTTATCAGAATACCCATTACCAGTATCGAGCACTTCCCTTCGGCCTTTCATCGGCTTCAAGGGTCTTCACAAAGGTTCTGGCAGCATTGATAGCATCTCTGCTTTCTGTTCCAGTGAGGATCCAATGCTACTTGGACAATATTTTGATTCTGTCCTCCTCCATCCATGCAGCCCATCGGGATCTGCAAATTACCCTGTCATATCTCCAGAGCCACGGATTTTTCCACTCCTGTCCACTCCAATGGTTCCTGCTTCCCTACCAATGGGCAGCAATCAGCGACTCATCCATCAAGGTCCCACTCCCGCCACAAATCTGGAGATCTCTCAATTGGTGGTGTTCCCCGTTAATCTGGAAGGGACTCCTTTTCAGGGTCCCAGACAGGCTAGTGATAACCACCAATGCCAGCCTCCTGGGTTGGGGTTCCCATATGCAGGGCCAGATAGCTCAGGACCTTGGTCCAGGTCAGAGCAGGCCCTTCCCATAAATTGGCTAGAGCTCAGAGCCATTTTTCTAGCTCTCAAGCATTTCAGGCACTCAGTGACTGGCTCTCATGTTCTAGTCCTTATGGACAACATGGCCGCCATGGCTCATGTTAACCGGCAAGGGGGGACTAGGTCCAGAGCCTTCATGGGAGAGGCTCTACGGTTGGGGTTATGGGCATAGAAACACCTGTTGTCGATCTCGGCGGACCACTTCTCCAGGATCAACAACTCCCAGGCCGACTGGCTCAGCAGGAGCCTAGTCGACCAGGCAGAATGGTCCATTCCTCTGTCTCTATTCAGGTCCTTTCCCTCAGATTCGGAACGCTGGAGGTGGATCTCTTCTTCACTCCTCAAATCGCCCAGGTCACCAGATTCTTCACCAGGTTTCCTTGCCAGGGAGCGGAGGGGACCAGTGCCCTTCGGTGCAGATGGCCCAAAAGTCCCCTCTATGCCTTTCCCCCGCTCCCCATCATTCCGGCAGTAATTTGGAAGATGTTGGAGGAACGAGCGGAGCTCCTCCTCCTGGCACCCTATTGGCCAAGGAGGCCCTGGTTTGCGGACCTGGTCAACCTATCGGTGGCTTCTCCTTGGAGGATCCCAGCCCATCTAATCTCCCTTCATCAGGGGATTCTGTTCCACCCGGAGACCCAGTGGCTCAAGCTGACCCTGTGGCACTTGAGCGGCAGCGGTTAGAGGTGGCTGATCTTCCTGAAAGGGTCATCATCACTATCCTGGCATCTCGCAAACCTCCCACAAGGTGCATCTATGATGCCACCTGGAAGGCCCTTTTCCGATGGTGCCTTAGGGAGGATCTCTCTCTCCTGCTTTAGCCCAGTTGGCAGAGGTTCTTAGATTCCTTCAGCATGATCTGGAGAAAGGTTTGGCCCCCCAAAACTTTACGCAGGCAGGTTGAGGCCCTCTCCTCGGTTCTTTCATGGGGTTCACATCCTTCCTTATCCCATCACCCTTCAGTCAGGAGGTTTCTGAAAGGGGCTTCCAACCTGCACCCACCGGTGGTTCACAGGTATCCTTCCTGGGATCTTCATGTGGTCCTTAATGCCCTTACAAAGCCCCCCCTTTGAACCCCTTAGAACATGGTCTCTCCGTTTCCTGTCTCTGAAGGTAGAGTTCCTCGTTTCCATCACTTCAGCCAGGCGGGTATCCGAGCTCGCTGCTCTTTCCATCAGACAGGACCTTTGTTCCTTTTATGATGATAGGGTTGTCCTCAGTCTGGACCCCTCATTTATTCCAAAGATTAACACCTGTTCCACAGGTCCCAGGATATTATGTTGCCTGGTTTCTGCCCCCTCCCGCACCATGACTTAGATCAACAGTGGCGCACGTTAGACGTAGGTAGAACATGCAAGCTTTGGTATGTCCCATCCTGGGCTCTCGATTTGGTATGTCCCATCCTCGGCTCTCGATGCAGCGTGGAGGAGAATGGGCGTTGGTGGAAGTTACCCTGAACGCCCTTTCTATCTATGCTGCGAGAGAGGCCAGCCCCTCCCCTGATTCGTCCGGAGAGGGTAAGCCATATTTCTATATTCATTTGGGCTTTTAGAGACACCTTTCAGTCTGTCAAGTATCTTCACCAAAGCTGGGGTCTCTCTCGGGGGCTGGCTTTTATATCTTAGTGCAGACTCAGCTAAATGACGTCATAGGAAGGAGTCAACCCATCCTGGGCTCTCTCGCAGCATAGATAGAGAGGGCGTTCAGGGTAACTTCTACCTACGCCCATTCTCCAACTGTTAAGGAGCAAAAACAATAAACATAGCGAGTAAACAAGCGGGTAAGCAGTGATGAGTGAGAGTAGACATTTGTAGGCAACAGGACGGTCATCTCAGCGTTAAAAAAAAAAACCCTAAGAAACAGTGGAGATTAATTTCTTATTTAAAATTAAGCAAACTGACAGATCAAAATAAAAGGTCTCCCCAGGCAAGTAAAAGAATGTTCTCCGTCCTTCCCCTATCTTTGCTTGTAGGAAAGGAAACAAGACCTTTTTTAGCCTGATCTTTTCAGTTTGAATTATTGAGTAATGATTTTAATTGTTTACATCTGTTTCTCCTCAATTCTTAAAACTTTTGGAAAACCTTTATTTAAACTGTTGGGAGTCAAGAGGCATCTGCTATTATATAGCAGAAAAACATTATGGGATAGCATGAGCCCCGATAAGCACGCCCACAATCTATGTATTACTAAAATTTTTGGGGTCCATTTGATTGAAACCTTCAATTGGGAGAAACAATGCATGTAGAGAAACATCTTTTTGAATCATTAGCTCAAATGGGCTAACTTATATAATGTGTTCAAAATCCTGGATCATGATTCCTATAGCATTGAAATTTGGAAAAATTGTAGTTGCTTTAGTGTTGCTGCACAGCCATAATGCTACACTGCGACAGTCAGTGGTGGTGGTCATGTGATTCTAATTTTCAGCCGTCCCTGCCAGCTTCGTACAATGAAAGTCAGTGAGGAAGTCAGCAGGAAGCCACTCCTCATCTCACTGCTTTTTTGCCCTCCTGTGATCATTTTGCTTCTCTGTTTAGGTTAGGCTTGTCCAACCCGCGGCCCACGGGCCGCATGCGGCCCAGGTCGCCTCGTAATGCGGCCCAGTGCCCACCCCAACCTTCGTGCCAGAGCCAGCGAGGAGGAGGAGGAGAGGCAGGCGCGAGGCGGGGCGAGGCGAGTGCCAGGCCAAGCAGCAAGAGAAAAGGCAGGCGCCATCAGAGTGCCGCCACCTGCTGTTGCCGCCGGCGGCACCGCCACCGCTTCTGCCCCTGCCGCCGCTGCCCCCGCCGCTGGTTCTTCCCCCACCACCGCTGCTGCTTCTGCCCCCACCGCCGCCGCTTCTGCCCCCACCACCGCTGCTGCTTCTGCCCCTGCCGCCGCCGCTGCCCCCGCTGCCGCCACTTCTTCCCCCGCCACCGCCGCCGCTTCTGCCTCCGCCACCGCTGCTGCTTCTGCCCCCGCCACCGCCGCTTCTTCTCCCGCCGCCTCTTCCCCCACCGCCACTTTTTCCCCCGCCGCCGCCGCTTCTTCTCCCGCCGCCCCTTCTTCCCCCGCCGCCACTTCTGCCCCCGCCACCGCTGCTGCTTCTGCCCCTGGCGGGGGAAGAAGCGGCGGCAGCGGGGGCAGAAGCGGCGGCGGGGACAGAAGCAGCAGCGGTGGCAGGGGAAGGCTTCTGTCCCCGCCGCTGCTGCTGCTGCTTCTGCCTTCCAGTCCTGCCTCATCCAGCCGGGCCATTTGCAGGAGGAGAGGTAGGCGTGAGGCGGGCGAGCTTTCTCCCCCCCCACTCCCCCCCCCCGCAAAATTTGGCCGGAAAATAAACTGTGATAAAAAAACTGTGATAAAAAAGTGATAAAAAATAAATAATTTTTAATTAATAATAAATAATAAAAACATCTCACTAATTTCATTTCCAAATACATTTAATATGTTAACTATGTTTTCTATGGTTTTTTCGGATGATCAGGTATCGTTACTGTTATTTTATTTTATGTGCGGCCCAAACCAAATTTTCATCTTCTAATGTGGCCCAGGGAAGGTGAAAGGTTGGACACCCCTGTAAAGAAATGTCTCTGAAATAATGACCCAACTGGTCACAATTTATCTCGTAATAGTCTAAAGTTCTAAGCTTGACATGTGTATGCATAGTCAGAGCTAAACATAGCTCTAAGGTATGGTGTGCGGTTTGATTTTCTGCCAGAATTCAAAATATTGGTAGTATGAATAGAACAGCCATATTCACACGTCATTGCTTTCCAAACTGAACTAGTTGCCTAAACTTATCAGATGATTTATAGCCACTCTGGAATTATTGTTTTTTCTAAATTGTGAGTGTTGATTAGATTTACAATATCAGGACTGAACAAATTTGGGCAATCACTAGATGAAGCAAAGTGATAGTTATTTGTAGTTAGCATCTGTTTTTTTACAAGCCAAAAATAGTGCAAAATGTGTGTGTGTACGTACCTATACTGTATTATATAATTTATAGATGAACAAGTGATACTGAAAATCAGTAAATCAGATCAGATGATTGCAGGTTTTTGAGATTGTAGTTTTGCTGAATAGCCCTAATTGTATAAGTGTAATAAGAAGGAATTACTCAAGATCAAACCCTTGTTTATTTTAATTGAAAATATTTATAGTACACTCCTTTCAGAAGTATACAACTAAGTGGAGAAAATTAAATAGCAGTGTCACAACAGAATAAAAAATACAGACCAATATGGCATGCCCACAATCAGTCAGTTAGAGCTAATGTAGTTTGTTTCATCCCATCCAGAATCTGACAGCTTCAGGATACCAGTTGAGGCTTTCTACATCATGTCTGACTCAGTCCGGAATGATGGCATATGGATATCATCGGCATACTAAAGTCATTTCACTTCAAGACGACAGCTACTTCAGATAGATGTTAAATAGTATAGGAGAGATCCCTGAGTCCTGTGGTATCCCACACAGAAGCAACCAAGGATTCAAGTTCTGCTCCTCCATAATTATTGACTGCAACTGCTTATTCGGGTAAGAATGGAACCACTATAAAACGGTGCCCCTGAGTCCCAGTTGTTGTAATCAGTCAGTAAGATAATCAGTGGTGCTCAGTGATGCAAAGAAGTTGAAAAGATCCAAGAAAATGCATTCTAATTAAATTAGAAAGCACCATATTAAAAACAATTGTATAGGCAGTGAACTGATATATAGGAACCTACATAGCTACTACAAAGTGGACCTTCTAAAGAAATTTCATCTTATTAGGTCGGCCTTTCTTGCCTTTAGTTTAAGAAAAAATATAAAATGGTCATAAGATTGCTATAATTTTGGGGGGGAGATAAATAGTTGAGACTTTTATATGTAAAGGACAATAAATGGGACAGGTATGGAAAAAGTAGATAATTTCTTTCCACGTTAGAATATGGGATTAAATTATGGAATTTAGAGGCAAAGGAAAACATTTTTACACAGACTACACAGTTAAGCTGTGTGGTTCCCCTTCACAAGGCTTAGTTGTGGCTGTCAACTTTGGTAACTTTTATATTTTTAAAGTGATATTAAGATTAAAAGTGAACACTGGTTGCTGGGAGAATATAAGAGGTGCTTTTGCATCTGATTGGTAACTACAGGCACAAAATACTGGATTAAATAGTCCATTGGTCTAATCCAGCAAGCATTTCTTATGTTATTAAATATATTGTTTTGTTACTGTTATTACTGTTACTGTTATTGTTCGTCCTTTGGATTAAAACATTAACTTTTTTCTGTTTTCTTTTAAATAGTAATACGCGCTAGAACTTAAAAGAACTTCTATGGGCAATACATTCTGAAGATACCTTTCTCTCAAAAATTGGCCCTTTTGAAATCAGTCTTTGTAGAATATTGCCATTTATCATCCAGAAAGGAATACACGGTAAAATATTGCATGTTTAAATTTAAATCATAATTATGATATGTATCAATAAATAAGACTAGAGTCTGGATGCAGGAATCTAGGTTAGGTATATCAAGCATACAAATGGGATTTTTGAAGTTTTTAAAAATAGCAAACTTTGATATGTTGTAAGAAATTGATTTCTTCTTGGTTTTTATGGTGGTGGCATGGTGCTGTGGCATGATTTGCTGAGGAAAGGAACTATATTGAAGATACCGAAGCCAAAAAGCTCTTGAGCGTTTGGAACTTAATTCCATGGCTTGTTGGAATCAATCAGAAAATAGAAGAAGGAATAATTGCAAATTCTATTTTCTTTTATTGCCATTTACCTACAGATCAGAATTACAAATGTCTACCACAAGACTAAAGTGTGATATGTTATGTTCCTTACCATAAGCACCCATAAAATGAGCTCCATTGCAGACCGGTAAGTTATTTTTAAATTTTAAGTTTATACTCTTAAAGTTACCTATGTTCTAAATGAAAATTTCAAAGGACAGGTGAAAAATTTATCTTCTGTTTGTTACAAATTAGAATTAAGCTTTCACATTATCCTAAGTATGATTGAGACATGTGTGTGGACTAAAGGAAAAGCTTGGTAGGAATGGGTAGATGTATTTCTTTTTGAATTGTTAAAATGGCTGCATCATTTGAAGTGAAATGGGGGGGTAAACAGGTTTAATAAATAAATACTGTATGTAACTGGCTCTGAAGTATTATCTGCTCCTGGCTATGTCTTCATGATCAGCACTATTCTGTGCAAGGTTATTGTTTTCTAAAACCTGTTTTTTTTTCTTTGCAGAGATGATGGCAGCATTTTCGATGGTCTCGTGGAGGAAGATGACAAGGATAAAGCAAAGAGGTTTGTTTTGTAAAAGAGCTAGCATGAAACCTTTATTTGTGGTCAGGAGGGGTATTTATGCATTGAAATTGCATTCTCTATTATACAAAGATATCCCCAACCACGTTTGCCATAGCAACAGTGGAGGAAGAAGACAATTCCTTGCAGTTTATGACTTCTTAATTCCAAAATGCCATATTTCAATAAATGGTCCTATATATTTTCCCCTAGATGATTTCTATATATTTTAAAATAATTGATACAAGATTTAAAAATTAAGAGAGAAAAGGGGTTTGCTGAATTTTGACTTAGTCATACTTCTATTCATCAATTTGCATGTATATTCTCTCTTATGGTAGTTATTAATTTTTTAATAGAGTATCAAGAAACAAGTCTGAAAAGAAACGCAGAGATCAATTTAATGTACTCATCAAAGAGCTGGGATCCATGCTTCCAGGCAATGCTCGAAAGATGGATAAATCCACTGTATTGCAGAAAAGTATTGACTTTTTAAGGAAGCACAAAGGTAATTTTTTGATGTTGCATGAAAGTTGTAAATTTTTTGAATTTACAAATATATTAACATTCTATTGTCTTTTGTACAGCTCCAAGGGAAACTCCTCTGAAATAACTGTACAAAATATATAAATCACACTCAGTTCCTCCTCATCCCAGTATATAATATTTAGAAACCTTGGCAGATGAGTTATTGAGAAGCCACTGGAACTAATACTTTAAATGGATAAACCATAAGCAGCAACCACCACTGCAAAAAATAACATTTCAAAGATGAAAAATAATAGGATTAAGCAAATCATTTGAGAGACATGCTTCATAAGGTGTAACAATACATAAAAAGACTCCTCTTTGAATTTTTAAAGCAGCCACATTTTTTTCCCCAAGCTTCCATACAGCTGCTTTGTAAGTAGTTTCTGGCTGTCTCCACATATATGTCTACGTATAGCCTCTTTGCTTCCTTGTTTTTTCTAGTTGAAACTATATACATACATGCAGATACAGCCTTTTAATGACTGAAAGAGATATGCTTTATGGGGTTTCCACGCCTTACAAACTACTTCTTTTCAAGGGATTTTACAACTCTAGAAAAGAACACAAAAATTCTGTTAAAGTAGTCCTGCTTCTGAAGGTAACTGGTTACATTATAGCAAACAAGAAATGTTTGGTAATAAATTCAGTTTTTCTTTACCTTGAGCCCTGGTGGTGCAGTGGTTAGAATGCAATATTGCAGGCTAACTCTGCCCAGTTTAATCCTGACCGGCTCAAGGTTGACTCAGCCTTCCCTCTTTCCAAGGTTGGTAAAATGAAGACCCAGATTGTTGGGGGCAATAGGCTGACTCTGTAAACAGATTAGAGGGGGCTCTAAAGAATTGTGAAGTGATGTATAAGTCGTAAGTCCCATTGCTATTGCTATTTACAGGGACTTATTTCTAAAAATAACACACCTTTATGTTTAGTGAAATTAGTGAATTTATTAGAGTTAATATAAACTTGACCACAAAATACCCCTTATATGCACATATGCCTACGGGTGAATTGGCCCCATAATTCTCACGAGGAATTCTTTAAATGTATAATTCTCACCTCTTCTTGTGAAAGCTTAGATGATAAATGTTGTTGTCCACTTCATTCCAGGCAAAACCTCTCTCTGTGGACTTTTACTTGAAGGGAGTCAAAGAACAGACCAGCTCTCCATTTCCTCAATAGCTTAGCCCAGCAAGAAGCGTGTGCTATAATTGAAGTTCTTCCAGAATGGGTGGACTGATTTTGTGAAAAGGTTGAAAAAAATATCCATTTAAGTTATAGCAGGGGTCCCCAAGTTTGGAGACCTCTGAGTTATAGTGATAGGTGTGAAAGATAAATATAAGAAGGAGTTAAGCAAAAGGGCTGTTCATTTCCCAAAATAAACATTCACACAGAACCAGTACAGAAAATTGAAAGCCAAGGACTTCATTAAAATCAATTCCTAATAAAATTAAGAGAGTGTGGTTTATATTAAACAAAAAATAGATTCTGGTTCGCTTCTGCTACCACCAGTCCTTAAATTGCTGAATGTTTCCTGCATCTCCAGCTCCCCGAGAGAGCCTTGCTTGCTTGGCTGTGTGCCAGCTGGGCTCCTCTCGAGAAAGAAGTTCTACCAAAGGCCAAATGGAGTTTCCTTGTCCTCTTTTTAAAGCCCGCCTTTTCTTGACTTTGACTGATTCTTTTGCTCACCAGTTGGATCGATTGGTTTAGGTTTGATTGACATATCGGATGTAAGCTTTCCCTTGTCTCTTTCATGCTTGAGCTTCTTAGAATGTAATTTGTCCCCATTCACTTATAGTACTTCTATCTCACGCAAATTGTTTAATTTAGATTTTAAGTTTATCTTACATTTGTGAGCTTTGTTGGTTTATGGCATAATACCGATAAAAAATAAGAATTGTTGGCTGCAGCCAGAGTTTAAAGCCAATGGGGTTTTTTTTTTTTTTTTGGTGGCTGGAAATAATGCATTCTTTATCTAAAAAGCAATTTAAGGTCATGTAAGATGTGTTAGCTGGATGGAATTTAAAACCTTAAAAAAGGATTAACAACTGAGTTCATTTGCATGGAGAATGGATATTTGCTGTTGGAAAATAATAGTCTTATAGGACTATTATTATTATAGGAGTATTGCAGGATCCTGGCCAGACACTTCGAAGCAAAATACAAATTGAGCAATTTTGCAATAATGAGAAATGAACCTTTTTATTATCAGTTTGACTGACTTAGTACTTACATTTTTATTCTTGACACATAATTTATTGCCTTCTCCCTATCTAGAATGACTGGATTGTTAGCAGCATACAAAGATGGATAGGTAGAGTAAATGGTCTTTATGGACAGAAAATTTCTCTTCTTTTGTAGAAATCACTGCCCAGTCAGATGCCAGTGAGATTCGACAGGACTGGAAACCCACATTCCTTAGTAATGAAGAATTCACTCAATTAATGTTAGAGGTAATTTGTTTTCATCTTAAAATATGTGATTAGACTCTTATTGTATTCTTTATATTATATTGGTATAGTTAAATATAACTTTTTAGTTTTACATTATCCTTAAAGTGCATTTTTATTAATAGCATGTTAAAATATGTTCCAAAGAAATGCCACTTATGTGGAATGCTATTCAGGAAAGAGGGGCCTTGTTTATTATTTGGAATATAATATTTGTATATTCGTAAGATTAAATTGGCTCTTCGACTAATGCAGGACTCCTGATTTAATGTATCCTATCACTTTTCAAAGCCCAGAAGATTGAGTCTAGTCTATTTTTCCATGACATGACTGGCTTTTGAAAACTTTGGAAGACTTTTACTTTGCTGTTTTACCATTGTCTGAGAAGGCAAGCTTTTTTTATTGTTTGTTTTGTTTTTTTGCAGTGTTGTCTAAACTCTGGTATTCAATTAGGACTTGATTCCAAAAGACAGCAAAGGCTTTTTTTTCCCCCTGGGAATTCATGACATAGTAATTTATTACCTAAGTTCCCAATTGCCAATTTCTACTTTTTTGTTTCTTCTGGTGCTTTTGAAATAATATTTTGCTGATATTTTATTTAAGTTATTTGAATTTCAGCCTTCTTAATTTTTATATAAAATAAACTCTACTGCTGTTAAGAGTCTTTTAGATTGAAAAATGAGATAATCTCAGCAATAATATACACTGTACATTTCCCCAGACTAACCCAGGATCTACTATTTAGATAATGTTCAGCATTGCCAACTATATATTATTCACTGTGGAAAGCAGGTTTACTTTTACATTCAATTAAGTTATTTCCTTTTTCTGAATGTTAACTAAATTAACAGTTAGAGACCAGTTCATCTCTAACTGTTTCTTTTGTTTAATTTCAGGCTCTTGATGGTTTTTTTCTAGCAATCATGACAGATGGAAGTATAATATATGTATCAGAAAGTGTAACCCCCTTACTTGAACATTTGCCAGTAAGTACACACTTTCAGAGAGATACCAAACTTCTGAAGTCATTCGATGGGCAATTTACCATCTGCCATTTAAGAATCTGGAATTTAAACAGCATTCTCATCTTTTTAAAGATTCTGTTGTTTTTCTCAGTGGAACTTCTACCGTGTTACTCTCAGCTTTCCACAATCCTGGTGCCCTCTAGATGTGTTGGATTTCCTCTCAGGCCATGCTTCCTGTGAATTATGTGAGTTGAAATTCATTGCACCAGGAGGGCATCAGCTTAGGAAAGTCTATACTTTCTTTTAAGGCCAGTGCTGTGACAGGAAGGTTTCTGGAGAACTGAGAAAGTGATATATACCCCTACTCTGTCAGGCCTAAAACCAGAGCCTGTTCCATTCACCAGTGTTTGTCCAGCATTACGGTATATTAAGCAACTGCGGCAGGTGCAGTAGTAGCATTTTGAGGTCAACGTAATACAGCTAGATATAAAGTCTCCACAGACTTGGTCTCCCTTAACTGACTAGCCTAGGGAGTACTTGTTAAAGATAGGAGGCCAGGCATGGTCGTTCTCTGTAGTGGCTCCCCTTTGTCTGAAGGCCCCCAATCTCATGACCTTCCTAAAAGCATAGATTTTTCCAGAAGGTCTTAGGGATGGATTATAACCAGTGGTGCCACATTAAACAGTTTCAGCTTGTCACTTTTAATATTCATTTGGCCAATTTGATTAGGTATTTATTATTTTAAGTAATTATAATCTTTTTACTGGACGTGTTATAAATTACCTAGGGTCCATCACACCTCATCTGGCAAACAAGACATGTAAATAAATAGGAAAAGGGCAATGAATATACTGTATATATGCAAACAGGTGCTCCAAGTAAGATGCAGGAAATGCCTGTGTAAATCCAGCAATTCCTTCATGTTCCTGAATCAGCCGCTGAGTAGAGAAAGCAATATACATTTTTCCAATTACTAACAGAATATTAATAAATTATTGAAGAAGCAAGTGGAGTATGATGGCATATAATAATTCACAGTATATGTATCCTCCCCATGCAGACTATTAGTAATATTTCTGGTGGAGATCATGAAAAGAAATACACGGTTGAAGATCTTTAACCTACCATCCCAGTCCCGAAGATGCTTTTTTTTTTCAAGAGGCAACTGGACTTTCTGTTTTTTTCTTCAAAGATGTTTCGCTTCTCATCCAAGAAGAATCTTCTTCAGCTCTGACTGGATGGTGGAAAATGAAAGTCAGAGCTGAAGAAGCTTCTTGGATGAGAAGCGAAACGTCTTCAAAGAAAAACCAGAAGCTCCATTTGCCTCTTTGGAAAAAAAAATACATTTGGGACAACTGTGACCTGGATGACTGAGAATCTCCATAGACATCTTACCATCCCAGTATACTGGCCACTTCCAAAACTTGCACTATGAATAAGATGCAGTGTTTATAAGCATGTATTCTCTTTAATGCCTTAAATGCTCACAAAATATTTATGGCTAGAACCAGTGTAATTATCTTAAGATATGGCTTCTGGAGTTTGAAAACTATTTTTTTCATGGAATGGTACTTTATGCAATAGCATAAACTAGCTTCAAAAGAAGTATTATTAAGAGATGGAGTGTTATTTGGTAAAAATAAACCTGACATATAAAATTTGTTGCAGTTTTTTATATGCTAAAGATTGAAAGAGTGAAAATAATAACAATAACAATAACAACAACAACAACAATAATACTAATAATAATACTAATAATAATACTAATAATAATACTAATACTAATAATAATAATAATAATAATAATAATAATAATAATAATAATAATAATAATAAAAAGATAGATGCTTGTATGTGTGAGTTAAAATATGCTGGCAAATATGTATTTTTCTACACTTGCTGATCCAGGTTCAAACTTTGAAGTAGCAGGTTCATCTATCCAGAGAGCAGTCTAAAGTGATTGTCCTACATAGATACATACATTTTGAAGCTGAAAATATTTGTACTGTGGCATGAAGTTTTGCCGCTGAAAGGAAACAAGTACAAAATCCTACTGATTGTACATGAATTTTTCAGAGCACTTGAAAACGAATACTCTGAACCAATATTTAATTACTTGTAGTCCAAAAGTCAAGGGAGGTTATTTTATGCTATGTTATGTAGAAATTACAAATGAAAGGCTTCTGTAATAAAGCAGTAGACATCTGTTGTTGTTTTTTAAAAGTCACTCGTGACTTCTAGTGAGTACAAGACAATTTTTGGAAGTAGTTTGCCATGACAGTCTTCATGGGTCTGAGGAGGTGCTGGTTGGCCCAAAGTTACCCATCCAGCAGCCAGACTGCTTCTTCACAGAGGTTTCACAACAGCTACTTTAAAGCTGGATATTATAATCCCTCCATCTATATTCCTGGGACTAGAATCTAAGGCACAACTAATACTGGCAATATAGTAACCTTTATTAACCACATCTGAATCAATACTGAAGTAGCATACCTGATCATGTGCTACAAAATGTATACTTTTTTTTCTCTTTGACAGCTTGATTTTATATTAAAAAGTGAGATTCATTAATACTACATGTTAGTTTTCAATCTATTTTTTTTCTCCTTTAGTCTGACCTTGTGGATCAGAGTATATTTAATTTTGTCCCCGAGGGGGAACATTCAGAGGTTTATAAAATACTATCCACACGTCTGTTGGAAAGTGATTCATTGATCCCAGAATATTTAAAATGTAAGTTGAATTTTTGAATAATTTTATAGTTACAAGGAGATACCCTTAACAAACCTGCATGTTTACAAATATACATGAACTTCATGAAAAGAATTATTTTATTTGTTGGGGTAAGAATTTACTGAAGTAATTTACACGACAAGTAAGTGGAAAGAATAGTATGACAGAAAACAAATGACCAGCACCAACGACTAAATTGGCCCAAATGGGGGGGCAGACAGGAACTAGCTGCAAGAGCTCCACTCTGGGTGCAGCTCCACTCTTGTGAACAGCAGACTGGCACACATGCTGGTGCGTACCGGCTCACCATTCACATGAGTGGAGCTGCGTGCGCACATATGCATCAGCCCACTTCTCGCACAGCCTGGTTCCGAATAGGCCACGGCCCAGTGCTTGTGAACCTCTGATTTAGAGAATCTTTGTTCAGCATTTCTATCAGCCGCATACTATTTCCTTACAATTCTTTATTCCCCCAATTTCATGTTTTCCTTTTCCTAGCAGGTTTTTTTAACAGGCTCTTGAGCTGTTTCTTGAGCCCCATTGCCTTTGGTACTTTTGTGCTTCTCCAAATAGTAGTTTTGTTAATCCTGATAGTATCTTCTCATTGGTGTAGATAGGGCCATTTTTGCTGTATAAAAGATTACACACTCTGAATTACAGAAATGCAGGGCATGACAGGAAACTGTATTTGTACACTGCATCTTCTAGGTTCTTTATCATTAAGAGCGATAACATTATCTAAACCCTGTTGGATTATCTGAAACTGGGGTATTGGTAGAGACTGGAAATACTGAATATGTTAGGTTTAGCCAAAAAAGAGACTTCAAGATGAAGCAGAATGATTTGGAAATAATTTTGTTTCCCTAGCATGGAATGAATTAGTGTGGATCTGCTCCATTCCAGTTCTGGACCTTAACTGGTTGAGTCTCAGTCTTTTTGAGACTCAGTCTTAATGTAGTGGACAACCAATTATCCCAATTACAGTATATTTTTGAGGGGGAAGGGTTCCTTTTGTTATTTCTTTATACTGGCTACTTTTCTCCAGTGTTGCATTTTTGGAATTTTTATAGGAATAGTTTCTGAGCTGATTTAATTAACAAGCTTGACTGAGTCCTAAAATATTTTGTGAAAAATATCCATCAGCTAATTACTTCTCAACCCCAACAACCACTTCCTTTAGAAAAAAAAGCATAATCATTCGTTATGAAAACCTTCAGCACAAAAACATTTCAACCTGTTTGATGCGTTTATGTGTATTCTTTGCAGAATAAATTATCATTGCTGCAAATGTCAGGGTTTTTTTCCCCCAAAAGCAACATAGCTACTGGAACATTCTTCAAGAGATGCAGGTTGAAAGCCCCTGGTCCAATTTCTTTTATTTGGCACACAAAGAAACTCAAAGAAGAGCTATTTTTACATTTTTATAACAGTCCATGGACTGAAATAAGTGGTTTCTGCATATTTCTATCACTGAACTATCTGAGTTTCACAAAAGCTGGTCACTCCCAATGTAGCCCATAAAAAATTACTATTATGAGTAATTGTATTTTGCAATGCTACTGTTTCTATAGATAAGTCTTAATTTGAGCTAAAATAATAAGTTATAGTGATATTAGTCTGGACGTAAACCTTTGAATCTGGAGGGACATGCAGTATGCTTGCACAGACATTATTTTATAAAAGTGAAAGATCTAGATCAAGGATCTTCTAACTTGGCAAATTTAAGACTTGTGGATTTCAACTCCCAGAATTCCTGAGCTAACATGACTGGAGGAGGAGTTCTGGCAGTTGAAGTCCACAAGTCTTAAACTTGCCAAGTTTGAAGACCCCTGCTCTAGACATTGTGTAAAGATATGAAAAACAAACTTAGATGGTTGAGATAAGATTACGCCATAGGAAAAGCAGCTTCTTCCATTGGTTCTCATTTTGTGGAAATATCATATTTTAATTTAATCTTGACACTTCATCATTTATTGTTTTATTGTTGCAGCAAAAAATCAACTGGAGTTTTGTTGCCATATGCTCCGAGGGACAATAGACCCTAAAGAGCCACCTACATATGAATATGTAAAATGCATAGGAAACTTCAAATCATTGAGTAACAGTAAGTTAATTACATACTGTGTTTTAATAAGCAATATTTTTCAGAACTTGGACAATCTATGAAACTGTAAAATAAAAAATAAAAAATATTCGTATTTTTGCAATGAATAGGCATAATACTAAATCGATAATGATAACAATAATAGTAATAACAAGAATACACTGAAATGAGATGTGTTACAATGATCTGTGCATGGAAATACCAGAGAATGAAAGATTGATATCAACAGTTTAATTTGAATTTCCTGAACCATTGATTATTTTAGAGACAACACATTAGATTCATCATAATTTTTATTGAACTGTAAATTAGTGTGTATAATGAGAATGAAGAAAACTGTATTAAAAAGCTTTTTTTTCTGAATTCAAAGTTGTAATCTCATATCCCTTTACGTGAAAGTAGAATTATAGTGTGATGGTACTCTCTGGTAGATGTGGTACTGTCTGGTAACTATGATTGTAGTGTCTTATAAAGACTTTAGAACTGAAAAGTGGAAACAAAAGTACTTTCAGTCCACTTTCCATTAGAAGTACCCAAGAAGTGCCTGAAGATTGTTAGAGTAACAAATGCAGCTACCACCATACCTTTCCAAATCAAGATACCATAGATTCTTGTTTGAGGCAAGGGAGTGTCCTAAATATCTACCTCTGCAAGCACAATTAAGATATAAATTCAAAATGAAAAATCTGCTGCTCTTTTCAGGTTCTCCAGATTATCTATCTGAAATGACAGCTTACTTTGCCTATTTTTAGGTTTGGTGGCTGTTCAAAGTTACATCACTGAAAAAGGTGACAATCATTTTTCACACCTACGACCATTGCAGCATCCCCGTGGTCATGTGATCAAAATTCAGATGTTTGGCAACTCAGATTTTAGTAATATTTATGACGGCTACAGTGTCCTGGGATCATGTAATCCCTTTTTGCAGCCCTCAGACAATCAAAGTCAATGCGGAAGCCAGATTCACTTAAGAACAGTGTTACTAATAACAGCTGCAGGGATTCAGTTAAAAAATTGTGGCAAGAAAGGTTGTAACATTGGGCAAAACTCAACTGTCTTGCTTAGCAACAAAATTGGAGCATTCAGTTGTAATTGTAAGTTGAGGGCTACTTGTATGAATGAATATATTTTTATCTGAATGGACAGAAAACTTCAATAACCCTTTGAATAAATATAGTTTTATTCGTATTTATAACATTGGAGCAAAAATATGCAGACTTGGCACATATAAGCCTTATTCTGCTTTGTGCTTGGATACAGTGTGTTTATAAAACATGCTATTTATTTATTTTCCTCTATTTTACATGCTGGGAGAGCCTCTCCAGAAGCATCTTCAGAAATCCTATTTATGGCTCATTTGGATCATTTTTATTTTTTGAAAACAGTTTTATTAATTTTAACAACAAACAACAAACAAAAACACATAAAACATAAAAACATCATCCCTTCCCTCACGAGTTTACAGACAGTGTATCGGTTGGTTTATCACGTTTTTCTGTGCATCCGTTTCATAGTCTCCACTGTAGTTACATTGCTTAATAGCTCATATTATCAATCAACAACTGTATAGCCTGATATCATTATTAAACAATCATTTGACTACAATTTTATTAATTCATACTTTAGCGAGATGACTATAGTTTACTTAATTTATTTTATAGCAAATCATAAAGTCATAGCAAGTCTATCTTAATAAAATTTTATAAAGATAATATCATAGAAAAAAAGGAAATATGTATTCATTCTTTCCTAAGGTTCTAAATATTCTATTATTATATTTTATTATCTAACCATTGATAGAAAAGGTCCCAAACTTCATAGAATTGTTTATCTTCTTGTTCTCTAATTTCAAATGTCAATCTACTCATTTCAGCACATTCCAATATTTTCTTAATAATTTCTTCCTGTGATGGTATTTTCTCACTCTTCCAATTTTTAGCAAATACAATCCTAGCCGCTGTTAATACATTTACAATCAAATATTTCAAATTTTTATTGTATGTACAGAAAACGGACAGAAAATGGACAGAAAACTTCAATAACCCTTTGAATAAATATAGTTTTATT
>NW_020769320.1:17806874-17844134 GCF_900518735.1 Pseudonaja textilis | reverse complement strand
ATATAAGCCTTATTCTGCTTTGTGCTTGGATACAGTGTGTTTATAAAGCATGCTATTTATTTATTTTCCTCTATTTTACATGCTGGGAGAGCCTCTCCAGAAGCATCTTCAGAAATCCTATTTATGGCTCATTTGGATCATTTTTTTTTTTAATTTTTGGCAGCGTTCTTCAACATAGTCATTCTTTCCAGAGGTTTCTGCTGTTTTCTGCTAGTGACTGGGCGTGAAAATAGAGAAGGCATATAGTAGTTTCAAGTGACAGGCCAGGCTTTTTTTCTTTAGAGAAAGACAACCATCGGTAGGTGGCAGCTGATAGTAACAAGAAAGGGCAGTGAGGAGCACTAACATTACTATGGCGATGAGAACTGCTGGAAAGACCCTTAAGCAGAATAAGTGGCAAGCAGGAACTAGTTTTGTGTGCAATAATAGTAAACGATGGCATCCCTGGACCAAACAGCTGTGGGTGGTTAGGAAGAATCGAAGGCATTTTCATCAAATGGAGAAAGCATTGACATGAAGCATCCCACTTCTGTTACCAGAGACCTTTCCTTTAATCTACATCAGGGCTGTCAAACTCTCGGGCAACTAGCCACACCCACGCCCAGTTTAGTGAAGGGGGAAAAAGTCACGATACGTCATGTGACGCTACCATGACGATGCGAGTTTGACACCCCTGATATACATCACAGATGGCCAATAATAATTAAAACCTAATTATAAGCCCTGCATGAATGAACGAAGTCTATATTCGTTAGCATTCTCTTTTACTTGTTTTCCTTCTGTAAGTCAGTGGTGAACTGTGAGATGTTGTAGAATATTTTAGATTTTAGCCTGAAGTGCATGGGAAGTTAAAATTTGTTGTCAATTAAAATCAAGTAGTTATTCCAATGAATTAGTTTCACTAATTAAGCAAAGGGTTTGGATTATTATCACGTTAATTGCTTTAAAGTGATGATAATGTAATTTAACGTGATCATTTAATTTAAATTCTCATTTAAAAACTGAAGTTTTATTTTTTCAGATAATAGTGTGTTATCTGTTTATATATGTTTGTGCTGATGCTTTGAAGTTATTGTAATTTTAAACTCTGTTTTCTGCATAGTGCCTAACTCTGCACATAATGGTTATGAAGAAACCATCCAACGACCTCATAGGCCTTCATATGAAGACAGAATTTGCCTTGTAGCTACAGTTAGGCTAGCTACACCTCAATTTATTAAGGTTTGTTCAAATTATCTCATCAAAAACATTGCTTGCTAGTTCTTTCAAATTAATTTAGTCTGATTTATTCTTACTTAATAGTTATTTAAATATTAAACAACAGTTTCTAAATTAGAGGGGTTATGTAGTTGTTAAAATAACAAACGAATAGTGGTATTTGCTCTAGGCAAAAGGCTTTTATGAAGTATTGGAGATGTGAAAGCATCTACATCCAGCTTCTGTTTGCTGCATTTTGGTAATGTCTAGTGGATTAAGCCCATGTCTTACCTTAACCATATATGTCTCAACTGTTTGGTACTGGAACCAAAGTAGATACATTTTTCGGATAGAAATGCTGACATCTGTGTGGCTGGTCATTCCTCATGCAATATTAAATTGCTGGAGGTTATTTCTAAAGGCTGTCCTCTTTAAAGAAGAATACAGTGCATGAATTATCAACTGGAAATAGTACTGTGACTCGCTACACCAACAGGCTTATTATTCCCAGCTCTGAAGAGAAATAGGTGGAATGCTGAGGGTACCTGTAGTTCCTTTATTGATCCCATGCATAGAATTCCTGCGGTGATGGAATGTTCATCCTATAAAACAGCTAGTAATGCAGGTGCAGCAAGTTGCATTAAATTAATCCATTTCATTATCTGGCCAACTATTTCAAGAGTCTTTAGATTAGATCAGAGGAATTCTGAGAATCTTACATATTTTTTTAAATATTTTTTCTAGGAAATGAGCACAGTAGAAGAACCTAATGAAGAGTTCACCTCCAGGCATAGCTTAGAATGGAAGTTCCTTTTCTTGGATCACAGGTGCCGTTTCTTAGAAATACAGAACCACGCAGGAGCATTTTATTAGCATTAGTGGGCATTATTTGGCCTTAGCTGTGTGTATGGAGAAAACAATGAATACTGTTGATGAATATTTTTATTCGATTCCAACCATGCATTTAAAATATATATATATAGAGAGAGAGAGAGAGAGAGCAATTTTTCTCTTTTCTAAAACCAAAGAAATAATCCTTGTATCTTTATCCAGGGCTCCACCAATAATAGGCTATTTACCATTTGAAGTGTTGGGGACATCAGGCTATGATTATTATCATGTGGATGACCTGGAAAATTTGGCAAAATGTCATGAACATTGTAAGTAATAACATAACCACCCTACATTATCATAGAATGTAAGAGTTGAAAGGGATCTTGGAGGTGATCTAGTTTAATCCTTACCCAGGGTAGGAATCCAATGCAACACCATTAAATACATCAAATGGTAGACAAATTCCTATTTCCCCCCCTGTAATTAAAGCTTATGTACCAATGGTGCAATCATTATAAATAAAACTCATAGTACTATTTTCCATATTTTTAAATGTTAACACTAAAACTCGTGTTAAAATGCCTTTTTCTGCCTACTCTTTTTAAACCAAAGTGTTTTATGTATGAATGTATGCAATTTTATGATTCCTAGCAGCATCTGAATTAGAAAAAAATCTTACTTAAAGCAAATTAAATAATTGCTGGTTTAAAACAAATAGTCTGTCCAGAATTGATTCTTTCTTGCCATTTGGATATTTTGTCTCCTCGTTTAATAAGTTCCAGCAGACCTAAACTCTTTATACCAGTATTTAGATTCCTATCAAGAAAATTTAAATAAATGTTGTGAACTGTTTTAGACCATACCCCAAAATTGGCATCTTGTGAAGCCCCCACTTTGTGTTTCATCTTGTAGTAATGCAGTACGGCAAAGGGAAATCCTGCTATTACCGATTCCTCACCAAAGGCCAGCAGTGGATATGGTTGCAGACTCATTACTACATCACTTACCATCAATGGAATTCTAGGCCAGAATTTATCGTGTGTACACACACTGTAGTAAGGTAACATAATTCTGCATCACTTTTTACTTTAATTATTTAAAGCCATTTTCTACTTCTATTTTAGATTTGCTATTTCAACTAAGCTTCAGGAAAATGGCTAGTGAAAAATATCTGAACATATGATTACATTAATTTCGGGTTATAATTATTTTTTGTTCTTCTTAGTATAGAACTCTACAGTACTAAAAGTCTAATACCTTAAATGGTGCTGATGCTTTTGTATTTTGTAATATCCTGATATTTTCTTTTATTTGTCTGTAGCTATGCTGAAGTTCGAGCGGAAAGGCGGCGTGAACTTGGCATAGAAGAGTCTCTGCCAGAGATCATAGCAGAGAAAGTAGGTTTTCTGCTCTTTCTTTCTATTCGTTCCTTTTACTGAGGCGTTGTTCTTTTCACCCGGTGAACGGTTTAAGCTATAAAGGGTTTAAAATTAATTTGCATCTATAAAGTGAACTGAATATCCAAAAATGCATTCACATAAAAGTTATTTACGAGTACATATATAAATACATTTGTTTCTATCTGTAACGCTCATAAGATGAGAAATAAATTAGTATTCAGGATTGTAGTAATATTCTGTTAGGTTTAACGAAAAGGAGAAAAGATAAATATCAGATAACTGTTTTACGTAGTGGAACAATGTGTACAATGCTATTAAATGCCATTTCTACAATTCTCATGCATCTATTAGTATTTTCTAGCTTTTACACACCATTTATAAGAGTCTCCAGCACTTTTGGTTCTGAGGGCACAAGAAATTTTGCAAAATATGATGTGGGTAAAACAACAACATTTACTTTGTTCTCATGGTCACTTCTAAAACGACTACACCTTGCTTTCTAAAAAAGTTTTCATTCCTGAAGATTTCACTATTTCCTTCTCTCTTTGATTCAGTTCTACAAACATTTATATTGTTGTTCTCAGCCTCACATTTAATACATGCACACACACTTTACTTTTCCAGTTTTTTTATTTTAAATCATACAGCTACATTTTATATATATAAATAAATATATATATAATATATAATTAATGTATATAAATACACATCTTAATGGTAAAGGTTTACAAACTTATGGGGCCACATTACTAGCTGTCTGGGCGCAGGTAGCCCATGGGTCATGGGTTGGACATGCCTGCTTTGCACCCTTTTTTTTTACTGGATTGTAAAAAAACAAGTGGAAACAAACATAGATTGTAAGCCATGGCTGGAACAGGAAGCTTTTTGGATTACTTTATGGCATGCAAAACTGAAATAATTTGGGAGTAGACAAATGCCAGTTGAATATTTTTGCCCTTATGAAAATCTGTATCTGCATAATTTAAAAACATAGCCCAATTTTTCCCATTGTTTTGTTTTTGGATGAGTTAGAAAAACCTTATTTTTCTTCCCAGAGTCAGGATTCTGGTTCTGAAAATCATATAAATACAGTGAGCCTCAAAGAGGCTTTGGAGAGATTTGATCACAGCCCCACACCTTCTGCCTCCTCTAGGAGTTCCAGGAAATCTTCTCATACTGCAGTTTCGGATCCTTCATGTGAGTGTCGAGAATTGAAATCTTCTCCTATGATTGACTACTTATAGAGTGTTTATGATATGTTCTGTTTGAAACTAAGAAACTTAAAAAATAAAGGGCAAGTAATTACATTTGGAGTCTGTTTTCAGTTTAAAAAGCTTTATAATTTTCCAGTGAAAGAGCAAGCATTTGTCTTAAGTGTATTTGTTTTAAGTTGATGGTTAATAAAATTATCTTTCAATATTCATTGGCTTACTGCTTTAGCAACACCAACAAAGATGACAGTGGATACTAGCACTCCTCCAAGGCAAAATTTATCTGCACATGAAAAGTCTGCACAAAGGAGAGCTTCGCTTGGTAACCAGGTAATTCTATAGAAGTAGCATCACTTCTCCAAAGTTAAGAAAAGTTACTTTCGTTTTTTTTAAGAAGAAAAGCACATTCTAGAAGGTTATCTCATCATCCAGTTTACACTTAATCATTCTGGAAGCTTTCAGATATCTAGGGGTTTTTTCCCCTGTGCTCTTTATTTATATTTTAATAGTCTTTTTGTTAATGTCACTCAGTACATCTGGCTGTTCAAGTAATATAGAAGGCAATGCATATTTGAATAGAAATTAGATTTTAATACATTTCACTTTGGTGAGTTGAAGTTGGTGTCTTTCAGTTTAACCATTTGGTTATAAATGTTGTGGTGTTCATGTTCTTTAGAATCATTTTTCTATTGTAATCATTAGAGGCAAAGACAAAGATGTTTATAGAAAGTTGTTATGTTACCTGAGAGCAACACAGGATAAATCTTTGAGGTTTCTTCTTTGAATGTTTGCTCTCTGTTGGCCTCTGCAAGATGCAGGTTTGACATTTTTTATGAATATTTATACTAAGGGCAAATGACTTCATTAAATGATTTTGCATGGTCCAATTTCATTCTTGTTTTTATAGAATAGGAGGATTTGTTTTTAGTCAGTTATGTCAGTAGAAACAAACAAACAAAAAAGGATGGGTTTTAAAAATATTTTCCTGATACCATTGCCATTAAAATAAAGTGTTGCTTTATTTTCATCAAATCTGAAAGAACTGTAACTAAATAATTATAATATGTGTGTATATATTTTTCAATTTTAGTCTTTAAATTCACAATCCGTTGGGCAGCCACTGGCACAGCCAATGATGACACAGCCTGCAACGTTACAACTTCAGCAAGGCATGTCTCAGGTAGCAACTCAATCTGAATGTTAAAAGCAAATTGCGATACTTTGTGCAGACTGTCAAAAATACAATGCAAAATTTAATGCAGAGTTTAAAAGATCTAAGCTGAATTAGACTCAATTCTTAGAGACTGATAACTTTTATTAAACGCCCAGTGCAATCTACGGTCCTGAAAGACTTCCTTCCCAACTACTAACCTTGCCTGATCCGATTCAGGTCCCCTGTCCAGATAAGATAGGCCAGGTGCTGTCAGCTACCAAGACAATATAAATTTTAAGTACTCAACTATGGCTACTTCTGTACTTTTTCCCTCTTAAAAGTTTTTACCAGAACTAGTAAATATTTGGAAGGATACCAGGGACTCATTAATTGATTTGGGGATCTGAGCAACATGAAACAGATATTACCGTTGGAACACTAAATTTGTCTGGATTGGGGAGTTCATTGCCTAAAGCTAGTTGTGAATATATTATAGCGGTCCAAATGGTAATTGTACTTTTCAGCTTGTTCAGCTTCAGAGCAAACAATTAAAAAGTTATTTAAACCACTTTTAAGCAATCATTTGGGCATCAAATATGATTGGGAGTCAGTTTACTCGATAGAGGTCATTTCAGTGGCAAATCGGTAATAGTTTTCTTTTTTGCAATCATGCCAAATCCTTAAGCTTATCTTCCTAGTGAAATCAGCCTTCTATAAATAACATATGGCTACATTGCACACTGTAGTTTATTTCCCCTGTTCTGGATAATCTTACATTGGAGCTTGTGTTTGGAAGCTATCTGTAGCTCCTGTTTATTTGACATCTTTCTCCTTGGTTCAGCTGATCTCCTTTTCTCCTTGTTTACTTTTACATGTTCTCTGTGTTGTCTACTTTTACATGTGCTCTGTATTTTATTTTTGGTTGTTTTATGCTGTGTTCATTGACAAATACTTTAGCTGATTAAAATGATTTCAACATGTATATAGCTAACAGTAAGGTGCTTATGTTATAGTCGGATACTTATCTCATAACGTATTGATTACTGATTCAGATCTTTTATAAAAAATTCTGCTTTGTAGCCAATGCTTCAGTTTTCTGCTCAATTAGGAGCTATGCAACACTTAAAGGACCAATTGGAGCAAAGAACACGAATGATAGAAGCAAACATCCATCGCCAGCAAGAGGAACTGCGAAAAATTCAGGAACAACTCCAGATGGTTCATGGACAAGGTCTTCAGGTTAGTTTGAACTAATTAGATAGGAAAGTAGGTAGTATGTAAAAGTGAGTTTTAATTTCAACAAAGGAAAATTGTGTTTATATTTCTGTTGGCTAGAATAAACAGTAATATTTTATTTACAAAATTTCATGATAAAGACAGCTATCTATATTTTGATAATTCGTTTGTTTAGAAAAAAATCACAAACACAATACTCAGTCAATTCAATTAATTATCCAATTAATTGAATAATTAATATTAAAAATAGTCCTTATTTAGCGGCTACAGTTGGGACCTGCAACTTGATCATTAATTGAAACATTACAATTTTATTACTTCAATTCAGATTTCTTTTTAAAAAATGTTTTAGTTAAAAATTAATGCAAAGTAAAATAAAGAAAACATAGAAAGGAAAAGTATACAGATGAAAAAGAAAAAAGTAGAAAAAAGAAAAAAAATGTAAGAATTTAGTAAAGAAAAAGAGAAGTAATATCTAAATAAGTAATTTCCAATCTTCATCACAAGTATAAACCATTTTACTAACTTTTCACCTCCTCTTAATTTACAACCAATTGGATCTGTTCATCCAATGTCTTATCTATAAACAAATCCATAAAACACCATCATTTCAAGGAATGGAATCAGGTACAGTCCATTAAGGAAATAACTATTTTAACCTTAATCAAAGAAACAATCTTTATATTTCTTTTACTTCTAAGTCTTAATTTTTTATCCATTCAAGTAATGTTGTAGAACTTAATTTCTTTTTCTTTCTTTTTAACTCTTTTCTCACTAGATCTTTTTCCATGTCTTTCTTGTAGCCCGTCATTTGTAAATCCATTTTCAACTCTGTATCTGTCTCTATCTTGTGAGTTTGTTCCTCTTTTACCATTTCTTCCAAAAATAACTTTTGGATATAATCTATCCATAGAAGGAAACATTGCTTTTACACTGTCAATATTAACTTCTGATTCCATTTTTCAAAAGTAGCTTTCAATATTTCTAATGTTGTAATATTTTATATATTCTTCCCCTTTAATCAAAACCTTTAGTTACCTCCAGTGTCCAAACTTTGAAAATCTTTATCTCTTTTATGTTCAAAACAACTTGACTTTTCCATGGGAAGAAATCTTATAATTCCAACATATTATTTCAGACTTATCTGGACTCTTAATCTGTTTATCACTTTCTAAAATTAAAATCTCAATTCATCTTTTTTCTGTTTATTTCAATTTTTTAAAGTTCTTAAAGTTGCGGTTATTCTTTCATTAAAGAATTAATGGTAGACTAGCCCAGAGTTTTCATATTTATTAAGCCAAAGGTTGCTAATAGCTGAAAATAGTTAATAAAACAATTTCCAAATGTAATTAGAAAGTGAAGCATGAGAAAGTTGTGTCCTTTTAAAAGCTCCAACTGGGTTTTGAGCGAAATGGCCGCTCACTCACATCCCAGTGCTCAAAGCCCAAGAGAGCGCTGCTTTGTGGTCTCCTTGGGAGGAACAACCATCTGGGGTACCTCTGGGTAATTTCACATCCTCCCTTTGTCCAAAGAGCTGTTCCATTTACTGTTTTTTTGGTTTTTCACCATGGTTGTTGGCTCTGCTTTTCACAGAGCTGTTTTCAGTCTGACATTTCTTCCTCTGAAAGTCCTTGATGTTATTTCAGCTTTTCTTTGCTCGTCAGACCTGTAAAGGTCATAAAAGTGAGGATTACTCATGAAATTCGTTTTCATCACTGGTGTAACTACGAATCTTCTCTAAATGACTCCATTGCTAAACAAGGATTATTTGTAGGGGTTATTAACAAATATTGACTTCCTTACAAGTTATATTATTATATGTTCTGCTATTAATTACCAGGGCTTTCTTCAGTGTATTGCCCTTAAAATGTATTGCACATACCCAATATATCTGGAAGACAAAAGATTAGAAAAATTGAAAGTAGAAAGGTATGAGGAATTAGAATATGTGCCGCTAGGGACTTTCTGTATCTGTGTTTGCTTAAAGGCAAGCTCCGTTGAATTGAATGGCTCTTATTTCCAAGTGTTTTGATTGGATAGGCTCTCCTAAACAATGTTACTAAAAAAATAATAATAATCATGCAAATGATCATTTAATTGTTGGTAGTATTTTGAGCATTGATATGGACTATGTTTCTTCCAAAAGATGTTCTTGCAGCAATCTACTCCGGGGTTAAACTTTGGGTCTGTACAGCTAGCTTCTGGAAACGCGTCAACTATTCAACAGATCACACCAATAAGCATGCAAGGCCAGGTTATTCAGACTAACCAGATGCAAGGTGGCATGAACAGCGGACATATTGGTTCTCAGCACATGATGCAGCAACAATCTCTGCAAAGTACCACAGCACAGGTAGTAGATAGGATTCAGCCATATGGTGATGTTTTGCAGAGTTGTGTAATGCACTTGTTTCTCAGCCTTGGTGACTTTTAGATGGGTGGGCTTCAACTCCCAGAATTCTCCAGCCAGCAATGTTGGCTGGGGAATTCTGGGAATTGAAGTCCACCTGTCTAAAAGTCACCAAGGCTGAGAAACACTGATGTAATGTTTCAGATTCAGTTCCAAAATAGTGATTTGGAGCATAGGGCGAAGTAAATTTGGCATATCTGTGCAACTCTTTAAAACAGCCCTCTTTTTTCTTTTTTTGCTTGAAATCTGCCATTATGGGATTTGATCCTCTTTGTGTCTCTATATGTTCTGAAGCAGCTTTCTAGAAATGAAGTCAAAGTACTCATTACCCTAGTTATGTGTCACAAAACATCTCTTGCATCTGTGTGATGCCCTGTCACCAGAGTGCTCCCTGAGCAGCATTTATTTTTGTTAGCGCATGTCTTCAAGAAGAAGCGGACTTCTTTGCGTAATAAGGAAATGCTTACAGGGCAGGAAAGTGTAACTCGTGAGCCAAAACCAACTTTTGGAGAATTGCATGGGGAGCATGTAGTAATGTGAAATTGCTCCTTCAGATAAGAATCTTACATTGATCCTTTGATGCCTAATAAACATTACCTTCTATTCTTTTGATTAAAGTTGCAGAAATATGATTTCATCTTATTTTAACTCCTATTCTTTTCCAAATTGGATTCATGTCTGGTTAGCAAATTACATGATAAGATTTTAAGTTTCTAGTGCGATAATGTTTATATAGTCACAGCTAAGCTCAGAAAACGATATTGTCTGAGTCTCCTAGTTAACACTTTTATTTAGCTTAAAGACTACTGTTCCTTACCGTTGGAATAGTTCACATCTATTGAATGAAGCCGAATAATTGCCCTGACAAAATATTTTATTTCTGCAGCATAATCAACAAAGCATCCTCAGTGGGCACAGTCAACAGACATCTCTCAGCACCCAAGGCCATAACACGCTACCAGCCCCATTATACAACACTATGGTAATTTCCCAGCCGGCTCCAGGAAATGTAGTCCAGCTTCCTTCTACTCTACAGCAGACCAATAACCAGAATGCTGCCATCACCACTTTTGCCCAGGATAGGCAGATCAGGTGAGTGTGAGTCTGGCAGGATTGTACTACCCGAGTATTCCGGGACAGAGAGAGAGAGAGAGAGAGAGAGAGAGAGAGGCAAGCCTGAAGATGATGAATGAGACTTCATCAAAACATCGCCTAGATACTTCCAATTTTACGCGGGAGAAAACCCGAATAACCAAAGATCCATATATATGTGTGTGTGTGTGTGTGTGTGTGTATGTGTATGTGTGTGTATGTATGTATACGGTAGTTCTCATTAAACTTTGCTTGGAAAAGTTCTCTTTATTGTGAAAAAAGGAACTTAGAAGGATTAAATTAGGAAACTAGTTTAATAAATTAGGAAACAAGAGAGAGACCAACTTAAAGAATAATATTTTGATATGTTCTCTACTATGCATGGGTGGGGTGGAAATCTTCTGGTAGCTATTGCAGCACTTAACTTTTTCTTGGGAAAGGGAGAGCCAGCATGGATGGAGTGATGATGCACCATAGGCAGATTTAGTGTCATATATGAGGGAAAAGTTAGGATCTTCTGGATGTCTTTTGTTGTTTTTTCTTTCTTTAAAGTTGGGATTTTTTAAAAGCTTATTAAGCTCATTTTAAGATTTCCTACCATTTTTATGCTGTCAACCTCAAAATGGTGTCCCTTGTCTAAAAGAGCAAAAGAAAAACAAAAATGTCATGCTGCCAGTTTTCAACAATTGTGGTCAGAGGAATCACAAAAATGATTTCGCTGGGGAATGATTCTGGGGACAGAATGTTGGAGACTTTGTGGCTTCAGGCTGGCCCTTTCTGATCCGTTAAG
Organism: Pseudonaja textilis; assembly: GCF_900518735.1. The sequence goes on along the minus strand of NW_020769320.1, from coordinate 17,832,811 downwards.
GCAACTAACTGGATGCTATTTGCTATATATGTATCTGGTGATGGTAACAGATTGCCTTCACGCCTGACATTGACTTTCTTGAAATTATTCGGCTATAAAGGTGGGGAGAAGCCTTTTTGGTCACAATACCATATTTTTAAATTGTGCTTCCCAACAGGAAGGACCTATTCCTGTGTCTCTTACCTAGTGAATATATTGATTTGTAGTTCTGCCAGTATATATTTTCAGCATATAAACTTTTAAAAATGTAGCCAGCTAAGTGAAAGTGTATTCATGTAAAACAAATTGTGTCAAAAGGTTGCTGATAAAGTAGAAACCTATCTGGCAGCATCTAGCTTAACATGTTCGATCCCTTGGACCTTGGTTCTGTCCCAACAGGGCCGTTGTTTTGTATGAAACTTACTGGCAGTCCAAGCCACTATAGTTCACATGAAGTCCATTTAGAGTACCTGGGAGGGACAACTGATACCTATTTGCTTTCACAGGTTTTCCCAAGGCCAACAGCTTGTGACAAAATTAGTGACTACGCCTGTAGCCTGCGGAACAGTAATGGTACCAAGTACCATGTTTATGGGGCAGGTGGTGACGGCTTATCCGACTTTTGCTGCACAACAGCAGCAGCAGCAGCAGCAGCAGCAACCACAGACGTTGTCAATCCCGCAGCAGCAGCAGCAGCAAGAACAGCAGCAGCAACAGAGCCAACAGGAGCAGCAGCCCCAGCAGCAGCTTGCTACAGTTCACCCTCCAGCTCAGGCTCAGCTGACTCCGCATCCTCAACAGTTCTTACAGGTGAAACCAGAAGGAACCGGCTCTCTGAACCCCCCCTCCCCCGTTCAATTCAGTTAGAGCAGAGTTTCTCAACCTTGGTTAGGTAGGACCTGTGGACTTCAACTCCCAGAATTCTACAGCCACCTGTGGAAGTCCCATACACCTTAGAGATGCCGAGACTGAAAACACCTCCACTACCAAATTAGGGGCATCTTCACAGAGCTTTGCAGAACCGTCTCCCACAGGCGGATCATGCTTTATAATTTTGGTGCGTGTGTGTTATGGGCCTAGGTGTACAGGACATACCTTTCAAAGTGTATAAACGCAGGGCATATATTAAGCATTGCCCAAAATAAGGGTTCTGTTCTTGAAAGGGGGTTTTTAAAATAGTTTTAGGTTCAAATATTCAGGGAAGGGATTTGGCGGGGTTTATATATTGCATTTTCAATTTTCTGAATTAGAACTTTTTAAAAAAATGTGCTTTAAAAAAATCATTTAAAAATCTTTTTGGTTCGTTTTTGCTAATGAGCAATCACTTGCATATGTCTATATACGCTACCCTTTGCTAGTAAGGAGGCATGAGTTAGTGTTTATTTATTTATGATCCAATTACAACATAAAGTAGCAAGAAAAATCCAGAATTGAAGAGCGTACCTTCTCATTAATAGCAGTAGGAAGAAAGCAAAAGATATAAAGATTCATGAAAACATACAGCCTTGATTTTAAAGTTAAATATGTTTTGATAAGAGCTTGTGACATGGCCTATAACTCATCTGTTTAGTGGTCTGAATTAGACCTTTTTCTTTGCTGAGTGGTCAATACAACTAGTGTGTGTGAGAGAGAGGGGGAGGGAGAGAGAGAGAGAGAGAGAGAAACATAGGCGGTACTCCTTCCTCCTACTTTCCCCACAACCACCACCCTGTGAGGTGGGTTGGGCTGAGAAAGCGGGACTAGCCCAAAGTCACCCAGTTGGCCTTAATGCTTAAGGCAGGACTAGAACTTGGTGTCTTGGCTTCTAGCCTGATGCCTTAACCACTCGACCAAGCAGGCTCCCGTTATATAGAGATATTCTGCGGTTGGACACACAGGGAAAAGGGACGCATCCACACGATTCCCCTTTTCTCTCCTTACAATAAATAAGCTGCAGTTGCAGTTTCAACATGGGATCCTAAAGTGATGTTGCTAGGTAACGTGCTTGTGCTCTGACATCTTAACCCCCCCCTCCCGCCTCTCGTTTGTATATTTGCAGACATCCAGGTTACTTCATGGAAATCAGTCGACGCAACTGATCCTCTCTGCTGCTTTCCCACTACAACAAAGCACTTTTGCCCAGGCGCATCACCAGCAGCATCCGTCTCAGCCACAGCCCCTGCAAATGCCACGGCACAGAGCTAACAGCATGTCAGAGGCGTCTAAGGTGCCACCCCAGTAACGTGGGGGCTTTGCTACTGGGAGCAAGACGGGCAGGGAGGACTGCTCAGTTTGTAATTGCACTGGAGATGGTGAGATAGGAGTCGACAGAGTTTGCAATGCACAGTATTGAAATTCTTTTTAACTGTCCGGAATGTATCTGCCGAAGAGAATTGCACAGAGTGCTCCACGGGAGTTCCAGTCGGGGTAAAGCTGGAAAAGATGGTGGGACAGGGACATGCTGACTTTTGCCGGGTTTCTGTGTTTGGCTTTTCTTCAAAGGCCAGGAGTTAATTTGTCCAGATCAAAGTCAAAATGTTCAGTGGACTAAACAAGATACTTACAATTAAGTTTGCTCAGATTAAGTGTTATAATGGACATGCTGTTGCTGCAGCTATTTAAGTAGGCCTGCAATTATGCTCCAAAGCAAAATTAATTTTTTTCATATTACAGGACAGTAAATATTTTCAAAATATTGAATGGAATCTATCTTCATTGTACAGATACTGTAAAATACTGTGTATATGTCTGGTAAAAAGCGAGAGAGCAGGATATTTTATATGATGCATGGAACTTGGTTTGAATATGTTTTTCCCAAAAATTTCACCAAATGTTCAAACTACTGTTTTCATCTGTTTTATACCTGTTCGTCTTCTCCATCGTGGAATCTATAACCTGCACGATCATTTATTCTCATCTGTAATGTGGGCACAATCTCCTGTTTATAGTTTATGTGTAATGTCGAGTTTGTTCCATGAGGTAATAGTGTGTTCAGGTTTGTGGAATTTTTTGCAAGTTAAATTATTGATGAAACTCTTTGAACTGTGGGGGTTCAAGGCATTCAGTTTCATAAATACCATTTGTCATGTATCATTTCATGAATATTTTTTTCTTTGGAAAAAAAATAGGAATTTGCACTGCTCTGTTTTTGATGGTTTGGAATTTTGATTCCCCAAAGCTGTCTTTTGATATAATACATAGTTGCAAATATTTATGTAAAACATATGGTTTAAAATATGAACATAATTTTCACAAATGACTCAAATATAGGAATAATTTGCACAAAGTATATTTAAATTTAATAATTGTAGGCACTTTTTAACTTCTCTGCCGTGGGAAATGTGATTTCGGAATTTGTTGGAATCTTTTTATTCTCCTGTAAAATATTAACCTTCATTGAATCAGAGATAATTCAGGGTCATTTGAAGCAGAACAAATAATAAAACCTCCACAGTGCCTTGATTTTGATTCAGGTAGTAGTGCTAAACATACTGAATTACATTATCTTGAATTTATGAACATATTTGAAGTTTTAGTTCACTGACAAAACTTGCTTCCTAACTAAGTCTCTATTATAGTTGTACATATAAGTATTTTAAAAACTGTACAAATTGAGAATCGAAATGTTTTTAAAATGCTGCACTCTCCTCCTCAACCATTCAGTAAGGGGATAGCTGCAGTGCAATGACTCACATTTCACAATTTGAAATTATGCATCTAATTTTTTCTAAATTTATGCGAAAACATGTATGTGAGTAACAAAACAACTAACTTGTAAAGCAATTTAAATTGAGTTATCTGAAATGAGGTGGAATAAGATATAAAGGGATAACATTGTATTAAGACTTCAGATGACAAATTCACTTCATAAAGATAATAAAAAGATCCAACTAAAATTCTGTACAGATTTTAAAAAAATGTGTAATATATTTTATGGTACTAGTTTTAAAATCCACGTCTGCAGAGCAAAATAAGTTTGAAAAGACTTATAAATTGGGTATCTAAAAGAAAAAATAAATCATTGGAATGTCTGAATCAAGAAAGACTGGGTAATAAAGAGGAGCTTTATTAACGTAACCAAAGTTATAGGGAAAGGCGCAAAGAATGTAGTGCTGGTTGGACAAAGCAACATCTTGGTAGAAAATACCAAATGTTTATCCTAAGGATAATTTGGATGCTATTCAGGTATCATGCTAAACTATCATCCGCTTATCTTAGTTGTAAATGTGCCCTTGTACATCTGCTGACTACATTCTAAGTAGATAAATTGAGCATAACATTCAAAAGTAAGATTCTGCTCTCGTCTGCCTTGAAGAAATCAGAGAATGAAGCCATAATTTGTTCAAATGCCACTCATGGCTTGATTTCTTCTTTTTTCTGGGAAACATGCTAGGCTTGCCCACAATGTGGGTTGACTGTAGCCACATGTATAACCACACCAGTGGATATGCTTGAGCATGTTTTGTTACTAAGCCCGCCGTATGGTTTAATGTGATACATGAATGGCTCCTTCCAAGTTTTTTTTCATTGCTGTAGCCTTCCCTACAACCCCATCCCGCAACCCCACCCCATGCATCATTTCAAAAGTTTAATAGCTTGTACCGTAATCAAATTTTTAAGATTTATTTTTAAAGAATCAAAGAACCAAAGAATTAGATTAACCCTCTTCCCTCTTGGCAAATACTGGAAACCAGTAGGTAGCTTGCTTAGGAAACTACGTAGCATTATTATCTACATGCATAAGAAATGTGGAAATAGTTCTATGAATTTAATTGCAAATTAACTCTGTTCTGCCGTAACTTGTTTGTTGTAATCCCAAGCCTGGCTGTGTTGAACAAAGATCTTTTGTATGTAGTAAATGATCGTCTAGTCGGGCTTGAAGCTGTTTCAAATATTAGAGCATTAAATAAGAAAAATTGGGAGGGCTCTGGAATTGCTTTGAGAGACCAGGGTTTTAGTCTAAGAATGCAAAGCGTGGCAAGTTTATTTGGTATAGATTTTCTTTGCAGTTTTTATTGAGAAAGAACACAACTATCGGTAGATGTGACATGTATTTTTGGAGGTTATATAAAAGGTAAGCTAATGGAAGAAAAGTAGTAAGAAAGTAAAAAAAAATTACTGAAGATTTTTTTTTTGTCTACAGCACTCCAGACATACTTCAATGAATCAAAAATATTTTCTAGAAGGTATGTTGGCGTTTATGTTTTATTTTCTGGCTGACAACTTTGTCTGAAGATCTTTTGCTTCCGTGGAGTGTCAGTGTGCCCTAAATAGCACAAAGATCCAACCTTTTCTCTTCGTGATAACCAAGGCTAATTTTTAATCTCAGAAATCGTTTGGAAGTGTGGTTATTCCTCCCCCTGTAACTTAGTACGGCCAAATGTCTCTGCTGGGGGGGCGGGGGGGCAGGAGAAGTTGGGGGGTTCACCTGGTGGGTATTGCACTTAACCTAAAGCAGCAGGGGTGGGCAACCCGTACGGGGGCCAGGGACCCACCGGACAGCTTCCTGGCCTGCTGGAGAGCTGCAGGAGGCCTTCCGTTGACCTGGAGAAACGCGTTGGCCTTGGGAGAGGCAGTGTTTGAGTGGGAAGTGGGGACAGGAGACCTCTGGGAGGCAGGCTCTCCCCCCCCACCCTCCCTGCACTCCCACCATCAAGCACCGAGACCGTGCCAAAAAGGCGTTCATTTTGTGGCCAGTGTTTGGCAGTGTGATTCTGGCCCCTTTTTCAGGGTGGTTGGCTAGCGTGAAGGGTGGGAACAGGAACGTTTGGCTGCCCTTCTCATTCTTACTGCTTTGGGGCAGGGAGGGGCAGAAAGGAAAAAACTTGGGGTTTTTTTGGCAAAATCCAGTGGTTTTGCCATTGAATCTCAGCAGTCCAGTTGGAAGAGGGGGTTCAGGCGAGATCCAGGGAGTAGCAAGACGCTCCACGTCTGTGCTGAAGCCACAGTTCCTACAAGGGGTAGGAAGCCTGACAAAGTGCTGCTGGAGGGAGAAGGGTAGTATTAGGTGTGCTTACATTTGTGGGGGGTGGGAAGGGAAGGAAGACTCCAAGGTGAGCCTTCTGGGGATTCTAGAGGGAACCGTATACATATTTTTGATATTATATTTAATATATATATATATATATATACATATTATATACTATATTTCTACACATATTAAGAGAATATAGTCAGAGCTCTCCATATGCCTTCCATTATTTTTATGTAGAAGTTTACTTGCTGGTGCAATGAATTTATTCCAGTCTGTCACAATCTGTAGGCTTCCTGCCTGCTGCCAGCTGACAAGAATAAAAACGACTGAGCATCCAGGGCTGTCCGATAAAACCACGTTAGTTGCTTAAGAGTCTGTTGGAAAGGTAATCCTGTTGACCACTGTGGTTAGAATCACTGGGATTGTGTAGAGATTGGGGGGGGGGTGTAACCACACTTAGGGTGGGATATGAAATAACGGAATATGTTTAAGCGGAAAGGGTCTTGCCAAGAGACCAGCACCTAAAACATAGGCGGATGATGCACCCGGGTAGATTAGCGAGTCAAAATGGCTTTTTTCTCTCTGAAATGCCACACTCTTGTTTCTGCAAGGGGTGATCACTCTCCTGTAATACTTGAGCATGATATTGAATTAGGTAGGCTAAAAATGTGCGCAAATATAAGCACTTTATTGGGGGTGGGGTGGGGGGAAATCTCATTTTGAAATACGATTTATTTAGGCAACGGGACTGTTCACCGAGGAAAGGGGGAGGGAGGTCAGAATGTAGACTATTGTCAAAAAGAGGCATTGCTGGAAAATGTTTCTTAACGTTTAGGCTGAAGTCTAAACAACGTGATTATGCAGAACATGTAGTATTGGTTGGCTTTGTACAGATGTAGATTTAAAATACCTGAGCTTTTTTTCAGAACTGATTTTTTTTTAAAAAAATAAATATATTGCACAATTGCCAGAGAATTATCAACAGGAGGCTTTCAAATAATTCTAAGTGGCCCTTAGGATTAAATGTGTAGAGGGGTTTACAGGTGTGGCCTTTAGTAGACTGCTTCAGTCGCGAGTACAGTTCGTAGTTTTAGTGAACACCCGTTTTTGTCATGTATGTTTTGTAGGCGTGTGTGAATTTATTTTTCATTTTTAAAATAATGTTACTGTGTCATGTGATGTCAGCATGCAATGTCAAACTCTTAAATCAATTGTCGGAAATGTATCGCTGAGATGCGTATGCGATGAGACAAGGAGGCCTAGAGGGAGCCGATCTGATTTGGAAGAGGGGACGGTTTCTTCTTCCCTGTCGTCGTCCCCCCCCGCCCCCCCACGTTAAAAAACCGGATATATTTTCAAATGTATACAATCGTTTGAAGTTGAATGTTGAACAGTCAGTGAGTGAGACAAGCTTTGAGAGACAATTTTAAAAACATAAATCTGGTTGTTTATGAAACTGAACAGTTTATTGATACTTATTTTTTTAACACTACATTCCTCTGTCTTTAATAAACAAGTACTTTACAGTCTGTGTTGCTACGCTTCATGCTTTCTCATCTGCATGGGTATTGCCAGCAGCATGACCGGCCGGCCGTATTGCTTATAGAGATATTGTACCTGCCAGTAACACACACACAAAGCAAAATGAAACACTGTGTATGAACAAAATACTGTGTTGCCTGATATACAGATCCCAGCTCTTAACTGAGGTGCTGCACTAGGAGACAATCACAATCTATGGAAGACTTTGGGGTGGGGTGGGGGGGGTGTTCTTAAAGACACAGCTGCTTTGAAAGTGTTTTTTATTCTTAAAAAGTATTTATTTTTTAAATTGTCTAATTGGATATACTTTTCAGTGTTGATTTCACATTGTCTTGGTTTTGCCTTTTTAAAATTTGGCATTAGATTTGTATATGTAGGAAAACCTGTGTGTGATTTTCATGATCTGACATCGGGAACTGTAGATATGGCTCCTTAGTGTTCATGTGATCCTTATTGCCACGTGTCAGTTTTTAACTGAATAAACGTAACATTTGAAATTTCTGCTTTGTAGCATTCAGGTTTTGATAAACGTTTCCGGCTTGAATACCTCTTGCTGACTTGGTATCTATACTGTTATTTTTCTTCCTCAACAACAACAGCAACTTCAATCTGAAAGAACTGAGTGGGGTGGAAGGAGAGGAAGAAAGGGCAAATACAAGCGGCACCCAGGATTTGGCTGGTGCTACTCGTGGCTTCTTTTTTTTGGCATTAGTTGATCGTGCTAATGATTCTAGACCGTGTTTCTCAACCTGGGCAACTTTTAAGATGTATGGACTTCAACTCCCGGAATTCTCCAGCAAACTCAAAAAGTCCACACATCTTAAAGTTGTCCAGGTCGAGAAAGAGCTGTCTCCAGCCTTAAATACCCGTCTCTCGCAAACACTGGAGTCCCTTGCATTTCTAGACGGATGGAAAAGGAACTGGTCTTTTTCAATGCTCGTGCTTCGGACAAAAATTTAAATCCACAGCGGGTGGTAGGAAGAAAAATAATTAGGCTAACTGCCCGTCGGATTTTATTTTCAAGGGTGGCAGGGAAGACTAGAAAATCTGAGGAGGGTTGCCCCCACAACTGTCTTGAAGGTCCCAGGATCAGAAACGACCTAGATTTTGAATCCTTCAAGAGCCTCGACAACTCTCCCTATTGACTTCGATGGGGGAAAACAAATGCCGGTCTATAGTGCCTGTGCTGCTTTGATGGCCAGAGGGTTGAGTCCCTGTGTTAAAATAAAACCTCGTCCGATAAGATTTCACAGATGTGGTTTTGCTTTTTTGAAAACTGTAACTGAATTGTCAGACCCAGTTGCCTTTTAATAACATTTAAGTAATAGTTCAGGATTTACCTAAGTAATAGTTAAAAAAACGAGCCCCTTTCAAGCGTTGTTTAGGATTGGGAAAAACCAAATGCATAGTTACAGAACGGGTGGAACTTGCTTCAATAGTAGCAACTGTGAGAGCACAGTAATTAGGCTGCGTCAATGGAAGGTCACAGCACCAAGATTATATACTGTATTACTATATACTGTATTACTGAGACCCGCTTGAAATGCAACGTCCAATTCTATGCACCACAACACAAAAAAAAGGTTGTGGCCCTATAAAGAGTGCAAAGACGACCAACGAAGATGGTAAGAGGACTAGAGGCTAAACTATATGAGGAATGCTTAAAGGAATTAGGATCTAACTTGTCCAGCCTGTTTAGCCTGTCTAGCCCTAACCCTGAGAAGGGCGAGATCCACTTAAATCTCTAAAGCCCCTGAGGGCAGGACAAGAAGCAGTGAGTGGAAGCTTGTTAAGGGAGATCCAATCTGGAACAAAGGAGAAATTTCCGGAAGGTGAGAACAATTGATTAGTGGCCTACCGGAATTGTGGGTGGTTCCATTGCTGGAGGTCTTTAAGGAAAGTTTAGACAACCATTTTGCCTGGGATGCAATAAGGTCTGCCTTGGGCAGGGGGTTGGACTAGAGGTCCTTCAAGGTCCCTTTCAACTCTATGATTCAAAGTTGAATCACTCTATCCTTTGTCATGGTCGCCACCCCCCCGGCTCACCTCAAAAACTACCATATTCCTAGAGTACTAGAAGCACGTTCTAACACTACTGGTCACAGAAATTTAAATTCATTCAAGCCTTTCTTTCCCATTGAAAAGTAACTTCTGAGAAGGTGAGGTGTCTGTGCCAAGTGTTTAATTCTACACATATCCCACTTGCCTTCCCCACATCCTTATTTGTGAAAGAAAGTTCACAACATATAGCTGGGCTTTTCTTTAGAGCAGGGGTGTCAAACTCCATTTCATTGAGGGCTGCATCAGGGTTGTGTTTGACCTTCGGGGGGGGCGTGGCCAGGGGGGGCATGGCCACATCACTTGTGTTGGGGTGCCAATGGCGACCTGAGCACTTCTGCCAGTGAAAACGGGCTCCCGAGCTCCATTTTTGGTTATGACAACCTCCTGCAACCCTCTGCCAGCAAAAACAGAGCTCGGGAGCCAGTTTTCGCTGGCAGAAGCACCACGGGCCGGTCCTTTGCTGTTGGCAGGAGGGCGGCCCCGTGAGGCAGATCTAAGCACCCCGTGGTCCGAATCTGGCCCCCGGGACTTGAGTTTGACGCCCCTGCTTTAAGAGGTTTTCACGTGAAAGAAGTCGAAGAGGTTTTCTGATTCATGAAAACGGCATCCTGATCTCTTAAAAACAGCTTTTCCTTATTGCCATTTCCATTGGACCTGCCACTGTTAAAATAATGTGGGGTCATGGAGCCAATAATAGGACGAGTCTCAATGGTGTGAAAAGAAATCTATGTGCCATGTTTTTCTAGGAGGATGAACTTATTTCTGTAGAAAAGTTATAGAATTATAGTCACCCCTCTAACAAATACCAGTTGCCAACAATACAGTAAGAGTGTCAACTTCCTCCTGTTGGATTGCATCTTTCCCTCAATCTAGCTTCAAATTGGAATGATTTTGAAGTATTTGTACACCCACACAAAAGGCTTGGAGAAACCTCAAAAATCAGCTGATGATGGAATGGGATCACTTATGACTTGACCATTGCAGTAAAAAAAGCAGATCAAAGGAATTACCATGAAAAATTTAAGCCCTTATCAAAATGCTTCAGCGTTGCCATATGATCACGATCTGCTTAAATTATCTTTCCACGGTGTTAAGAATATGTTCGTGACACTGCAATGATACAGTTCTGGGCTGTTGTTTTTTTAAAAAGAAAATTCTTGCATAGCCTTTATTTATTTATCGGTTGATGATCGTACTGCATACTTTTGATTTTTAACACCTGCTCTGCCCCGAGAAAGGAGTCAGAAAGTAGCTTTTTCTGCAGCAGAACTAGGTGAACAATGATTATATTGTGCAGGAAGGAAGATCAGCACTCCATGATTCTAGAAGGAATGGCAAGAATAACGGCTGAGATCAAAGCGGAGCCTGAAAATGCATCCCTGGGCAATCTGGCCACGCGTAAGAGGTGAAGAGTCGTCTGTTGACTCTAGGGCACCCTGCTGTGACCACCGGCAAAAAAAGAAGCACCAGGGATTCCGCCAAAGGAGCGAAGTTTCCCTCCCAGTTGATCTCAGGGACGGCAGGCTTCACTCTCCCTCCCACCGAGGCCTTGGGAGGGCTTGATTTCCATTCCACGCAGGTCACTATAGGCGTGGGGGCCTCAGATTTCGCAACACTTTACAACGCCGCTAGGTGCTGTTGGCTTAAGACTGAGCAGCCTCTGGAAGAAATGATGAAAAAATAAGGACATAGAGATGCGGAAGCAAATAAGCTGCATGAGGCAGGCCGGCACAGGAGGAAAGGCTTTTAAGACAGATGAATGCGTTTAAAGTCTCAGTAAAATGGCAACAACAACAACAACAAAAGATTAAACTCCTGAAAAACAGTGAAGGGTTTTTCTTCCCTCTTTTAGGAATAGCACCTACACTGGAAAATAGTGAAAACCCAGCTTACTCCTACATGAAGATGAACCCTTCTTCAGAATCATCCAGAAATTATACCTGCACACATTAAGCTTAGCTATAAGAATCTCATAGTTAGGAAAGAAAGGATAAAAGCAATAAAAAAAAAACATCTTTACAAAAATTTATTTTAAAACAATCTTTTTAGCTTGATACAAACTGGATTTTTTTTCCCCTACAAGATGGGCATCTATATTGCTCAGTGACAGCAACTGGCAAATCCAGAATCCTGCTGGCAGATCAAAAATAAGAGCAGCATGAATTGAACTGTTTCCCATTTCCTTAATTCCATTCCAAGCAATGGGAAGATACTGGTTTAGGCCAGCAAAATAGCTCATCTAAATTCTCTCCTGGACCAGGCACATGATTGAACCCCCGTTTCTGAGGGCAAAAAGGAGGAGGAATTTGGAATTCTCCCCTTTGATTACCTGAGCCTTCCTACTGCAGTGTTGGTTAGGAATAAAGCTTTAATTTGAGAAAGGGGTTTCCTCATATTGTGGCAGTGCCATACTTGGTGTAACACATCCTCTTTATCAGCAGAACATTATGCCTCAGATACTTCTGGGTAGGAGATCCACTAATTACACTAAGCCAATGATTTGTTAAATGTGGCATCTAACTGGGTTTGCCTAACACCAAGTTAAAGACCAGAGCTTATGTCTGAGCCTACACTAAGGCAAAATCACAACAACCGCTTAGAACAATGCGCGTGGCAATGAACCCGTTTCAAATTAACATTTTTCCACAACTGACAAGCACCATGGCTTAAAATTAAAAACAGTAGCAATCAAGAGAAATCACTGAAATATTTATCCATCAATGGTACTGGAGTAAAAAGAAATGGGTACAACCACTAAAAATATAAAATATTGAACAGTACACATTATTTCCTCTGAATGAAACCAAAACTCATTTTAACTGCATTTCTATAATAGGAGGTACCTAGTTTTTATCCATTTTTTCCCATATTATTATTATACTTACTAAAAAGAAAACAATGACCACTTTAAGAATATTTTAATCTGAAAATGCATCAAATGTTCAGTAAAATACAAAAATGGATCTGTAAATATCTAGATGGATTCTGTATTTGAGACCATTTCTGTATCTAAGTTTTCTGATTCTTCCACAAGTCCACCACATTCAGTGTCTTGAATAGATGACTTAATTGTTGGCAGAGCGCTTCATTTCTGACCATGGAATCATGTACTTGAGAAATAAAATCGAAGGGGGGTTTCAAGCAGTGTTTTTGGGACATCTGCAAATAAAATAACTCCGCAAAATTTCAGGAGCTGAACCTCAGTTTACCTGAGTCGATAAGTAAGCAAATGTACATTATTCATATCTCAAATATATAGACCGTGTAATTGTCCGGCAGAGACTGTATCTACAAAACATATCAAACTAATTGTTACTATAAAAATTACGGTATCCCACCTTCAGTGCTTGTTTGAATAAGGAGCTGTACATTGTATACAGGAACCCGAATGGCAATCACTGGTTCTAATTCTTGTATTTCAAGGAAAAGGAGTGAAAAATCCTGCTAAAATCCAACATCTGGGCTTATAAATAGTGCAGAGAATGCAAATGCTAAGAAAACAATGCCTCCTATGATGGTCACTGTAAAAGAAAAGAAAAAAGGTGATTAGAACCTATACGAAGGACAACATTTCACAAGGCTTTTTCCTTTTTGCATTCATGAATTTTCATGCCTCTACTTCTTACCAGCACCTAATCAATGAAGACACCCACCCTACATATTTCCAACATGGTCAGAATCAAGATGTTATAAATGGCAAGCTTTAGTTAGCGTTTATATACTTTAAGAAAAAAAATCCACATCAAATGATTTTTGTGCAATTCAACAAAAGTTGAACTATACAAAGGCCTCATTTTGGGGGGGTGGCTTTCATAGGGAACATGTACCTTCCCTTTATGTTTTTTTATGTTTTTCATTGTTTTTAGGGTTTTAAGGTTTTGTCTTTAGTTATGATTTTAGTTATTTTTGTATATGTGTGTGTGTGTGTGTGTGTGATTTTAATCCTATAAGCCACCCACACTCATGTACGTGAGATGGGCTGTTGTATAATTTCAACCAATAAATAAATGGGGAAAATATTCATTTGTTTTTCCTGCTGCATAGTCCTATCAAGAAAGACTAAATAATAAAATATTTCAGTAAATGGTTAAATGAGACACATTTGAAAAACTGAACTTGAACCATTTGGAAAATTAGACACTATAGGAAGTTCCATGACAAGATTACAGGTTTGCATCTGCTCAGGCTTGTTCACACTGACTGACTGTGGATTAAAGACTATTTCCCTTCCCCATCCAAACCCCCCCCCCCCCATTCTAAATAATGAGCATGAACTTAAAAAGAATATGGTTAAATGGACAGATTTCATCTATTTCAGTTTTCTTGAACCCCTAACTTAACAAATGATAGGATATGGCTCTATTTTAATGCATTGGTTACTTTGGGCATGCCTAAACTGTGGGTCCAATGATCAGCTTTTCAAAATCTACAGAACTGCTAGTGATGATATTGATTTTTGCATGCCTTCCCAGGGAAAGAGGGAGACTAAAAGTCTATCATTAGAGATAGTCCTCCACTTATAAAAGTAACTGGGACTGGAATTACTGAACATGATTCAAAGAGGTCCCCTTTATGATTTTATAAATAACTCATATCCAACACTCCTATTTTCCTGACAACTATCCCGTGAGGCTGGTAGGGCTGAGAATGACCGGCTCAAAGTCATCCACAGGGCTTTCATGCCTAAGGCAGGACTCAAACTCACAATCTCCTGCCTTCTAGCCTGGTGTCTTAATCATCAGACCAAGCTGTTTTTTTAATCTCTTCCTGGTTAGAAAACATCTCATTTTCCTTCTCTGTTTGCCAATAGATGGTTTTCTTTTCCTGCCCAGAACTTACCAGTTCGAACTGAGATTTTTTGTGCTATCATTCTTCCTCCAATCACTGCTAGGCCAGTACACAAACTATGCCCAAGTGTTCCACCCACAGCCACACCGCAGGGATCCTGTGTCACACATAGAAAACGTTTCAGTGCTATTTGAAAAGCTACACGTTTTTACAGCAGTTGCTTACAAAGGAGCCACTAATACTTTCAAAGGCTGCAAACAGATAAAAACACACAGGGAATGTACTGTCAGCCACATCCAGCTTTAGTTCATGACCAGAGAGAATCCACCAGAATGTTATTCCTGGGATAACAGAAAGTGCCACAATCACTTTAAAATATGAGCAAACTAGGAACAAACTACTCAGTTTAAATGCTCACCTCAACACCAGGAGGGGAACCATTTTTCCCCCTAATGTAACTTAACCAATTGGACAGAATAAAAGTGCAATGAATTAAAACTGTGTTAATGTTAAACCAAAACATTCAACTATTTCATAGCAGGATTTGTACTTCCAGGTCTTTAAAAGTTCCTATATAAGTTGCTTTAGTTGCTCCTAAAAGTGATTCCTCACCATGCTGTGCCTAGCAACTTACATGGAAGCAACAATTTAACATACATAATATTAATATTAGCATAATTATATATTATGCAGTGGAGACAAATTTCTTGTGTGTCTAATCGCACTTGGGCCAATAAATAATTCTAATTAAATCAAAACCTGCTTGGGTCTCAAAAGCAGTCTAATGACTGCAGGTCCCATCACTTCTCTGCACAGATATAAGCGAAATAATGTCCTTTCTCAGATACTCAACTGCATTGAGTGCATCCCACGGAGGATGCGTTGTAACGGTGCCTTTTAAACTGGACAGATCCCAAGGGAAGATGACTTATGGCGCTGCTTAAGGCTCAAACCATCACCTTAATCTACCTATACCTAATTAGGTCCTGAGCATTTTGCTCCGTAACTTCTGACCCTCGTGCGCATTCCCCATACAGTTGACTCACCTCTCTTGCTGCCAGGACAATGGTCGTCAACTGAGAACGGTCACCCCATTCAGCTAGGAACGTTAAAGTGAATGCTTGCACAAAAATTGGAGAAATAAAATGCAGACATCTCTTCTGAGGTATTGCAGGGCCTGTGCCTGCTTCCATATCTCCAGGCCCATTTAGGAGTTTCATTCTCTGGAGCTAGGAGAAGCAGCAGCTGTTAGAACACTTGGGGAACCACAAATCAGATCCAAAGAGTCAACACCAGCGATACACAGCAATGGTCAGCTTTACAATGTAAATCTACAAAATAGATGCAAACTAACAATTAAATAATCAATACTTCATCCTAAGAGGGCTGAGTGCAGGAATCAGACAGGTGCTGCAACTAATCTAGGTTTGCAACTGTGGTTAAATACTGAGGTTTTTGCTGGCTATGAAGATTTCTCCCTTTACAATCAATCCTTGGCTGGCAGCAGAGCATTCACTGAATATAAAAGAATGGGTAATCCGATTCTAAAACGGAATGGCAATTCTAGTCTACTATCCTGGTTTCAGAAAAAATCATACATGGGAACAATTCTGACACTGAAGTGTTGCAATACTATATCGATAATATATGACATCAAATCTTATGGTCATAGACTGGCATATATTGACAATAAAAATACCAACAAAAATGTCCATAAATGGATATCTTAATAAGGCTGGTCCAGGTCTAATTTTGGACATCCATGCAGGTAATCCTATAAGAAACAATAGGTGGGTCTTTAGAAATTACCTAACTACAGATTCAATAGCTCCTAGCACTAGTCAAGATTCCTAGGGTATTTTGAGTTGTAACTCAGTGGTATCTGGTAACTCATTTCCATCCCTAATTTAGTGATCTTATGCAGCAATTTGGATTCAAGGGAGAAAAAGTGATTCCAAATGTGCAAGGAAATCAGAATTTCAAATGTCGACAGACGTCCATTTCTTTTCCTGGACCAACATGGCACAAGGCACATTTGATTTTAAGGAGGTAGTAGTGATTGGTGCCCTTTGAATCACCTTTCCTTCTTCAGGCTGGATCTCTGCACAGCCTTCATATCATTAAGTACCAAATAGGTACTTGTGAAGAATTTCATTTAAGAAGTAATGACCAAATACCAATCCAATAGTTTCTAATCAAGCATGCTGGCTGGAGAATTCTGGGAGCTGACGTCTACACATCTCAACAATGGCCAAGGTCGAGAAACACTGTTATGTACTTTAACTTACTTCCTCATCTTTCTTTTTGAGTTCTGCTTGAACTTCCTCTAATTCTTCCTGACCTTCATCTGCGTTCATCTTTAAACCTTCTCGAAGCATCCGGATACCAAAAATGGCAAAGAGCGCGGTTGACACGTAGTAGGTATATATTCTGGGAATTACTGTGGTAGCGTAACCAAATAAAACTACGAAGAGAAAAGCAAATAGTTTAGGTTTTCCATGAAGCAGACATAGTTAATTTCTACTAAGCACTTTTTAAAAAATTTCAGGAAGTCCTGCATATATTAATTCCATGGAATTAATGTACATTGCTATATTATATACAATATTATTTCCCAAATTGTATAGTAATATAACATTAAGATACAATATTATTTCCCACATTTTTACCTAGCTGAAATCCAGACGATTTTTTCAAAAAAAAAAGTTGATATAGATGATATAGATATTGATATAGATCTTTACAATAGGCAAAATATTTCTACCTAATTTGCAGTAATCCTAATCTAAAGTTCTATGAATAGGGCATAGAGAAGATAGTTTATTTTATTACATAACATTTTTAGATTGCTCAGATGATGCAGACTTTAGGTGACGTACAAGTAAAAAGAAAACAATTAAAGCTAATATAAAAACAAAAACAAAAGGCAAATGGCTACTCAAAATTTTTCTTCAACACCAGAAAAAGTATGGCCTCTAGTGCCTTCCTATTACCAGAAGGGCTCCCCTAAAGCAGGCGTCTCCAACCTTGGCAACTTTAAGACTTGTGGACTTTAACTCCCAGAATTCCTCAGCCAGCATAGCATAGTTGGCTGAGGAATTCTGGAAGTTGAAGTCCATAAGTCTTAAAGTTGCCAAGGTTGGAGACCCCTGCTCTAAAGGAGCGCAAAATACTTCAAATTCCAAACAAAAGTGTTCCAACGCTTCCCATGATGTCAGAATGGCCATTTCTGATAAAACGAAACAACGTAGTTTATAACTGGACATTTTCACCACTGAGGCTTTTCGCATGTCCCTTATTCTCTCCCACCTATAGTACGTGTACCACGTTTTCACTACGCTCCAGGAAATGAAAGACAAAAGCACTAACCAGATAGACACGTCATCAGCCCTAAGGCTAGCATGGCACCAGCCAGCACTGTTAAGCGGTTGTAACGCATTGCCATAATAGCAGCAATGAAGAAGGTTTTATCGCCCAGTTCTGAAACAATGATGACCGAAATTGCAGCCACGAAAGCATGGATAAATCCTAGGTTAGTTTTATCTGAGGACTCTTCACTCACAGAATGGACGGGGACGAGGAGGGTTGGTCCTTTCTGAAAAGAAAAAAAACATGTTTTTTTTTATTCCAGGTTTTAAGGAAACCAGTTCCTTATCATGTCAATACATAAGAAAAATGCAATCCATTGGATAGTTATGTCAAAGGGCCCTACAAATTCTTTACTTATCTTATGAATAAGCCAAGAAGTTTAAGTGCCAAAATAAACCACCCAGTTCAACTTGTCTAGAGAGGAACACAGCTGAGAGTATATGCAATACCTCCTTAAAGAACTGAAATTTTTTAAGCACAAACTTGTGTGCTGCCCAAAGTCACCGAGAGTCAGGTAGCACCCTAATTTAATATATTATAAAACAAGCATCTCATGATCACCTATTGTCCTTGGTATTTAATGTAAACTGTTTCATCAAGGTTTTTATTTATCCTTGCTGAAACCAAAGTATGAAAATGATTTGAACTTTAGATGTTGACTCATTGGCATTCTATTTTTCATATTTTATTGTTAGGGCACTTTACCCGTAACTGCAATTTATCTGCATTTCTTCAACAATAAATAGTAATAACTCCAACAAATTTCTACATATTTTAATTCATCATACTAACAATTATTTAGGAGGCATATTTGAAGGAATTAACTATGTGTAGTCTTGAGAAAAAAATACAGAAAGCGGATACAATAGTTATATTTAAGTACCTGAATATGTCACACAGTATTTCTTCAAAATCTACTGTTGTTCCAAAATATAGGACTTAGCATAATAGAAAAGTAATTCTATTAAATATCAAGAACAAAACTCCCAGCAGTAAGAGCAGTTCATCAGTGGAACTATATGTCAAGATTCACTTTATTGACCAGAGAATTATATGCCTTAAATGGCCATTTCTAGCTGTTATGATATTATATCACCTAGACCAGGGGTTCCCACCCAGGACTCCTCACACCTCCTGAAATCACAAAATTATAGTCTATATACACATGCATATCATTATTTATTTTTGTAAGGGGTGCAAGAACATATCAGAAGTATAGAAAAGGTTGGGATTCCCTGACCTTGACAATCCTCGGTTTGTGACTATATACAATAAAAACGTTCATAACAAGCAATAACGACTGTAACCAAGACAGTAAAGGTTTCATAAAAGCAGTTTCATAAAGTAAAATGAGAAACTTGTTTAAATAGGGGGAATTAAGCCAGAGGCATTTCATGCATCTCCTTAAAGAAGCTTCACAATCAAAACCACCCTTTTCCAGACACTGCTCCAAAAAGAGCAATGGCAGACCAGACCAACGAATGAATAAAACAATTTCAAGCCAAGTACTTTCTTCCAGGTAGCTGGGATTCTAAGGAAAAGTCATATCTAAACTGTCACCAGAACTGAGATCAATATAATACTATTCTATCTGTTGACCTTCTCAATCAGAGTTACTATCTCACTGTTTAAAGGTAGTATATACCTTGACTTTTGACCACAACTGAGTAAAAAAAATTTGTTGCTAAGCAAAACAGTTGTTAAGTGAGTGTTGTGAGTGTAAGTCATTTTTTTCAGGTCCATTTTAATTTTGAACAGCCACTAAACAAATGGTTATTGAGTTAAAGGATTACTTACATGTTCTTTTTGAATACATCTGCTAAATACATATCTTAACACAGAGATTAAAATACAACTGTATTTTTAGAATATCATTCTGGAAAATACTATTCTAGAAATAGAATTCTAAGTAAAGTAGCTGCAAGTTCTATTTTTAAATAAGTGAAATTACCAAATAATAGCGAGTGTATCTTTTTTAAAAAAAAAAAAAAGTACTGATTTTATAGTCCCAAAATAATTTTGTCTTCAGAAATGAAATGTGACTCTAAGTTTCATGCATGTTCATCTACAAGCTAGATATTGTTTCACGATATTTCAAATCTTCACTTTTACTGATTGTTGACAAGTTAAGTGTTTTTCTTTTATTACCAATATAGCTATATTGTTGTAGATCACAAAGAAAGCTAGTTCTTGTTTGTCTCAAATTTTTCCAACCAGATGCTATCAGTTCAGGAATAAAAGCTGATTTTATTATGCAAATACATCCAACGTGTTTCACCTTGTCTGCTCTTTGAAGATTTAGTGTATCATGAAACAGTAGCTTGTAGATGAAAAGTGCATGAAACTTTAATTCACATTTTATTTCTGAAGAAAAAACTATCCCCAGACTATAAAATCAGTCCTTTTTAAAGAAGACACTCTTGCTATTATTTGAGAATCTGCATACTGCTAAAACTCTGTGTCTTGTAACTTTTAATTAAGCGAAATGGTCCATTATGGGGCAAGCTTTTCCTACCCAGATACTTTGACAGCTCGAATTTACAGATTGTGTCCAAATTTTGGGACCCAAGACTTCCATGGAATTGAAATTTGGCAATTTTTATAAAACAGTTTATCATGTAAGAATTATTATAAAGTATTTTATGACAAAACAAAATGTAATAAAACATTTCCTATGGTCAATTCCTGATGTTTATGTTATACAATACTACTTGGCTACTTTTAAGGTAGATGCATCTGTGAATATCTCCCTGAATTTTTAAGGACTTATTGTTGAAGGCATTTGGTAAGGAAATATCTCTGAAAAGAGGAACCAAGGAGTCATGGGTTGTTTACTAAATATTAAAAATTGCTGGTTAGTCATTCCTTTTTGTTTAAGCAATGGTAAACTTCAATTAATAATCTATAGCCAGGACATTCGAGGGCAGTCACCTTTTGATAGTTTAGAACTTCTCATGAATTCTGATTAAACAATGCACGAATGAACAGAACCGTTTTCTATCTGATTATGATTACAAAATCGTGTTCCAAGAACTGCTGAGCAGTCAACGCTATATAGGCATTATGGCAAGATGCTTAATTCAGCACAACTGAAAGGATTAAAAAAATGGATATGTAACTGTAAATTTATAGTCTGTTTGGAGAAACAATTAAAATATACGGGTTAAACCAATGGGCTGCATATTCATAAAATGACAAATTATTGTGATTTCATGCTCGGAAACTATCATGCAAGTTTAGGATTTTGTAACAGTAACTTAAAAAAAAAATTGTAACACAATTTGAACGGTCATTATCCAACTGCAATGATCAAATCAAATCACTTAAATATATTTACTTTTCAAGACCTTGAAAACGCTTTGCTGAAATGTCACTATGATCTGTAACATGCGAGCTAACTGACTGTGCAATTTGGCAATATCCTATTTCCAAATCAACCAAATTAAACTAATAGCGGTTAAGTTACATAGTAGACAGTTTAACTGTACCTAGTGAGCCTGTATCACTTTCTTCCAATAGACAAGGTGTAAAATAAATTTAATTTTAGCAAGATGTGAACCATCAATTACTAATACTGCTGTTGTCTGCAGCTCGCCAATAGCACATTGGTCAGATTGGTATATAAAATGAGCTCACCATGTGTCATATGGATAAAGGAAAGCTGAGGCATATTAATAAAATGCTCTTAGTGGGATACAATGCCAGACTTCTGTTTCCCCCCCCCCGCCCTTCCAAGATCCAGCAGGACTCTCTTCTTTGCAACGTCCTACAATTTCTACGAGATGAGGCATTTAAGAAAATGAAATGCGGGCATTACCGGTAGCCCTTGACTTACGACAATTGAGCCCAAAATTGTGGTTGCTAAGTGAGACATTTGTTGAGTTTTGTCCCATTTAATGATCTTTCTTGCCCCAGGTGTTAAACAGGGCAGCTGTTAAAAGTTACTAAAACAGCTGTTAAAGGAATCCGGCTTCCCATTCACTCTGCTTTTCAGAAGGCTGCAAAAAGATCAATGATCTTGAGACACTGCAACGGTCATAAATATGAAGTAGTGGCCAAGCAGCCGAAATTTGACCATGTGGGTGTTGCAACGGTCGTGTGAAAAATGATCATAAGTCACTTTTTTCAATGCACTGTAACTGAGCTGTAACTTCAAACGAACTGTCGTATGTCAGGGGCCACCTGTACAACCCACAGAACTTGTGGGACAGGAGCAAGTATGTACAGGTAGTCCTTGACTTACCATATGACCGTTTTTCACACTTACGACCGCTGCAGCATTCCCATGGTGACATGATTTATATTCAGGAGCTTGACAACTGGCTGACATTTATGACGGCTGCACTGACTCACTTAAACAATGTGGCAAGAAAAGGGGACCCAAATTCACTTCATTCCCTCACTCAGCAACATAAATTTTGGGCTCAATTGTGGTCCTAAGTTGACTTTACAACAGTTCATTTAGTGACCATTCAAAGTTACAACGGCACGGACTCAGGACCGTTTTTTTCACCCTTGGGCCCATTTCAGCATTCCCCAAATTCAGATGCTTGGCAATTGGCTCATAGCGTGTTTTGCCAAGCCCCCTTTTGAGTCTCTGGATGGCTGGATGTATTATGGGAAGCGAGAAAACGGGTGAGCAAAGTCCCTGGTAATGCGGTGGGCTCATCAGGCAAATGCAGTCAGGGTTAAATCCGGTTAGATTCCTTCGCTCCTCCCTTCATGTGGTTCGTCTCTTAGGTAGCCCTACCTTCCCCCTCTATTTCAGGTCCAGCCTCTTGCCTTAGCCTAGAAAAGGGACCACAGGGAGTCCTCGACTGACAACAAGTTCATTTAGTGATGGTTCAAAGTTACAGCAGCCCTGAAAAAGGGACTTATGACCGTTTCCCACACTTATGACCGTTGCAGCATCCTCATGGTCACGGGATCAAAATTCAGTCCTTTGGCAACTGACTCATATTCATGACGGTTGCTGTGTGTATGTGTGTGTATGTATGTGTATGTATGTATGTTGGACTCCCACGTGTGAATATATGTATGTGTATGTATGTTGAGGACATCCATGTGTGTGTATATGTGTGTATAAATACAGGTGTGCATGTGTGTGTTGAGGACTTCCTCATGTGAGTATATGTATGTATGTATGTTGAGGACACCCGTGTGTCTGTGTGTGTGTATGTAGGTTAAGTGTATGTTGAGGACTCCCTCATATGAGGACTCCCTCATATATGCATATATGTATGTATGTATGTATGTATGTATGTATATATACAGATGTATGTTGAGGACATCTGTGTGTGTGTGTGTGTATCTGTGTATGTGTGTTGAGGACTCCGTGTGTGAATATACATGTATGTATATGTATGCATGTATGTTGAGGACACGCAGGTTTGTGTGTGTATATATATGTGTGTGTATGTATAAGTGTATGTTGAGGACTGCCTCATGTGTGTATATACACGAATGTATATTGTATGCGTGTATATATGTATGTTGACGACATCCATGTGTGTGTGCGTGTATGCGTATGTGTGCTGAGGACTCCGTGTGTGAATATACATGTATGTATATGTATGCATGTATCTTGAGGACACCCATGTTTGTGTGTGTCTGTGTGTGTGTGTATGTTGAGGACTCCCTCATGTGTGTATATACGAATGTATATTGTGTGTGTGTATGTATGTATGCATGTATGTATGTTGAGGCCATCGGTGTCTGTGTGTGTATATTTATGCGTATGTATGTTGAGGACTCCCTCGTGTGTGTGTGTACACGTATGTTGCGTTTGTGTATATATGTATGCATGCCGAGGCCTCCCTCGTGTGCCTGTATGCACGTAGGAATCGCACCTGTCGCGACCTCCCATCCCTCCCTTCACCCGGCCACGTTTTGCCCCAGGGCGGAGACTTGAAGGGCCGGAAAGGAGAAGCGACGTCGGCCGGAGCTTTTCCCTCCCCGGGCCCGATGCTCGTCCAGCCCCACTTCTCAAGCCGGCCAGCGGGGCCGTCGCCTCCGCCTCCCTCCGCTCACCTCAGCCCGGAGGAGGTCCGGCCCTTGCACCGCCGGCTGCTGGTGCGGCGCCGGCGGCGGCTTCTGCTGCTCCTGGTGAGGCGGGAAGTCTCGCTCGCGGCCGACTTCTTGCTCGGGGGCCGCCAAGGCCGCGGCCAGCAGCCAGAAACCGAGCAGCGGCCGGAGCCGCCGGACCCCCGCCATGCCTGTCCCGCGAGCCCGGCCGTTTTCCTCTTCCCTCTCAGCGGCGGCCGCCTCGGGCGGAAGTGAGTGGAACCCGCCCCGCCGCCATGGCCGCTTCCTCCGGGCCCGATCGTGCAACCGAACCCGGCCGCTCTGGGTCTCGTCTTGCCGACACCAAACCCGGAGCCTTGGCGACGTCCCGCCTCCGCCGCCCGATTCCCTTGTCTGATTGGGCAATTCCCCCCCCCCCTCTGGGATTGACGCAAGAGAATTAAGAAACTATCAAGTTCGGCTGTCCCGCCTTCGGAGAGGCGGGAGCTAACAGGCTGTGAGGGAAGAGCGAGCCAGCCAATCAACGCATGTCACGTCATGCTCTTCCGGCAGGCAGAAGCCCCTCCCACTTGTAGTTTTTCTGGCAGGGGAGAGAGAGAGAGAGAGAGAGAAACCGGAGAAGTTTTGGAGTCTGCAATAATCTGGAAATGCAACAATTAATGCCCAAAATCATAGCCATCTCTCAGATTAGTGCAGTCTCCTGCAAGTAGACCTCAACTGCTAATTTAAAGGGCAGATCCTGGCAACAATGCAAAAGTTGTTCACTCTTGTCCCCTTTTAGGTTTTGTTCCTCCTTTACAGCAGCCCAAACGAAGCAAATCAGCAACCGAGGTCAAATAATATTGGGATTCCTACTTCCAAATCATTAATCTATCTTTGATAACTTAATTTTAATATATAAGTGCAGCTGTTAGTACTTGCAACGGGTGTATCTAATGTAATACTTTGAATACTTTTGTATTAAATACTTCTAATACTTTTGAAACTTATAACAAAGGAACGGAATTCTACCAAAATAATTGGTACAATTTGAAAAGCTGAAGCTTTTTGAAATATTGATGTGAGAAAAACTGCTTGAGCAGTTTTGGTAAATATTTAGAGCAGGGGTCTCCAAACTGCAACTTTAAGACTTGTGGACTTCAATTCCCAGAATAGCTGGCTGGAGAATTCTGGAAGTTGAAGTCCACAAGTCTTAAAAGTTGCCAAGTTTGCGGACCCCTGGTTTAGAGTCAAGAAAATGTAGAGCTCTTGAATTAGTGCCCTCACAGGTAGTTCTAACCAGGGGTCTTCAAACTTGACAGCTTTAAACCTTGTGGACTTCCAGAATTCCTCCTCCAGTCATGTTAGCTCAGGAATTCTGGGAGTTGAAGTCCACAAGTCTTAAACTTGCCAAGTTTTGAAGACCCTTGTTCTAGACTTATGACCACAATTGAGCCCAAATTTCTGGCACTGAGACATTTATTAATGAATTTTTCCCCATTTTCTGACCTTTGTCTCCATTGCTAAGTGAATCACCGAAGTTAGGAACACAGTTGTAAAGTGAACCTGGCTTCCCCATCAACTTCGCTTGTTAGACGATCGCAAAATGACAATAGGTCATTTTACCAACCTCGGAGGAATGGAAGGCTGAGTCAACCTTGAGCTGGTGAAAATCGACCTGCTGGCAGCTGGCAGTGTCACCCTGCAATACTGCATTCTAGCCACTGCATCATCATGGCTCCACTATTGATAATCCCCCCCCCCAAAAAAAACTCCCTTCCAGATGTGCTAGCTAGTATTCCCAGCTTGTGTCATGCCCCTGTCGAAGTCTGAATCCAAGGAGGAAGACAAACAGCTGACAGGGAGTGGGAGTGTGGCTTCATTGGCTGTGGAGGAAACTGGGGAAGGGCAAAGTCCGGCTGGGCAGAGCAGGGAAGAGGTAGAACAAGGGAGAGGGGGTTCAGAGGAAGACCCAGGCACACCCACTCTTCATCCTAGGGCAGGAACGGAGAAGGGAGCAATGTGTGTTGCGTGGCTTATGGGGAAGGAAAGGGCCCTGATTCCCTTCATTAGCCACACCTGGGAATGAGAGTTTAAAAGAGATGCAAGCTGAGTGCGGCAGCTGCTGGGAACAAAAGTGAGTTTATCTTGTGTTGACTTTGGTTATATGCGTTCCTGGCATCCACCCAACCGGGTTGAATTACTGCCATTCCTTCATGTCTGGAATTTCTTCTCCTGCCCT
>NW_020769320.1:17733844-17796864 GCF_900518735.1 Pseudonaja textilis | reverse complement strand
AAAACACAATTGGGTGAGAATCTATAGTTGCATAAGTCAGGTCACCTGCCTAATCAAAGCTTCATCCTTTGTGCGCTGACACTACACGTCTCAAAGGATGTCAGTTCACCGCCAAGTTGCACCCACAATCTCAGCCTTTTGATCCTTCGTTCTTCCCTGGAGGACATTCACATATATTTATAGTGGGATTCTTTTTTATTATGTCCTAGTTCTGGACAGCAAAAACGAACGTATGTTTCGATACTATGTTTACAACACAACAGAAGATTTTCCATTGGTTGCTCCAAATGCAAGAGTGACTTAAATCCACTACCTTATTGTTCATTGGAAATGGGGGAGTACCAGTGGTACGATTCAACCGGTGTAACAACCGGTTCTGTGAGTGCATGCGCGCACAGCATTTAGAAAAGACCATTTTTAGCTATCATACTGTCAGCTGTGATGACCCCGGGCATGGCATAAAAGCAACAAAGTCACAAAAATAGGTAAAGTCCCTTTAATACCTCCAACTTGGCCCCCAATGTCTAGTTATCATCGGCTGCAGAAAATACTCTCCCAAGAACAGTTTTTAACGGAGAGAAATTCTGTCTGAATCCGAAGTACATATAAATTATAAATAAAAACTAACACAAATCACACTGCAGCAATTAACGAGACAGGGCAGGATAAGGAATTGCAAACTTCAAGACAATGAAACACACACAGTTGGGAGGACGCCAGAACCCAGATAAAACTTGAGAAACAAAGATAATTCATGCTTTGCTTCCAGCAAGGAGCTGTGCGCAAACACCCTTTTTATCCTGTTTTCCCAGCTGCAGTTAATGAAGGGAATCAGGGCCCCTTTTCTCCCCTAAAACCCACGTAACTCATGTTGCTCCCTTATCTGTTCCTCCCTGTGTACCCTAGGATGAAGAGGGGGTGGGCCTGGGGCTTCCTCTGAATGCCCAGTCAGACTGTGCCCTTCTCCCATTTCCTCCACAGCCATCAGAGACACACTCCCACTCCCTGTCAGCTGTTCCACCTCTCCCTCGGAATCAGATTCCAACAGGGGCATGACATCAGCGTTCCAGGAAACTTTCACTCCAACCAATAATTCCGCGACAGGCATCTTCTCAAAAGTTCCTTTTATTTTGCATAGTAAACTGGCACAACTGGGGAATCCTGACTCTGAAACTTCCAGGCTTCCTTGCAATAAATAAAAACTACAAATCCATCCCCTGCACCCATCATCATATCACATGCCCCAATCACCATCCGTCCGGACTTGAGACTTCCCCTCACTTATTCGCAAAATAGCATGACCGTGAATTAGTAAAAGAATGTTATTATGTCTAACTACATACACAATTCCCTCCTCCCACTTTCCCAGGCTCAAAATGAGAGCATCTGGTCTCAATATGGCTTCCAAAGCTGACGCATACTTTCCTTCTGCTGTAGCCCCGGTGAGTAAAACAGCTGATGCGTGGCCAACCGCTCTGCCGCGCGAATCAGCTGTGCTCGAAAACAAGGAAATAAAGCACAGGAAAAGGGCAGGGATGGGTGGGCGGGGCCAATTGATCAGCAGAACAACCAGTTCGCCTGAACCGGTCTGTACTGGTAGAATCCTACCCCTGGGGACTACCAATTATAGTGACTAAACTGATTTGAAATGGCAAAGGAGAAACAGATTTGCACGAGAACATGTCTACGTGACGCTTACTTTTGTTGCCCATGTGTCCCCAGCCGGTGATGTAGCAATAGGTATTTGGCTTCACTAGGTGTTCCCTGGTGGGAAGGCAAACTGGCCTGACGTAGCTCGTCTCGTTGATGCCTTCATTGAGTTCCACAATGCTGATGTCGTAATCCACCACGGCGCGGTTGTAACGAGGGTGCAGAATAATTGTTTTCACCAGGCGGGTTTGCGTGAAGACTGAAGGATGATCCAAATTGTTGATGCCAAAAACTACTTTCCATACCTTGGCATTTTCTCTCCTTGGGGAAAGAAAGGAAGGACATCAGATACCAGTGAAGATTCTAAATCTGTCTGTCATAAGAAGTCCTTTATGTACGTCACTCTCCTGAGGGATGTGCACCAACTATAGGCAGCCCTCAACTTAAGACCACAATTTTCTGGTGTTAAGTGAGTTTCCCCCCATTTTATGACCTTTCTCGCCTCCATTATTAAGTGAATTACTGCGATTGGTAAGTTACTAACATGGTTAAGTCAATCTGGCTTCACCACTGACTTCAGAAGGTCGCAAAAGGGGATCACATGGCATTGCAACAGTCATAAATGTGAACCAGTTGCCAAGGATCTGAACTTTGAGCACATAATCGTGGGGATGCTGCGAAAAATGGTCATGTCACGTTTTTCAGTGTGATAACTTTGAATGGTCACTAAACAAACTGTTGTAAGTTGAGGACGACCAGCATATAAATAGAAAGATGAAAGCGGGCCTTTTACAAAAGAAAAAAGAAACCATGTCCTTTTGGATGATATAATGAAGGCAGGTGGAAACTATTTCAATTTTTACTTTAGGTAGAAGTATGACTTTTGATGAAATTGTACATGTAACCACTGCTTCAAATAGAAAAAGTTAGCCCCATAATGAACAACAAACCTGGTTTCAATTCAATGGAAACAAAAGATCACACGCTCTTATCTTTTTTAAAAAAAATAATTTTTATTAAGTTTCCAAATTTTAAAAACATAAAATAAAACTTTATACATTGTTATCAACATCAAGGCATCTTTTGCATCTCCTCACATTTTTCAGTATATGTATTTACTTATTCCTTTACCAAGATGGCGCTGACGATGGCTGCCTCGGTGAAATGCTCTCTAATGGTTTCTTTATTCCTTATCATTATCTGCAATTCACTACGGATTTTATACTCACGAGACCATCTGCTAAGAATTAGGCAATTTTTCCTTAAGGAGCAGCTTTCTGATTCCCCACCCCCACCTGTCTTTGCAAACGTGGAGGAGATTCTAACCAATTCCCCGGTGCTATGGATTACAACAAAGAAAGCAAAGAAGCGACCACGCCAGAAGAGGAGACGAGGTAGATGAGCGGGAATTTTAAACAGACTAAGGAATAGGGGGAAAAAAACTCCTCTCCCTTCAATCTTTCTGACTAATTTACGCTCACTGGCTAACAAGAGGGATGAAATTCATCTCTTAAATAGATGGAATTCTGATTTTCATAATTCAGCTGTTCTTTGTTTTACTGAAACCTGTCTTAATCCACAAATTCATGGGGATAACACCATATACATCCCAGGATTTCAGACATTTAGATCAGACAGAATTGAAGAGACATCAGGTAAAACAAAGGGTGGAGGATTATGTTTATATATCAACAACAGCTGGTCTCAGGATATACCTATAATATATAAGTTTTGTGATGAAAATTTAGAGTCTTTACACATCAACTGCAAGCCATTTTACTCTCCATGTGAGTTCTCCTCATTTCTCCTAATACCTGTGTATGTTCCTCCACAAGCCTGTGTAAACAAGGCATTACAAACTCTTGCTGATCAAATTATGGAGGCTGAAGCCAAACACCCAGGTTCCCTTCCCATCATTTTAGGAGATTTCAATCAAGCAAACTTAAGGAAAGAGGCCCCCAAAATTTCCAGCATGTAAATTGTCCCACCAGAGGCAAAAATACTTTAGACCACTGCTACACAACAGTAAAAGATGCTTATAGGTCTTTACCACGAGCAGCTGTGGGACACTCTGACCACTGCATGATTCACCTTGTACCTGCCTACAGACAAAGACTTAAAACCATTAAAACAACAGTTAAATCAGTGAAGACTTGGTCGGATGAGGCAAAGCTGAAACTCCAGGCCTGCCTTGATTACACTGATTGGAATGTTTTTGAAGATGCCTCTGCAGACCTAGATGAGCTCACAGATACTGTAACATCATATATTAGCTTCTGCAAAGACTTATGTATACCATCAAGGAACCCGCAAATATATAGTAACAATAAACCTTGGTTCACAGCTAAACTTAAGCAGCTACGTCATTCCAAAGAGGAAGCCTACAGAAAAAGTGACAGAATGCTATACAACCAGGCCAGAAATATATTAACAAGAGAGATCAGAGCAGCAAAAAGAAGCTACTCTGAAAAGTTAAAGAATCAATTCTCAACAAATGAACCAGCAAACATGTGGAAAACTCTTAAAAACATCACTGGCTTCAGAAAACCTCCTTCCCAGGCAGAAGAAAATCAACAACTAGCAGATGACCTGAATGTGTTTTACTGCAGGTTTGAAAAGAAACTACAGCCACCTATCTCCACAACCCACATCTCAAACACACCAACAACAGCCAAGCCTCCTACAACTGGCCCAATCCATTGGGCTCACAACCTCTGGTGATCACAGAAAAAGAAGTGCAAGATCTATTACCCAGGCAGAAGCCAGGAAAAGCACCAGGGCCAGACAAGATAACGCCTTCTTGCTCAAAAGTCTGTGCTGACCAATTGGCCCCCATCTTCACCCGAATCTTCAATAGATCACTAGAGATGTGCTATGTTCCTTCCTGCTTCAAACGTTCTACCATCATCCCAGTGCCAAAGAAGCCCTCCATCAAGGAACTGAATGGCTACAGACCAGTTGCTCTAACATCTGTAGTTATGAAAATCTTTGAAAGGCTTGTGCTGTCCCACCTGAAAACCATCACGGATCCGCTGTTAGATCCCATGCAGTTTGCATACCGAGCAAATAGATTGACAGATGATGCTGTTAACATGGCTCTGCATTACATCCTTCAACACACTGAATCTCCAAATACCTACACAAGGGTCCTCTTTGTAGACTTCAGTTCAGCATTCAATACCATCATTCCAGACACTCTTCTCAGTAAATTAAACCAACTAGCGGTATCTGAACACATTTGTAAGTGGATCATAAGCTTCCTAACAGACAGGAAGCAGCAGGTGAAGCTAGGCAGAATCACATCCAATACCTGTACAATCAGCACAGGGGGGCCCCAAGGCTGTGTGCTATCTCCACTTCTCTTCTCCCTATATACCAATGACTGCATCTCAAACGATCCATCTGTTAAAATACTGAAGTCTGCTGATAACAGAACAGTGATTGGTTTCATTTGAGACAACGATGAATCTGCATACAGACAGGAGGTTATACAACTTGTCTCGTGGTGTAACCGGAACAATCTGGATCTGAACACACTCAAAACCGTAGAAATGGTGGTAGACCTTAGAAGAAACCCTCCTATACTACCACCTCTTACAATACTAGACAGCACAGTATCAACAGTAGAGACCTTCAAATTTCTAGGTTCTACTATATCACATGACCTAAAATGGACACCTAACTTCAAAAACATCATCAAAAAAGTACAACAAAGAATGTTCTTTCTGCGCCAATTCAGAAAGCTCAAACTGCCCAAGGAGCTGCTGATCCAGTTCTACAGAGGAATTATTGAGTCTATCATCTGCACCTCTGTAACGGTCTGGTTTGGTTCTGCAACCCAACAGGACAGACACAGACTTCAGAGGATAATTAGGACTACAGAAAAAACAATTTCTACCCACCTGCCTTCAATTGAGGACCTGTATATTGCACGAGTCAAAAAGAGGACTGTGAAAATATTTACAGACCCCTCACATCTCGGACATCAAGTGTTTCAACTCCTTCCCTCAAAATGACGCTATAGAGCACTGCACAAAAGAACAACTAGACACAAGGGCAGTTTTTTCCGGAAAGCCATCACTCTGCTAAACAAATAATTCCCTCAACACTGTTCAACTATTTACAAAGTGTACATTACTATTACTGTTAATCTTCTCACCATTCCTTATCACTCATCCCCTCCCACTTGACTGTTTCCCAGTATGATTTGATTGTTGATTGTACCCTATGACTATCATTAAAGTGTTGTACGTTATGATTCTGAGTTCTTAACAAATGTACCTTTTCTTTATGTATACTGAGAGTATTTACACCAAGACAAATTCCTTGTGTGTCCAATCACACTTGGCCAATAAAGTATTCTATTCTATTTTATTACATTTTACTGTTACTATAAATCAATATCTTTTATCCTTACATCTCAATCTTCGCCATGATGTATTTACATATTCCCTCATTCTTTTCCTAATTGCCATTTTATTTTCTTTTTATTTCTAAACCACTCATACCAGGCATACCAGGCCCTATAATAAATTGAATCTCTGTCTTTTATTTTCATCATTAGCCTGTCCATTTCTATACAATCTATTATTATTTTTATAACCACGCCTTCCAGTGGAACCCTTTTTTCCTTCCAGAGTTGTGCGTATGAAATCCTTGCAGCTGTTAATATATGCAACATAATATATCTATCTGTTTTATTGCATTTTTGTGTTATTTCACCTAATAAAAAAGTTTCCGGATTAAATTCCATTTTCTGATTCATGATTTCTTCTATCCATTGTCTAATTGTATTCCAATATTTTTTCCCTTCCTGGCACGTCCCCCAGGTATGAAAATAAGTGCCTTTTTCGTTTCCACATTTCCAACAATTTGGGTCTGAGTTAAACATTTTTGCCAATCTAGCGGGAGGAAGGGGCCATCTGTAGAACATTTTGTATTGATTTTCCTCGTATGCTGTGGATGTAATTAGTT
Source organism: Pseudonaja textilis (assembly GCF_900518735.1). The sequence goes on along the minus strand of NW_020769320.1, from coordinate 17,790,240 downwards.
TGTAATCTGATCCCCACATTCTCTCCCAATTTTCCACATACTCTTATCTTTTTATCTGCTAGAAACAGGGGGCTCTGCCGAGCAGTGGTGGGATTCAAATCGTTTTACCACCAGTTCAGTGGGCGTAGCTTAGTGGGCATGCTTTGCCTAATGCCGGCGTGCAGCTTTTCCCACACCAGCCGAGACCTGCAGTGCCAATCAGCTGAGGAGATAAAGAGAAAAGCACAGGAGTGGGTGGAAGAACCAGTCTTGTGCTTTTCTCTTCTTTTTCCTCCCAGCTGATTGTCGGGAGGATTTTTTCCCCCTCTCAGCTGATCGTCGGCTTTTTTTTTTTTTACTACCCCAGTAGCATACCACCACCACTGCTGCAGAGAGAGGATCAAAATCTTTTAAGATGGTGGTTGCAGTGTTATGATCCAGTCCCGCATCTCTCGCAGATGCATCGACACCACTTCCATCATCTTGCAGATTTCCACCCTCCAGTGCGCGCCCCTGGAAAACAACGAAATGGCTGTCTCAATTCAATGAATAGAAGCTATAGCACGTTTGAAGTGTAAAAAGTGTAATTATTGGGTCAAGGGGTGGTACGTATTTCTGCAGCCCAGAGATGGTAGCCTTTAAATCATAAATTAATGGTTTTCAAACTTTTTCAGGCCACAGAACCAGGAATTGCTAATATCTAGTAAGCTGTGTCCAAGTGAACGATTCATTTTTGTGTGCATGTTTGCGTGTCAAAAATGTCGTGTGCATTAGAAGTCCATCTCTGTTCTATGTGTGTTGCACGTGTGACCCCTGCCGCTTTCATTGCTAAAGGAATAAGAAGGCTAGAAGAAGCAGACCCAAGGGAAGGACATAACAGAGCAGTGTTTCTCAACAACAACTAAAATACATCAACTTTCAGTTGTGTGGACTTCCCAGAATTCCCCAGCTGTCTGGGGAATTCTGGGAATTGAAGTCCACATACCTGACATTTGCCAAGGTTGAGAAATGCCCGTGATAGAAGGACATGACTTTTGTAACTCAGCTTGGTCACAGCTCCTGGATGTGCAAATCTTCAATCGTCTCACCAGCTTGGAATCGCCTCTCTAAATACAATGCCCATGTCAGGATTCCGGCAGTTACCCACATTTAAATCATGAGCCTCGAGCCAAACTTCCAAAACTTCCAAAGGATTTATTGGGAGTTAACATGCCAGCACTGCCTGGGTGTAGCTGACTCTGAGACACATCGTTCATTGTCACCCTTGACCCTAGTTTTTTCCCCCACCCCTCTGGGTGTATCGTAATTCATATTCTCCATTGGGACACATCCATAGCCCAGAGTCATCAATCATGTTCTCCAGCTAGATATTTGCACGGCAGAAACTTCAGTCACCTAGTTACTATCTTTGTGAAACTATTTATGAAATGCACTTTTGATTTCCAAGCTGCTGCATTGCTCCCCCGCTCCCTTTCTGTTGACAACTCTAAAAAGACCAGAGAAATGTTTTATGAGTTGACAGCCCACCTATTTCTGAAGCTCAGCACTACTCACCCTTCAAAGCAGTGTGCCACTGTTAAGACCCATTTCTTTGCTATGAGAACACAGCCACAGATGTGCCCACTGGTCTCGCTCTGGAGCGAGCACTGCCATGGCCACCGTCCTGAGCGACTGGTCCTGCCACCAAGGATCCTCTTACTCATGCGAGCTGCAGGGCGACGGCCGCAATCTTGTAGAAAAAAGATCAGCTGGTAAGTGCCGGCAAAAGCGAGGGCATAATCTGGAAAGCTTTAGCAACTATTCCACAACAAGCTTAAGAGACATAGTATACCTGGAGACAGAGTGGAGTTGCAAAAACTACGTTGTCATTAAGCATAAATCAGAGGTGACAAACTTGATTTCACTGAGGGGTCGCATCAAGCTTGTGTTTGACCTCGGGGGGGGCGTGGCCAGCCTGACATCACTCGTGTTGGGGGCGCCTGTGGTGGCCCAAGTGCTCTGCCAGTGAAAACGGGCTTCCAAGCTCTGCTTTCGGTTGCAACGGCTTCCTGTAACCCTCTGCCATCGAAAACACAGCTTGGGAGGGCTATGCGCGGCCCTCGCGAGATCCATTTTTGGCTGTGATGGCCTCCTGTAACTCTTCCCATGAGAAGGGAACTCAGGGGGGCCACCTGCCGCTCCGTTTTCGCTGGCAGAGGCACCACTGGCCAAATCTAAGCACCCCATGTGCCGATCTGGCCTGCGGGCCTTGAGTTTAACAGCTTGGCTTAAATCACACTAACAATGTCAGAAAATTCCTGATTAAGGAAAAGGCCAAATACAAATTACAAGTCAAATTGTGGGCAACTTTGCTGCTGTGAGAAAAAGGCTGGAGTAGAAGACTTCTAAGTGTTGTGGTTCACCGGCAGCCTGTGCAGACGCCAGTGGAATCGGACAATGGGGAAGAACGGGGACCAGTCCAGGAGTCTGGAGAGGACTCGGACGAGGGTCCTGCGTCCGATGCAGAGATAGGGCCAGGAGCCTCTGAGGGTTGGGTGCTGACTCCAGAGCCTCCAGAATCCGGCAGCAGCGAGGCAGAGGAACAAGGGGAGCTTGTTCCCAATGCGCGTGTGCACTGAGCTGCTAGAAGGCAAGAGCAGCTGAGACAAAAGGAGCAACTCAGGAGTAAGGCTTGGAGGTGATTGTCCCTCCCCTAAGTTATAAAAGACAGACAAAGGTGACAAAACCTTTGCAGGAAGCAAAGTCATTCATTCTGTTCGGATTAATCCTTGAAGCTCTTGGACTTTGTACTTTGGTTGGTTTTTTATAATTCATTTGGCAATCTAGTTGTTGGCAACAATTCAAAGGAGAAAAAGGTGGGTGCTTATTTCGAAGGGACTGTTTGGGACATTACTGGCTGGGAATGAAAATAATTCCCAGAGTTGAAATAAAGCAAGAGTTGTTTTAACTACGCATGTGCTTAATTACGGTCTCGGGAAGCCTTGGTCAGAACACTAAGGTCCCTGCCAATTCTATGCCAATTCTATTAGCCTGTGTAACCTTGCAGACAAGGTGCTTTAGAACCTCAATGAATATTAGGGCAAGAGGTAATAACCCACCTCATTTGTTTGCCTAAACAACAGGTTCTTTGTTTCCTTGAAAGGAAGAAGAAGGCCCAGCCAATAGAGTTTTGGGGTTTGCAAAACTACAAAGAGTGATAAACAAAATTGCAAGCCAAGGGGGAAAAATCCAATCCAAAATATGGGGGGGGGGAAAGATGGAAGGAGGTAAATAGAATGGAGAATGGCTATAAAAATCAAAACCCACTCCATGTTTTGGAAAGTTCAGTACAACAGAATTACAGAGTTGGAAGGGATCTTGGAGGTCTTTTTGTCCCACCCTTGGCTGAAGCAGGGCACCTTACACCCGTCCAGTTTTTGCCTTAATATTTTGGTTCTGGGCCTCTGGAAGGCAAAGGTTTTCCACTCAGAAAGCAAAATGCTGCCCCAGACGAAGATGAAGTAAGGCTCCACTTTTATTCTCCCCAACGAACCTTTTGTAAACTCTCAAGAATTAGTGGATAATTTGGAAGCATGTAATTTACATCATTTATTGTGCCATTTATTAGCCATTTATTATATTACATATATTAGCCATTTATTATGATCTTACCTTCTTTGGAACAAAGAAGAGAAATCACATTCCTGCTCTTACATGGGAACCTAGGTGTAGAAACAACAGCTTAAAACAGGCTCAGTTTCATCAGCATAACATAGAAGCGCAGGAATCATACATCTACTGAAAAACCTTGATTATCTTTTATCTGTATCATCAAAAAATGTGCTTGGGACCTGGAGGACACTTGATTGCTAAAGGCAGTATTTTGGTGCTTCATTTATTCCTCTCCAAAAAATCCTCAGGACTGGCAACTAGATCAACTGTCAGCTGAAAACCAAAGCTGAATAATTGCTTTTAAAATTGTAAATGGGACTCAGTCTAAATAGTCAAGGGGGAAGTCAGATTCATTACATTGTGTTACTAACTTTACAACTGCAGTGATTTCCATAATGACTGTGGCAAGAAAGGTCATAAAATGGAGCAAAACTCACTTAACAAATGTCTCACTTAACAAGAGAAATCATGGATCAAATGTGATCGTAGGTCGAGGATTATCTGTGAGACTCAAATACAGCTCATCAGTCTGGAACCCACATTAGGTACTTGATATTAACACACTTGAGAAAGTCCAGAAATGTTTCACAAGAAGAGTTCTCCGCTCCTCTACTCGTTGCGGAATATCTTATGCCACCAGACTTGAAATTCTAGACCTAAAAAACCTAGAACTACGCCACCTTTGGTCCGATCTTAGTATATAAAATCATACATTGCAATGTCCTACCTGACAATGAATACTTCAGCTTCAGCCATAACAATACAAGAGCAAACAATAGATACAAATTCAAAGTTAACTGCACCAAACTTGATTGCAGGAAATATGACTTCAGCAACAGAGTGGTCAATGTCTGGAATATTCTACCTGACTCTGTGGTTTCTTCCCAAAAACCCAAAAACTTTAAACTTAGACTTTCTACTATTGACCTCACCCCTTTCCTAAGAGGTCTGTAGGGGGTGTGCATAAGCGCACCTACGTGCCTACCGTCCCTGTCCGATTGTTTCTTTTATTTTTCTTATATGTATCCATGTATTCATAACTATGTTTTTACTTATACCTATTATCTTGTAAGCAGTTGACAAACCAAATAAATAAATAAAACTAAAACTATTTTATATGGACTGCCTAACAATGGATAGGGCTTCTACGCAATTGGAAATGCCTATTGAATGCATAGAGATCAAAACAGGAAGTATCACACCTGTGAAAGGGTGCTTAAGAATTTAGGGTGTGAAGGTGCAGTGCTTAGAACGAAGTATTGCAGGCGAACTCTGCCCCACAGCCTGGAGTTCAATCCTGACGGGGCTCAAGGTTGATTCAGCCTTCCATCCAGGGGTGGGATTCTACTGGTTCGGACGCACCGGTAGTTCCGGTGAGCATTTGGTCCCGCCTGCCTGCCCCTGTTCTTTCCTGTGCTTTATTTCCTGGGTTTTTTTTTTTTTAGCACAGCTGTTTTAGTCACTTCGTGCTGTAGTAGAAAGTAAGTATAAGATTTTAAAATGGGCTTTTGAAAAATGCAGAGTGCGTGCACAAAGTGCATGCTCACCGAGCTGGTTGTTACACCAGTTGAATCGCACCCCTGCTGCCATCCTTCTGAGATCCGTAAAATGAGGACCCAGATTAAGTGGGGTAATATGCTGACTGTCAACTCATAAAGTATTTCTCTGGTCTTTTTAGAGTTGCCAGCAGAAAGGGAGGGGGGAGCAGTGTGGCAGCTGGTAAAACCGAAACTGCATTCCATAAATGTTTTCAGAGATAGTTTCTAGGTGACTGAAGTTTCTGCCATGCAAAAGTCTAACTGGAGAGCATGATTGATGACTCTGGGTTATGGATGTGTCCCATTGGAGAATACGAATTACGATACACCCGGGGTTGGGGGAAAACCAGGGTCAAGGGTGACAATGAATGATGTGTCTCAGAGTAGGCTACACTCAGGCAGTGCCAGACAGTTTAACTCCCAATAAATCCTTTGGAAGTTTTGGAAGTTTGGCTCGAGATTCATGATTTAAATGGGGGTAACTGCCGGAATCCTGACACGAACTCTGTAAATCGTTTAGAAAAGGCTGTAAAGCACTATGGGACAGTACACAGGTAGTCCTCGACTTACAATTGTTTATTTAGTGACTTTTTCAAAGTTGCAACATCACCGAACAAAGTGATTCATGACCATTTTTTCACACTTATGTCCGTTGCAGCATCCCTGTGGCCACGTGATCAAAATTCAACCGCTTGGCGACTGACTCCTATTTACGACATTTGCAGTATCCCGTGATCATCTGACCACCTTGTGCAACCTTCTGACAAACAAAGTCAGTGGGGAAGCCAGATTCACTTAACTGTGATAAAGGTAACATGGGGCAAAGCTTAACAAATGTCTCACTTAGGAACAAAAATTTGGGGCTCAATTGTGGTCATAAATCAAGGACTACCTGTCTAAATCTAAGTGCTATTGCTATTATATGCAACATCCCAGTTCTTGCTATTAGGAGGTCTGAGATCTCTCATATGTGCACAGGCCCATATTGGCAAACCTATGCCACGAGTGCCGGAATTGGCACGCAGAGCCATTTCCCCGGCACGCGAGAGGTCACCCGGAAGAGCCCCACTGCACATGCGTGTGTGCGCCACCGCCCGACAGCTGATTGTCGGGTATCTGGCACGCATGCGCAGAAGGCTGATGGTGATGCGCGGGAGACGCAAGTGTATGTTCAGGGATGCACTGAGTATGAGGGGACCGTGCATGCATGCGCAGATGTACCGCACGAGGGGGGAATCGTGCGTGCATGTGCAAAGATGAACAGAGTGAGTCGTGCGCGCATGCAGAGACATGCGGCCAGGGGTGGGATTCAAATTTTTTAACAACCGTTTCTGTGGGCATGGCTTAGTTGGTGGGCGTAGCTTGGTAGTCATGCTATTGGCTGGGTGTGGCCAACTCAATATCACTCACATCGAGGCACGCATCTCCTCACTTGGCCTTTCATGACTGTGGGGATGCTGCAACAGTCGTAAGTGTGAAAAATGGTCATAAGTCACTTTTTTCAGTGCCATTGTAACTTTGAATGGCCACTCCACACAAGCAAAGTACCAGCAAAGGAGGGGGAAAGAACTCCAGAGAATTTCCTGAGACAGGAAGTCTAGTCCTGCCAAGAATATAATAAGGGTTAACAGAGAGGCAGTTTCTGTAAGCAACACCAGAATGTTTCCTTCCTGCCGTCCTTACAGGATTAGGGCCAGTAATTTCTTCTAACAATCACTTCTCCAAACTGCTTAGAATGTTAACAACCGGTTCTAGCGAATAGGTACGAATTGGTAGAATCCCACCCCTGCATGCGGTGCGCAAGGGGGAATTGTGTGTGCATGCGCAGGGGCATGGGGGGCCCAGCCCACATTGCCTTCTGAGTGCTGGCATGCGAATGCGCAATTATCGGCACGGGAGCCGAAAATGTTTAGCCATCCCTGTCATAGGCTGAAGGAATAACTTTGAGGAACAGAAGGAAGAGCCACTACCAAGAGAATGATTAAAGAAATTTTAATCTGGAAGAGTGTGATATGTAAAATTATACCTGAGAAAATATAAAGCAATGGTAATGCCATCATTAACCTCTGTGGTTAACCTCAGATAATTTACTGAAATGTTATGGAAAAATTCTCTATTGTTTTGTATAAAGATTACATATTTGGCAGGTTACGCTGACCAGTGTCGTGTTAATGACGGAGATTACTGCAAATGGAAACGGGTAAACAGGATACGGAAACAGATGCTATGATACAATAATAGAGTTGTTGCGTAGGGAGATACATAGCTTGTATAAATTGTGAACCCAGGAAAGGGGCAGAGACTGTATATTTGAACCTGTATATAAACCCCAGCCTTCCTGGGAACCATGTCCTCTGCCCATGAGCAGAATTCCCTTTTGCAAAAGCTTAATAATACAGCTCTTATTCAGAGTCTCCAGTTGTTTTTTGATTTTTATCACAAGGAGAAATATAATTTGAGAAAGTTTCAGATATTGACCCTCCCTAGTTCTTACGAAGATGAAGAGGAAAAATGTATTCAGACTTGGAAGATTCTGTTACTTTAACTTGTAATAAAAGTAGCATTACCGTTCATAATTTTTTTCCCCCCTAGTCTAGTCTAGCTTGAAGGGCATGCTACATTTAAACTGCTGCATTCTTTCCATCCATAAAGTATAACACTAGAGTAGCTATTTCTTACCCTGTTACTAAAAGAGCATGCAAAGTGGATCCATTTTTCTTCTCCCATTCAGGGTGTAGATTCAACCATTTTTCCTGTTGTGGAAGCTCAGACACTGGAATAAGTTCTGTCACGACTGGTCCACTGGATGGGGGGAAGCATACATTTAAGATAGCTGAATGTTAAATTGATAAAATGAGGACCCAGATTGTTTGGGGCAAGAGGCTGACTCTGTAAACCGCTTAGAGGGATCTGTAAAAGCACCGTGAAGCAGTTGTTGTGGTTAGCTGGCAGCAGGTGCGGACAGTTGAGGAGAGCGAGGACTCAGATCAGGGGCCAGGGCCACTAGGGAGTGGACTGCTGCCTTTAGAGATTGTGGGGGCTGGCAGCAGCAATGAGGAGGTTCCCAAGGAGCCTGTGCGAAGTGCGCATGCGTGCAGGGTTGCTCGTAGGAAAGAGCAACTACAACAGTACAGGCAACTTGGGAGTAAGGCTGCAAGGTAACGGCCCCTCCCTCAAGAGATAAAAACCAGCTGTGAATTGGATGTTCTTTGCAGGAAGCAAAGACGTTTTGAAACAGCTTCATGGACATTGCAGTATCTTAGTTAGTATTTGAAGATTCTTCTATTGTAAAATATTTCTTACCTGTGATTCTTGGCAGCCTCACACAGTTTTGGCGAGGCTTGCGTTTATCAAAGTTAATTAGTTTGCAGCAGCCTTTTAACTGGGGATTCGTAAGATTCATTAAAAGATTTCTGTTCCCTTTGGTTCGTGTTTGCTTTATTGGAAAAGACTTTGGGTCAGAATAGCAGTTTATAAGTCTAAACGCTATTGCTATGTATTGGAACTAAGGGGAAAATATGATTTTTTTTTTATTTTTACACAGCAAATAAGCTACTGCATTGATTGACTAGGGTACTGATAATGTACCAAAGATCATATGTGGTAGCAAATATCAGACCATCCAATTAACAAAAATGCAGAAAACTGTAAATGTGGAAACCTGTAATCATGCTGTTCACTAAAAAGAGACTTTTTTAAAATGTGGAAAACTGAAATAAAACTTGTTTTAAAAAAAAATCAGAAAACTGAATGATCCCATGTCTTAAGAAAACATCACAGATTCAAAGACTTGTCCCTAAGGCTATGATTTATCAATATTACAAACTACTGACCTTACCCGAAACCCATCTGTTTGCACGCCAAGCGGCTTAAATTTTCTTCCCAGTCATCGGCGCATACATAATAATTGGCAGCTGACCTATATACAGTCAGGAACATCAAGGAACTGCTGTTTTTATATAGGGACACTGTGTGAAGAAAAATGAAGGGAAATTTGACTTTAATACATCCAGGTAGAAGATCATTAATTGATTTCTCATGACATGGAAGATTTGCAAATGAATATGCGATCATTAACAAATACCGTGGGTAGAATAGAATAGAATAGAATAGAATAGAATAGAATAGAACAGAATTCTTTATTGGCCAAGTGTGATTGGACACACGAGGAATTTGTCTTGGTGCAAATGTTCTCAGAGTACATAAAAGAAAAGATACATTCGTCAAGAGTCAAGATTCATAAGGTACAATACTTAATAATAGTCATAGGGTACAATAAGCAATCAAAGAAACAGTCAATATAAATCGTAAGGAGACAAAGTTACAGTCATACAGCCACAAGTGGGAGGGGATGGGCGACAAGGAGTGACGAGAAAGTTAATAGTAATAGTAGTGCAGATTTTGTAAATAGTTGGACAGTGTTGAGGGAATTATTTGTTTAGCAGAGTGATGGCATTCCTGTGCACTGGTTGCCGGTACTTAGCAATATCATACTGCCCCACATTAGAAGTTAACAAGGTTCTTGTTTGGCTATGGTCAAGTATGCTGAACAACAAGGCCCTCCCTAGTTCACTAGGGCAATGTGTCAGAATTCCAGCAATCGCCCTAATTAAATCATGATTCTCGAGCCAAACTTCAAAAAATTTCAAAGGATTCATTAGAGGCGACATCCTGGCACTACCCTGTACGAAGCCAACTCTGGCATATGTAATTCACAGTCACCTGTGAGCCTCTTTCCCCCCTACCCCCCTGGGTGTCTCAGAAACCAGATTCTCCAATTGAGCACGTTCACAGGCCGGGTGTCATCATTCACATTCTCCAATTAAATATATTCATGGGCAAAAGCTCTGGTATTTTAGTTGCAATCTTTTAAAGATAAGAGTTGGAATGTACTTTAGTTTTCAACTGCTCTTCCAGATTTCCTCCCCCCCCCCCTTTTTATGGCAACTACTAAAACAGGCATGAGTTGACACAATGCACAGGCCATCACAAGATTGAAACCCCGTAGGCCAGCATGGAAAACAGGTATTCACTTAGCGTTTTGTTCTGACCCAGCTCCCCAAACACGACAAGCCCTCTGTAGTTGAAGCAATGATTCCTTTACTAGGAGCGCCAGCCGCCCAGGCAAAAAGTTTCTCTCTCAATACAGGATAACAAGTCTGTCCGGCAGGGTGATGAATAGTTGTCCGCCATATCTATTCATCTCCACCCCCTGCCTTTTATCCCCAGAGCCAGGGTGGGGCTTCGCTAGCAGCAGTGGCTCTTCCATCCCAAGGACCGGCCCATAGAGTTCCACTGCTCTCCTCTCCTTTCCCTTCTGTGCATCCGTGAGTCAGGCACTGGGCCCAGCTGTTCCTTCTCTTCCTCATCAGCTACTTCCAGACCTGGGGGCTGTTGACTCTCCATCTGAGGACTGACAAACTCTCTCTCTCTCTGTCTCCCTCCCTCCCGGCTCCATTCTCTCTTCCCCCTCGAAACTCCCAGGTTGCCCTGATGCTGACTCTGAGTCCCATGCCTCCTCATCATCTGATTTGGCTGCTGGAGGGGCCAGCGGCCAACAGGCCACAACACATCTACCCAGTTTAACCCTGAGAATTCTTGGAAAGAGGAATGTCCAAAGTATCTTCTTGAGGCCTGACCATTAGTGATCCCTTCTACCAAACCACTTGGTTTTGATCTACCTTCGATCCGTCTGGATAAAATTGAACAGAATTAAAATGTGACACTGGAAGAAGTGCTTCTGCCCTGTATTAATAGGTCTGGAAAGATTCCCCTTGTTGCGACAATGATGCTAACATGCAAACTATTAACGTATTGTGCAAGTCGGCCCACGATGACATGCATTCTCTGGTTCCTCAGAAGAGCTTAGAAGAAATTGCACATGCAATTTCATCCTTCTTGCAAAAAACCCTGCCCTGAAAAATGTACTCTGAGAGAAAACAATCTTTAGAGGCGTAAAGCTTTAAATCCTAGAACCTCTGAAGCAACCCCAGAGGCAATTCCCTGGATAGCTGAATTGGACATCCAGTCATGAAGCCCTTGCTGTACCCCTATGGAAGATTTGTATGTAATTACGTGGATTGGGTGCATATGTTTACTTCTCCTTCTGCCATGTTCTCACAATATGCTAAATATATAATGAAATTCATACAACGTTTTCCTAAAGCAGACATGGCCCAATTTCTTAGGTTAAAGGCCAGGCCTTTCATTCCAATTACATCTCGAGAAAGGTTACACCACGTTATTTTCTGTGAATGGGGTCTCTTCCCAGGAAAATCCCATTTCCACATTCATCCTACCCCCACAAAAAAAACCAACCTTTCCCCAAAACTGTGCCAACAAAATGTGACAATTGGCAGTGAAATTTTCAGATAGTTTAGAAGTGCTTCCAGGAAGGATTCCATAGGATTGATTGGTTTAATTTTATTCCCAACTGTTCTGAAAGTACAAATAATATGATGCCATTAAATTTTATGAATTTGGGGGCCAAAATACCAGGACACCAAGGACATAGATGGACTCTGATGAGGCTACTCATCCTAGAGCCATGTTTGCTTTTTAGCTTTAGTTTTCATTCAAACAGAAAGAAACAACAGCCAACCAACCAGACTAGCATCTTTGATTATCAGAGCTAGTCGTTTACTTTAAACCTGGGTTGATCTGTTTCCCGTAAGCTTGTTTCTCTTCAGCCATCCTCATGTTAGCCTCTTAATTATGGTGCAAGTCTCATAACTTACCACAGCTCCATTCATCTGATTTGTCGGCACAATCTGCTCGCCCATCACACCACCACTCGCGGGGTACGCAGTCGTGGTTCGCGCATGCCATTTCATCCTTCTTGCAAAACGCTGCCGTGAAAAAAATGTACATTGGGGAAAAAACAAGCTTTAGAAGCGTAAAGCTTTAAATCCTGTAGAACAAACGACCCCCAACCTTTCTGGCACCAGGGACAAGTTTTGTGCAAGACACTTTTTCTATGGACCAGAGGATGGTTCTGGTTTCACTCGCTCACCTGCCACTCACTTCCAGTTGTGCAACCCACTTCCTCACAGGTTATGGATTAGTACCAGACCTTTGCTTTAGAAAATGCTAGATGCTTTGTTGAATTGGGAATAGTATTATGCCTGGGTACAATCATAACATATTAGGACTGCTGATACCTGGAAGCAAACACTATAGGTTAGAGTATAGATGGGAAGCCTATGGCACTCGTGCCACCTGTGCCATTTCTTCTGGCACGTGAGCTCCAGCCAAACTTACCTGCACTGCGCATGCGTGCGCCTCCCAGCTGATTTTCGGCCCGTTGGAGGCCATTTTCGCCCTCCCAGAAGCTCGAGGGAAGCCTCTGCAGCCTCTGGAGGCCGAAAAACGGGTCTTCCAGAAATACCGGAAGTGCCCAAAGGGGCCTGTTTTCAGCCTCCTGAGGCTGCAGAAGCTTCCCTTAAGCCCCCAGGAGGGTGAAAACGGCCTCAGATGCGCCGAAAATCAGCTGCGAGGTGCACATATATGCAGTGCAGGTAAGGGGACGGGGCGGGGATGTTGCGCATGAATGCGCAGGTGGGTAGAACACATGGCATTGTCAGTGCCAGCACGCATGTGCGCTTTCAGCACATCACAATAAAAAGGTTTGCCATCGCTGCTATAGTTGCTTTTTATAGCCAGGAATAAAAATCTCAGACAGCATGGAACTTCTTAACTCGTTCTGTATAATAGTTCTGTAAACTCAAACAACATTGTTGGTAACCGCATGAAGAATACACCTTTCGTGCTGAAAAACTTCTTGATTTCTCATTTCCAGGAAGTTGGAAAAGAGCAGACAACACACAAAGTGCTTTGAAAACAGTTCAGCTTTGGATCTCACGTGAACAGTGCAAATACTTGGGAAAAGGCTGAGTTGCTTTAGTGAGCAGATATGAGAGTTGTGCTATGCTGACACAAGGTCCATAATTCTTCTTCCAAATTAGTTTGGAAGAATGCTCCACTCTAAGAGCCAGCAATGTCCTACCTGTCAATGAATACTTCAGCTTCAACCATAACAGTTCAAGAGCACACAATAGATACCAACTCAAGGTTAACCACACTAAACTTGATTGCAGGAAATGCAACTTCAGCAACAGAGTGGTCAATGGCTGGAATACTCTACCTCAGGGGTGTCAAACTCAAGGCCCAGGGGCCAGATCTGGCCCACTGGGTGCTTAGATTTGGCCCATGGAGCCACCTTGGAAACAGTGAAGGACTGACCTGCGGTGCATCTGCCTGCGTAAATGGAGCTCCGCTTTCGCTGGCAGAGGTTTGCAGGAGGCTGTCACAGCCAGAAACGGAGTTCAGGAACCCATTTTCGCAGGCAGAATGCTTGGGCCACCACAGGCAGAGTGTTGCAGGAGGCCGCCACAGCCAAAAATGGAGCTTGGGACGCCACAGGCACCCCTAACATGAATGACGTTGAGCTAGCCACAGCCACCTGGCCCACCAAGGTCAAACACCACCCTGATGCGGCCCTCAGTGAAATTGTGTTTGACACCCCTGCTCTACCTGACTCTGTGGTTTCTTTCCCAAACCCCCAAAACTTAAACCTTAGACCAGTGGTCAGGGAACAGGGGTAAATTACCCCAAATGGGGTAAAAGTGAAAATCTGGGGGTAATGAGGAGGTTGCGCTGGCCAATGGCGGAACTATCGGCATAGCAGCAGTTATTAAAACACCCTTGAGGCAAATTTATCCCCTCCACCCCACCCTTGTTTCCTGGGTCGGAAATGACTCCAGGCTAGATTCTGCAAGAGCCGCGCCGCCCGTTTTTTAGGGGAAGGCGAGCTTCTGGCATAGGGCAGAGCATTTTGGGAAAAGGGACGCTTTCCCCCGCGCTGCGATGACCGCACGCTTTTCGCGCGCAGTTTGTGTCACCGTGGCTCCCAAATATCATCCTCCCTTCCCGCTTCCTCGCCCCCAGGCCCTGCCTGCCTGCCAACTAGCCAGCCAGCCCGGCTCCCTCCCCGAAGCCTCTCATCACTGCCAGGCACACAGGAAGCGAAGAGGCACCTGCAACTGCCGCCTTGGCCCCGAGAAAATTCCCAGAAGCCCTCGGGAAGCCTGGTGACATTTCATTCCCTGGAGCGAGCTATCCCGCCTTCTTCCCAGCCGCGGGGGGGGGGAGGGCACCTCCTCCCGCCTCGACCTCCAAATTATGTGTCAGCAGCCTGAGGTGGCCGGGGAGGGGGAGAGGCCGGGAGGGGTAACGTCTGCGTTTATAAATTTTTGGGGGGGTAAGAGGTAAAAAAGTTCCCTGACCCCTGCCTTAGACTGTCTACTATTGACCTCACCCCTTTCCTAAGAGGTCTGTAAGGGGCATGCATAAGTGCACCAAGATGCTTATCGTCCCTGTCCTATTGTTTCTTTTTCTTTTTCTTATATGTATCAATTTCATGTATTCATAACTATGTTTATACTTATACCGGTTATCTTATAATCACTTGACAAATAAATAAATCCTAAATCCTAAATCCAGTTTCACGTGCCTGAAGAAATCAAATGAACTGCTTAGTGCAATTTTATCCTGAATCAACATTCAAGAGAGTCAGAAAGGAAAATAACATTTCATCACCGCATTATCAAATGAAACATTTCAGGAAAAAAAGGCATGAAAAACTCTGAATATTCTGTATTATGAAAATATATCAACCCTTGAAGCCTCTGTCTACAGAACTAAAATCCCTTAAGAGTTTTAATGAACAAGAGTTCTTTAATCACCATTTGTTATCAATGTGCTTCTACAGGGCACCACACTGCGACAATAGAATAAAATCAGCACCCAACAGTGTGTTGATTGCCTTCTAGGCTTTGTCAAGGAATTAATTAAATAAAATGAATGCAAACCTGTGAACTAATAATACTTGTCGTGAAATATAAAATTAAGGGGGAAGAAACAAAAACCAAACCCAAAATAAATTTAAAAAAATAGAAATTCAGAACATTTCCTTCCCGAATAAACCACAGGAAATGTAAATTCTAAAGACCTCAGCATTGGCGGAAATGTTTGCATGCATTTCCCCATACCTTTCCTACTTTTCACTCTTGCTCAGAAAGTTCGGCTGCAAAAAAAATGAATAATGCATTTCATCCAGTTATGAAATAGGCAAGGGCATAATTTATTTTGCTCTCTTCATTCTGTGGCCGTTGAATAGACAAAGCACGCAAAGTTCATAAAAGAATGACAAGAACAGAAAGCTTATCAAAAGTAATTGATGTTCAGACAAAAGCCCAAGATGAAAGGGGATCTCAGGACAGAGGAAAAAGGGAAGGAGGCAGATAGCAAGAAGAGAGAGAAAAGGTGGCAAAACCAAAGCATAGTTATTAAAAAGAAAAACAAGCTAGGAATTAATAAAGGCAAAGATGGAAGATTGCTCAGTATCAAAGGGGAAATGAAATGAGTAAAATGAAAACCCTTTAAATAAGAAAGGACATGCTGTGTCCTTGACTCTCTCCAAAGAAGGCGAGGCAATTTGAAATACTCACAGCAATTTTTTTCATCCAAATTGTCGAGACAGTCTGGGAATCCGTCACATATCATTGCGTGGTGAATACACAGTTTGTTTGATGGGCATTCCCAAAGACCTCTTTCTATGCAACCTGAATGTAAGAAATCAAGATGACAAACCATTCATGCGTATGAACTGGCTAATAGCAGGTAAGAAGCTACTCAAACAGGAACGCAGGAAATACACAACGTTGTGAGACTTTTTACTGACTTAAAATGTGTTTTTGACTTGATATCCAAAGATGGGATACAGAAGACATCGGAACAATCCTTTAGAGATGTACAAATGTTGTTGCCTGTTCTATTACTAGGTTAACATCTGCTGAAAGTTCTAGAACCAAGCATATCAAGTAATTTCCTCACCAGAAACAAGATATACATTCTACCTCTTCCTTATATTATATATCCTATATACCAATGACTGCATCTCAAAATACTAAAAAATACTCAAAATACCATCTATTAAAATACTGAAGTTTGCAATGACACAACAGTGATTGGTCTCATTCGAGATAACGATGAATCCACATACAGATGGGAGATTGGACAACTTGCCTCATGGTGTGACCGGAACAATCTGGAACTGAACACACTCAAAACCGTATAAATGGTGGTAGACTTTAAGAGAAACCCTCCCATACTACCACCTCTTACAATACTAGACAACACATTATCAACAGTAGAGACCTTCAAATTTCTAGGTTCTATCATATCATGAGACCTAAAATTGACACCTAACATCAAAAACATCATCAAAAAAGCATAACAAGGAATGTTCTTTCAGCGCCAACTCAAAAAGCTCAAACTGCCCAAGAAGCTGCTGATCCAGTTCTACAGAGGAATTATTGAGTCTGTCATCTGCACCTCTATAACTGTCTGGTTTGGTTCTGCAACCCAACAAGACAGACATAGACTTCAAAGAGTAATTAGGACTGCAGAAAAAACAATTACTACCAACCTGCCTTCAATCAAGGACCCGTATACTGCATGAGTCAAAAAGAGGGCTGTGAAAATATTTACAGACCCGTCACATCCTGGACATAAACTGTTTCAACTCCTATCCTCAAAACGATGCTATAGAGTATTGCACACCAGAACAACTAGACACAAGGGCAGTTTTTTCCTGAAAGCCATCACTCTCCTAAACAAATAATTCCCTCAACACTGTTGAACTATTTACTAAGTCTGCATTACTATTACTATCCTTCCTTTCACCCATCCCCTTCCACTTGTGACTGTATGACTGTAACTTTGTCGCTTGTATTGACTTACGATTTGTATTGACTGTTTCCTAGTATGATTTGATGGTTTATTGTACCCTGTGACTATTATTACGTGTTGTACTTTATGATTCTTGCTTCTTGACGAATGTATTTTTTCTTTTATGTACACTGAGAGCATTTGCACCAAGACAAATTCCTTGTGTGTCCAATCACACTTGGCCAATAAAAAATTCTATTCTATTCTATTAGTCACGTCTCTCTGATTCAATCTTAATCTTCCAACTTTGTCAGAAGACCACAACCCATGTGTTAGCTTGGTCAATTTGGACAGATGAAAGGACATTATCACTTTTAATATCTTGGGACACAATCTTGAAACTGTAAGATAGGGCTTGTTTAGACACATTTATTTATTTATAGTATTTATAATATTTTTTAAAAAAAATAATTGGTTTGCTTCAGTTGAATGTTGGTATAGAGTTAGATCCAGACTTATATTTAGAACAAAACATATGAAATCAGTAAGATTGTAAATAAAAGTGAATAAATTCAGATCCAACCTATAACAGATGTTAAACTGCATCAATACATAAATGTATTGTCTGAACAATATATTTGAAACCTTAAGATTAAGCCCATATGTATAACATATAATCCATTCACATTCCAGATTCTGACAACCAAAGTATTTTTTGGGTTGTTCCCCATTTCCATCCCCCAATAATTGTCACTGATTCTCTAGGTATCTAACAAACACTTTTCCATCCCGTTAATGGGAAAACTCTGTACTAACTTTTTCTGTTAAAATGGATAGGATGTGATTCTGTGCCAATAATCAGAATGTTAAAAGAAAAAGAGAAGTATAGATTTATTTAAAAACTTAGGCAATATGTAAGATTGTAACAAAGTATGCATTAAAATGGAGAAATGTTTGTTGACAGTGATATCCTAAGACAGAGCAATATTCAATAAACATAACCTGTCTCCTCCAATTGTTTTTAATCAATCAAACTGGTCTTCTAATAAATCCAATATGTACTTTTGCATAGCTATGTCGGTCATTCAATATTAAATTCTTACTTCATCATGTGAAAGAAATTAAGGCTGAGGGCAGATCTATGAAATATTTATATTTTATCGGATTGTATTTTTCTTTCTTAAAGCAAGTCCATTTCAGCATTCAGATGAAAGAATGACCTGTGTTAATGCAGATCATTTGCAAGTTTTTAAAAAGGATTTTAATAATACCCTTTGATTTCAGTTTGCCATAAACTTCTACAGGAGTTGAAATCTTAAATAGATTCATTCAAAGATAAGAGTTTCATTTTATGTCGTTTGTAGAGCATCAAAAAGTCTGAATTTCACAAACATGGAATAAATGAAGGTAAATAAAGCTACTTTGAATATCATAAAATCAGAGTCAAAAAGAGGGCTGTGAAAATATCTACAGACCCCTCCCATCCTGGACATAAACTGTTTAAACACCTACCCTCAAAATGATGCTATAGAGCATTGCACATCAGAACAACTAGACACAAGGAGTTTTTTTTCCTGAAAGCTAAACAAGTAATTCCCTCAACACTATCATGACTGTATCACTGTAACTTTGTTGCTTGTATCCTGACGATTTATACTGACTATTTCCTAGTATGATTTGATTGCTTATTGTACCCTATGACTATCATTAAGTGTTGTACCTGATGATACTCGACTTGATGAAGGTCTTTTCTTTTATGTACACTGAGATCATTTGCACCAAGACAAATTCCTTGTGTGTCCAACCTCACTTGGCCAATAAGGAATTCAATTCTATTGTATTCTATTGTATTGTATTCTATTCTATTGTATTGTATTGTATTCTATTCCTATTTCTATTCTATTGCCATTTCGTGCTAAAATCGAAACTACTTTAGTTCTAACCACTTGCGCCACTACAGCTCTTAGATTTCCTGTTGAATCATGGGTCATTTTATCCAATGGGATATTCTGCTATTTTGTCATTTATTACAGGTACTCCTCAACTTATGACCACAATTGACTCCCAACGTTTCTATTGTTGAGTGAGAAATTAGTTACGTGAGTTTTGCCCCATTTTACAACTTTTCCTGCCAGATTTATTAAGTGTAGCTGTCAACTTAGTAACCCGGTTGTTAAGTGAATCTGGCTTCCCCATTGAGTTTGCTTGTCAGAATGTTGCGAAAGGTAATCACGTGACCCTGGGACACTGCAACCGTCGTAAATGTGAGTCAAGCATCTGAGTGCAAATCACGTGACCGCAGGGAGGCTGCAACGGTTATAAGTGTGAAAAATGGCCATAAGCCACTTTTGTTCAGTGTTGATGTAACTTCGTGGCGTCACTAAGTGAACTGTTGTATGTTGAGGACTACCTGTATTCTTTCACCACTCTCTTTATGCTCAGGAACGTATCTTCTAACTAGGATTCCTGCTGATTTTAAATCGCCAACAACTGCAAATGTCAACTGGAATATCTGCCAGGAGAAAATTGGTTGCCGTGTTAGGATTTAATGTCAAGTTTGTTGATAATCAGAAAGCACACTACATTTAATAAAGGACTGGTGTAGAATCTAAAACAGGGGTCACCAACCTTTTGGACCACAGGGACCACCAAACTCATTATTTTAAATCTCGTGGACCACTAATGTGAATTTTGACTGACGTGGCTTGCTGACATAGGTGGGAGGGAGAAGGAGAGAAAGAGAGAGATCTGATCTAACCTCGGAGGCTGGTGATGCACTCTCTCTCTCTCTCTCACACACACACACACACGCGCACACACACAAGATCCCTCATACACCCCCAACCCTTCCAAGGCAGCCCCATTCCTAGCCTGCTTTTGAGCTCCGTTCTCAGGCGTCATGCAAGGAAAGCAGCAGAAGTCTTTCTTTCTCTCCATCCAAACTCTGCCAGAAATGAGTCTTTGCTGGCGCAGCCTCTTGGCTCAGGAGGCCTTGCAGGGTCCCAAAGACTCATTTCTGGAGGAGTTTCGGGGAGAGAAAGTAAGACTTTTGCTGCTTTCCTTGTGTGCAGCCAAAACTAGAAGAAAGATGCGGAAGAAGCAACACAGTGGACAGGCAAGTCCCCCGCTTCCCGCCCTTTCCCGCCCTCCCCTCACTACCTCGTGCTATTCCTAATGCAAGCGACGCAAGCCTTGTGTTCCCGGGCCATGTGGGCGGCGCAGCCTTGTGTTCCCGCACAGCCCGGATTAATTGCTTTGGGGTGGCATTTCTCTGTGGATCGCCAAAATTTCTCGCGGACCACCAGTGGGCCATGGCCCACCGGATGGTGACCGCTGATCTAAAACATGTTTTGCGTGGCAGTATGTATTAGCAAGTCCTGATTTAAGAGCTTCAACTTTTTAATCATTAATCCTATTATTACTTTTAATCTTATCACTCCTTATCACCCATCCCCTCCCACTTGTGACTGTATGACTGTAACTTTGTCACTTGTATCCTTATGATATTTATTGTTTCCTACTATGATTTGATTGCTTATTGTATCCTATGACTATTGTCAAGTGTTGTTCCTTATGTTTTTTTTGTTTCTTGACAAATGTATCTTTTCTTTTATGTACACTGAGAGCCTTTGCACCAAGACAAATTCCTTGTGTGTCCAATCACACTTGGCCAATAAAGAATTCTATTCTATAAGAGAATGGAGAGAGAAATGTGAGCTTCAGATATTTTTGTAGTGCTGAACTGAGAATGCAACATGGAAGATTTAGTCAGAGATTATGGATGGTTGCAAACTTCCTACTTTTATGCTAACTTCCATTACTACAGGATCCTTCGGAAGTCAAAAACTGAGAGACTAAGAGAATTGGGGAAACTGGTCTAGTTAATATCACTGCGAAATCTGGAAAGAAAAAAGTTGGGGAGACTTCTAAATATTTGCTCTTCCTTAATTTGATTCCCAATTCTTTGACAAAAATGTGGTACAGCAATAGCTGAATTATCCCAGAAGATGCTTGAAACTGTCTCTCTGGGAACTGGTTAGAGGACAATGAAAAATTAATTGCTGTGCTCGGAAATGGGCCGCTCTGTTCCTGAAATGTAATAAAGCTGAAACATCTCGCAAAAATATCTCATTTGATAAGCGGCAAGCGACTCTGGGCAGCGGACAACAATCAATAAAAACAACAACTATATGAAAAAGCTAATTATAAAAATTTAAAATCATTGTGAAAAAGGAAGACAGTATTAAAAAAATTAAAATTCACCAATCGCATGGAGAGATCTTCTGATTCTCAAACTGCCAAGGCGGGAGAACAGTAAACTTTCAAATTTATAAAAGGAAATCCCTATTATAGCGAGGATAAATACAGATAGTCCTCACCTTACAACAGTTCATTTAGTGACAACGGCACTGAAAAAAAGAGATTTATGACCGCTTTTCACAGTTATGACCTTTGCAGCGTCCTCTTAATCAACATGATCAAAATTCAGAGGATTGGCAACCGGTTCATATTTTGCTCCGGGCCTCCCGGAGGCTGGAGAAAAGAAATTCGGGAAGGCCAGAAATGGGCCCATTTCTCTCTTCCAGAGAGTCTCCAAAGCCCGAGGAGACTGTTTTCGCCCTCCCGGAGGCTGGAGAAGAGCAAAAATGGAGCCCAGGGAGAGCAAAACTGTCTCTCCCCACCTCCACCTGTTGCTAACATTTTTGAAGCTCACCCCTGGATGAGATACGAGGGGGGTTGACAATAAGGGATTAACTAACTTTATACATTTGGGGTAATAGTAAGATTACAGGTGGTTGGAAAGCATGTGACTGAACCAGACTTGGCCTGGCTAGGAAGGACCTGCAGCCGGTGAAAGGGAGGTATAAAATATGCTGAGATCTGTAACTTGGGATGGGGGTCTGTTTTTGTACCAGAGGAGCTTCGCCGCTCTTTGCAAACAAGTTAATAAATCTTACTTCTGGTTGATCCAAGTATATTGTGTGTATTTGTTACGCACAATTGGGAAACCAGATTCACTTACCCACCGGGTTATTAACTTATCAACTGAAGTGATTCCCTTTAACAACTTTGATATGAACGGTCGTAAAATGGGGCAAAACGCCTTAACAGTTGTCTCACTTCACGACAGAAATGTGAGGCCCCGTCGTCATCATAAGCCAAGGATTGAAACGTCGTAATAATGATGATAATAATCATAAGATGGTTCTGAGCCACAACTGTTTTGTTGCGAGTTTTGCTTCATTCATTTACCACAGTTCTCTTCATCGCTATCGTCCTCGCAATCTGGTTGCCCATCACATCTCCTGGAGGCCAAGATGCACCTTCCCGAACGACATTTGAAGTGACTGGGTGAGCACTCTGCCAGGAAAATCACAAAAAAGCAATCATTTCAAACTCCTGCTGTGCTACAGGGTGTTTACAAGCTATAAAAGAAAAAAGAAAGAAAGAAACAGAGAGCAGCAAGCCTTCAAATCATTCTGAAATGTCAGAAAGTTCCTCCCAGTAACTTGAATTCCGAGACTTATCCACCTGGTCTCCTCTCAGCATATATAACCATTTATTAAGGTAAAGGTAAAGGTTCCCCTCCCATATATGTGCTAGCCCAGGGATGGTGCACATTTTTGTTGTGGGGTGCCGAAAGCGCATGCATGCACAATAGCGCACGCCCATGCCGGCACCCACAATGCAATGCGCCCCGCTTCCCCGTGCATGTACGTGCAACACCCCCGCCCCGCCCCCTTACCTGCACTGCACATGTGTGCACCTTCCAGCTGATTTTCAGCCCGTTTGAGGCTGTTTTTGCCCTCCCGGAGGCTCAAGGGAAACCTCTGCAGCCTCGGGAGGCTGAAAAATGGGCCTTCCGGAAATACAGAAATGGGCCCGTTTTCAGCCTCCCAAGGCTGCAGAGGCTTCCCTCGAGCCTCCAGGAGGGCGAAAAAGGCCTCAAACGGGCCAAAAATCAGCTGGGAAGTGCGCGCATGTACAGTGCAGGTAACTTTGGCTGGGGCTCATGTGCCCGCACAAATGGCTCTGCATGCCACCTGTGGCATGTGTGCCAGAGGTTCACTATCATGGTGCTAGTCGTTTCCAGCTCTAGGTAATTATTAAAGTAATAAAACATTTATTACTTCATTAATTAAAAAAAGCACTTTGCTTTTACTGCTCCAGAGAGGGTGATGTAAGGTTTGGTGATATTTCTAGAAGGAGCAACAGCTTAGTAGGATATTCTACTAGCTTCTGCTGCAAAGTCTACGTTTTTCAAATGGAGTCTTCTTTAGAGCTTAGGTCTGGAATGCTTAACTATCTAAAGTACAGGGTGCGAGCACAAAAATGCTGTCGGGATAGCTAAAAATCGGAACATATAATAACCCACAAAAAAACCATCTCAGAAATAAGCTGTTCATGATGTTCAACATTAAACATGTTAAACGTTAAAAGCTACATTACTATAAGAATAAAACAATTATTTTGCACCTTCCCAGGTATCTTCCTTACTAATGGTTTGCACCATTTAATTTTAATATGGGAATAAGCTAACCCAACAAACTTAGTGGAGTTAGAACTACACAAAATTCTATAAGCAGAGAAATTCCCCCCACCCGCCCTCCGATTCTAAAAAACAGCTTGAGAACTTGGGAGTTGTGTTTCCTGAAAGTTTTTTACTGTATGTGAGACTGGGGGAAATTGGTAGACTGCATCCATTCAGGAGAATGAATGAATGAACTAATGAACGAATGAACGAATGAACGAATGAATGAATGAATGAATGAATGAATGAATGAATGAATGAATGAATACAGAACCAGTTAGCTGTCCCAGTTCTACATATAATTATGTTCAACCATATACTTCTCACTATTTCTGCTTTAAAGGTTAAATGGCACAAATAAAGAGATTTGGGGCCCCATTTAGCAAAATAAAGTAAAAACTGAATCATGCAATTCTTCTCAGACCCAACTCAACTCAACTTTAGAAGAACAAATAAACCATAACACTCTAGTATAATTTCATTTTATTGCACTGAGGCTTTCAATGTGTGAAGAGAAAAACTAACTTGCTCATAAATTATCCCGGAAATCATTATGCTTAATGACATTAACAAATTTCACATTATTTTTCTTGCTTAACAACTAGATAAGCATTATTGGACTGCACTAATGCTATCACCACCAGTTACTTTCTCCTGTATTGTAATTACCACAATTACCAGAGTTGCATTTTCTAATTAAGTAAGCTTCATTTTATTCTCTTATTTTATATAGCATCTGACTGCAGAAAAAAAAAAGTTTAAACACCAGATAATTGTTGCTCTCCTACAAGAATGAAATATTCATAACTTTTTAAATTAATCAAGGAGACAAGCAAGCTAGAACTAAGGAGAAATTTCCGAACAGCGAGAACAATTTAACCAGTGGAATGGCTTGGCTTCAGTAGTTGTAGGTGCTTCATCACTGGAGGCTTTTAAGAAGAGACTGGACAGCCATTTGTCTGAAATGCTATGGGGACTCCTCACTGAGCAGGAGATTGGATTAGAACAGGGATTGCCAACCAGTGGCCGCAGCCCACTGGTGGTCCGCGAGAAAATTTTGATGGTCTGCCGAGAAAAATCACCCCCCGAGCACTCCCTAAAGCAATGAATCCAGGCTGCGTGGGAACACAAGGTTGCGCTGCCCACATGGCCAGCCCGCGGGAACACAAGGCTTGCATCGGAACGAGGTAGTGAGGGGAAAGGGTGGAAGGGTGGAACTTGCCTGGCCACTGCGCTGCTTCTTTCCACTCCTTTCTTCTTCTAAGCGGGTTAGGAATGTGGCTTGAAGTGTGTGTGTGTGTGTGTGTGTGTGTGTGTGTGTGTGTGTGTATGAGGGATCTCTGTGTTAGATCGGATCTCTCTCCCACCCTCCCCCTGAGAACGGAGCTCAAAAGCAGGAATGTGGCTGCCTTGGAGGGAGAGGGGTGTGTGAAGGATTTGTGTGTGTGTGTGTGTGTGTGTGTGAGAGAGAGAGAGAGAGAGAGAGGGAGAGGGAGAGAGAGTTTAGATCAGATCTCTCTCTCTCCCCCATCAACGTCAGCAAGCCACCGTCAGTCAAAATTCATATTAGTGATCCCCGAGATTTAAAATTATGAGTTTGGGAGTCCCTGAGGTCCAAAAGGTTGGTGACCCCTACGCTAGAAGACCTCCAAGGTCCTTCCAACTCTGCTATCCTGTTAGAAGTTGAGACACATAAATAACCTTCTACATTGTCATCTGGCATCAGGCAAGTCCGATTGTCCGAATTTTCGTCTGGGAACTGTGCACAATCAGTTTCCTCTGGCCACTGTAAACCTACAATTCCAAGAACAGATTCACAACGTCCTTTGGACTGCTCACAAAGAGCCCTGAGAAGATCAAGAAGAATGGAGAGGGAAGGAAGAGGAAAGAGAGGGGGAAATGGGTAAAAAAAAATTACATAACCGGAAATATTCACATACACATAGCAAGTCCCACCAAAACCAGACAATTTAAAAGTCATACAGTAGAAAAATATGTATTAACATACACAAACACAAGTGGGTGTATATTATAATACAGGCAGTCCTCCACTTACAACAGTCTGTTTAGTGACTGTTCGGAGTTACAGTGGCCCTGGAAAAAGAAAATTAGGACCGTTTTTCACCCTTACAACCAGTGGTGGGATTCAAAATTGTTTTACTGCCAGTTCTGTGGGCATGGCTTGGTGGGCGTGGCAGGGGAAGGTTACTGTAAAATCCCCATTCCCTCCCCACCCCACTAACCTGCTTTCCAGCTCCGTTCTCCTGTGCAGGGCAACAAAAGAAGACCCAGCCGATCAGCTGGGACTCAATGGGAGGCGGAGAATAGATGGGGGCTGGGCCAGTCAGAGGTGGGATTTGCCGGCTCTCCAAACTACTCAAAATTTCCACTACTGGTTCTCCAGAACTGGTCAGAATCTGCTGAATACCCACCTCTGCTTACAATCATTGCATCATCTCCATGGTTACATGATCAAGATTCAGACACCTGGCAGATGATTCATATTTATAACCGCTGCAGTGAGCTCAGATCATGTGATCTCTCTTGCGACTTTCCGACTAATGAAAGTAGTAAGTGGGGAAACCAGATTTGCTTAACAACCATGTTCCTAACTTAACAACTCCAGTGATTCACTTTAACAACTGTATTTAATCAAATAACGCAAGTTGTTTAATAAGAGTAAGTGAAGATTATGGTGAATAGATTTAGAGAATAAGGGTTACAATTAAGGTGTGTATAAGGTTTGTTATTTGTACTTAAAAGAGATTGTACCCTGCCATTGTGGTTATGGAAATTTTGTATACAACAAAGGAAATTACAACAACAACAACAACAATAATCGCTTAGATGATCCACTGGAACTTCTGTCACAACTGCCATCTGCCTGTAGAAATGAACTGGTGGGATCATAAGCTTGAAAAAGTGGTTGAAAATGAGCATGCAAAACTACTGTGGGACTTCCGAATACAGACTGACAAAGTTTTGGAACACAATACCCCAGATATCACGATTGTGGAGAAGAAAAAAGTGTGGATCGTCGACATTGCCATACAGGGTGACAGCAGAATCGACGAGAAACAACTTGAAAAACTCACCAGATATCAGGACTTGAGAATCGAACTGCAGAGACTCTGGCATAGACCAGTGCAGGTGGTTCCAGTGGTTCTTGGCACACTGGGTGCTGTGCCTAAAGACCTAGGCAAGCACTTGAAAACAATTGGCGCTGACAAGATCCCCATTGGTCAGCTGCAGAAGGCCAGCTAACTGGGTTCTGCTCACATGATTCACCGATACGTCACACATTCCTAAACACTTGGGAAGTGTTCAACTAGTGCTTTGTGTTACAAAAAACCAGCATAGTTATCTCATTTGCCATATACACTGTTTTTTGTGATGATGATGATGATGATAATAACAATAACAACAACAATAATAATAATTATATGTGCTGACTTAATTTATGAATGTTTATAAATATTTGTTGCTGCTGCAGCTGCTATTGGTCTTGAAGACCTTTGCAGAGCCAAAATAGAGGTTTCAAATAATCTTCAAGGCATTCTGCCTTCCAAAAGAAAAAAAATATGGGAGATTTGGTTCTTTCCGCTTACACAGTCCCAATAATAAAATTGGTAAATGTTGGTGGAGAGCCTCAGTCCTCCAGATCATGGTTGTGTCCCAAAGGTGCTTTTTCAAGAGGCAACTGGACTTTGCTTTTTCTTTTGAAGATGTTTTGCTTCTCATCCAAGAAGCTTCTCCAGCTGATGAGAAGCGAAACATCTTCAAAGAAAAACCAGAAAGTCCAGTTGCCTCTTGAAAAAGCACCTTTGGGACAATAACGTTGGCCATGAAGGGAGAAGAAGTATAGAACAGACATCACACAAATGGCACAACTTCGCCTATGCTGAAAAGATTAAAAATAAGGAACTATGTACTGAAAGCCAAAGAAATTAAGAAAAGTACAATAAAGGCAGAACCAGAAAGACTACAAGGATTGCACTGCTGGATTGGCTAGCTATAATGTACGTTTTATTGTGTTTGTTTGTTTGTTTATTTTAGAGTAATATAGCACGTTACCTGCATGGTGGGATACGTTCATTTGTTTGGAAATCACATTTTGGCACTAAGATGGTACAGGCAAAAAACATCAGGTATTTATAACAGTTAGTCTGGACCAAGGCTGGGAAGAGGGAAGACTCCCAGCTAATAGAGGCTTCTTTCTGTGTCCGGTGGCCTAAATAATTGGGGTAATGTGTATAATTGTACGGCAGGTTCAGGCACAATTCCAGTGTAATGTGTTCACATTGACCTGGGCAGAATAAAACAGAAATTGTTTTAACGATACAGAAACAATTACTCCAGACCTATATGATAGTTACAGGAATCATAATTTATATAAGGCATCTTACAAAGATGAGAAACCTGCCTAGGAATTATTTTCTCTTTGATGCAATGAATTTTCCTACACATTGTTCTGACCCAGGCTTCGTCAAACGTAATGAAACACAAACGTGCTTTAAAAGCAAAACCTATTTTAATGCCATGCTGGGAATTACTTTCATTCACAGCCAGAACTAATCTTAAACAGTTCCTCAAGATAAGCACACGCCTGTCAGTGCTGTGGAATGCTGCCAAAATCAGAAGTATCCAAATTAATTATAACAGAAACCAACCGAAGTACCAGAAAAAAAATCAACCAGAAATACACAGAGCTTCAAGGAAGACTCGGAATCTATTGAACTGCTTTGCTTCCTGCAAAGGTGTTGTCATTGAGGTCTGACTTTTATCCCTTATGGGAGGGGCAATCACCTTCCAGCCTTACTCCCGAGTCGCCCCTTCTGCATCAGCTGCTCTTGCCTTCTAGCAGCTCTGCACACAGGCGCAGTGGGAACAGGCTCCCCTGGGTCCTCTGCTTCATTGCTGCCAGACTCCAAAGGCTCACGAGTCAGCATCCCACTCCCAGATGGTCCTGGCCCTAACCCTGCATCGGGCGCAGGACCCTCGTCTAAGTCCTCTCCAGACTTCCTGACTGGTTCCCTTTCTTCCTCACTATCCAATTCCACTGCTGGTTGCACCGGCTGCCGGCGATCCACAACACACCCCACCCGATATAAGGACCACCACTAGAGAAACAACCAAATAGGAAAAATGGAACATATTGAGTTCTACTGTGTATTGACTACAATTTC
The DNA here is from genome assembly GCF_900518735.1 of Pseudonaja textilis. Next base: position 17,761,624 of record NW_020769320.1, on the reverse strand, counting down.
TTGCTTGAATCGTATTTGTTTAAATGAACAAAAGTGCAGATTCAGAGAGCAGCTTTCACATCTGACTGTTCATTCTTCCATAATGTATTTTGAGACACCGTGAAACAAGGAAAACCCAGTTGGAAGAAAGGACAGGAAGCATGTGAAAATAAAAACTTGTTAAAGATGCACACAAAACAATGTGTCTTTTTAGATGCAGTAAACATGTGACCCTTTGCTTTTTTGAAATGATTTCATTTGTGTGATACATGAGAATTAATCCTTACAAATAACTAAACGTATTTTCTGAAGTGCGCCATTTTCAGTAACTGGAACACAGAGGCTATTAGAAAGTGTACAGAAGAGACAACAATTCAAAAAGCAATACTTTGTGATGGAACTTGCTGATACGGCTAAATTGATTCCTTTGATCAGAGAAAAGACAATATCTATGTTTATTGCTGACTGAAAACCCTTTAGAGGTATTTTAAATGTGAAATAGAAAACAATGAACTCGTGGTTTATGGTTTTGATGTTTATAGATAATAGGAAGAAGAGAGCTATGATGTAACCATGGAGTAAGAGATACATTTATAATTGTTATATAATTATAAATGCTGTAAAAAAGAATGGAAGCTGTTTCTTTTTTATCTATTTTCTGTTTCCTTCTTTTAGCTTTCGTTTTGATTTCTTTCTTTTATGTAACCTACATTAGTTTGCGTTAGTTTTTAATCTTCCTTTCTAAAAACTTTTTAGAAAATCACAAAGCTGTGTGCTACTCACCGCAATTCACTTGGCTGTTGTTGACGTCACAGGGAGGAGAATGGCCACAAGAATCAGGACACAAAGTTGAATTACACTTCTGATCTCTTTCATGGCATACTCTTTGGCCTAGGACAACCACAATAAAATTTTATCTCAATCGGTGAATTATATCATGAGAAAACAATAGCCATATACGGATGTGGGAATTGGTGGCTGCTCAGTCTTGTGCAAGTAATCTTTGCTTGTTTAAGCCCAGGGCCCTCACAAATGAGCATCCTCTGAGTAGGGAACAAAGAAAGTGGTACAGCAGTAACTTCTGCAGATAGGAGTATGAAACTTCTTACTGGCATCCAGATCAATACTATAACCAAATTTTTTTTCCCAAGCAAACATGGGACCTTTCACAATTTTCTCGGCCATTTTATATTCTAATAAATAATTATACAATTTGGAAATCAAACTTTTCTCAGGGTTTAAAAGTATTTTATCTAAATATGTATCTTTTACCTCAATTCCATATTCCTTTACGTCTTTGTTGTAGCTCAGTTTTATTTCAAAATGTGACCAATTATCAATAACTATCTCTTGTGATTCTAGTTCCTGTTTCGTTTTAATTCTTTCCTCACTATCTAATATTTGGTAGTATTTAAGTTTTTCACTGATATCCATCGTATTTAAGTGAAACATTGCCTCCATCGTTGAAAACCACCTTGGGATTTTTAGTGATTCTTTCTTATATCAGTCCAAATTTTAATTAAAGACTTTCAGAATACATGTCTAGTGAAATATAAATTATTTTTACTATTTGGGTTCCATAAAAATGCATGCCAACCTAGCTGTAAATCATGTCCCTCCAATTGTAAAATCCTGTTATTCCTTAAATCAATCCAATCTTTTATCCACACTAATGCCGCTGCTCTATAATATGTCTCTCAGACAGGTAGTCCGAATCCACCCCTGCTTTTATTATCTTGTAAATAAGTTTTTTTATCCTTGTTTTTTTCTTTGCCCAGATAAATTTCATCACAATTTTATCTAAACCTTTAAAGAATTTTTTGTCCAATAATATCGGAATTGTTTGAAATAAATATAATATTTTAGGTAGAACATTCATTTTGATTGTTGCTATGCTACCTAATAATGAAATTTTCATCTTATTCCAATTTTCCAAGTCCTTTTCAATCTGTTTCAGTAATTTGGTATAATTATCCTCTCGCAGATTTAATGTTCTAGCTCTTAATCAGATTCCTAAATATTTATTTTTATTTACAATTTGTAACCCTGTCTTTTCTTCCAATCTTTTTTGTTTACTATTTGTTATGTTTTTAACTAGCATTTTGGTTTTTTCCTTATTGATTTTTAGTCCTGCTAATGTACCGAATTTATCTATTTCATTTAGTAGAGCTGGTCCTGAGTCTATTGGGTCTTCTATGACAAAGACCATATAGTCTGCGAAGGCTTGTAATTTATATTCTTGATTTTTAATTTTAATTCCTTTAATTTCCTTATTTAATCTAATTCTGTCCAGCAAAGTTTCCAAAATTGTTATAAAAAGCAGAGGTGAAAGTGGACATCCCTGTCTGACCCCCTTCCTTATCTTCAATGATTTGGTGATTTCTCACCAAATCTGGCAGAAAAACCTGACACTAACCAAATCACAAGGAGAATCTATACAAAATGAGGTGCAGATGGCATCTGACGCCAAAATATTTCCGACAGCCAATCCTTGCTGTTGGAAATGTAAAGGGAAATTTGGTACATACTTTCATTCATGGTGGACTTGTCCTGAGATAAAGAAATATTGGTTAAAAATAAAAACGTAGATAGAAGAAATTTATAGAGCGTGGGCTGGAGTGGAAACTGGAGTTATTTTTGTTGGGAATGATCAAAGGGGACTACCCCGCTAAAGTAAAATATTTGACCATCCATTTATTAACTGTGGCACGTATTTCACTAGCACAATATTGGAAAAACCCAAATGTACCACCGATATAGGTTGTTATTCAGAAAACATATGAGTGTGCCGAATTGGAGTGGCTTACGCTTAAAATCAATGGGAAGGAAGATACAGGTTACTACAGGATATGGGATAAATGGTATAAGTGGGTAGACAATAAAAAGGGAAACATGTAAATGAACCTAAGATACAAATTATATTCAGCAGTTTATAATATATTAAGAACATAAAAACAATTAAAGGTTTTAAACCTTCTTTTCTCTGTTACTACTACTATTATTATTAGCCATTTATAATATTTTTTTGTTTATTACTGGGTAGTTAAAAAACATGAATGTATTTGTAATAGAAGAGTAGTTATAAACCAACGTGAAAATAAGTGGAGTATGCTGCGAATTATTTAGCACTTAGGATGTGATAATGAGAGAAGATGTGACTAGTACTAGCCAATAATGATTTTTAGGACTTACCAAATTCGACAACAAATGTAAAGAATTATGTGTTATTCACATATTATTGTTTCTGTATTTTTGAAATTGTATGTTTTTAAATTTGTAAATAAAATTGTTTTTATTTTTATTTTTTAAAAAAGAAACTTCTTACTGGTTCTGACTGAACCAGTTTTTTTCCCCTGACACGTGTTGGTGCCCAGCAAGAGCATGAGTTACTGTGCTATCCAGCCAGTGTATGGGAATTGGATAGTTAGGTAGCAATTTTGAGCTGTCCCCTTAAGGGAATGCATCCTGGTAAATGTAGTTAAGGTATCCTGGGAAATGTAGTCCATGTCACGTGACCACATCTGTAATCCTGATTGGTCACTAAATTGACCCTCGATGGGTTGGGGGAGGTTCCCTCACTCTTGGCTGAACTCACGGACTCGTGGTAACTGTTCTACTTCTATTGCTACAAGATGGGAGAAAAGGGATAGGAGACAACCATCTTTTTACCTACAAGACAGATATGCAAAGAATTGGTCATGAAAGAAGAACTTTGTCACAAATGTGAGTTATGAGGATACCCGATGAACCAATAATAAAAACTTTGTATGTACGTTTTGTTGAGTTTATCTATCTGCATCTGTACAGAAGTCAAAATCTACCACTGTACATAATACAGAACAGTAAAAAGATGATTAATTTGAAGTCCTAAAGCCCATCAGTATAAAGACAGTTAATTTAAACTTGTTAAATAACAGAAAGTTAATACTTTGAGTCATATTATTTAAACACTAATGCATTGAAATGTATTGAAATAATTATAGTGTTATCGTACGATAAAAGAAACGAAGTGGGCAGGGGAAAAATGGCAAGACAGATTTTCCCTAAAAAACAAAAGAAACCCTCTATAGACAAGGAGGAATAAATCAAAACAGGGGTAACTAGAGAAATGGTGACTCTCTGCAGAAGTATCATAAGACTCCAAACTCATATATGACATTCTCATAATGTATTGTGTTCTGAGTTATAAAGCACATGAACACTGTTCAAACAAAAAATCTGAACCACCATCCTCAAAAGGAGTCGTAGAACAAAAGAAATATTATTTTCCAAAGGAAACTCTTAGATCTTTTCTCCAGCAATTTGAGTAGAGAACGACATAAGTGGTATGCCCTTACTTCCACCACAGTTCTCTTCATCACTTCCATCCTTGCAATCATTGTCTCCATCACACTGGAATGTACTAGGAACACACTGACCATTTCTGCATTCCACCAGTCCTTGGCTATGGCATGCTGGAAACAAGAAGATTATCACTTTATAGACTTTCCATTTCTCATAAATTACAGTGACTTACTTCATTCCTACATGGATATGACCGAAAACCTACAAATGCAAAATAGGATAAAAACTGGGTATTTCTGTTACACTGATAAAATAACGAGGAAATAAGCAAAGGGTAAAGGTTCCTTCTCCGAGCTTGTGGGTTAGTTTCCACGGAGAATGAACCTTTAACTCTCATCCTACACTTGAGCTACAGGTTTTCGCCACTATTGCAAATAAGCAAAGAGCCAGTTTTGTACATAATTTTAATAGCAATAGCACTTAGACTTATCTACCGCTTTACAGTGCTTTACAGCCCTCTCTAAGTGGTTTACAGAGTCAGCCTATTGCCCCCAACAACCTGGGTCCTCAATTTACCCACCTCAGAAGGATGAGTCAACCTTGACCCTGGTGAGATTTGAACTGCCAGCAGGCAGCAGAAGTAGCCTGCAGTACTGCGTTCTAACCACTGAGCCACTCTTCATCTTAAGCACGAAGCCAGCTAGGTGACAAGGCCAGCATTGGGAAAGAGGCAATGGCCAACCACGTCCAAAATCTTGCCACGAAAACTGCAGGGACACGTCTAGGCAATTGCCAAGAGTCAACACTGACTCAAAGGCAAACATGCAAGCAAAGAATAATGATAGGATCATAGTTTTGGAAGATGACTACATAGTACATACTGATGTTATACTACTACGATAATTTAGCAAAATAGCATTTCACAAATATAAACGTTGTATTGAAGTGGATACTTTTGGATTATGCCGGATGAGATACTTCAAATAAGATTCCCAAGGAAGTCCATATCAAATAGGAAGACACTACACTTTAAACTGTCTGTTATCAAAGTACAAACGAACTTACAACAGTTGGTTTCATCTGATTTGTCTAGGCAGTCAGGATCACCATCACAGATCCAATCCATGGTTATGCATCTCCCATCTCCACACTGATGCTGAGTCACTGGATTACAATCTTTAATAGATCGTGTTATTCGATAATATGATAAACACAGACAATATTTCTTCATTACTTAGTATAAAAACTGGCTAGCAGGATATTGAGGTTAAGAAATTATCTTCCTCTTTTGTCAACACTGGTGTACAGTAAATGTAATAATTAAGAACATGTTGCAGCAACACTGACAAGAATTCAGAGGACTGTTTTAGCTAAATCTAATTTTCAGTTTATATTCCAGAATCAACAGGAGTTGTGCAATGGCCAAGAGGTGGAGCTCTCATCTCACGGTCAGGAGGCTGTGAGTTCAATTCTACGTAGAGGCAGATATTTCTCTCTCTGGGCATGAGGAGAATATATCTGCTGAATATAGCTCCACATCGGTGACAGGAAAGGCATCTGACCAGTCAAGACTCAGCTCCATTCTGTTGCCCAGACTCCACAAGGGATTATGGGGTGGTTAAAAGTGCCTGTATCCAACTCTTTTGAGATTAAATCACCCCCAAGCTTTAAAAATGTATATTTTCCTTTACCACAATTCTGTTCATCACTAAGGTCTCCACAATCATCATAACCATCACAAACAAAGGTATAATTGAGGCATCTTCCAGTGTCACAGCGGAAAAACTCTTCACTGCAATCTGCAAAATAGACAAAAAAAAATTTAGAGCTTACTTTGGTTGAACTAAGATAGTCCATTCCCCTAAGCAAAATATTAACTCATTTCTGCTATTTTTACAAATTATTAGTTAACTTTTAAAATAAACGCTAGTTTCATTCTTTCAACAGCATGACTGACAGGGAAAGGTTGAAACTACAATAAAATGGCTTCAACTTCTACTACTGTTTTTCATAGGGATGCAATATACTTGGTGGTTAATTGAAGCTGAATATGAGTACTCCTCAACGTATAGCTACAATTGAGCCCAAAATTTCTGTTGCTAAGTGAAGCAGTTGTTAAGTCAAGCTTGTCTCCTTTTATGACCTTCCTTGCTCCAGTTCTTAAGTGAATCACAGCAGCTGATAAGCGTTGTGGTTCACCGGCAGCCAGTGGAGACAACAGAAGTATCGGACAGTGAGGATGAAAGGGAACCGGTCAGGGAGTCTGGTGAGGACTTGGACGAGGGTCCTGCATCTTATGCAGGGAAGGGGCCGGGACTATCTGAGAGTGGGGTGCTGCCTTCGGAGCCTGGCAGCAGCAAAGCAGAGGATCCCGGGCAGCCTGTTCCTAGTGCATGTGTGCACAGAGCAGCTGAAGCAGCAGGGACAACTCAGGAGTACGGCTGGGAGGTGATCGCCCCTCCCATAAGGGATAAAAGCCAGCCCTTGGTGATGTGCTTTTTGCAGGAAGCAAAAAAGTTCATTAGATTCTGAAACCTCATCAAAACCCTGCAAACTCTGGTTTGTCTTTGCTGGAACTTTTGTTGGTTTATCTTCTAATTAAGTGGGTTTCTGTTTCTTGGCAGCCTTTTACAACCCTGAAAGGCGTGCTCTTATCTCAGACAATTGTGTTTAATGAGTTTTGGCTGGGAATACAAATAATTCCCAGCGTCGCATTAAAAAAGGTTTGCTTTTACACACCACGCGCATTTCCTTAATTTGAACAAAGCCTGGGTCAGAACAATGAGTTAGTAACCTGGTTGTTAAGTGAATCTGGCTTCCCCATCGACTTTGCTTGTCAGAAGGTGGACAAAAGTAATCACATGACTCTGGGACGGTCATAAATATGAGTTGATTGCCATGCACCCCAATTTTGATCATGTGACTGTGAGGAAGTTGCGATAGTTGTAAGAGTGAAAAACTGTCGTTAAGTCACTTTTTTCAGTGGCATCATAGTTTTGAACAGTCACTAAATAAACTGTGTAAAGTTGAGGACTACCTATACTACTTTTATTATACTCACTATTTTGGTTGCCCTCTTCTGAGAATAGATTCAGACTTACAACTGCATGTTTCACTTACAACCACATAACTCAGACTTATGACCACATGATTTATTTAATGATGGCAGTAAAAAGTCATAAAGTTGTGTCCAATCCTGTGGCCGCCTCAACGTAATGACCACCATGACTTACAACCCAAATTCCAGTCTCAGTTCCTGTCGTAAATCAAGGACTACCTATTATATAGATACAGTGGATGAGTACAAGTTCACTCTAATAGCTGTAATGTTGTTTTTTGCATTAATATATTGTCTAATGCACTTAGGTCTAGGTAACTTACTGCAATGCATTTCATCGCTCCAGTCATCACAATCATTAAAGCCATTGCACTGAAGAATCCTTGGGATACAAATCCCACTTCTGCACAAGAAGCTTTCATCTTCTTCACAAAGTACTGAAAAACAAAACAAAAAAAGGAACAGGATAATAGCTTTTCTTAGATTGAAAACCAGAAACACACCCGTTTTCCTTTAAAAGGGCATTAAATAACCCTAAGCTTCAACTGTTGGCAAGCGACTATAAAAATCGAATCTTGCAAGTGCTTTACCTCCTCCTCCTCATTCTTTTTTTTTTTTTTTAATAAAGTTTTATTTGGGTTTTCACACACAAAATACAAGTAAACATCTTTTTGGAAAATAGCATGGTCCCGGGTTACACTTCTTTATACAGACACAAAACTCAATTTCATGCTCCTTTTTGTATTCTATTCCATATCTTATACTATTTTACATTTTCTATATAGTTTTTCCCCTCTTTTAATTTTCTCAATTTTATTTTGATTATCTCATCTCAATTCAAATCATTATATTTATACTTTTGTCTGTTCTGTTTCAATTTCATATTATCTTTTCTCATTAAACTAATTTTCTCCTGTAGTTACTAATTGGAGTATGACACCTTTATATCTTTTAATTACATCCATTCAACTCTTATTTAAACTTCAGTATATATGACCTTTTGACCTTCAATATAATACATAATACATAACTTCCAATCGAATTCTGCTTGGTACGTTCTTATAATACACACTATATTCTTAAAAAAAAAAATAGTAAATATATGTAATTATAAACCCTCATTCCATTCCAATTCAGTTCTGTCATTAATAATCATTAAAATCTTAACACCTTTAACACTTCTTTTCAATTAAATATCATACTTCCTTAAAAACACATATAATCTCCATAATTAATTTTTCCCTTATTTCTCTTCACATGTTTTATAAATCATTAAATATACCTTTTGTTACATTTATTTATTGACAAGCATTCCACTGAATTACGGTAGCTATTTTATCAGACATTTTAATCATACACTGTTTCATATTTTCTAAAATTATTGGTTTCTAATATAACCATACTATCTTATGTATCTTTGCAGAATCCCTTTTTCCATTAAGTTTTCACCCATTATCTCTAAATAGGCCCTGTTTCTCTATATTTTGCTTCTGTCCTTTATAACTTCTTTTCCTTTCTTTCTTCCCTCTCATCTTCTCCCTCCCCTTTTTACCCCCTTGTCTTCTGCATTTCCCTCTTCTGTTGCTTTCTGATTTTATACTTATTTTTCACTCTATTTTTTTTTGGGGGGGGGAGTTGTTTTTCCCAATCTTAAACTTTCCATTCCCTTTCCTTTTTTTCCCCATCTAAGATTACTTATTCATTAAAGAACGCTTCTTCTTTGTTGCAATCTTCTTGTTCTGCAGGCATTTCTTGTTGTTTCTCATAATTCCAAATCTCCATTTCTAAAAACTGAAATATGAAGCCAAAAGAACCTCTCCCTTCTTGTGCATCTTCTTTGTACTTTTTAAGTTCCATTTTCGGTTCTTCTAAAAGTGGAGCTATTTTAAACAGTTTTAAACAACCACCCGATTGATTTTAGTCACTCAAAACAATAACCAAGAATCCAGAAATCATCAAGTAATCCAGACAGTCCCGAGATATCTTCTTATTTCTTTTTCGATTTTCTCTTCCTGGGGTTTTTGTTGTGATATTTCAGTTAGTAATGTATCTTTTAGAAGTCTTGTTGAGATTTTGCTGTAAGTTCTTTTTTAATTCCAGGCAGTCTCCTCCCTTCCAGATCCTACCCTTTTATTCTTTTTCTCCCCTTTCCTGTTTTCAAAAGCTTTTAATTATCCAGAAATCTTTATTATCCTTTTGACTTTTTATTTTCAGCATTAAATGCCTATTGATGTTAAAGTGGATTTTTTTCCAATTTCTTGCTTAAGTCTCTTAGCTGTCAGTATAGGAAAAGGAGAAAACCAAATCTTTTCCCCTTTCTCTCTCCTTCACAGCTTAAAAATCTTATTAGGAAACAATGTCATTGTTTTTTAACAGTTTCAATTCCAGGGTACCTTATTTGTTGCTTTTGCTGTTTGACCCGGTCAACCAAAACTTTCTCTTCTTATCTTCCTCCTGCACATTCTTTTCCGGTCGAGTTCTTCTTTGTGGTGGCCATTTCTGACCACCGCTGCAACCACCTTCGGGAAAGGGAGTAATGGCCAGCTGGGGAGGAGAGATGTGGCTCTCCTCAACCCTGCTGGCAGTCTCCCCCCTCTTCACCACCTCTACGGGATGGCTTAGCCCCAAAACCAGCCGGCTTGGGGCGCTCCAGTGGCAAGCACGGATCGAAGCCTTGCAGAGACGAGGTTTCGGTCTGTCACTGAAGAAGCTCAAACCGGAAGTCCCTCCTCCTCATTCTTATACTCATGTGAATTAGGGAGTGCCTGCCTATGCTTCTTCCCAATATTTTCTCTTTTTTTCGCGGACTCAAATATGTATTTGTCAGCCTTCCAAGCAAACCGAACAGGAAACATGACAAGATAAGCTAAATCTATTTTATTTTCAGGGTATGATAACAGATTCTTGTAAGATTGAAAGTACAACTCTCCCACCCTCTCTTTTTACCGCCTGAGCTAGGATTCCAGCAGTTACCCCAATTAAATCATGAGTCTCGAGCCAAACTTCCAAAACTTCAAGAGGATTTATTGGGAGTTAATAGGCTGGCATTGCCTGGGTATAGCTGTTCTGACCCCAAGCCTTGTTCAAATTAAACAAACACAAACTGTGTATAAAAGCAAACCTTTTTTAATGCAGCACTGGGAATTTTTTGCATTCCCAGCCAAGCGTCATTTAAACCTAAGTGTCCAAGATAAAGGCAATTCCTTTCAAGGTTGTAAAAGGCTGCCAAGAACACAAGTCTAACTTCTGATAAATGTCAGAAGTTTCAAAAACAAACTGGAGTTAGCAGGGCTTCAATGAGGGACTCAGAGCCTAAAGAACTTCTTTGCTTCCTGCAAAGAGCACATCACCGAGGGCTGATTCAGAATTGGGAGAGGCAATCACTTCCAGCCTTACTCCCGAGCAGCCCTTGCTGCTTCAGTTGCTCTCTCCTTCGAGCAGCCCTGTGCACACGCGCACTGGGCACAGGCTCCCTGGGGTCCTCTGCTTCACTGCTGCCAGACTCCAAAAGCTTCCAAAGGCAGCACCCCACTCTCCAATAGTCCTCGCCCCATTCCTGTATCAGACGCAGGACCCGCATCCAAGTCCTCGCCAGGCTCCCTGACTGGTTCCCTTTTGTCCTCGCTGTCAGAGACCTCTGCCGTCTGCAACTGCTGCCGGCGAACCACAACAGGAGCCGACTCTGAGACACATAATTGATTGTCACTCTTGACCCTGGTTTTCCGCCACCTCCTGGGTGTATCATAATTCATATTCTCCAATGAGACACATTGTCATCAATCATGCTCTCCAGTTAGAATTTTGCATGGCAGAAAACTTCAGTCACCTAGTTACTATCTTCGAAAACTATTTATGGAATGCACTTTTGATTTACAAGTTGCCGCACTGCTCTTTCAAACCCCTTCCCTTTCTGTTGGCAACTCTAAAAAGACCATAGAAATATTTTATGAGTTGACAGCCTGATTTTAGTTGGGACAAATTCCTTGTAAGTTCCTTTCTTTGCCAGCTACTCAATTGTGGGCTCCTCCCCCTTTTAAGGGACGTTCCCTGGGCAGCACCTCTTCCCTTCTACCCCATCTTTAGCCACATTTCATTACAGTTCTTCTCCTCCTCATGTGCTAACAGAACTCATGTATAAGATCATCTTCTTTATGCTTTCTTAAGAAAATTCAGACATGCTGTTTCAGAGAGCTAAAACTTCTACTAAAAAAATAAAAACTAATACTGATGGTCAGGACTATTTTATATCAGTTTCACCCAAGATACTAGTGCCACTTCATCCAGATAATGAAGATGGATAAATAATTGGCATTAATTATGGTATTTTTTCAGTTGGGTGTAGATGACCAGGCTGAGCCTGAGGGAGGGGTCAAACATGTCATAAATCATGAGTCCCTGCTTGCCTGCAAGATATCTAAGTCCAGCCCACCTTGAATGCCTTTCTTATCTCCCACTTATTTCTTTTGACTGTTAGTTGCTCAGATTCTTGTAGAATTTAAGCTTGCAATAAAATGTTATACTCATTTGAACTGCCTGAATCTCCTAAATTTCCCCAGCAGTTGACACTGGGATTACTCTAATACCATGATGGCGAGCCTATGGCACACATGCCACGGGTGGCACTCGGAGCCATTTGTGCGGGCATGCAAGTTCCAGCCAAACTTACCTGCACTGCTCATGCGTGCACCTCCCAGCTGTTTTTCGGCCCATTTTGAAGCCTTTTTCGCCCTCCTGGGGGCTCGAAGGAAGCCTTTGCAGCCTTTAGAGGCCAAAAAAACGGGCCTTCCGGAAATACTTGAAGTGCCGAAACGGGCCCATTTTTCAGCCTCCAAAAGCTGCAGAGGCTTCCCTTGAGCCCCCGGGAGGGCGAAAACAGCCTCAAACAGGCTGAAAATCAGCTGGGAGGCATGCGTCTGTGCAATGCATGTAAGAGGGGGTTGCGCACACATGCGCAGGTGGTAGGGCGCATTGCATTGTGGGTGCTGGAATGCACGCTATCACATATGCGCTTTCCGCACACCACAACAAAAAGGTTCTCCATCGCTCTAATATATTAGACAACGGTCTTGTCCAAGAATGTCAAACTGGCAGCCCCGCAGACTGGATGCATCACACACAGGCCCATGCCTACCCTAGCTCTGTGAATGGGAAAAATGTCACAAAATGTCACGTGACAGCAACGTGACGCCGTGAGCTTGACACCCATGGTCTAACCCAAGCAATCACCAGAAGTCAACACTATCTAAAAGACACCTACCCCTCCCCAAACCCTCCCCCCCCACCATAGGCTGCCTTTGAAAAGTGCTCAAAATCTTCACTAACCCAAATGAGAGCTACTAAACTAGGACTAATGAATGATGTCCACTACAAGAATTTTCACCATTCCTGAACAGGTTGTTGGTGTTGGCCTTTAATTTTGCTCTGATCTGCATGAACACTAAAAACTTTCACAAGTAGGAACCTTAGAGCCAAACTAGACAGTACATTAACAATATTATCTGAAACTATAAGCTTGTTATTTCAATGATAATGGAAAGAGCACGCTGTCATATAGACTTGCCTGACACCACGGCAGTCCAATTCCCAAAATTTCCCAATTAAGGGACCAGCTGTCTCCCATAGCATCTGACTCTCCTAATAAAATTGGGCCCACCACTCAAGAGATTTAGTGGGACCAGAAAGCAGATCTTCTCTGACATTGGTCTTTCTTTCAAAACAGCATCTCACCTTTCCTGTTGTCAAAGGCTTTTTTTAAAAAAAAACCTGGTTCCTCCTCCTCCAGGATCTTGAATGATTGTTGTTTTATGGATATTGTTCAATAGTTCTGTAATTCTTGTTGCTATTCAACTTTTGTGAAGCCACCCAAAGTTGTTTGAAGTTGGGCAGCATAGATAATTTAATCTATACACAGTTTCCCCCTATCTAAAATACAATACAATACAAAATACAATAGCTTCCAGCTCATCACATTGACTGGAAAGAACACAGAAGTCAAGAATTTGAAATTTTAATTCAATATAAATAGGAATCTTCTTTGATGCACAGTAGTTGCAACTGGTTGCTATTGTTTAACAGCATCATTAATTTTTCAATAATAAACCTACTTAACTCCTTGAGTGTCTATCAGCTTCCAGTCTAGCATGCTAGAACTGACACTATTTATCTTTGTGCAATCTTTGTGATAGGGTTAATCCTTTCTTCTCCACTTCTGAAATCAAAGCTGCTTCATCTATTGGAATATTCTATCTTCACACATCTGCTCATCTGGTTCAATCCTTTCTGCCTTACACAAATTATTTCCATTTGGGTGAGAAACCAAACAGAAACAAGAAAAATAAATTGACTGACCGAAGGATAATATCATCTTGATTCTAGAAACTGTGGTAAACATTTGGTAATGAGCCATGTATATAGCTTCTGCAAACTACAAAGATTTATCTGGAAGCAGCATGCACAATCCTATTTTGATGTTGTTTGAAGAACACCATGAGCGGGAAACCAAATTAGAATAATCTCACAACAAAGGCAAGATGCTATTTATTCTACTGAAGAAAACATACAAGTGTTTCTCATCAGACTCCTGTGGCTCAGTCTGATTCAAGGAGACAGAGACTGCTTTTTGCCTCCCTATTGTAGTTAATTTTGAAATAAATCTTCTGAATTTTTATAATTGAAACCTGCTCATACAAATAATGTATCGGGCTGGTCACATTTATGCTATAACTCACAATACTAATTTCTAAAGAGCACGACTAGTCTGCGGATGCCTCGCTTGCACAATTCTGAAGGCATCTATTGCCCATTAAGGAACTGAATGGTGGACAAGATTCATAGTGCAATAAATGTTGGAGATGCCGTAACAAAAAGGAACGTTTTGCCATTTGTGGTGGTTGTGCAAAATAAACTCTAAAATATTGGAAAGAAGTACACCAAAACGTCCAGAAAATTCTGAAAGTAAAATTTGAATTGAAGCCACAAGTGGTCCTTATTAGGCATGATTGGGGTGGGATTCAAATTTTTTAACAACCGGTTCTGTGGGCGTGGCTTAAGTGGTGGACATGGCTTGATGGTCATGTTATTGGCTGGGCGTGGCCAACTCAATATCACTCACATCAAGGCATACATCTCCTCACCTGGCCTCTCATGACTGTGGGGATGCTGCAACAGTCGTAAGTGTGAAAAATGGTCATAAGTCACTTTTTTCAGTGCCATTGTAACTTTGAATGGTCACTCCACACAAGCAAAGTACCAGCAAAGGAGGGGGAAAAAACTCCAGAGAAGTTCCTGAGACAGGAAGTCTAGTCCTGCCAAGAATGTAATAAGGGTTAATGGAGAGGCAGTTTCTGTAAGCAACACCAGAATGTTTCCTTCCTGCCTTCCTGACAGGATTAGTCCAGTAATTTCTTCTAACAACCAGTTCTCCAAACTGCTTAGAATGTTAGCAATCAGTTCAAGCGAATAGGTGCGGACTGGTAGAATCCCACCCCGGGCATGATTCTAGAGAGTACAAAATGAAAGGCATCACAACTTATTAAGATATGTGCTGATAGTGGCAAGAATTAATCACCAAAAAATTGCAGGGAATACAATTGAAAGACCAAAAATGGGAGAATATGGAGCAAGGGGGGGAGAGGAATAACTACCATAAAAGTCTACCTAAATTCAAGCATATCATACAGCAAAGCAAGTTCAGATGATTAAAATTTAGTTTAAAACGGAAACTGTTCCAAAAAATATATAATAATTTAAATAGAAATGAGTAACAATTGCAGTCTTGCCTTTAAGATGAAACCAGTTGGGTGACCTTAAACCAGTCTAGCCTCAAGACTTAAAAATTAGGCAATGACCTCTGAAAACCTGAAAAACCGTGCTAAGAAAACCACAGGGGTTACCGGTGGACTGTAATGGAGCTTGCCCATCATGGTCATAAATCATGACAGTCACAAAATGAGTTGCCCACCCGAACAATCCCATTTTACGACTTTTTAATGTTTTTTTTTTTTGCAGCGGTCATTGAGTTGTGAAGCGACTGACACGTTCATTATACCAACTCTATCGTCAGTAAAACACGCCAAAGCTTTGCTACAATTTCTCGAAAACCAAAAGAAAACGCCGGTTTTCAGCAAAACTTCTGCAAAACAGAGTCACATGACCACGAGACACTGCAAACATCGATAAATGCAGGCCAGGTGACCTGACATGCAATCCTGTGACGGCGGGGAGGGCAGCCGTCAGAACCAGGGCGGTCTGACGTAACTTTGAAACATTGCTAAGCAGTCAATTGTAACTTGAGGACTGTTTAAAGCAGGGGTATCAAACTGGATTTCTTCAAGGGCTGGATCAGCATTGTAGTTCTCCTCTGTGGGCTGGCCATGGGAGGCGGGGAGGGGAGATGGGATGGATGCCTCCTGAAGCACCCTGTTAGCCACAATGGGGCGCGGGGAGGCTGCATACAGCTCCCCCATGCTCCATTTTAGCAGGCAGAGTGCTCCAGAGGCTGTCTAGGCGGAAAATGGGGCACGGGGGGGAGCACGTGGGCTGGTCCTTTGCTATTTCCAAGCTAGAGTAGAATAGAATAGAATAGAATAGAATAGAATAGAATAGAATAGAATAGAATAGAATAGAATAGAATAGAATTCTTTATTAGCCAAAATGTGATTGGACACACAAGGAATTTGTCTTGGTGCAAATGCTCTCAGTGTATATAAAAAGAAAAGATACATTCGTCAAGAGTCAAGAATCATAAGGTATCACCCTTAATGACAGTCATAGGGTACACTAAAGCAATCAAATCGTACTAGGAAACAGTCAATATAAATCGTAAGGATACAAGTGACAAAGTTACAGCCATACAGTCACAAGTGGGAGGGGAGGGGCGATAAAGAGTGATGAGAAGATCGATAGTAAATGGTAGTGCAGACTTTGTAAATAATTGGACACTGTTGAGGGAATTATTCGTTTAGCAGAGTGCTGGCATTCGGGAAAAACTGTCCTTGTGTCTAGTTGTTCTGGTGTGCAGTGCTCTATAGTGTCGTTTTGAAGGTAGGAGTTGAAACAGTTTATGTCCGGGATGTGAGGGATCTGTAAATATTTTCACAGTCCTCTTTTTGACTCATGCAGTATACAGGTCCTCGATGGAAGGCAGGTTGACCTGCATCCAATCAAACCAATATTCTCAGAAGTGTAGTTAAGCTTTCCAAAGCCCATCTCTAGCCAGTTTAATTTTTCACCTAACGTGTTGGTCCCACCACAACTATCTTATGTAATATGACAGGAGTGGGAGAGAAGTAATCAAGCCAAAGTACCATCCTAAGAAGCTCCTCTCCACCAGTTTTGCGGCTTCCACAGGAGGGTGTAAGTGGCTTTAATTCTTCCGCTGTGTAAATGCAACTCCATCCATTTTCAAAATTCAGCTCTTTTGCATTCTTTATCCCACTGTTTCTCAACCTTGGAGAGCTGGCGAATTCAAGGAGTTGAGGTCCATGCAGCTTAATGTTGCCAAGGATGTGAAACACTGACCTACCCAATACAGCTCATTATGCAGCAGCCCCCAAAATGCCCTTCCTTTTGTAGATACTTGGCAAGTTATGGAAGCAGTAGCATCAGTAAGAGGGAATTCGAAAAAACGGGATTATTTTATTTATATCCCAGCTGTATTTTCTTCACAAACAGCTCAAGGGATGAACATATCCTACCCTCTTTCCTCCTCCTATTTCCCACACAACAACATATCCTGTGAGATGGATAGGGCTGAAAGAGAGTGACTGGACCAAAGTCACACAACTGACTTTCATGGCCAAGACAGTGGCTTGAACTCACAACTCTCTTGCTTTCTAGCCCAGTGCCTTAACCATTGGACCAAACTGGCTCTATTAGGCTGACACCAACTTTGGTATGTGCAGTGATGTCACACATAAAAAGCATAGCTTTAGTTACACTCCCACTGTCATGCCCCTGTCGGAGTCTGAATCCGAGGAGGAAGATGAACACCTGACAGGGAGTGGGAGTGTGGCTCCGTTAGCTGTGGAGGAAACTGGGGAAGGGCAAAGTCTGTCTGGGCAGAGCAGGGGAGAGGTAGAACAAGGGAGAGGGAGTTCAGAGGAAGACCCAGGCTCACCCCCTCTTCATCCTAGGGCACGCAGGGAGGAATGGAGAAGAGAGCAACGTGGATTGCCTGGCTTACGGGGGAGGAAAGGGCCCTGATTCCCTTCATTAGCCACACCTGAGAAAAGAGTTTAAAAGAGATGATGCTGAGTGCAGCATCTGCTGGGAACAAACGTGAGTTTATCTTGTGTTGACTTTGGTTATCTGTGTTCCTGGCTTCCTGCTCTGCCAGACTAATTACCTTATTTTGCCTTGATTGGACTTTTAATTCCAGTTTTTGTTGACCACATTTTGGACTTGATGTTCTGCAGACAAAGGCTGTTCCTGGGAGAGTTTTTCTCCAGCCAGAAGGTAACCAGGACATTGGGGGCAAAGTTGGAGCTAATAAAGGGACTCTTACAGATTATCTGACTGTTGCCTTTGTGCCACGCTCTGGGTCATCACACCCACAATTGCTATCTTGGCTTTTTTTTTAAATCTTCCCCCGCCCCACTCAGTGCAAGTCACAGCTAGGATGGTCAGGAATATCTTGATCAATCTGATGCTATGGAAAGATATTGACTTTCCAGAATTTTGTGGTCAGTATTCAGATTTCCTCTATAAGAGTCGTGCTGTGAATTATGGAAAATCTAGTGCAATATACTCTAGCTGGGAAAAACAATAGATTTTACTGAGATCATGCACAGCAATGTCTGGGGATCACGCTTATTCCTGATGAGTCACAAGCAGCTTTAAAATGAAGTCTCCCTGATTATGGGCCCGTCTGATGAGTCTGACTCAATCTGGAGGAAAGCTCAATACAGTCTGACCTTGCATCTCCAGGCACGGCATGTTCTCCAGTATCTGCAGATGAGACAGGACCTATTGTCTTGCCACAAGTTTTCAAGACGGGCCACCACATTTCAGCTGTCAGGGAATTGGCCACCTGTTACAGAAGCAAACCTGCAGGTGGAGCCCCCTGATTTAGAGAAAGAAAACATCCTCAGCCTTCACACATTACACAAGGATCAAGAAAGTGGAATGAAGATTTCAGTAAGGACTCTTGCAAGAGAAAGGCACAACTCTGGGACAGAGAACTTCCCATGGCAAATAATGTTCTGACCCAGCCTTGCAGAAGCAAGAAACAGGCTCCTTGTCATGAAAAAAAACCCTCTTTATTTTACCTCTTGTGAATGAATGGCATTCACCCACCGAAAAGTCCAGGCAATAGTCCTTCAAACAGTTAACTGCAGTGACAAACATTGCAGGAAATACGACTTCAGCAACAGAGTGGTCAATGTCTGGAATACTCTACCAGACTCTGTGGTTTCTTTCTTCCCAAACCCCCAAAACTTTAACCTTAGACTTTCTACTAGTGACCTCACCCCTTTCCTAAAAGGCCTGTAGGGGGCGTGCACAAGCGCACCAACGTGCCTACCGTCCCTGCCCTATTGTTTCTTTTTTTTCTTATTCGTATTCATTTCATGTATTCATAACCACGTTTATACTTATACTTGTTACCTGATAATCGCTTGACAAAATAAAATCACTAAATAAAAAATAATAATAATTGCAAGGCCATGAGCTCCCAGATGAAAATTAAGTCCTGGCAAGCCGTCTCTGTGGCACGAAATACAATGAGCAAAATATTCAGAAATACAAGCTGTAATCTCCTACGACAAGCAATGTTTCTTTCTTGCCCTGCTTGCAATTCTAACAGAACGTCCTTTAATTATTTCTATGCGGAAGGAACGGAGAAGAGAGCAATGTTGGTTGTGTGGCTTACGGGGGAGGAAAGGGCCCTGATTCCCTTCATTAAACCCAGCTGAGAATAGTTTATAAAAAGGCAAGCTATGTGTGGCAGGCTGTTGGGAGCAAACGTGACTTTATCTTGTGTTGTGGCTTATCTGTGTTCCTGGCGTCTTCCCAACTATGTGAGTTTTGCCGTACCTTCAAGTCTGAAATTCTTGCTCCTGCCCTGCCAAACCTTGTTTGGACTTTTAAGTTACAGTTTATGTTTACTCTGTTTTGGACATAATTTCTACAGTCAAAGGCTGTTTCTGGGAGAGTTTTTCTCCAGACCAGAAGGTAACCTGGACATTGGAGGCAAAGTTGGAGATAATAAAGGGACTCTTATTGATTATCTGACTGTGTTGCCTTTGTGCCGTGCCCCAGGTTATCACAGTGACTGAAGTAACAGCAGCACTGAAAAAAAAAAAGACTGATGACCATTTTTTATAGTTATGACTATCACAACCTCCCCACTTGTCAGTTTATTCCTATTTATGACGGTTGCAGCATCCTGAAGTCATGGTATTGCCCTTTTTTTTGCACATTCTAGCAAGCAAAATCAATGGGGAAGCCAGTTCCACCGAAAAACTGGGTGACTAACTTAAAAACTGCAGTGATTTGCTTAGCGCCCGTGGCAAAAAAGGTCGTAAAATAGGGTGAAACTCACTTAACTGTCTCACTTAGCTACAGAAATTTGGGGCTCGATACTTGTAAGTTGAGGACTACCTGCATTCCCATCCGCTAGTTACAAACTCTCAGATAATTTTATTAAGAAACAAGCTATAAATGTTGAATCAGACTTCAACAGGGAATAAGTGTCCTATGCACAGCACATCAGAGCCGCTGTTTTGTGATCGAGACCATAATTAAGCACACACTTAGTCCAAACAACTCTTGTTTTATTTCAATGCTGGGAATTATGTTCATTCCCAGCCGGTAATGAGTCCCAAACAGTTCCTCAAGATAAGCACCCACCTTTCTTTCCTTTGAATTGCTGCCAACAACTAAAGTACCAAATGAACTGAAAAACCCCCAACTGAAATACAAAGTCCACACAGAGCTTCAAGGATTAATCCGAACAGAACGAATGACTTTGCTTCCTGCAAAGGTTTTATCATCTTTGCCTGTCCTTTATACCTTAGCGGAGGGGCAATCACCTCCAAGCCTTACTTCCAAGTCACCCCTTTTGTCTCAGCTGCTCTTGCCTTCTCGCAGCTCTGCGCACATGCACACTGGGAACACGCTCCTCTGGGTCCTCTGCCTCATTGCTGCCAGACTCTGGAGGCTCTGGAGTCAGTACCACACTCTCAGATGGTTCTGGCCCCATCTCTGTATTGGACTCAGGACCCTTGTCTGAGTCCTCCCCAGACTCCTGGACTGGTCCCTGTTCTTCCCCACTGTCCGATTCCGCTGCTGTCTGCACAGGCTGCTGGCGAACCACAACACGCTTTTTAATATTTGATTTTTTTGTTATTATTATGGAGTGTTTTTAGATTTGTTTTTTTATGTTTTTCTTTTATTGTTCACTGCCCAGAGTCCTATTCTGTTTGTTGTATAAATGTAAGGGATGGATAAAATAAAATTAATTCAGCATGGTTTGGTGGAAATATTATATTTCTACCAGTGTTTCAAGTGAGTTTATCAGCCCGCGTAAGAGTGAAAATCAGGATTCATCCAACATTCTTCCTTCTTGCTCTTTCTGACCTTGTTTATTTACCCAGCAAGAATAGCAGAATGACATTCCTATGTCACCTCCCTAGAAATTAAAAAAAAAAGTCCACATATTTTTCTTCTTATCCTCCCTTCGCATCCCTTATATTGTGCATTCTTTTAAGCGATCAGAGTTGGACATGGTCTTTAAAACGTGATTAATGAGGGGGAAAATAGCTCTGGAATTTTTTTCATTACTGCAGTTATTTACAGCATTACTGGGGTGAACAGTTTGCCCCAGTCATTGTGTCTCCCCTCCAGGATATGATTTAGGCGAAATTAATGTTTCTGTATTCCTATCTTGGAAACATCACCTAGTTAGAAAACAAAGGTAGTTTTTTGCCACCACAAAGGCTGTATTTTATTAATGTTTATTTTAAGCTTCAAATAACAACTTAAAAAAACAAACTAAATGCAGGTAGTCCTCAAGTTACAACCACAATTGGGCCCAACATTTGTTCGCTAAGTGAAACATTTGATG
This sequence comes from Pseudonaja textilis, assembly GCF_900518735.1. Next base: position 17,740,238 of record NW_020769320.1, on the reverse strand, counting down.
TGAGTTTTGCCTCATTTTATGACTTTCTTGCAACCGTTGTTAAGTGAATCGTTGAAGTTGTGAAGTTAGTAAGATGATTGTTAAGTGAATCTGGCCTTCCCAATTGACTTCGCTTGCCAGAAAGCTGATCATCTGACCCTAGGAAACTGCAACCATCATACATACAAACCAATTCCCAAACATCTGAATTTTGATCCTGTGACCATGGGGATACTGCAATGGTCATAAGTGTGAAAAATGGTCATAAGTCACAGATCCTTGTACATAGGCTTGAATAAATCTTCTCTGCTACAACTTAACGGATGGTCTTGATCCCTTTGCAGTTAGATCGATCTAGTCAGCTAAAATGCAACACTAAATTAGCACCAGATGTGATGACCCAGAGTGGGATACAAAACAAGCACAGTCACAAAAAACAGGCAAAGCCCCTTTTATTCCTTCACTTTGCTTCCACACTCCAAATATCCTTGACTGAAGCCCAAAACTCCCACACGAACAGTTACAAGAAGGGAAAAAGCAACACAAACCAGGCAAGATAAGGGCTGGAGGACGTCCAGAGATAACACACACTGGGAAGGACGCCAAACTCAGAGAGGAACCATAAATTAGAGATATTTCCACGCTTTGTTTCCAGCGCTTGCCTGAACGCATGTCTGTCCTCTTATTCAGTTGTCACAGCTGCAGCCCATGAAGAGGATCAAGGTCCTCTTCTCCCAAATAGACCCCGTCTCTCCCTTATCCTCTCCTCCCTGCGTGCCCTAGAATGGAGAGGGGATGGGCCTGGGTCCTCCTCTGACTGCCCAGCCGGCCTCTGCCCTTCCCCAGCCTCCTCCGCAACCTCCGGAGCCACACTTCCACTCCCTGTTGGCTGTTCCTCCTCTCCCTCCAAGTCAGTCTCCACCAGGGGCATGACAATAAGTCACTTTTTTCAGGGCCATTGTAATGTCGAATAGTCACTTAATGAACTGTTTTAAATCAAGAACTACCTGTAATTTATAAACTGGAAGTCTTTACGACTATATTAAATAATAATTTACATTAATTTATAGCACATTTCTTTTAAGAGAGGAGCAAGGACAGTGTCTATTGAATGGTTTCTCAACTCTTCTTTTAAAATACATGATATTATACTCTAAGAGTATCATCTCTAAAAGGACACAAGCTGTCAATTTTTTCAAATGAGGCTTTGGACTTTTAAAGTAATTTCAGTGTCACGTAAGGACAGAGATGTTAAGCAAACAAATATAGTTTCTGTTAGATGAGAAAGTTTTATCCTGCATTTTTTTTTATCATTCCATTTATTATATTGAGGCTAATTTAGCAAAAATGCATTGACCGGACCATAAAACATCTACATATTTACTCTCCTTTAAAATCCAGTTTATATATAATACAAAGGGAATCTCTTACAGGTGCCAGGATTTTGTGTTCCTCTATGTTATGTTTTGGCAAAGTTCATGCAATATATCCAGTGGTGGGATTCAAATTATTTTACTACTGGTTCTGTGGGCGTGGCTTGGTGGGTGCGGTGTGGCTTTGTGGGCATGGCAGGGGAAGGATACTGAAAAATCCCCTTCACTCCGCACCCCACTAATCTGCTTTCCAGTTCTGTTCTCCTGAGCAGGGCAACAAAAGAAGATCCAGCCAATCACCTGGGACTCGGGAGGCAGAGAATAGATGGGGGTGGTATTTGTTGGTTCTCTGAACTACCCAAAATTTCCAGTACTGGTTCTCCAGAACTGGTCAGAACCTACTGAATACCATCTCTGAATATGTCCATCATACTAAACTATAGTTTTGCTCATCTGTGGTTTGTTGAATAAATTACAATTTACAGTGACTCAGTCATAATAACCATAATGGCACTGTGCTAACCTACTATGAAGCATATTATGATTTGGTGAACCAAGTGATAACAGTATTTCAGTTGGTTTGAGCTATACAATGATGAGCCCAACCATTCTGTAAATAGTGTTTTATGTTTTAGATCAGTGTTCCTCAATCTTGCATGCTTGAAGTTGAGTGGAGTGCAACTCCCAGAATTCCACCTAGCCAGCCATGCTGGCTGTGGAAATTGTGGGAGTTAAAATCCACACATCTTCAAGTGCCCAATGTTGAGAATCAACCTAGAAATAAGGAGAAATTTTCTGACAGTGAGAACAATCTTCCAATGGAACAACTTGCCTTCAGAAGTTGTGGGAGCTTGATCACCGGAAGCTTTCAAGAAGAGACTGGATTGCCATCTGTCAAAAATGGTATAGGTATGTGGGGACAGGACCATCTGGGAATGGGGTGCTGCCTTTGGAGCCGTCAAAGTCTGGCAGCAGTGAGGCAGAGGACCCAAGGGAGCCTGTTCCCAGTGTGTGTGTGTGCGCAGAGCTGCTAGAAGGTGAGAACAGCTGAAACAAAAGGATTCATTCTTCAAGCTCTTTGTACTTCGGTTGGTTTTTGTTCTAGTTCATTTGACACTTGTGTTATTGGCAGCACTTCACAGGAAAGAAAGGTGGGTGCTTATCTCAAGGGATTGTTTGAGATTCATTACTGGCTGGGAATGAACAGAATTCTCAGCATTGCAATAAAACAAGACTTGTTTTTTAAAATAAGTGTGTGTGTAAGTACGGTCTCGGAAGCCTTGGTCAGAACAATAACACCTCCCAAGAGTAGTTTCTGCTCTGGTTTTAGCAAGTAACTACTTGGTGAACAATTGCGTATTTCTTTCTATTAGCTTGCTAAACATTTCCTATAACTTTTCCTCCCTGATTTTTACATAAATATATATATATATATCACATCACAGTTTTCCTCCGGCTAAAAGCACGCTTTAAAAAGAGAGAGATACTTACATCCTTTCCATTTTTCCCCTTGTGGGGAGAAGCAGACTTTGGTGATATTGTTGCTTTTAGTTTTGTTACGGAACTGGGAACAGGCAAGGAACTCTGGCCAAGAAGAATTGACTATCGCAAGGACTGGTTCACATCCTTTCTTCGCTGCCTCACAAAATGATCTACAAGGCAGAAGTCCATGACTACAAAGGAAAAGGAAATGAAAGGTCATTGTTCTTTGTTGGTATTGTTGGAAGAATTATCCTCCTGGGTTCAGTTCCAAGTCGGGGGAAAAGACACTGGAAACATATGGAGGCTGTTTGGAAAGATGATTTAATGGTGGACAGGACCACATGGCTTAGAGCTCCAAAGTGAAGAGAACGATCACATGCTTCAAGATGTTGGGGGAAGGAAAAGAAGGGAAGAGATGCTGAGAGACCCTTAATTTTATACCCTCTATTGGGCCCCACCTTAGTGTTTCCTGTTCCTGTGTAAGAAATGTATCCCGTTGGCTGTCAGACTCCCGGGGTGGGGGGTCTTAACTAACTTTGTAGGCTTTGTTTGAACCACATGGCTGCACCTGAGCGCTGGCTGATACAATCTTCCCAGGCCAGGTGGTGAGATGGGTAGAGGCCTTTATTATGTAGAACAGCAGTTGCCAACTGGTGGGCCACAGTGGAATCTCACCCCCAGAGCACCCCCCAAAAAACAATTAATCCAGGCTGCGCAGAAGCACAAGCTCCACATGGCCTGTGAGAACCCTCCCCGCCCATTCACTCCTTACCCGGCAAACTTGCCTGCTAAATTGCTATTTTTCCCTTTTTTTCCTGACCATCAGCTGTTCTGCTGTGCCGGGAGATTTAGATTAGCTAGGAAGCAGGAAATGGCTGGATTTCTTGCTTTCTAGCTAGACTTTAGATCTTTGGCTCTGCTTTTAAGCACAGCTAAACCTATCTTAGGACTGAAGGTTCTATTATTCAGTGCAGACTCACAGCAAGCAAATTTTATGTGACCGACTGAGCTAGCCGATGGCAGATAGATAGATCACTGAATGAAACTGTGAGCAACTCAATCTGCCTGCCTGCTTTGCCTGATTTTGGGTAAAAGTTGCTCTTCTTATTAAAAAAATCAATATTTATATAAATATTTATAATATTTACATACAAGCCATGCCCAGCCAGTCACATGACCACCAAGCCATAGCCACAAATTAGGCCACTCCCACAGAACCGGTTAGTGGTCCCTGGAATTTAAAATTATGAGTTTGGTGATCCCCGAGGTCCAAAAGGTTGGCGACCCCTGATGTAGAATACTCTGGCCCAGGCCTTAATGGCTCCTGTTGAACGAAGACATTGTTGAGATGGCTGGCTAGTCTTTGGGCAAACAGCTCACACAGGTCACTAAATCGCTGCTGTTATTGATTAACCACATGAAGCAATTCATGTCTTAAGATCAGAAGATGGATAGAGATTTCGAAACCATAATTATTACAGGTATGTCATTCTTTGAGGGAGAAGGGCAATGTCAAGTAAATAAAATAATTCAGGACAAATTGAATCGATTCGTCTCCTCTATTGCCAAGTCTACAGAGAACCTGTAGAATCCTAATTACTCTTCTTCTGAATAATATTATTGGTTTTACCATTCAATTTAATCCATTTGTATATGACAGATACAACTCTGGATGGCTAACAGTGTATGAAAAGGCATGAAAACTTTCAAGGGCCACTGAGAACAAACACAATAAACATTCGACCATGGTAACAACTCACAGGTCCTTTTAATCTTCCAACCCTATGCTCTAGAGCAGGGGTCGCCAACCTTTTGGACCTCGGGGACCACCAAAGTCATAATTTTAAATCCCAGGGACCACTAACCAGTTCTGTGGGCGTAACATAATTTGTGGGTGTGGCTTGGTGGTCATGTGACTGGCTGGGTATGACGCCTTCTCATAATTCGGCTCAAAATGCAAGTCCATGCCTTGTAATAACAGCTACAAAGGTAAAGGTGAAGCTTCCCCTCACACATCCATGCTAGTCGTTTCTGGCTCTAGGGGACGGTGCTCATCTCCGTTACAGAGCCGAAGAGCCAGCACTGTCCGAAGACATCTCCATGGTCATGTGGCCGGCATGACTAAACGCCAAAAGTGCACAGAACGCTGTTACCTTCCCACCAAAGTGGCCCTTTCAAACTGCAAGGTTGGCAGAAGCTGGGAAAAGTAACGGTAGCTCACTTGGTTACATGGCACTAGGGATTCGAACCGCTAAACTGCTGACCGTTCTGATTGACAAGCTCAGCGTCTTAGCCACTGAGCCACCACATCCCTTTCATAGCGACTATAGGGTTATACAATGACCACATTTAGGACAATCAGACCATATGTCACAGCTTTTAGCACCAGCATACATCTCCCTCAGGAGACGGGCTCTGCCTATAATAAAGACGGTGAAATTTTGGCCAGAAGATGCTTCCTAACAACTTCAGGATTTGTTTTGAGAACGCAAATTGGGACATCTTTTACCACCCTGACCTAGTGGAGCACACTGCAACTGTTCTGTGCTATATCAAATGCTGCACAGATATTGTCACTGTGGTTAAACTTATTAGGATCTATCCAGGGGTGGGATTCAAAAATTCTAACAACCGGTTATGAGGGCGTGGCTTAGGTGGTGGGCGTGGCTTAGTAGTCATGTGACCGGGTGGACATGGCTTGGTGGTCATGTTATTAGCTGGGCGTGGCCAACTCAACATCACTCACATCGAGGCACGCATCTCCTCGCCTGGCCTCTCATGACTGTGGGGATGCTGCAACAGTCGTAAGTGTGAAAAATGGTCATAAGACACTTTTTTCAGTGCCATTGTAACTTTGAATGGTCACTCCACACAAGCAAAGTACCAGCAAAGGAGGGGGAAAAAACTCCAGAGAAGTTCCTGAGACAGGAAGTCTAGTCCTGCCAAGAATGTCATAAGGGTTAACAGAGAGGCAGTTTCTGTAAGCAACACCAGAATGTTTCCTTCCTGCCTTCCTAACAGGATTAGGCCAGTAATTTCTTCTGTTCTCTGAACTGCTTAGAATGTTAACAACCTGTTCTAGTGAATAAGTGTGAATTGGTAGAATCCCACCCCTGGATCTATCCCAATCAGAAACCCTGGATGACCAAGGAAATCCAGCGCCTCTTGTGTGACAGGACCAAGGCCTTGAGGTCCAGTGATGGGGCAAGATACAGTGTAGCCAGAGCTAGTCTGAAGAAAGGTATTCGGAAGGCCAAGACTGATTATAAGAAGAAGATTGAAGATAATTTTTATAGTAATGTTATAGCAGGTGTGGCGAGCGATTCAACAAATCACCAACCATCAATCAAGGAATGTCATCCCTGCTGAGGGGGATGCCTTGTTGGCAGAGGAACTGAATCATTTCTTTGCTCGCTTTGAAGTGGAGACACCAGAGACAGCTAAAATACAGCCACCAGCCCGTTGTAGCCCCCACCTCACTATGGAAGAACAGAAGGTGAGGAGCATTTTGAGGGCTGTGGACCCTAGAAAGGCTGCCAGACCTGACGGTATCTCTGGCC
>NW_020769320.1:17723475-17733834 GCF_900518735.1 Pseudonaja textilis | reverse complement strand
TCGGAAGAGCCACATGTGGTCCTCCCGAGCTCCGTTTTTGCTGGCAAAGGGCTTCAGAAGGATCCCCCAGACCCTCCCGGGCCACCATAGGCATTCCTGACACAAGTGACATTGAGCTAGCCACGCCCCCCTGCCCCTAGCCACACATCCCAGCCTCCCCAAGGTCAAACACAACCCTGATGCGGCCCTCAGTGAAATCACGTTTGACATCCCTGTGCTAAAACAATATTAAATGTAAATCTTAATATATGGAAGGCTTAGTAAAATCCTTGTTCCATTGTGTTGGAAAGCATAAACCCAAAATATCAAAGTTATGAGATGAAAGAATGGGTGTAAGTTGTCTGTGATATACTTTCTCTAACATTCAATTCTATCCATCACTATTAGCTATTCTCATTCTGAATATTGTAGTCAATTAGCAGATAACCAATATCAAATCAGACGTAAAATATTTATCAACTAGTTTTTTTTTTAAAAAAAGGTATAAAATACCTCAACTTTTGTAACGAGAGATTTAGAAGAAAAATGTTCAAGTCACATTTGCTTAATCTCCATTTTCTAACTTAAATTCTGATAATCCGAAGAGCACACTCCACTCCACACGTCTTTGAATAATGAAATTCATTTTTTTAAAAACCAGGCTAATGTATTTATAAAAGAATTAATTTTGTCCGGCCAATAAGGAAAGCTGAACTTTGCTGATTTCTGTACTATATATACTCCTTGCAGCTGGGGTGTTTTTTTGTTTTTTGTTTTTTGAGATAATCTTCTGGTATAAACAGTCTTAGCTGTGAGTTTCCTCCCAGAGATTGTAAAAGTTAACACTTACTGCACTGCCATAATTCATCTTTAATCACTAACTAGCTTTGTTTCCCAAATACCTGTTGACACCATCGCTGATGCACTGAGGAAGAGCAAGACTACATCCAAACAGCATAATGTGTTGATAGCAGCCAAGGCGGTTGAGATAACCAAAGAACTTGAGGAATTTTTCCATTTCAATGCTTCTCACAATGGAAAGAACTGATCTTAGAGTAGTCTGGTTATACGGCAACATTTCACATTGGCTGTAGTTGATGTTTATGCACAAACCTGCAAAATAAAAATGTATTTGTGATAAATACTAAGAGCAAGGGTCTACTAAAAGCAAAAAGTCACTAGCTCATTCAAAATAGATGAAGCATTCATCTTAAGTATGTTAATTTTATTAAATAAATACTGATACTATCCTTCTGCTTAGAAAGGGGATTACGCACCTTTCCCCTTGCACTGGAAACTCTAGTTCAAAACTCAACAATAACAACAACGAACTCTTGTACAGTTCTACCCATTTCCACTCAGAAAATAAAGTCCTGTTAAATTTAATTGTCCTTTAGTAAGTTATAAAAGATTGAGGTTTTAGTTTAACTAGAAACATTTCATACTTGCAAGAGTTTTTTAACTACTACCGTATTTTTCGCGCCATAAGGCGCACTTCCAACCCCCCCACCCAAAAAAGTGTGTGGAAATGTCTGTGCGTCTTATGGAGTGAATGTTGCCGAAGCCCCGCCCATACGCCAGCGCCCACCCTTTGGCCTCTATCTCCCAGCAATTTGCCTCCTTGCAGCAAACAGCAAACAGCCTGGTCAGCTTCAGCAGGGCCTGATTTAGCATGAGCAGCTGATTGGCGGTTGGATCAGCCTCCCGGAATACCGCTGATCAGCTGTTCCAGGCTGCAGGGATCGCCACCGCCCATCGCCGCTGCCCATTCCATGTTCGCCCTTTGCATGTCCCGTTTTCAACCTCTGCACGCCCCATTTTCCGCTTCCACGCCTCCCGTTTTTGGCCCATTCCAGGCAGCCTAGAACGGGCCGAAAACAGAACGCAGAGAGGCCGAAAATGGGGCACGTGGAGGTGAAAAACGAGACGTGCAGAGGCTAAAAACAGGATGTGCGGAGACCAAAAATGGGGCCCATGGAGGCGGTGATCGGCGACGGCGATCGGCAGCAGCAATCCCTGCAGCCTGGAAAAGCTGACTGGTGGTATTCCCGGAGCCTGATCCAACCACCAATCAGCTGTCGTGCTAAAACAGGCTATGCTGCAGCTGACTAGGCTGTTTGCTGTTTGCTGCAAGGAGGCAAATTGTTGAGAGGCAGAGGCAGATTTATTTTCTTGTTTTCCTCCCACAAAGCTAAGCACATCTTATGGTTTGGAGTGTCTTCTAGTGCAAAAAAATATGGTAATTTTTATATCTGTTCTTCCTCCTCCTCTTCCTCACATTCCACCATTTATGCACATGTCTGCATGTAGTTTTTTTTTTTTTAACAGACTGCTTTAAAATTGTTTTGCATTAACAAATGGATAACATTTATCTCAACCGTGTTGTCTACTGAGGTATTTAGATGCTTATTTTATGTGTAATACATAAAATTTAAATTCAGGGACTGCACATTGTTCTATAAACCTTCCTCCACTCATTGCTTAATAATACATTTCTAATCAATTTACTTAGGGTCCTTTATCCAGAAGGGCAGAAGGTCAAGGAACATAAAGCGTTTGGATTATCGAATTTGAGAATCTAAATTCAGGAGATTTTTCCCTTGTATGGCTTTTGGAAAACTGTAAAGCCATCTTGTGAACTCAAGACACACACAGAGAATTACTAGATGAGGGGACAAAAGGGGAATTCATCACATTTTCAAGTGACACCAAGCTGGGGGGAATAGGCAACACTTTAAAAGATAGGCTCAAGTTCCAGAAGAATGTTGACAGATTTGAATACTTGGTGCTATCCAACAAAATACAATTCCAGGGGTGAGAAAATACGGAAAAAATCAAGTGCCAAGAAATATAACAAACTGCTTCAATTTCTTCCCTCAAGACAATGTTATAGGGCACTGCACACCAAAACAATTAGATACAGGGACAGTTTTTCCCTGCATGTTGTCACTCTGCTAAATAATTCCCACAACACTGTCAAACTATGGAATAGGGTTGTATTACTATTATCCCTCTCAACTTTTCTGTTACCTATTTCTTATCTTATGATTATAATTTTGTTGCTTGTATTTTACTATTTATATTGTTTTATTTGGTATCCTAGTATGATTTATGTTGAATTATTGTTGCTTATGTTGTTATTGTTATGATTTATTATTGCTTATTTAGTATCCTATGACTGTCACTGAGCATTGCATCTTATGATTTATGATTAATGTATTTTTATGATGACTATGATCATGATTTATCACTTGTTGCTTGTATGTACACTAAGAGCTTATGAACCGGAGACAAATTCCTTGTATGTCCAATCACACATGGCCAATAAAGAATTCTATTCCTATTCTATTCCTATCCTATCCCACCCCATTCCATTGATACTCTTATTTATTCTACTCTACCCTACTCTACTCTATATAGGAGGTGATACCTCTTCCAACAGCAGTAACTATGAGAGGGATCTAGTTGTCCTAGTGGACAACCACTTAAGTATGCAGCTGCAGTGTGCTGCAGCTGTCGAAAAGACCAATGCAGTCCTAGGCTGCAACAACAGAAGCGGTTGTATAAAAATCATGTGAGATGTTAGTATTGCTTTATACTATACACACTTGGAATACTGCATCCAGTTTGATCCATAATATAAAAAAGATGCCCAGACTCTAAAAAGGGTGCGGAGGAGAGCAACTAAGATAATTAGGGGACTGGAGGCTAAAGCATACGATAAATAGTATGTCTTGTCTAACAAAGAGAAGGAGCAGGGGTGACATGATAGCAATCTTCCAATGTTTGAGGGGTTGCCACAAAGAAGACTGGGTCAACCTATTCTTCAAAGCATCTGAGAGCAAGACAAGAAATGATGGGCAGAAAAGAAAGATCCAACCTAGAATTAAGGAGAACGTTCTCGTCAGTGAGAACAATTAATCAGTGGCATAGCTTGCCTCCCAAAGATGTAAGTGCTTCATCACTGGAGGTTTCTAAGAAGAGACAGGACAACCCCTTGTCTGGAATGGCATAGGGTCTGCTACATGAGCAGGAGGTTGGATTTATAAGACCTCCAAGGTCCTTTCCAACTGCTATTCTGCTGCAACAGGTACCTGACAGGTCCTCCTCACCTGGTCCCCTTGTGGCAGTGATTCAAACATTTTTACTACTGGTTCTGTGGGCATCGCTTGGTGGGTATGGCATGGGAAGGATGCTGTAAAGTCTCCATTCCCACCCCACTCCTGGGGGAAGGATACTGCAAAATCCCCATTCCCTCCCCACCCCACTAACCTGCTTTCCAGCTCCGTTCTCCTGTGCAGGGCAACCAAAGAAGACCCAGCCATTGAGACCCATTGAGCTGGGACTCAATGGGAGGCAGAGAATAGATGGGGGCGGGGCCAGTCAAAGGTGGTATTTGCCGGTTCTCCGAACTACTCAAAATGTCCGCTGCCAGTTCTCCAGAACTGGCCAGAACCTGCTGAATGCTATCTCTGCCTTATGGGTGATAATTTGTAGCACACCCTACAGCCTGGATTGAAAAAAATCTTTATTTGCATAAACATTTCAGTTAGTTTGTTAAAAACAATAATGCTACTATATTTTATAACTCTGCCAAGTAGATCAAGATATCATGAGTCGATGAGTCCTCAATGTATTACAGCATACATTGCAGAATATATACAGAATAATATACTGCTGAATGTACCATAAATCTGCAAGTTTGTTATTACCTCTTCCTTGATTAAGGGAGAAGATATCTAATGTACTTTTCTAGCCATAATCTTGGAAAATAGCCCTTATAGACACAGGGAAACATTACAGTAATAAAACTCAACAGCTGTAATTTCTAAAGGTAACCATCTAAAATCTGGTTCTATAAATATAATGAGATCATATTCAATATATGCTATGTTTATGAATTGTTTTAATGTGATAACGTTACTTAAGAAATATATTTTCCAGTGTGCTTTTTATATTTTGATTACCCAGAATATAGTTTCAGACATATAGATTGTTATTGTCAAGTGAGAAGTTTAGTTTTATCTTTTTCCTGTCAGTAAACTACTGAGACAAATGTGCCTCTTCCTATCGGAATCACTGCAGTGAATATAGTATTTCTACCAGATGTCTATCTTGTTGGAAGAAAGAAAAAAAAATAAAAAAAATACTTAATACTTTTCGTACATGAAAAATAAAGTCTGCAGAAGGAAACTGTTTGGTACAGTGTGAGTTCATAACTCAGTTTAATCAAATCAATATCCACTATAAAAGCAGAACTGGATAATCTTCCCTCTAGGACTTCTTTCATCCCAGTCGGAGCAAAAGAAAAGAGAAACGTTCTAAATGGGAAAAAAAATATTGCCATGAGGTCTATTACTTTGTTTAATTTTGTGCCAAAAGAAGTTAACTATTCTCAAAGTAGCTAAGCCTTTCAACCCAGAACAAAAAAATCATTTACTATAAATGTATTATTTATGGACCATCCTGAATATTTATAGTAGTCTTAGTAGCTACTCCTGCAGATGCTTTCTCATATGTAAGCAATTTCTAACTCTACAACCTCCCAGTTGCCACAAGTCATTTCAAACATCTATGCGTTCCAAGATTTCTAGCCAAGTGATCAGCATTTGTTGATCTTAATTTTTTTTGCATATTACTGAATAAATTATCAAGTAACATAAAACACAGCTTAAGTATGCTTAGAGGCTCTGCTAAACACTATTTCCTTATTCAAGGATTAAGAATAGTCAATGTAGCTAATTGTTGTAAATGCACATTAGCAGTTATAATGACCTTCAGAAGTATTACACTGACTAGGATGATGCACTATGCACTTTTACTTGTCCTTGTAGCTATTATCTGCACAATTCAATGCAAACTTAGTTACAAACTTGAGGGTCCCATTGTATTCAGTGAGGTTTATCCTTTGAGGTCTCTTTGAGGACTTTTATCTCACCTAAAGACAGTGACCCGTTTTGGATTCAGGTAAATGCAGGGTGCATGCAGAGGCCCAGGGAGGACAAGAAAACGGGCCTCCCGAAAGTTCGGGAAGGCCAGAAATGGGCCTGTTTCCAGCTTCCAGAGAGCCTCCGGAGCCCGGGGAGGCCGTTTTCACCCTCTCAGAGGCTCAACGAAAGCCTCCAGAGCCCAGGAAGAGCAAAAACGCCCCCACCCCGCCATGGTGCACGAGGGCGACTAGGTCACGCCCACCATGGCCATGCCCACCCAGCAACCAGGCTAAAATTTTCAAATTCCACCCCTGACAGTACTGCCTACACAGAGCTGCTCTAAACCCATAAAAAACATCTTGAAGTAATACAGAGAGACATTTCAGAAGGTCTGGGGAAATTCTCATTAATTATTTCCTTTTTTCTTTCTCTCTCTCTCTCCAATTTTACTACTTTACAAAATCTCCCATAAAGAAAGAAGCTCTGCGGGGAGAAAGGACTGAAGAAGAGAGTTAAATAAGAAATACATTATCGTACTGTGCAATGTGTCAACTTTTATTTTTAGCTCCATTTCATGCCATTATGAGTAAAGCGTTGGAAATATTTTTTAAAACCCTGTAACTTTGTATAGCGGTAAGGAATTATAGATAATTACTAACTTGTTTAATTGTCCATGCATGTAACTCAATAGAATGCCAAGCATATTATATGTAAAACTGAAATTATACAAGACTGAAACAACAGACATTAGCAAAACAATATCTAAGAATTATTTGTCATAATGAATTTCCTGTCAGATACAACATGTATTAGGTTAATTTGGGGGGGTGGGGGGGTGAGGTGATCAAATGGAAAACATATTTTATGCCACGGCCTGCTGGATAAGCCGGAAGAGGTTGGAGTTATATGCTGCGGCAAGTGCCAAACAATAGTTCACAAACCACAATATGGTTTTTTTTTCATGTAACACATTAAGTCCAAAACAAACATACCTTCTTCCTTATGTTTTAAATTAGAACCATGGGTGAACTCAATCTACATCTTAAAAATGAAAATAGTGTTAGATAAACTAAAAATTTTGTGGCCTGGCCAACCTCATGGATTGTTTCTGGTCAACCAAACTGATGTCATGGTTAAATGCAAATCCATCAATGCTAACTAGCCATCAGAGGACATGATGAAAACTCCTTATTTGCACAACATATGGAGAAACTGAACCACTGTTTCAAGAGTGAGCCTTCTAGGCCAAGCTAACTCCAAAAACTTTAGAGAATCCCTCGAAGCCTGGCACTCAGACGTCTCAGCCATAAACAGGCACACAGAAATAAATGACGTCTACATACCATTCAGAAGAGACTATCAAAACACCACACCTCCCAACCAACAACCAACACCTGAATAAGCAGAGATTAACACCGAACAGTAAATGATACTTCCAGTTAAGGAACTACCACCTCGGTAAACACCAACTTAACCAAGGAACTACCAAGAACATTCCCACCAACACTGACAGGGTTACAAGCCAACTGTATGTAAACAAGGAGCAAACTCCATCCCCTTCTAGGTAATGGATTATACCTAGTTGTATATGAAATGTCTGCAAAAAAACTTTTCTCTTGCAGAGAACCCCAAGAATCTCACCATTCAATCCCTGAGCTACACATATTCTGCCGGGACTATTTGACTAAATTACAACAGACCCTCCTCAGAGATACAATCCATAGTTACAACAGCCATACACACTCTGTGTCATCTGCCAACATGTGAGGGCATTTGCCAAGCAGATAAATGCTATAAATAAATGCTAGAGTTAAGCTATAAGGCATTGCATGCCAAAAAAAACTAGACACAAGGACAGTTTTTTTTCTCCATGCCATTACTCTGCTAAACAACTGATTCCCACAACATTGTCAAACTACCTACTGGGGCTATATTACTATTATCTTTCTCATCTTTCCTATTATCTTTTTCCTTAACTTCTTATGACTATAACTATATCTTACGATTTTTATTGTTTTATTTAGTATTCTAGTATGTCTTATGTTGTTTGCTTATTTGATATCCTATGTATATCACCGAGCGTTGTATCTTATGATTTATGATGAATGTATTAGAATAGAATAGAGTAGAGTAGAGTAGAGTAGAGTAGAGTAGGGTAGAGTAGAGTAGAATAGAATACAATAGAATAGAATAGAATAGAATTCTTTATTGGCCAAGTGTGATTGGACCCACAAGGAATTTGTCTTGGTGCAAATACTCTCAGTGTACATAAAAGAAAAGAGACATTCATCAAGAGTCAAGAATCATAAGGTACAACACTTAATGATACTCATGTTTTATCACTTGTTGCTTGAATGTACTGGAGACAAATTCCTTGTGTGTCCAATCACACTTGGCCAATAAAGAATTCTAATTCTAATTAGAGTTAAATGAGACAAATTATTTTGGGACTCTGGTCAACGAAGCCAGTCCCTTGAATAAAAAGAAGTGAAATAGCTCCATTCTTCAAGCACAACTTGCTTAATGTACTTTAACAAGCTTAGAGGTACTTCCTAAGTGACAGCATACCTCTGCTGTTGATTTTTCCAAAAATAGAACAGCTTAGTTTGCTGTTACCCTGGTTGGGATCTGCAATAGTTCACCTTTGCTTGTATAAACATGTTCCCAATAATCACTTAAGTGCCTGGCTGTGAGGGACTCAACATCAGTAAGTAGCTTTTATCTAATTCAAATGAGAAAAGGGGTGCTAAGTACTTACTTACATACCGTGTTTCTCACAAAATAAGGCCGGGCCTTTTTTTTTTTTTGAGCCCCGAAAAAACAGCTAGGATGTCTTTTCGGGGTTGAATTAATTTCTTCCCCCACCCCCACCCCCCCGTGCACCAGTGCCATCTGAGTCGCTCCTGCTTTTCCCCTGTCCCGGTAATAACAGGAAAAAAAAGATTTTGAGGTACGTGGGAGCGCCACGCATTGCGTTTTGGTTTAATCCCGAGCGGCTGGGTGGCCATGAGAAGAGCCAAGCAAGTGTCTCTGCTGCTGCTACCTTTGGTGCTCCAGCTTCGGGCTCTGCAAGTTTGCAAAAGTCCCGGTGCGCAGCCCGTTCCTGCATTCCAAGCGCCCAGGCCGAGCTGCAGCTTTCCCTCTCTCGCCAGCAGCAACAACAGCGGCAGCAGCGGCAGGAACCGGGGAAGTTACGGAGGTGGCTCCCCCACCCACAAAGCGGCTGAAACACTTCCACGGTTCCTGCCGCTGCTGCCGCTGTTATTGGAGACGGCGCTGGCGAGAGAGGGACAGCTGCAGCTCGGCCTGGGCGCTTGGAATGCAGGAATAGGCTGCGCACTGGGACTTTTGCAAACTTGCAGAGCCTGAGGTTGGAGCACCAAGGGTAGCAGCAGCAGAGACACTCGCTCGGCTCTTCTCATGCCCACCCAGCCACTCGGGATTAAACCAAAACGCAGCGCACGGCGCTCCCAGGTACTTCCAAAAAAATTTTTTTTCCTCTTCTTACGGGGACAGGGGGAAAGCGGGAGCAACTCAGATGCTGTTGTTCGAGACAGCGCTGGTGAGAGGCACCAGCACCGGTGGGAGCTGTGGAAGCTATGGAGGCCTGAGAAGTGGCTGAAACGCTGCCGGACATCCACGCCGACGCCGCCCGCCTACTGATCCAGGTAAGGGAGCCCTCTGTGCTCCACCATGATTGGCCGTTAGGAGCAGCTGATGGTGAGGTGTAGCTGCCCGTGAGGCACTCCTAATGGCAAGTTCCCCCCATGCCTTCCCCCCCAATTTCGCATGTTTTAAACTAGGCCTAAATTTGGGGGGAGGGGCTTAATTTCATTTTATGCCTAGAAAACATGCTGGGTCTTCCTATTGGGGTGGAGCGTATTGTTGGAGAAACACGGTATTTACATTCCGTGTTCACATTCTGGACTTCACGTTCTGGACATAAACTGTTTCAACTCCTTCCCTCAAAACGACGCTATAGAGCACTGAATACCAGAACAACTAGACACAAGGACAGTTTTTTCCTGAACGGCATCACTCTGCTAAACAAATAATTCACTCAACACTGTCCAACGATTTACAAAGTCTGCACTTCTGTTTACTATCAATCTTCTCATCACTCCTTATCACCCATCCCCTCGCACTTGTGACTGTATGACTGTAACTTTGTCACTTGTATCCTTATGATTTATATTGACTGTTTCCTAGTATGACTTGATTGCTTATTGTACCCTATGACTATCATTAAGTGTTGTACCTGATGATTCTTGACTCTTGACAAATGTCTCTTTTCTTTTATGTACACTGAGAGCATTTACACCAAGATAAATTCCTTGTGTGTCCAATCACACTTGGCCAATAAAGAATTCTATTCTATTCTATTCTATTCTATTCTATTCTATTCTACTCTACTCTACTCTACTCTACTCTACTCTACTCTACTCTACTC
>NW_020769320.1:17706533-17723465 GCF_900518735.1 Pseudonaja textilis | reverse complement strand
TCTACTCTACTCTACTCTACTCTACTCTACTCTACTCTACTCTACTCTACTCTACTCCACTCCACTCCACTCCACTCCACTCCACTCCACTCCACTCCACTCCACTCTATTCTATAGGTACAGTAGTCCTTGATTTATGACCACAACCGAGCCCAGAATTTATGCTGCTCAGGGAGAAATTTGCTAAGTGCTGTGTTTGCCCCGTTTTACGACTTTCCTTGCTACATTTGTTATGTGAATCACTGCAGTTGTTAAATTAGTAGCATGGTTGTTAAGGTCACAAAAAATAATCACGTGAGCCTGGGACACTGCGACCATCACAAATATTAACCCGTTGTCAAGCATCTGTATGTAAATCACACGACCCTGGGGAGGTAGCAACGGTCCTAAGCATGAAAAACGGTCCTAAGTCTCTTCTCTTCACTGCTGTTGTAACTTTGAACAGTCATTAAATGAACTTGTCAAACTCATAAAACATTCCTATGCCTGTTTTACTGGTTGCCATTAAAAAAGTGGGGGAGAGGAAGGAAATCTGGAAGAGCAGTGCAGCAGTTTGAAAGCCAAAGTACATTCCAACTCTTATCTTTAAAAGATTGTAACTAAAATACCAGAGTTTTTGCCCGTGAATATATTTAATTGGAGGACGTGAATGATGACACCCAGCCGTGAACTGGCTCAATTGGAAAATCTAATTTATGATGCACCCAGGGAGGAGGGGGCAAACAGGCTCACAAGTGACTGTAAATTACGTATGTCAGAGTTGGCTTCATATAGGGCAGTGCCAGTATGTCACCTCAGTTACACTCTTTGAAGTTTTTTGAAGTTTGGCTCAAGAATCATGATTTAATTAGGGCGATTGCTGGAATCCTGTATTGTTATAAGTCGAGGATTACCTATAATAGTACCTGCAAGTGTAAGAATGTTTCCAATCATCACACTGCTTTCTTGTGCCCTCATTTAAGAATCCATATTAATATAAACTTACCTTTTCTCAAACCCACGTCTTGCACAGCGGACGGTATTGTAGGTTTCACCGTAGGGTCAGAAAATGTCTTGGTCATGACTTTGATGTATGAGTAAGTGGACCCCAGCTCCTCTTCTATTTTCTCCTCTGACATTGACCAGTTTTTATTGGCCAAAATCCTTTCATCTGTAATATTAGTTTTCACTGCTGGAGTATCAGAGACAACTTGAATGGTTCCTCTAAGTATACTCATATTTGGGTGCGTCTGGTTCGTTGTCCAAGAGGTCAGCTCTACTTTATTGTCCAGTGATGGAACCACAACTGAATCACTCTTATTCATGTTAGGAAAATGAGTGTCACTTCCATTTGAATGAAGGCACTTTGTACCCAACACACCTGCATTGAAGAAAAATAATAAGGCATAATCAGCGTATCTAAAATGTGTATTTACTTCCAGGAAACATTCCACACAATATACAACCTATTCTATGAAAAAAGACAGTTGAAATTCCCTGTTTAATTCACCAACCATTATCTCTGAAAAAACAATTTCTTTTCAACATTTTACTATTTCCATATTTCTTTATTTCATGCACCTGTTTCTTACTGCTTCTCCTCTCCCTCTTTTCCCCATATCTTTTCTCATTTCAGTTTATATCCCTCTTTCTTAATATCTTCCTTTCCCCTTTTCTGCTGGGTCTTTCTGCCTTTCCTGACCTCACAGGTATTCCCCCTTTTGATTGCCTTCTTTTAAATCTCAACTTTTTAACCTTTCTTTCCCCCCCACTTCTTTGTAGTGTTCTTTGTGTTAACTGTCTATTTAAAATGTCTTCTCCTTGAGTCGACTCCTCCTCCTCTGAAGCTTTCTTCTTGTTCTTTGCCATTTCCATTTTTTCTAACACAGAGCAAAGTGATTTGCCTCTTTCCTGTAGTAATTCTCTCATATTTTTAAGTTCCATTTTTAATTCCCGAAGAGATATCATTACACACTCTTATATTTTATGATCATTAAAGTCCACAAAAAAACCCACTTTTACTTTCCTTCTTTCTTCTTTCAATTTTAAAGTTATCAATTATTCCAGCCCAGGGTCTATACCAAAAACATCAATCAATCCCACAGTCAGTCTTTCCTTGCTTTTTTCTTTATTCTGGTTCTGCTTTTACTTTCTAAGATTCTTACTTTGTTTCAATATTTTTTTAATGTTATATCCACACTTCATTCAAAAACAGGATGTTTTGCTTTTTGTTTGAGCTCAACTTTTTGTCAAAAGGTGGCACTCTCCATTATACAGTCTTCACCTTTTTCCCCTATTTTTTTGTTTAGGGTTTTTTGAACCTCAATATTCCAGCACAGTCCAGTCTCCAATTTGTAAATTTTATTATTATTATTTTTTGACAATCTTAAATCCAGCTTTATTTTATGCCTGTTTATTGCCAAAATATTTTAGTCCAATTTAGTTAAATCTTTAGTTCCAGCTTCTTCCTTTACCGGTTCAAAGCCCCTTTTAGCTGTCAAATATATATATTTTCCTGTCCCTTTGTAATTTCGCTGCTCACTTTTCTTAAAAATTCCATGTTACCTTAATTCCAGGGTACTTTTGTTTAGTTGTATTGCCCAGTTGTCCCAGTTCAGATGTTATCCATCTCTTTCATCCCTCCTGCACAAATCTTAATCCAGCTGAGTCCTCCTCTTCGGGGTGGCCATTTTAAACCACTGCTGCAGTCGTCTTTGTGGGGGGGGGGAAAGACCAAGCCCAGGGGGGAGATGTGGCTCCCCTCAACCTGGCTTGCATCTTCCCCTTACTCCGCTGCCCCTCCAAGGCAGCTTCAGCCCCTAATCATAATGATCAGGGCTCTCCAACGAAAGAGCACGGACCATAGCCGCAGAAAGTCGTGATATACGGTCCATCAGCGAGGAGGCTCTGCCTTCTTTTTCAAGAAAGTTCAAAACATTCTGAAAGATCCATCTCATCCTGGGCACCCTTTTTTTTTTGAATTATTACCATTTGGCAGCCAGTACAGGACAATAAAAACAAGGACAAATAAGCTGGAAAACAGCTTCTCTCCCAGGGCAGTAACTATTTATTTCTACTGTATAGTAGAAAATTAATGCAATATCAGGGGTTTTCAATTCAATGTATAGAATATGAAGGATGTGTCTTTGTGTTTATTTTCAGTCATAATGTACACTGAAGATGTATTTAATTTCGTTGTATGAGGTGCAATGACAATAAAATTAAATTAAATAAATAAAATAAATCATAGTTTATAAATGTATACTTAGCCTAGGCTTTCGAAACTAATCCAGAATGTATCACTGAGAGATATCAGTTGCCAAGAACTCTTCTCCTGAAATATGCTAGCATTTCAGAAGCTGTTAAAAAGAAGCTAGTCCAGCAAAGCTTTAATTCATGCAGATTGAAATGTAATGCAATTGCCTCTTAATGCAATTTCTTCAAGACAACATAGCTCCAGAAAGAGTTTGTTTTGCTCGCTTTTCAAGACAGAAATTAGTATCTCAGGGATGGCTTTCTTACACTGCAGAAAAACAGGTATGCCATCATCTTGTGTGAACAAATGATCGATGAAGTTCAACATCCTTCACTTATTATGTCTTCACTTATCTTTTCTCATACTCACCTACAAATGAAAGAAGAATCACAAACGTAAGAATCAGGGCACAGAGGCATGGAATCAGTATTAGCAATAAGAGCCTGAAGCATTTTGCTGAGGCCTGTTTCTGAGAACAGCCATCCTCCATTTTATCTTCGTCTGTTCCTGGAACCTGAAACACAGAGAAACCATGATTTATAATTCTATAGGTAGAATTAGAAAACTGCCACCAAATCAAAATATTCATTTTTTCTAGCAGAAATCTTGACTCCAAATCTTGACCAACAAATGCTCTGTCCTACACATTGGTAAAAAAAAATCTATATACCAAATACAATCTAGGCAGATATGACCTTGTTGATGACCTCACTTTGTCAAGGACCTTGGAGTTCTCATATCAAATGATCTAAGCGCCAAAGCTCACTGCAACAGTATTGCCAAAAAGGCTTTAAGAGTTGTAAATTTAATTTTACGAAGCTTCTTCTCTGGAAATACTGATTGGCAAACTAGGGCGTTCAAAATCTTTGCTGGACCAATACTTGAATTCAGCTCCGCTGTCTGGAATCCGCACTGTATATCAGACATAAATACAATTGAGCGAGTCCAGAAGTATTTTACCTGAAGAGTACTACATTCCTCTGTTCACAACAGAATACCCTACAACACCAGACTTGAGATTCTAGGCTTAGACAGCCTTGAACTACGCAGGCTAAGATTGGATTTAAGCATAGTACATAAAATCATATTACAATGTCTTACCAGTTAATGAAAATTTCAACTTTAACCACAAGAGCGCACAACAGGTATCAACTTAATGTAAACCACTCCAAACTCGATTGCAGGAAGTACAATTTCAGCAACAGAGTGGTCAATGTCTGGAACCCACTACTCGATTCTGTTGTCACCTGCTCAAACCTCCACTCCTTTACCCTCAAACTAACCTCTATTGACCTCACCCCGTTCCTAAGAGGTCTGTAAGGGGCGTGCATAAGCGCACCATCGTGCCTATTGTCCCTGTCCTATTGTCCCCAATTATTAGTTCCTATTTCTTATATTTAAACTTATGTTTATTCTTATTTCTATTGTACTGTAAGCTTTTGACTAACTAAATAACTAAAAAATGGCTAAGCCTGTAGGGTGAAAAGCTGGAGCACTCAAACTCTCTTTGCCAGAAGCCACTCAATATATATAGAGGTAGTCCTCCACTTACAACAGTTCATTTAATGACTATTCCAAGTTACAACAGCACTAGAAAAAAGTGACCTATGATCATTTTTCACACTTACGACCGCTGCGACACCCCCATCAAACTTCAGGAGCTCCCCTTTTGCAACCATCTGACAAGCAAAGATGATGGGGAAGCCAGATTCACTTACTGACCACGTTGTTAATTAACTTAAGAACTGCTAGTGATTCATTTAACAGCTGTGGAAAGATAGGTCGTAAAATGGGGCAAAACTCGCTTAACAAATGTCTCGCTTAGTCACAGAAATTTTCAGCTCAGTTGTAGTTTTAAGTTGAGGACTGTCTGCGCTCTTGATTCTATCTCGGCAGTTCCCACTGCCACTCCCAATCTTTCAGGAGCTGCCTGACAATATCCATCTTCTACTTTTGGGAAAAATATCCTTCTGGGTTCACTTCCATGTGGGGAAGAAAAGACACCGGAAACATGGTGATTGCTTGAAAAGATGGTTTAATGGTGGACTAAAACATATGAAGAACGGTGACAGGAACTAGTCTAGGGAAGAGAAGGACCAGGGGAGACAGGAGAGCAGTCTTCCAATATTTGAGGAAGGGGGTCAAGCTGTTTTCCAAGGCACCTGAAGGCCAGACAAGGAATAATGGATGGAAACTGAACCAGGAGAGATTCAACCTAGAGATAAGGAGAAACTTTCTGAGAACAGTGAGCGCAAGCAACCAGTGGAACAGAAATTACCCTCGGAAGTTGTGGGAGCGCCATCACTTGAGGATTTCAAGAAGAAATTGGACTCCCATTTGTCAGAAATGATGTAGGGTCTCCCACTTGGGCGGGGGTTGGACTAGATAACCTATAAGGTCCCTTCCAACTCTGATTATCGGTTAAATGGACAGGATCACATGCCTTGGGTGAAGAAAAAAGGGAAGAGATGCTGAGAGTGCCTGGGTTTTATACCCTCTGCTGGGATTTGAATTGGAGCTTGTATTCTGATTGGTTGTCAGACTCCCTTGGGGCCATGCAGGGGCAACTCTGTAGGCTGTCCTGAGTCCCAGGCTTGGTTGAGCCTTTGCTGGATGATGATGTAATGAAAGGGCTTTGGGCAATTCCTATTATGGGTCTGCCTGAAGGAAGTAGATCTTTGTTATGTAGAATAGACCGACCCAGGCCTTAATGGCCCATTAGAAAAGGTGGGGGGGTGAGGCTGAGTTTCTGCCTCTCTGAGTTTCTACTTCTCTTTTAGGGGAAATATTCTGCCTTTTTAATATATCCTACAATATTTCATTTCTCTGGGAGAGAAGTGGGTTGAGTGAAAATTACCTTCAGTTGATGACTTGAGTAGGAAATCAACATCACATAAATCAGGAGTACTCGTATTGCAACCGCTATATGAACAAGCCTGAATGCGCTTCCCCCTTTTCAAGTATCTCCTTGTGAATTAGGGAAGAGCTTATCCGATATTAAAATTGGTGTTGGTAATGATAAACGTCAGAGCTAATTAAAAAAAAGGAAAATTGCACATGAAAAAAAAAATGTTCCAAGCAGACCACTAGATGGCTCTAGTATGTTTCAACTGCCTTATTTGGCCCGAACATCAAAAGGTATCCAAGATTAAAATTACTATGGTAGTATAAGAAGGGTCTTCAGAAATATCGCAACTTCACACAAACTTTAGACATTTTAAATCAGCTACAGTTAGTCCTCGACTTACAACAGTTCATTTAGTGACATTCAACATTGCGACAGCATTGGAATAAGTGAATTGTGAATGACTATGACTGTTCTCCCAATAATCATATGATCCAAATACAGATGTGCTTGGCAATTGATTCATGTTTATGACGGTTGCGTTTTTTCAGTGGTGTTGTAAGTTTGAACGGTCACTAAATGAACCATGATACGTCGAGGACTACTTCAGGTGTGGGATTCTACCTGGTCGGACCAGTTCTATAGAACCGGCTGTTATGATTCTGCCCAGTTTGGAGAACCGGCAAATCGTGCTACTGGCTGGCCCCCTCACTCCTTACCTGGCATGCACGCCATCAAACTTGCCTGCTAAGTTGCTATTTTTACTTTTTTCCCCACAACCATCAGCTGCTACATTAGCTAGAAAGCAGGAAATGGTTGGATTTCTTGCTTTCTAGCTAATCTAAAAGCAGAGCTGAACCTTCCTTAGGACTGAAGCTTCTATTTCTCAGTGCAGACTCAGGCAGCAGATTGCAGAAAGGTAGATCTCTGAGTGAATCTGTGATTCTGTGAGCAACTCAATCTGCCTGCCTGCTTTTGGGTAAAAGTTGTTTTAATAAAAAAAAATATCAATGTTTACATAAATATTTACATACAAGCCATGCCCAGCCTCGCATGACCACCAAGCCACGCCCAGTCAGCAAGCCACTCCCAGCCAGTCACATGACCAAGCCACACCCACAAATTAGGCCACCCCCATGGAACTAGTTGTTAAGAAATTTGAATCCTACTTGTATTCAGAGCATCTCTGAAAACAATTCCCTTTACTGTTTCAACAAGGGACATGTGAGATAATGACCCACCACAATACAAATGTTTGGACCCTAATTTGTCCCTTTGCGATCCCCTATATCAGTGGTGGCTAACCTTTTTGGGATCCTGTGCCAAAAATTGTGCGCGTGCTTGCGCTGGCGTGCCAGCACCCAGAAGGCAATGCGTGCAGCCCCTCCATGCCCCCTGCACATGCGTGCATGATCCCACTGCCCCCTTATCTGCACTGCGCATCCCAGCTGATTTTCAGCCCGTTTGAGGCCTTTTTCGGCTTCCAGAGTCTTGAGAGAAGCCCCTGCAGCAGGGGTGGGATTCAAACGGCATTACTATTTTTTTATTTTACTTATTTTTGTCAATTGCTTACAAGATAATAGGTATAAGTAAAAAACATAGTTATGAATACATGGATACATATAAGAAAAATAAAAGAAACAATAGGACAGGGACGGTAGGCACATTAGTGTGCTTATGCACACCCCCTACAGACCTCTTAGGAAAGGGGTGAGGTCAATAGTAGACAGTCTAAGGTGAAAATTTTGGGGGTTTGGGGAAGAAATCACAGAGTCAGGTAAAGTATTCCAGACACTGACCACTCTGTTGCTGAAGTTGTATTTCCTGCAATCAAGTTTGGTGCGGTTAACCGTGAGTTTGTATCTATTGTGTGTTTTTGTGTAGTTATGGTTGAAGCTGAAGTATTCATTGACAGGTAGGACATTGCAATGTATGATTTTATATATTATACTTAGATCAGACCAAAGGCGGCATAGTTCTAGATTTTCTAGGTCTAGAATTTCAAGTCTGGTGGCATAAGGTATTCTGCAATGAGTAGAGGAGTAGAGAACTCTTCTTGTGAAAAATTTCTGGACTTTCTCAACTGTGTTAATATCAGATACGTAATGTGGGTTCCAGACTGAACGTTTGGTGATTACGATTTGCGCATGCGTGTAAATTAACCTTAGGCTGTGCCATCCGGGGAGCTGAAAAGCACAGCGTGCAGGTGCAAAGCATTTGAAAAGTCTCTTTTTTCCTGCTTTTTCAAACTCAGCTGTGCCGCGCAAAGCAGCTGAGGTTGAAAAAGCAGGAAATAAAGGACAGGTAAGAGCCCAGGTGGGCGGGTGGGCCAAACAGCAGCAAACATAGAATCAGTTCTGTGTTTGCTGCTCTTCAGAGCTACTGGTTCTTGAGAGCCAAGCAGAAACGGTAGCATCCCACCCCTGCCCTGTCCTTACAGGACGAAAACTGTGCCCGTTTCACAGGAAGGCCGCAAAAGGCCCGAAAATCAGCTGGGAAGCATGTGCATGCATTGTGAAGTATGTTTGTTACAGTGGTCAATTCAGGAGATGATTAGGATATGATTATTATATCCATAATGACATGCATCAGTTGAGCAACAATTAACTGCCTGGCTGAAGACCAAATACAATTCAAATCAATTATCTACAGTATAGCCATGAATTGACATAAACTTGACCACAATAACTCGACACAAGGAGTTTTTTCCCGAACGCCATCACTCTGCTAAACAAATAATTCCTTCAACACCGTCCAACTATTTACAAAGTCTGCACTACTGTGATGTGGTTGATGCCAGTCACCTCGATCCCCAACGGCGCGAACCATTCCAGTCCCAGCAGGCTCGAGCGGTCTTTATCCACGATAGTTAACGGCAGGATCTCTGTGTGTTCTTTAAAGTTCACCTGAAAGTGTCCGATTCCGACCACGGGGATCCGGTTCCCCTGGTAATCTTTCAGGGTCAGTCTCTGGCTTTCCAATTCTCGCCTGCGTATGCTAGGTACCAGGCGCTTAATTGTATTCCAGGAGACCATGGAGAGGTAGGATCGGAATCCACCTCCATGTTGCATGGTAGGCCTTCGATGTGTACCTTTACGTGCACTTTTTGGGCAGCAGCTGTGGTTGAGTGCCCAATGACGACTGTTTGGTGCGTCTCCTCTCTCCGCCTCGTTTTGCTGAGCCGCTTGCTTCTCCACTCTCAGCTCCACTGGCTTTCTGCGTGTCGGTCTCTGGTCCTAGGGGGGGTGCCGTCTCGTCTGGGACTGTGGTTTCTCTTGTTCCAGCAAACCTTGGCGATGTGCCCCCATTTGTCACAGTGCCGGCAAATGGCATCTAAGAACTGGCACTCTGATCGGGGATGATCGCCTCAGCACCTGGCACACTGGAACCCCGAATTACGACCTCTCCGCACCTTGCCAGTCTTGCTCCAAGTGCATTCTGTGGATTTCCTCGTCATCCTCGGTTTTGGAGAAGGAGTCGATGTCCCTGTGGTGTGTGGTTATGGCTTTGTGGCTTGCTTCTGGTCTTTTTTCCGGGGCCGGTGTCATCTCGGTGGGTGCTTGCCGGTCTGTCGCGGGCATCTGCCTCATCTTGGCCACTGATTGTTTCGCTGCCTCGGCTGCAGTTGCTTCGGCGATGGCCTCAGTGATCGAAATGTCCGTTCGGGCCATCAGCCGGCTCTGGAGTATGGGGTCCCTTAGCCCAAGAACCATGCGATCTCGCAGAGCCTCGTCCATGTCGGAAAATCCGCACATGCCTCCGAGGCTCCTGAGGGCCGCCACGAAATCGCCAATGTTTTCGCCCTCCTTCTGGTCCCTTTGGTAGAATTCGTGCTGTCGGATGAGGTTGGGGACGGCCGGTGCGTAATGGTGTCGGAGAAGCTGGTCGAGATCTGCCCAGTCCATCTCCTTTACGTCTCAGGGCTTGGCCAGTGCTTTGGCCATTTTGAACACTGCGGGCCTGCAGTGTGCCAGGAACACAGCTCTTTTTCTCTGGCCATTGGCATCCTTCAGATTATTGCTCTCGAGGAACATGAGGAATCAATCGATGTATGATTCCCAGTCCTTGGCTGCCTGGTCGTAGGGTGCGGGTTGCGCGTTGCTGCCAGACATCTTGTCGGTCGTTCAGTTCTGGGTGCCATGTGCTCACCTGGTCTCGTCTCAGGATCCCACCCTCGTTGCCAGTGTTCGATCGCGGGAAAAGAGAGACTTGAGACCAGTGTGACAGTTCAGCTCTTTATTTGGTATATAGTTCTGTGCTGGACCTGCAATCCGCGGCAGCCCTTCTTATAGGGATTGCCGGTGGCTCGCGGCCAATGATGGCTCTTTGAATCTCCTGCGATCGGCGCGGCCAATCGTGGTTGATTCCTTGTGAGCCAATCACTGTAGCTCTTTCCACTAATCATAGAGTAGTCCATTTTGGCCAATCAGGTGAGGGTATTCCAAGAATGCTAATATGGAACAACCAGGGCTGCAATGTTGGCACACAGGTCAGGTCCTTTTAGGGTAACACCCAGAAACTTAAAACTGGCCACTTGCTCCACTTGGTGTCCATTGATAAGCAAGGGCTGGATGTCTGATCTGTTCCTTCTATAATCCACTATAAGCTTTAGAGTAGAAGCCCTGCTTCGAACCAGCGAAGTGACTTCAACTACGTGGCTCTGTACAGAAACTGTCCCTAAGAAAGTAGAACAGCTAATCAATCCCACCTAAATATTCAGCGGAGACTTCAGTGATGTGTCTTTATAAAGCCCTTCACCGTGGCAACCCAGAGCTAATGTGGTGTCACCTAGACCTCAGAAGATCCAGGTGCTGGTTTAAGTTAAGCCACAGAAACTCATTGGGTGGACTTTGAGCCTGTCATTGTCTCTCAGCCCAGCCTGTCCCACATGGTTATGCAGGTAAACTGAAGGGACATCCCAAAGGAAGCCAATTTTCACTCCCAGAGAAAAGGATTTAAAACTAGTGAATCAAATAATGCATATTAATAAATGGTGTGGTTAAAATCTACACACTTCTACTAATCAGAAAGAGTGCAGAGAAGAGCCACAAAGATGATTAGGGGACTGGAGGCTAAAACATACGAAGAACGGTTGCAGGAACCGGGTATGTCTAGTCTAACGTAAAGGAGGACTAGGGGAGACATGATAGTAGTGTTCCAATATCTCAAGGGCTGCCCCAAAGAAGATGGAGTCAAGCTATTGTCGAAAGCCCCTGAGGGCAGGACAAGAAGCAATGGATAGAAACTAATCAAGGAGAGAAGCAACATAAAACTAAGGAGGAATTTCCTGACAGAACAATTAACCAGTGGAACAATTTGCCTCCAGAAGCTGTGAATGCTCCAACACTGGAAGTTTTTAAAAAGATGTTGGATAACCATTTGTCTGAAGTGGTGTAGGGTTTCCTGCCTGGGCAGGGGGTTGGACTAGAAGACCTCCAAGGTCCCTTCCAACTGCTATTCTATTCTATTCTATTCTATTCTATTCTATTCTATTATTTCTATTCTAATCAATACTGATGGCCCAAGTTCTGACTCCTCAATAAATAGGCTAACCACCAAAGGCTCTCCTCTTTTAACCTACTCGTCTCTTCCCCAGGAATTACAAGCTTGATAAATCTTCCTAGACCCCTTCCTCATAGCCAGAGAAGCTGACAAGCCAGAAGAATATGGGTAGCATTTTTATAAACCTAGAAGAGATCTTGGCACAGAGTCAATATTTATAGCTTAAATATTCCTTATCAGGTTTTTAATTATCCCAATTGATCAAATTTAATATACATTCATGCCAGAAGAGTTTTGATAGAGGAGAATCTTTATTTTACTAAAGCAGCTCTTCTACTGACTGGTTTCCGGTGGGTGCTTTAGTCCAAATGCTGTAGGTACCAAAATTAGAATCCATTCACATCTGCTATTTTATTCCTGGTGGTATGGAATTCCTTTGCAAATATGTTGTTGGACTGATGCCAACAAGGGAACCACATATTAAGCCTCCTGTGAGCTGAGTCTTTGAGATGTAGTTTCCTTTTGGTTCGAGTCCAACAAAACATTTGAAGGGAATTCCCACTGCACGGTACTTTCTAGGACTGGAAGAGGTAGTATTATGTATATTTGCCACTTGAATTATTCACAAAGTAATTAAAGAAGGATAAGAGGTAATACATAAATTCAAACACAATACTTCAGAATCTAAAATGAGTTTTTGTTCCTGTAAAAATAATCCCAATCCAATGTTTTTGAGAATTCCTCAATGCTTCAATTGAAAATTCTGGATTTTTAGTGAAATTTAAAGAACGAATGGGAATGAATAGAAGTGGAAGCCTTAATTGTCACCATACCTAACCTGATTAAAAGCATCTGTAATTAAACTAAGTTGTCTTCAAGGATTGTGCTATGAAGTTCAATAAACAATAAACAGTATTTTCAATAATAATGTAGTTATTACTTTAATTGTATCTATATTTTTCTCAATATTTTTTAAAAAACAAATTTTATTAATTTTCAAAGACAACACACAAACAAACAAAACATAAAACGTAAGAACATAAAACATCTTTTCTAAAAACTGCTTGTTAGGTTTTAACAAAACAAATAAAACATCTTCTTTAAGTACAACATAGTTCCAAATTATCACATTTCCATACAAACACAATTTAATATGCATCCTGTGTATTCAACTTCAAATCTTATTACTCTTTTTCCAAGTTCTCACTATTTTCCTTTATTTCTATTCAATTTTATTCATTAAACTTATACTTTCATCTTATTTACAATTTCATATGTTCTTATCCAACATTCTTAATTCTCAATAAACAACCATAAACAAACAAAACACATAACATGAAAACATAAAACTTCTTTTTAGAAAGCAGCTTATCCCCGGGTTACATCTTTTTGTACAGACATAAATCAAATTCATGCTCACCTTATATACTATTTCATATCTTGTTTAACATTCTATATTTTCTATGTGTCTTCTCCCCTCTTTTCACTCTCTTAATTCTACTTTATTTACTTCATCTAAATTTAAATCATTATACTTGTATCTTTTGTCCATTCTTTTTCAATTATCTATTTATCTTTTCTCTTTAATACAATTTTTTTCCTGTAATCACTGGTTGAAGTATGACGCCTTTCTATCTTTTCCCCAAATTTAACACTTAAAATAATACATAATTTCCATTCTGATTCTGCTTAGTACATTCTATGTAACATTTTAAAATAAAAAACATAATAAGCTTATAGTATAGTAAAAACAATGTTCAATAACAAATTAATTAATTAAATTCTATTATTAAATCTTAGACATTTTACACATTCCCTACAATATTCTATTAACACCTAAATTATTCCAATTTTCTAACTCTATTTCAAATACAATACGATCTTATGTACTTTTGCAGAATCTCTTTTTAAATTGTTTTACCCTTTGTCTCTAAAAAAAACGTTTTTTAACATCTTGTTTTAAGCCTTTATAACTTCTCTTCCCTTTTTCCCCTCCTTTCTTGTCGAATCTAGTCTTTTTACCCCTCCTCAATCTCCACCCTCTTAGTTTCCCCTCTCTGTTGTATTCCTCCTTTCTGTTGCTTTCTAACATTATATCGATTTTCCCCCTTATTTTTCCCTTTCTTGATTGTTTTTTTAAATCTTGAATTCTCCATTTTCTTTCCCCTTTTTCCCTTTTCTTCCTCAACTAAAGTTGTTTGTCCATTAAAGATGGCTTCTTCATCATCCCAGCTTTCTTGTTGCTGTCTTTCCTGATAAGTAGAAATCGCCATTTCTAAAAAGTGAAAAACAGATCCAGAAGAGCCCTTGCCTTCTTGTTCCTCTTCTTTTAGCTTTTTAAATTCCATTTTCAATTCTTCTACAGATAATGCCATTATGAGATTTTTTTTTAAACAATCCAAATGTTTTTAGTCTTTCAAAAGATAGTTTGCAAAAGTCCCAAAGTCATCCAGCAATCAAAATCAACACAAACTGTTTCATTTAGCACTTTCTTCTTTTAATACTTTCTCTTCCTGAGTTAGAGTTCAATTACACAATTCCAAAATGATTTTTTAGAAGTTTTATTGTGGTTTAGTCTCTGATCTAATAAACTCCAAGAAGTCTCCTCTAGCAAAATCTTAGTATAAATCATTTACTTCTCCCTTCCCACTTTTAGCAAAAAGATTTTGATTTCTAAATATCAATGTTCAGAAATCTTTAATGTCCCCTTGGCTTTAATTTTCAAAATTAGTTACCTTCTGTTGCCAAAGCGGGTATTTCCGATTTCCATCTGTTATCTCCGTAGGGAAGGAGAGTGGAAGAAAAAAACCTTTCCCTTTCCACTTTCATCCGCAGCTATATACGATCTTCTTAGGAAACAATGTATCTTTTAGAGAGCTAAATATCCAGGGTATTCAGATGTTACTTGTTGTCCCGGTTCAGCCAAAAACTTTCACTTTCTCAACTTCCTCCTGCACAAGAGGTTCTTTGTGGCGGACATTGCTGCCTGCTGCTCCGCCTTTGGAAAGGGAGTTAAGCCGGCTGGGGAAGGGGGTTGCTATGCCCTCAGACCCCTGCCCGGATCTCCCCTATCTTCAGTTATCTCTACGGGATAACTATAGCCTCCAAATCCAGCTGGATCAGAGGCACTCCATCAGCGAGTGCAGGAGGAATCGCGCACAATCGCGAATTCCTGCTGTCACCGAAACCTGACATACCGGAAGTCCTTTTTTCTCAATATTTTTAAAGGATTAAGGGGTGGGGGGTAAAACTTGTATGTCACTAGATAGTTTCAAAGCAGTAACTATTGTTAAGCCATTGGAATTTATTTAGGCAGCAAATAAGCGCTGCTAACTTGGGTAACCCCATCTTATTTTTAGGAACAAGGAAGGAAAGAGTAGTTCAGGAGTTCAAAAGCCACCATGCAGAAAAGAGAGGTGGCTAAGGATCTTACAGCAACAGATCTCAATCTGGCCTTTTCAGGATAGTTTTAGTCCTTTTCTCTAGACTAACCAAACCCAAATCCTGCAACCACTCTTCATGTTTTAGGTCTCCAGGCCTTTAACCATCATAGTTGCTCTTCTCTGCACTTTTTCCAAAGTTTCAACATCCCTTCTGTAGTATCGTGTCCAAAACTGGATACAGTATTCCAGGTGTGATCTTATTAAGTTTTATAAAGCGGTACTAATACTTCACATGATTTTGATTCTATACCTGTTTATACAATCAACGTATTAACTTTTTTGGTTGCCACCGCACACTGCTGGCTCATATTTAAGTAATTATCCACTTCGATATCTAAATTTATATCCCAAATATATCTAAATTTACATGGCAGGTGAGAGGGGAACCACAAGTTAAAAATGAAGCATTAGAAGATGTAAAGGAAAGCAGAGGATTGAATCTACCCAATTTAAAATCATATTTTGCTGTCTGTTGCTTAGCTTGGATGAAGGAATGGGTGTCCCTGAAAAACAGAAACTAGGCTATTGGGAAAAAGTGAGTGAAAAACAAAATATAAGATTTGAGTGGCATGTATATTTGTGGTATGATAAAGCTAAGTTATAGACTATAGACTTTAAAAATACTATGTTAGAGGAACCATTTTGAGAATACGGAGTAAATACAAATCTAAGCTGTGTCTGAAAATAATTTTGTGGCTTTTAACACAATTACTTTTTATTGTTAAAATGTACTTTTGTTGAAATTTGAGGCAGAAGAACAAGTGAAAGAACGCATGATAAAATGATAAAATAGGCTAAGAATTTTTGTTTAATATACAAAGGGAACAAAGGGAAAATATGTGGTTGGAAGGCTTAAATTTATATTATGTTCTTGTCTTAAAATAATTTGTTTATATAATGATGTACTGTTGGTATATGGCACCAGAAAAATTCTCTGGAATGTATAAAGGTACTTCGAATTCATGCTGGAAATAGAACAACACGACGGGACATTTGGTGAACTGTACCAAAGCCAGAAATTTTTGAATTTAAACACATGTATTAATTCATATGGTTTTAAATACAATTGAAACCAGATTACTTTTCTTTTGGGACTAATGAATAAACTGGGGGAGCTGGGGGAAAAGCCATGGAACTTTGTTTTTGTATTATTGTAGCCAGATTATTATTATATGCTCAAAACTAAAAATATTCAGCACTCCTCTCCCCACAATGGATGATGGTTGGTAAAGATGATGGAACTTGCAAAGATGTCTAAAGTTATTTCCTTATTAATGAAAGGACATCTATATCTAACTGGAAACTCCTTGTAGACTTTTTGATGAAACAAGAACTTTTGATTTGCGGTTTTGATGCTTAGAAAATATTAGAGAATAGAAAAGTGTGAGCTTTTTGTAACTACAGAGCATAATCACACATTTGCTGCAAAGAAATCCAAACTTTCTATTTCTTTTTACCTTTTATTTTTGCACCTTTGTGATTTCCTGTCTTTTTTCCTTTCCTTTCTTTTCTTTCCTTTGTATTAGTTTTTGTTAGTTTTTAATCTTCCTTTTAAAATGTTTAATAAAATGTATACATCATTCGTGGAAGTCTTTAATGATTTCATATCATTGCATATATATTTTATGGAAGGATCAGGCCCTATTTGGCCCTAAAAAGGAAACTCTACTGCATAAGATGCAAATAGTGAGCTATATTGTTTGGGGATTTAAAGTGTAGTTGCTTTTGTTTGCTTTTTTTCCTTTTACATGCCTTAGACTTTCATTTCATTTCCAGTCCAACATTTCAAACTTTTTCACATACAGAGAAGCGGAAGCTTCAGCTACCAAATTTCTATGTGTTGTACAATTGTTAGGAGATTATCTATCTATCTATCTATCTATCTATCTATCTATCTATCTATCTAT
>NW_020769320.1:17671987-17706523 GCF_900518735.1 Pseudonaja textilis | reverse complement strand
TATCTATCTATCTATCTATCTATCTATCTATCTATCTATCTATCTATCTATCTATCCATCCATCCATCCATCCATCCATCAATATCTTTCTGCAGGGCTTTAATTGTTCTTGTTAAAATTTGTCCTGATGACAGCCTTTTACTTATAGCTGGCCCTTGATATTTCCTTCAAGAGGAGCCAAAGTCAGCAATAACTGCCCCAGTTCCTTTTTCAGATATTAAACAGAAGCAGGGAAATCATTCATTTTCCCTTCTGGAATTAGACACACAATCCTGCAGCTGCACAGTTTTGCTACATGCCAAAACTGACTTGGAAGCTTCAAACAGGCCTGAGGGAGACCAACAAGTATGAACCTTGGCAATTATGGGTATCTACTATGATAGCAAGAAGACGTCGTACTTACTGTCAATCCTGTGCTAGATTCTTTCCCAGCGTCCTGGGGTTTTATTTTTACAATGGTATTTTTTTTCCTCAGACTTTCCATCGCTCAGGGAGTCCTGGGAATCTAACATAAGCTGGGCCATAGCTATTTATAACTTCAGGATTGGAGGGGTGGGAGGAATCGCCTTTCCGAATGCTTTAGGCTTTCCTTGGCTTTCAATGGGAGAGGAAAAAGGATACCATCCACAACATGAGGCTGGTAGCTCCCCAGATATTTTAACGTCAGCTGACATCTGTGAGGAAGTCTCCAGTTTTGTCATTCGCAATCCCCGAAAATGGCAGTCTTCCTCATCCTCTAAAGTTCAGTGGCTTTTTCTGTTCCTGCCAGACTTCTGAACAATACATCTATTAGAGAATCTGTCATATGTAATATTGGGGCAGGGTGTACCTCCCATTTAAAGATTCACGCCTAAATGTAAGCAAGGGAAGACAGGATTTTATTATTATTTGTTTTAGATTTTTTTTTATTTTTAATATAATCATTCCATCTTCAGCTGAACAGTGTGTTGTCTGGGTACAAACACCTGTTAAACAATGATCAAAATTACAATATCCTTCGTTAAATCAATATTGATTCTGCAATCTGTAATACAATAATATTCAACATACGAGTCATAATATTTACTTATCTCTTTTAACATACCTTCTTTATTTTTGTTTCCCTATTTCTAACTTCCATTTTTATTATTTAATCGTGGATAAAATAAATCCCACACCATTCAGTTTGCTCTTTCTCTTGCTCAAAAGAGCAAGAGGATTTTATTCCTCAATGGAACCAATTCCAAACCCAACTTTGAAGCCTGGGTGTTTTTGCAGAACACAACGAGAAATAACAGCATCTACCCTTTTTCACAAGATAACGAATTCCAGAATTACAAAGGACACCATTCCTAATTCACACTATTTTAAACTGATTAACCATATCTTATTGCAAGTCAGAGAGAGCAAATTAATTTTGTTCCTCCTTCTTTAAAAGGACATGTTTAATTAAATCACATAATTGTGGGAAATGTTATGCTGAACAGAATTCATAAGCTGCCAGATATAAATCAATGTTCACATTGCTAATGATTCCTACTTGCAATTCTGTAATCTGTTTCAGGGAAATATTATTCACATTGTCTCCTTGAGGTGACTGTCTATAAAAGACACCAATCATAATTTTGTTTTTGTATCTTTTTTATTTATTTTGACCTTGATGTTTTTCACTGGACAGCTACATTTACTCTATTGCTATGCTTGGGGAAGCATACTGTGTTTGGGAAACCATACATCTTCTATTTTTTTTCCATAGACAATAAAAATTCCTGGTTTATTTGAAATAGCAAAGGCATGTGAGAAAACTGTCAAACACATTTTGAATATTTCAATTTCTCTACATATCAGAAACATATTGATTAAACGAATAAAGACCCCTACTGCTCCTTCAGAAGAGTTATATGCCTCAACTTACCACCAGGGATGAGATCCGACCAGTTTATTTACCGGTTCTGTTGCTCTGTGTCATGCATGAGTGTAATTTACGACCTGCTGAGCTGCGGAGACAGCTGAGCAGCTCTGCATGCAAGTGTGAAGCAGCTGGAAAAGCCCCCTTTTCTTGCTTTTTCAACCGCAGCTGTGTTGCACAAAGCAGCTGCGGTTGAAAAAGCAGGAAATAAAGGTTAGGTAAGAGCCTGGGAGGGCAGGTAGACCAAAACAGCAACAGACATAAAAAACGGTTCTGTGTATGCTCTCTGTTTGCTGCTTTTCAGAGCAACCGGTTCTACAGAAGTGGACAGAACCGGTAGAATCCCACCCCTGCTTACGACTACAACTGAGCTCAAAATTTCAGCAGCTAAATAGGACATTTGTTAAGTGAGTTCTGCCCCATTTTATGACATTTCTTGCCACAGTTAACCTTAATCCCTGCAGTTATGTTAGTAAAATGGCTGTTAAATGAATTTGACTTTGCTTGTCACAAGGGTTGCAAAAGGTGATCATATAATCCTGGGACGCTGCTATCGTCATAAATATGAGCCAATTGCCAATATGCCATGAGTCAATTGCTATGGTCAATGCTGCAATGGTCTTAAAGGTGAAAATGGACGTAAGTCACTTTCTGCAGTGCTTTTGTAACCTCGAACAGTCAACTAAATGAACTGTTGTTAAGATGAGAACTATCTGTACTAGAAGAAAAGGTAGGTCAGTGCAACAGAGCATTTCTGCTTTTTACTTAAAAGTTGCTAGGATTGTACAGCCCACCTGAGCCCCAGTAGGTGGCAGCATGAAGCCAATCTTGGAAAAAAACAAGACCAATCCAACCTGGTTACATTTCTTGGGTGAAAGATTACCTGGGAATGTCAGGGCTGCAAAACAAAATGGCTAGTTGAAAAATACATGTCATGAAGCAGCAAGCTATTTTTGTACTGTTTCGACAAAATGGCCTAATATCATCTGGAAAGCAGTTAGTTTCATAACTTCTTGGGTTCACATAGTGGAAAAACAGAAATGGAAACTGAATGAACACATCCCCGCTACAATGCCTCAAAAACAAAATTAAACAAACTCAAAGTAGAAGATGAAATTATGGTTGCATTCAATGTCACAGCACTCTTATACATCCATAGTCCCAGAACTAGCAAAAGAATCCATGGCGACAATACTATACAACATACTGTGCACTAGACCTAGCCAAATATACGTTAGGATGAAAAAATCTGAATCAGGGATCTTATCCACTCTTGCCTCACTACCCACATTCAGTTTTGATGGACAAATAGACCAGAAAATCAGAGGAACTTCCACAAGGATCAGCACTATCAGGATTCATAGCAGAGACTGGAATGCAACATCTAAAAACTACAGCACATACAGTCTACTCTAAAGTATGCACCCAATATTAGACAGCACCTTTGTTGTTATAAAGAAGGGACAACTAGAGAAGACTCATGAAACAACCAACGTTTTCAAAGAAACAAAAGTTCACAGGGGAAGAAGAAAACGTCCCTTTCCTTCCTAGATATATTCTCAACAGCAGAAGAAAGAGCCCAGTCTGTTGAAAAAGAAACCACACTCTCACCAAGTGCTCCAATGCTCAAGTAACCTCCCACAAGAGGAGTTGTGTAAGAACATAATTCAGACGACTTACGCACTACAGCAACTCAGAACATCAGAATAAGGAAACAGATATAAGCACCTTCCAATAAAATGGATGCCCCCACAACTTTGTCAAAAACTGAATCCACCACATTTAAGTCAAGGCAAGCTATAAAACAAGATTTATGGAGTATTTACGCAAACTGATGTTATTTAATCGGGTAACGAAATGCCTGCAAACAACCAACCTCGGAGAGGACCAATCATTACGGGTTTTTTTCTCTCTTTCTCTTCATTTCCTCCTATTTATTCTTTCTTCTTCCCGGGAAACCCTGGGAGAAAGGCTGGGCTCGCGGATCCAAAATCAAACGGGGGGGGGGGGGGGGGGGGAGAGAATTAAGGCTGAATCGGAACCGCGACTCCCCGTCCTAGTAGTCCAAACTCTTGCAACCAAGCTTGCATCTCCCCGCCCGGTTTGCAAAATCTCCGGTCCAAAGCCACCTCTCGGGCCCGGATGGCAAAGGCGGGAATTCAGCCTCCAGGGCCACGGGGAGGCTTACTCGTTTGCTTCCACTATCCGGTTTGCAAAAAATAAATAAAAAAAAAACCCTGCCCGAATTCAAATCCTGATCTTAGAAATGAAAGAAAGCTGCGAAAGTCAAGTTTGCCCTTTGGTGATGATGGAAGCGGCCAATTCCCGACATTGAACAGATAAGAGATAATCAGAGTTGGAAGGGGCCTGGTAGGTCATCTAGTCCAACCCCCTTGCCCAAGCAGGAGACCCTACCCCATTTCTGACAGATGGCAGTCCAAATCTCAAGTCTCAAGTAAACCCAGTCGCGGGAATCACACACCCACCCACCCCCAAAAAAGAAACCCAACGGGCTTGATACACGCCACCAAAGTTTAAAAAAGAAGAAAGGCGCCACCCGCTAACCATAGTTAAGCTATGGTTAGCCTTATAATCATGATTTGGGTCAGGTACCAAAGCGAACGGGTTGGGTCCGGCTTCCCCAAATGTTACCGATGATCCCGAAGCGGGAGGGTTGAGTCCCCGCAAACAACCAGCCACGATTTAAGGCGCGTGGTTTGTTTTTTGTTTTTTTTGAGCCGATCGGGGGTTTGTGTGCCAAATCCGAAGGGTTTCGCTTTATAGGGTTTCGATCCCTCTCGGAAAGATCTCCGGAAAAATCTGCTTCGTTGTGGGTGAACCTGTCGGCCGAGAAAGCGCGCAACCTTTCCCCTCTGCGCGCCGGGATAGGATTTGCGGCGGTCGGTTGATGCCCGCCGAAGGCGCTCGGGCGTCGGACGGCGCCGCCTGAATTCTCCGTGTCTCCCCCCCCCCCCGCCTTCCCCCTCACCCAAGTCGGGGGTTGGTGGTGTGGAAAGAAAAAGATCGGGCGGGGAAACCCACCCCTCATCCCCGCTCGGTTCCCGCGCTTCGCCCGGTGTTTCTGCGGCCCCCTCAGCCGCTTTCGCGCTCGCTTTTTTTTTTTTTTTCTTTTCTCCCCGACGCCTGCGGGTTGTTGCCTTACGGAGCAGAAAAAGCGCAGCCCGGCTCCGCTTCCAACTTTCTTCAAGCAGAAAAGGCGGACAATAAGCCGGGCTCTTTTTTTTGAAAAAAGAAAAAAAAAAAAAAAACCTCCAACGAAACCTGCGAGACGGTCCTCTCAGGCGCGGCGGCCCGGTTCCCAAAGATCATCAGTCCGGCTTTAGATCACGCACCCACACGCGCACTTAGTCGAGCTACCTTCCCACGATCCCTTTTTCTCCCCGATCCCGGCCAGGTGGGAAAGGAGAGCCAAGCCGGCGAGTTTGGGCTTGGCGAGCGCCCTGCTGCGCGTCTCCTTAGACGCCTGAGGGAGCCTCGCGAGGATCGGGCTGGGAAGGGCGCGCTGAGGAGCCCTTCGTGGCCCTTTTTATACCCTTTTTATACCTACCTCGTAGCCCCTTTTTTATACCCTTTTTATACCTGCCCGCGTAGCCCTTTTTTTATACCTGCTCGGTGGGGAAGACGTGCTGGGAGCTCTCCTCAGGGAGCCGGTCGGGAGGAGACATGGCCTTGCCCTCCCGCCTTCGCCGCCGCTTGGCCTGACTGGGGCTGTCGGGCTCCTGAGGCGCGGTTTCGCGGCGGCCAAAGCCAGCCCGTTCTCCCCCCCGCCACCCTCCTCTCGATAGGCAGGCAGGCGGCTCCCGAGTGGGGTTAAGGGGTGGGGATGTGGGCACCGGGTCCTCGTCGGAGCGTCCGGAGGAGACCCCCCCCCCAACCTCCCCGCTCACCCGGCCTGCCGGGCGGGAGGGCGGACGCCGCGCGAGGAGGAGAAAGGGTCGAGCCTCCGCTTCGCGGCCCCCTCAGCCCTCTCAGAAGAGACTCCCCCGAATCAGGGCACCCCGGGAAAAGCTGCCATCGAGCCGGCTTGAAGGGTTCAGAGCCCGAGAGTGGTCGAAGGGCGACCTAGGGAAGCTTATATAAAAGGACTTCAACAAAGTTCCCTTTCTTTTATCAAACACACGCACGCACGCACACACACACACACACACCCGCAACATGGCGCGTCCCTCTTTAGCCTGCTTTTTTTCTCTCTCTCTCTCTCTGGAAATCCATTCCTACTCCCACACCATTCCAAGGGTCTTCATCCCAAATTGAACAGCCAAAAGTCTGTAGAGATTCTCAAGTCATTCAGGTCATGGTGGTCCCAAACATGCATTTTTTTTTTTTCCAGGAGGCAACTGGACTTCCTTAAATTTGTTTTTGAAGACGTTTCGCTTCTCATCCAAGAAGCTTCTTCAGCTCTGACAGGATAGCGTGAATGGAAGGATTTATACTCCTGGCAGACAGCTGGTCATTTGTCATTCTTTTAGAGAGTCCATGAGGCCACTCGGAGGTTTAGTTTTGTCCTCAGGGCCACCTGAGTGGTGCAAATGGTTCCTGTAGTCTGCAAGTTTTCTGCAAATTCGTTTATAGTCTTCACACCTTTCGAAGAGTGTTCATCCTAATGTGCATAGCTAAAGGTCTATGGAGATTCTGAGTCATCCATCCAGATCATGGTTGTCCCAAAGGTGCTTTTTCAGGAGGCACCGGGACTTCTTTGTTTTT
Organism: Pseudonaja textilis; assembly: GCF_900518735.1. The sequence continues at coordinate 17,699,910 of NW_020769320.1, read as the reverse complement.
TTCTTTTTGAAGACATTTCTCGTTTCTCATCCAAGAAGCTTCTTCAGCTTTGACTGGATAGTCCTTCCATTCCTCACTATCTTGTCTGAGGTGAAGAAGCTTCTTGGATGAGAAACAAGAAACATCTTCAAAAAGAAAAAAAAACAAGGAAGTCCAGGCGCCTCCTGAAAAAGAACCTTTGGCAGGGAGAATATCTGACCAGGTACTCCTTGACTTACTCAAAGTTACAAAGGCGGTGAAAAAAGGGACTTACGATCATTTTTCACACTTAACGACCCATGGTCACATAATCAAAATTCAGACGCTGATATCTATTTAATCATACACATAATCACGGCAGCTAGAATAGTATTCGCCCAAAATTGGGCAAATGAAATACCTAGCGAAAGATGTTATAATTGATAAGACAGTACAATACGCCGAAATGGACAGATTGACACTAGAATTGAAGGAACAAGATAAATTAGAATACTATAAAGTATGGAATAAATTTTACTATTGGAGTGGTATGAAAGGGACTTCACAAAATTTGAAATAAGAACTCAAGGTGAAATAGGGAAGAGGAGAGACACCTATTTGAAAAATAAGAAAAAAAAGCTCAAATGTGTTATATATATAAATGTATATATTCTTTTGAAAATTTCTAAATGCAAAATATTCTGACAGAAATGTATGTCAAAGACAACCATTGTGTTCACTGTTTTTTAATGTTTATCCTCAATAAAATTTATTTTTTTAAAAAAATCAGATGTTTTGCAACTGATATATTTATGATGGTTGCCATGTCTTGGAGTCAGGTGATCGATCACTTTTTGCAAACCTCTGACAAGTAAAGTCAATGGGGAAGCCAGATTCATCTAACAACCATGTTACTAACTTAACAACTGCAGTGATTTACTTAACAACTGTTACAAGAAAGGTCGTAAAAGGAGGTAGAACAACAAATGTTTCACTTAGCAAGAGAAATTTGAGGCTCAATTGTGGTCGTAGGTAGAGGACTACCTATAATAAAAGGACTTCAACATGGCATGTCCCTCATCGATAAAACTAGGTGGAGAAAAGTCTAGCTAGTTACATAGAGAGTCAGAGGGAACTGAAGAGAATATCTGTAGTACAAGGTTGAATTACTGCTATGGAGTTCTCAGTGGTCTCTGAAGTTAATTGTTTTCTTCAGAGGTTTAGTTAACTTCACTAGGCCTGAAGAAAGCAAATGGAGGGGTTACATAAATTTCAGATTTGTATTGTCAGGATATACCACTCTCCAGAATCTCTCAAAGATAATCTTGGACTAAGAACTGTACAAGTAGAATGCCCTCTGGATGGCAAAATAGGATAGAATAGAATTCTTTATTGGCCAAGTGTGGTTGGACACACAAGGAAATTGTCTTGGTACAAATACTCTCAGTATGCGTTAAAAAAAAGATACATTCATCAAGAATCATAAGGTAAAACACTTAATAGTCATGGGGTACAGTAAGCAATCAAATCATACTAGGGAACAGTCAATATAAATTGTAAGGATACAAGCGACAAAGTTACAGTTGTACAGTCACAAGTGGGAGGGGATGGGTGATAAGGAGTGAGGAGAAGATTAATAATAATCAGTAATAGTAGTGCAGACTTTGTAAATAGTTGAACAGTGTTGAGGGAATTATTTGTTCAGCAAAGTGATGGCACTTGGGAAAAAACTATCCTTGTGTCTAGTTGGTGTGCAGTGCTCTATAGCGTCGTTTTGAGGGAAGGAATTGAAACAGTTTATGTCCGGGATGTGAGGGGTCTGTAAATATTTTCACAGTCCTCTTTTTGACTCATGCAGTATACAGGTCCTCAATTGAAGGCAGGTTAGAAGTAATTTTTTTTTCTGCAGTCCTAATTACTCTCTGAAGTCTGTGCCTGTCCTGTTGGGTTGCAGAATCAAACCACACAGTTATAGACTCTCACTAAAAACGCTTATTCCTCCTTCTGCTAATAAAATTAAAGCCATGATGCGCAATTCATTCCCCCCTTAATCCCCACTGCCACCATCAAAGGTTGCATCACTCCAAAGTGTGGGTTTCTACCAATTGTGATGTAAATAGGGCAATGGAGCCTCTTGTTCTTTTCCCATTAGCTGTGATTGCATCACCCATGGAGTACAAACCAGGATTTTAGGCTAGTGTGTTGTGGAAGTTTGGGGGCTTGGCAGGTTTCAAAATAAACAAATAGAAAACAATGTTGACTGAAAATATGTCTTCTCAGGATAGTGATATATTGAATATAAAGTCTGGTTTTACGGTTGAGAAAAAGGTGAAATACTTAGGGGTTAAGTTGACAAATACAAGCATAAAATTGTTTGAAAATGACTATGTTCCTCTTTGGAGGGATGTTAAACAAGACTTATAAAGATGGGATAAATTGCATTTATCATTATTGGGAAGAATCTCTGTAATTAAGAAGAATATTTTACCAAACATATTTTTTTTTTAAATTTCAGACATTACCAATACTTACAATTGATAACCCATTTAAACAATGGCAGAAGGATATTTCTAAGTTTATATAGCAAGGGGAAAAAATGTAGAATTAGATATAACCTATTGCAAGATGCCAAGGAAAGATGGGGATTGGGCCTACCAGATATTAAATTGTATTTTGATGCATACTGCTTGACCTGGGCAAAAGAATGGGTGAGTTTACAAAACAAGAGGTTACTCGAATTAGAGGGACATGAATTAAGGTTTGGATGGCACGGCTACTTACAGTATGATAAAAGTAAAGTTAATGTTGATTTTAATAACCATATTGTTAGATGTACCATACTAAGAGTTTGGAATAAATATAAAACAAGGCTCTCTACAAAGTTGCCTCTCTGGGTTTCACCACAGGAAGCTTTTTTTTAGAGAAGAAATGGCGGCAAAGCCAAATTGGTTGACGTACGGTAAAATTTTATCTTTCAATTCTGGTGACCCAATACTAAAACCGAGGGAAGAAATTGAATCAGAAGGTTATGCTTGCCATTGGTTTACTTATCAGCAATTGAAGGAAAGGTTTAAATTGGATAAAAAGAGCTATGGATTTGATTTTGTTAAAAATGAATTGGAACTTTCATTATGTAGCAACGATGAACATATTATTGCTAAGGATTTATAAAATGTAAATCATAATTTATCTCTCAGCATATTTCATAAGCCTAGATCCCATCCGAATAATTCTCCAGCTGTTTTGCCCTTTCTCCCTTATTTTTTAAATACATCCCTTACAGTTACATACTAAATTCAGCAAAGTAGTTTATGTCCTGGTTTAAAACACACAGAGACATGTATGTAAGCCAACGAACATCTTTAGTCTTAAGGCTTCTCTAAATGATTGTCTAAGTGTTTATCAACCTTAGCCATTATGTGTGAACATCAACTCCCAGAATTCCCCAGTCAGTCTAAGGCAGGGTGTCAAACTCGATTTCATTGAGGGCCGCATCAGGATTGTGTTTGACCTCTGGGGGGGCAGGTGGCTGGGGGGGGCGTGGCCAGTTTGACATCACTTGTGTCTGGGCGCCTGTGGAGGGCCAAGCACTCTGCCAGCGAAAACGGGCTCTCCGTGCAATGGCCTCCTGCAACCCTCCATTTTCGCTGACAAAGGCACTGCAGGCAGGCTCTTTGCTGTTTCCAGGGCAGCCCTGCAGGCCAGATGTAAACACCCCAGGGACCAGATCCAGCCTGCAGGCCTTGAGTTTGACACCCCTGCTCTAAGGGCAAAATCCTTCGCCATCATCCTTTTGGAGAAACAATGTGTGATGACCCAGGGTGGGATACAAAATAAACACAATCACAAAAAAACAACAACAGGTGAAGCCCCTTTTATTCCTTCACTTTGCTTCCAAGCTCCAAATATCCTTGACTGAAGACTCCCACATGAGCAATTACAAGAAGGAGGAAATGCCATTTAAATTATTATTATTATTGTAAATTTTATTTGTTTTCACAAAAAAAAACATAATACAAATAAAACATCTTTTTTGAAAGTAGCATGGCCCCGGCTTACCCTTCTTTGTACAGACACAAATTCAATTTCATGCTAATTTTTATGTTCTGTTTCATATTTTATTGCTGCTTTACATTTTCTACGTAGCTTTTCCCCTTTTAATTTTCTCAATTTTATTTTGATTATCTCATCTCAATTCAAATCATTATATTTATACTTTTTGTCTGTCCTGTTGCAATTTCATATTATCTTTTCTCATTAAACAAATTTTGTCTTGTAATTACTAATTGGAGTATGACACCTTTATATCTTAGTTTTATCCATTTAACTCTTATTTAAGCTTCAATGTATACCTTAAAGTTATAACATTCAATATAATACATAACTTCCATTCAAATTCTGCTTGGTACATTCTTAAAATACACACTATATTCTTAAAAAAAGATTATGAATATATGTAATTAAAACACTCATTCCATTCCAATTCAGTTCTATCATTAATATTAATGTTCATTAAAATCTTAACTTCTTTAACATTATTTTTCAATTAAATATCATACTTCTTTGGGAACAGTTATAAGCTTTCCATAATTAATTTTTCCCCCTATTCCTCCTCACTTATATTTTATAAAACATTAAATAATTAAAATGTTCCCATCTTCCTAATTCAATTCTCTCATTCATTTTATTTCATTAATTTATTAATGAACATTTCACTAGGTTACAATAACTATTTTATCCATCATTTTAATCATACATTATTTCAAATTTTCTAAAATTATTTCTATTTCTAATATAACAATACAATCTTTTGTACCTTTACAGAATCCCTTTTTCAATTAATTTTTCACCCATTATCTCTAAATAGGCCCTGTTTCTCTATATCTTGTTTCTGTCCTTTGTAACTTCTTTTCCTTTCCTTCTTCCCTTTCTTCTTCTCCCTCCCCTTTTTACCCCCTTGTCTCTCTACTTCTATTTCTCTCTTCTGTATTCCCCTCTTCTGTTGCTTTCCAGTATTATGCTTGTTTTCCAGACTATTTTTCTTTTCTTTGGTTGTTTTTTTTAAATCTTAAACTTTTCATTCTCTTTCCCCCCTTTCCTTTTTCTTCCGCAGATAAAATTACTTGTTGATTAAAGATGGCTTCTTCTTTGTCCCAGTCTTCTTGCTTTGCAGTCTTTTCTTGTTGTTTCTCATAGTTCCAAATCTCCATTTCTAAGAATTGAAATACGAAGCCAAAAGAACCCTCCTCTTCTTGCGCATCTTCTTTGTACTTTTTAAGTTCCATTTTCAATTCATCCCAAAGTAATGCCATTGTAGAAATTTTTAAACAACCGATTGACTTTAGTCCTCCACAACCTCTGGAGCCACACCTCCATTCAGCTATTCCTCCTCTCCCTCAGAATCAGCCTCCCCCAGGGCCATGACACAATGTCCAACTGTCTACTTGGCAAAAAACATCCAATTCCACTTTGGGACGATGTTTTCTGGTTTAGGAAACTCCCATGGAAGCCTCTTTTGAGGCCTACATGGGGAACTTCCTACAAGTAATACACACTGGATGTGAAACTTCAAGGATAACAGTACATACATAAAGCTCTCAGAAGAAGCAGGCATGGAGTCAGGTGATTCTGAATCTCCACACAAAATACAACCCACTGTTATTTTTGAAAGTTAATTGCTTGAGGCTGTACAGAGAGGAGAAAAGGCTGCTTTCTGTATGATTCTCCACCTCTCAAATCATCGTAAGCGACTCTTCCTGTAGGTGCCAATAGTTTATCATACTTGGGGGTTTTTTTGTCTTAAAAGAGACCTTGATTGTTGATGCTATATATTATATTCAATAAGTGGTCTTTAACAATGTTCTTTCTGCAATCATAGTAGAGTTTAATTCCACATTTGCTCTCACTTTCAGGAAATACGAGAATCAAAGACTTGAGATTTAAAAACCAGACCTTTAACAAATAGTAAGCAACCCTAAACAAAACTTTTCTTTTCTTTTGAAATGATGGAAAGGGTTCACATTGAACATTGAACTCTGCTTTTAAATTCTTCATCCCCTCTTCTAGAAAATAAAACCTGCCACAGTGAACTCTTATTTAACACCAGGATTATTTTATAAATAGCTTTGCTCAGATTTGGAGAGCTTTTCTTTTTCTGGTACGTAATTTGTTAGTTACAAGTTCATATTTTTACAAAACCCTTCAGTGGCCCAGCTTTCATTCCTCCTTTAATGCTTTACTCTTCAACTGCTACCATGTCACACTACAGGCAGCCCTCAACTTACAACTATTCATTTAGAAACCATTCAAAATGACGACAGCACTGAAAAAAGTAACTTATGATCATTTTTCACACTTACAAAGCAGCGTTGAGATTCAATTTTTTTTACTACCGGTTCTGTGGGTATGACTTGGTGGGCATGGCTTGGTTGGCATGGCAGGGGAAGGATACTACAAAATCCCATTCCCTCCCCACCCCACTAACCCGCTTTCCAGCTCCGTTCTCCTGTGCAGGGCAACCAAAGGAGACCCAGCCAATCCGCTGGGACACGGGAGGCGGAGAAGAGATGGGGGCGGGGACAGTCAGAGGTGGTATTTCCGGTTCTCCAAAGTACTCAAAATTTCGGCTATTGGTTCTCCAGAACTGGTCAGAACCTGCTGAATACCCACCTCTGCAATGGATGCTCCAAAAAGTACGTATGAGCTTCTGATAGTGGTAGCTTAGTAACTGGCCTGCATTTATGGCTATTTGCAACATCCCACGGGCACACATTTACAACATTTTAACCCAAAACTGGCATTAGTTTTGGTTTTCAGCAAAACCACCCTATCATGAACAATGGTTCTCTTAATAATCATGGCATTCGCATAATGACTGTGGAATTGGCTTTACAACCACAGTGTTCATTTAACACTTACAAGAACACACACACACACACACCAAAAATGTCAACTTGCTTTACATCCATCCCAATTTATCACTGTAATTGGCAGGTTCCATTACAGTCGTAAGTCAAGAATTACCTGTTACGGTTTATAGCAGTTTATAATTTAATTATAACCTAAATTATTTTAACAAGTGTGCATTTATATCCCATTTCCTGCCCTCCCCCGATTCCCGCTATTAAACACCACGGTTTCCACCGTCAAAATGCTTCCCCTAAAACTCTTATGGAGCTTTCGCTCTGTATGCATAATATTCTGAGTCAGAGAAAGCCTTCATTGTGAAATCTTAAAAGAGTTTCTGGCTATTGATCCTAAAAATATTGAATTACAGCATCGACCCTATTACCCGTTTTCTTCTAGGGTACTTTTTTTTCCCCTGAAATATCACGCAGTTAAGTTTGGGGGGGAGGGGAAATGTGTTCCCGCGAAATATCCAAAACATTCTTACAGTTCTAAGCAACCAAGTATGGATAAAGAGAAATGAATTAGCACTGCTGCAGTATGTACAAAGCATGCTAGCGAGGATCACATCCTGTATCGGAGCTGTGCGTAACCCACTAAACACCTTGAGCAGAAAAGGAGAACTTCTAGTAGTTCAGCTGAAGCCAGGGGTGATATTCTACCCGTTTGGCCTGGTTCACACGAACCGGTAGCTCCAAAATTCATCTGGGAGAGAACCGGTTTGCTCTGACGATCCGTTCCATGCTGACCTTTATTTCCTACTTTTGACGCACAGCTGCATCGCGCAGCATAGCGGATTGCCGTGAATGCAGGAGTGTAGGTCAGTAGGAAGGCCTCTGCGCGCATGCAAAGTGTTTGCCCCGCCTGCGCGCAAAGCACGCCCACCAACCCATGCCCACCGAACCTGTGGTAAACCAATTTGAATCCCACCCCTGCCTGAAGCTCATTGCAAAGACTGTCTCCTGCAGGCGCAAATCTATTTGGGTCACCTGGCCCCTTTAAAGAACAGCCCAAACTAGGATATGCTTAAGGCAGCCAGTGTGCGGTTGGGAAATGGGGAAGAGAGGCTTGCTAGTTTCAGGTGTTTTTTTTTTTTGTTGTTTGGCAATTGGGAGAGTATCACCGTCTCTGAGCTTCAGCACCACATGTGATGATGTCCCTCATCTAAGTGAAAAACAGCCTTGGGTCATGGGATTCTGTTACTCTCGTCAGACATGTCAAACAAGCAGCCCGTAAGCCAAATCCAGCCCATGATAGGCCCAGGGTTTTCCCACGGGCCCACCCACCGTTGGCCATGATGACCAGGCCACACCCAGCCCGGCCCCCCAAGGGGCAAACAAAATCCTGATACGGCCCGCAATGGGACAGAGTTTGACACCCCTACTCTACATGGTCTCTTATGGTTACTTGGTTTTTTAAACACTATCATTATGTACAGGGGTGGGATTCTACCAATTCGCACCTATTTGCTAGAACCGGTTGTTAACATTGTAAGCAGTTCGGAGAACCGGTTGTTAGAAGAAATTATTGGCCTAATCCTGTAAGGAAGGCAGGAAGGAAACATTCTGGTGTTGCTTACAGAAACTGCCTCTCCGTTAACCCTTATTACATTCTTGGCAGGGCTAGACTTCCTGTCTCAGGAACTTCTCTGGAGTTTTTTTCCTCTCCTTTGCTGGTACTTTGCTTGTGTGGAGGGACCATTCAAAGTTACAGTCGCACTGAAAAAAGTGACTTATGACTGTTTTTCACACTTACGACTGTTGCAGCATCCCCAGTCATGAGAAGCCAGGCAAGGAGATGCATGCCTTGATGTGAGTGATATTGAGTTGGCCACACCCAGCCAATAAATGACCACCAAGCCACGTCCACTCAGTCACATGACCACCAAGCCACGCCCACCAACTAAGCCATGCCCACAGAACCAGTTGCTAAAAAAATGGAATCCCACCCCTGGTTATGTATGTATGTATGTATTCACTTATTCACTCATTCACTATTTATTTAGAACTATTCTTGGCCCTAGTTTGCCTGTAAAGGGAAACTATTGGCTTTTATGAGTTTCCAGAGTTCCAGAAAGTCACATATGCTATCAGGTCTTCCATGTTCTAGAAACACATTCTATTAGCAAAAGAGTTAATCCACTAATAGGAAAACAGCCCTCCACGTGTATAGAAACTATTAAATGTTTATCGTTGCATATCTTTATTTTCAAACTGATAGAAAGCCTGCTTGATTTAAATGCCTATCAAAAGTAATGCTACATTAAACTCTAATGGGTGAAAGTCATTGTGATACATTAGAGGAGGCTCGGAGTTCGGCAAATCCCACCTCTGACTGGTCCCGCCCCCATCTATTCTCCGCCTCACGAGTCCCATCTGATTGGTTGGGTCTTCTTTTGTTGCCCTGCACAGGAGAACAGAGCTGGAAAGCAGGTTAGTGTGGTGGGGTGGGAAAGGAGATTTTGCAGTATCCTTCCCCTTCCCCTGCCATACCCACCAAGCCACGGTCACCAAGCCATGCCACACCCACCAAGCCACGCCCATAGAACCGGTAGTAAAAAAATTTGAATCCCACCACTGTGATACATAGGATAAACACATTCCATTATGGCCAAAAATGCAAACATCTTTTTTTTCCCCCGGAATAAAATATTGCAAGCCCAGTGTCTAAAAAGATGGAAATATATATGAAAACAGTAAGTCTTCTGGGTTTTGTACCATAAATTTTGTTTTCGTGTAACTATGTCTTCACTTCCTCAAATAAATTGCAGTATTTGCAAACAATGTTTCTAATATATAATGTGAAAGTTATATGCATTACACATACCTATTATCTACTTTCTGGGCCTAGATACTTTTATAATGTGTAATACATTTATAATGGTGATCTCATCTAACCCATTTCATTAATATTTGAAAATATCAGGTGAAATGAGTAGCACAGAAGTCTAATATATAATAATAATGAAAAGGGATATTGGAAGCTTCTTTCTATTTCTTTTATATATTTTTATGCATTTTTTCTTCTTTAATTCTTCTGCTTTTTATTATATTGTGTAGTTTTAATGTTCTTTGCAAAATGTTTAATAGAATTTTGATGAGCAACCAAATAACTGAAAGGTTTGAAGGAGGGCTATTAATATGTTAATATATTGTAAATATGTATCAGGTTGGTTGACCATTTAAACAACTTTTTAATCATTCCCTTAGAAGGCACAATTTTAAAATATATTAAATCTTTTTAACATATTAACACATCTGAATCAGATTTTTTTCTAAGTGTGAGCATGTATATATTGATAAAACGAGTGCCACTATACACAAAACTGACAGAGATAATAATTTATTTAAAGTACATTTTCATTATGAAAACAGTTTTTCAGAGGGGCAGAGATATTAGTTTTATATACTATGGTTTGGAAGCCTTTCAGCTTTCTTCAGCAGAAGAAATCTAAAGAAGAAGCCATTTATACAGACTATTGTGGCAATCACAGTAGAAATTGCCTAATACAGAAAGAGCTGCTATTTGATTATATAATTAGCAAAAATGGATCAGAGCACAGAATGCTTAAAGTAAAATTCTGAAATTTCATTTAGCTAGCTGCTAAACTATACACCTGCAAGGACTGTGCAAGTGTACTAAACCGACTTTAAGCTATGTTTAAATCACCAAGCGATCATGCTTATGAACATTCTTCAAAACAACTAAGCACTGGCAACCCTCACAGTTAACCTGAAACAAAATAATGTCAGAGAAGCAATACATGATTAATCTTATTCAAACGTTCTAAAGAACTTGGCATATTTGCCTAGGACTAAGTATAGTATGATCACCACAAAATATTTTGAAGTGATTCTGAGGTAAAAACTGAAATAGGTTTTGTTCTATTAAGTGAAATTATTGAAAAACACCAAAGACCATTAATTCTCAATGTAGAACACAGAACATTTTACCAATTCTTTACACAGAAGCATGCAGAAGTAATGAAGTCTTCAATTATTGTATGCTAGGAACCAGGCCATCATTAAAACAATAATTCCACAGACTGGCAGCAAAATCATATTCTTATACTTTTGCCATAAAGGTTGTTCAATTTCAACCTCATCCTTTTTCCTCTTATTCTTCCGACGTCCTTTCAACCTATTTTCAAAAGCCTCCAGTTCTGCCTGCAGAAGAGAAAAAAAATGAAATGATAAAAAAATTTTAACAATAAAATGTACCAATTTTTTCCACTTATTTCTCAAGATAATATGCTGTATGATACAATGGTTCTGTGTAAATGGAATAATGCCAAGGTTTGACTTGCTGAAGCTCATTAAGGAAAAAAATGGGACTAGAGAACATCAGACAGGGAAAAGGTTCTTCTACTACAAGCATATGGTAATACATGCACACTTTGACCCTACTCATACACTACAATTGGAAGTTCACTTGGAGTGAAACAAAAAGTCTAGGGTATTTATGTTCTTCAAGGTCTTGGAATAAGCAACAGATTTCTGAAACATCCAGTGATTACAGTCTTCATTTTCTAAAAAAAAAAAGCGTTTGGTGTAACCAGAACAATCTGGAACTGAACACACTCAAATCTGTAGAAATGGTGGTAGACTTTAGAAGAAACCCTCCCATACTACTACCTCTTACAATACTAGACAACACAGTATCAATAGTAGAGACCATCAAATTTCTAGGTTATATTATATCACATGATCTAAAATGGACACCTAACATCAAAAATGTCATCAAAAAAGCACAACAAAGAATGTTTTTCCTGCGCCAACTCAGAAAGCTCAAACTGCCCAAGGAGCTGCTGATTCAGTTCTACAGAGGAATTATTCAGTCTGTCATCTGTACCTCTATAACTGTCTGGTTTGGTTCTGCAACCCAACAGGACAGACACAGACTTCAGAGGATAATTAGGACTGCAGAAAAAAACAATTACTACCCACCTGCCTTCCATCCATTGATGACCTGTATATTGCATGAGTCAAAAAGAGGGCTGTGAAAATATTTACAGACCCTTCATATCCTGGACATAAACTGTTTCAACTCCTTCCCTCAAAACGACGCTATAGAGCACTGCACAACAGAACAACTAGACACAAGGACAGTTTTTCCCTGAAAGCCATCACTCTGCTAAATAAATAATTCCCTCAACACTGTTCAACTATTACAAAGTCTACACTACTATTACTGTTAATCTCATCACTCCTTATTGCCCATCCCCTCCCACTTGTGACTGTATGACTATAACTTTATCGCTTGTATCCTTACAATTTATACGGACTGTTTCCTAGTATAATTTGATTGTACCCTATAACTATCATTAAGTGTTGTACCTGATGATTCTTGACGAATGTATCTTTTCTTTTTATGTATACTGAGAGCATTTGCACCAAGACAAATTCCTTGTGTGTCCAATCACACTTGGCTAATAAAGAATTCTATCTATATCTATCTTCTATCCATTTGTGTGCTCATGGACATTAATGTGAGAAGATACATGCAACAAACTCATTCAATGTTTCTTCAGGGAAAAGCTTCAACTCTAAATGACAATAGCACTTGGACTTATATTCTGCATTTTGCCCCCAACAATCTGGTTCCTCATTTTACCGACCTCGGAAGGAGGGAAGACTGAATCAATCTTTAGCCCGTAAGAACTGAACTGCGAGCAATTGGCAGAATTAGCCTGCAATACTGCATTCTAACCACTGCGCCGCCACCACCGTCGTTAAGCTCCGTATTAAGAAGGACATTATGACTTTAGCACTAGCCCATACAAAGTATATCTGTATATAAAGTATATGGTATATTTGTATGAGGTGTACATAGAATGTTTAATATTGCTGCAATGAGCAACTTGCAAGGGAAGGAAAAAAGAGAAACTATGAATTTACTGTATATCAAAGTGTTATGGTTGATACTGATTGCATTAAATAAATTCCTTCATAAGGAAAAAGAATTTCTGCTAATTGTATTATCAGAGCTTGTTCATGAAGATTTTAATCAGCGAAGAATGAAGAGGTTAGAGGAAAGGATATTACTTGATGAAGCAGACACTACAGTTTTCAAAATTTCATTATGGAATTATATTTAGCCAACCCCAACACATGGGTATTGCTCTTTTTCCATGATCACGTATCCAATACAAGTAGCATTTGACACAATTATAAATAACACTCTTACAAAAAAGAAGGAATGTTTAGAAAAATGAAAACTGACAAAAGTAACCACATTTGTTATGTGGGAGCTTTGAGAGGTGATTTTCAGACCATATTTGAACACATTGGTCAGATTGCCCACATAAGCCAACCTTTTTCCAAATTACAGCTTATCATGATTGTGCAGCGGGCATTTATTTAAATAATAGGCAATCATTCCATTTGCCTCTCCCTGCCAGTAAGAACAGCTAAGTAAATTAGGGGGCCTGATGTGTGCTTTGTTTAGCCTTATCTCTCAGCGCGATCCCTTCTGACAAGGTTGCCTCTGACCCTTGGCGTCAGAGTCTATGTTATCAGAAGGGCAACAAAATAGAGATCCCAAAAAGTAGAGGAACTACCGGTAATTCATAACATGGAACAATTTAGATCAGTGGTTGTGAGAAAATGTTGGTGGTCCACAGAGAAATGTCCCCCCAAAACACCTCCCAAAGAAATTAATCCAGGCTATGCGGGAACACAAGGCTGCACCGCCCACATGGCCCACGGGAACACAAGGCTGCGCTGCCTACATGGTCCAGCCACCCACTGGTCCCCATCCTTCGGCCGAGCGCAAAACTTACCTTGAGTAGAGCCACGTAAGCTGGAACTGGAAGGTAAGACCAACGGCAGGGGAGGGAAATCCACCCTGGGGTGGCTTGCTGACATTGGTGGGAAAGTTGGCCCCATATTCCAGAGCTGCAGGAGTCATAGGACTGACCCTTCGGTCATCCCGGAGCAGCTGCTCCTCCACCCAGGTGCACCAGCCTGCCATGGACTGAAGGAGCTGCTCCGGGATATCCAAAAGGCCAGTCCTGTAACTACTGCAGCTCTGGAATATGGGACTGACTTTCCCACCACCCTCAGCAAGCTACCGTCAGTCAAAATTCATATTAGTGGTCCGCAGGATTTAAAATTATGAGTTTGGTGGTCCCTGAGGTCCAAAAGGTTGGCGATCCCTGATTTAGATTGATGTAAGCAGCTAAGCAGGATCAACTGAGTAAGGGTTGCTCAAGCACAATAAATCTGCTGAATGAAGTTGGCTTGTTTAGAATTTCACAAGTTTACTTTAATCTGAAACGTCTAGTTCAAGGCGAGAACGTATTAAAAGTTTATCCTATGAGATGGAAATAAGAGTTGGGGTGCGTACCTGCTGTCTTCGTTTTTCCTCTTCGATGGCCGCTCTAGCCTCGGCTTCCTTAATCTGTGTGAATAAAATATGAAAATTACTTAGTTGCTTTTTTTGTGAAAATAGTTCCAAATAGATTATCTAACTACAACATACTTTCATAACATACAACATACTTTCATAAATTCCTTCATAAGGAAAAAGAATTTCTGCTAATTGTATTATCATGACATTAGAAAATGGAAAGATTTTCAGCAGCTTTCTAAACTTGTTTAAAAAAGTTTTGCTTCTCATCCAAGAAGCTTCTTTCATTTTAACTGACTAGTAGTATCATGCCCTTGTTAGAGTCAGACTCTGAGGGAGAGGAGGAACAGCCGACAGGGAGTGGAGGTGTGGCTCTGGAGGTTGTGGAGGAAACTGAGGAAGGGCAGAGGCCGGCTGGGCAGTCAGAGAGGACCCAGGTCCATCCCTTCTTCATCCTAGGACAGGCAGGGAAGAATGGAGAAGGAAACAACTTGGCTTACGAGAGAGGAAGCGGCCATGATCCTCCTCATTGGTTGCAGCTGGGGAGACTAGTAGAGAGATGGTTAAAACACAGCATTGCCAAAAGCAAAGCATGTTTTATTTGGGGCTGAAATTATCTTGGTTGGCATCCTTCCAACAGACTGTGCCTTGTTATTTCCTGGAAGTTGGTAATTACTTATCCTGGTCCGTTGTGGAAATTCCTTCATTGTAGTTCGTTTTAGTTTTTTATTTCACCTCTATCTGCTCATTAAGTATGGAATGTAGCTTTCTTTTGAAGACTATTTTTGAATAGGTTTTATCTCCAACTGAGAATTATTGAACAGTGGGGCCAAATTGGAGGCATTAAAGGACATTTATTTACGTTTTGGATTTTGTTACGTTTATGTTACACTCTGGGTCATCACAGGTAGGGAATGGTAGGATTTATATTCTTTGCAGTTGTCTGATGGTTAACTCTCTGAGAGTTGTTGAGACTACTGGTGGTGGGGCTTTGTCTGTATCCACAAAGTTACCTGAATCAGAATACAAACAGGTGTGGAACCATCATGGGACTGCATTGTAAACAGAAGTTAGGTGGTGTCGTATTCTTCCCGCTTTATTGAGGGGGAATGTTATTCAGTTTTAACATAGATGGTCCTCTTTCAAACCAATGGTCCTCTCTGTACAGAATCTGAACTTTACTGTCTTCAGAAGAGCGGCCCTTTTTTTTCAGACGCAGATGGACTGTTGAATCCTACCCCTGATGAGTTGTGTTCTCCTGTGTTGTGAGGTGGTTGTTTTGTTTCTCCAATGTACACGTCTGCACATGCCTTGCTACACTGCACTGCATATTGCTCTTATTTGTGTCTGGGTGTTTTGTCCTTGAGGTGGGTAAGCTTCTGTCTTAATGTATACCAGTGTTTAAAGTGTGCAGGTATGTTGTATGGATCAAAAACCCTCCTGAGCTTTTCAGATATTCCTGCAACGTATGGAATGACAACGCTGGTGTTTGTTGCGCTTCTCTTGTCTGTTACAAAAGAGCTCCTGATGGATCTCTTCGTGGATTTGATGAAGACCCAGTTAGAATAGCCACAAATTCCAAGGGCCTCTTTGATGCTTTCAAAAAAAAAAAAGCCCAACAACAACCAAGGATGCTGTCTTTTGGAAAAAGCACCTTTGGGACAACCATGGCCTGGATAATCGACAATAGATTTTTCAGCCTCACCCACATATATGAGGTGATCCCAAACTATCTGCGTCACCCCCTTCCCAATGTGAGCCTCGGAGCCCTAAAACCCTGAAGTCTGGCTCTTAGTCACAAAAACAACTTCAAAGTTCTGATTTTGTCGAAATGCCAATTTCACCAACATCTAAGATGTTGGTTCCTATGCTTCCCTCAAACATAATTTCTATTGTGTGGAATATCCATTATAGATTTCAAACAAATTGCATGAGAGTGGAATGTACAAATAGACTGTGTGCATGCACACAGGTGGGGGGAAGAGGAGGAGGAAAAAGAGGAGGAGGAGGAGGAAGAGAAGGAGGAGGAGGAGGAAGAGGAGGAGGTCTCTTCCCTCAAGGCCAGAGGTTCCCAAACTTGGCAACTTTAAGACTTGTGGACTTCAACTCCCAGAATTCCCCAGCCAGCATAGCTAGAAGTCCACAAGTCTGCTCAAGGCAGTAAGGCTGATTGTCAGGAGCAGGTAGGATGCAAGAGATTAATTCACTGGTCTTTTCCTAAAATGAGTCAGTCAGGTTTATAAAGCAGCCAAATAGTTGACAAATCCTGTGTGCAACTGCTTGGGATGATGGACTAAGATTCCTGATGTGGACAAACAGCAGAACTAAGGATCTGCCCTCCAGATCACTCCACTGCTCTCAAATGCAGGGATCTGACCACAGGGGTGACAAGATTTGAGGGCAAATATATTTGTTTCTGTATCTAGGGCTCTCACTTGTTCTGTTCCCAGATTGGTTGTTTTACATCCTTTTTTTTTTGGCACAAGTTGCCACAATGCCATCTGTCATGCAACATGCCAGGGCTCTGAACTGGGAATGCAGCGTTGTGCCCTCATTGAATACATTAAAATCTGTTCCAAATTAGTCCGTTCGACTTTAGAAGGCAAGCTTTTTGTAACCCACAGCCTTTAAAAAAAAAAATTCCTTTGTTGGAATGCCATAATGCAAATGCTTTTTAGTTGCATTGGCAGTATAAATGTTAACTATTAAGAAAGCTATAACTTAGCTATAGTTCATCCAATTATTGATATGCTGCCCAGTAAAATTTCCAGAGAGCAAGCCCCAGAAACAGCGTAGTTACTATACAGAATTAACCCAGCCTTAAAACAGATATGTGTTATTTTTCAATCACTCAGAATGACGACCTTTACACATGGAGGCTTTATATTATTAATACCACTATTCTTGCACTAGATTTTTTTCAGCTTAACTTTAGTCCCCGTGAAAAATAGCTCAAATGGTTCAAAATGAAATGGTGCAGAGGCCTGATTCATTCTTGTCATATGTTGGCTGTTAAATGTAAAGGGTTTCTTTCATTTCTTTATTTGCCTCTTTTATTATTTTCTAAAGAACTCAAGGTGGTGAATGCACCTAATATTCCCTCCTCTTCCTATTCCCCCCCCCACAACAACAACCCTCAGAGGTAGGTTGAGATGACAGAGGGCGACTGGCCCAAAGTCACCCAGTCAGCTTTCATACCTAAGGTGGGACTAGAACTCACAGCTTCTAGCTGGATGCCTTAACCACTAGACCAAACTACTATTCTGTATCACCTTCTTATAGCTGAAATTCCATGCACAAAATGGATGGGGTACATACTCAATTGTCAAATTTATTTATTTAGTGTATGGCACATGCTAGCCAGGGATCACCGAGGCGGCTGGCTGCCTCTGTGAAAGGAATTTTTTCGGGCGGTGTTATCTTTACCCGTGGGATGCCTGAATGCCAGTAGGCAATCGGGGGAAGGCTCCTTTCTTGTCCGTCCCACGGTTTATTCGCTCACAGAAATTGAACCGCCGCACTGCCAACCTCAGCGGTACGCAGGCCCAGGGCTTTTACTACGTGAGCCACCGCGGTCACAGCCAAGCACACACATAAACTAACTGACAAGAGTTTGAAAGGACAAGAAATATACTCAGTAAATTATTACACATAACACATAATAGACAAGACAGTGCAGAATAGTAAGTCAGAGTGAACAGTGCATTTCCCTCTAAAGGAAAATGTACATCTATAAAAAGGCTCAAGAAACACCCCAATATAAATTATAAAAAAAAAAATAGAGGAATAAATAAGGATTAAAATTACTGCAACCTAAAATGTGTGCTGGCACACAGCATTAAAGAGCAAGACAATGGAACATGGGTTATGTTATATTATACCAAGGCAGACCACCCCCCTAGCATATTTTATCTAATTCTGCATTGTTCTCGGCTCAGCTTGGTTTCAGCCAAATTCAATCCCATTTGGGGACTTTCTGCTTTATTTGCACTTCATACAAACGAACTAAAATTAACATGCAATTGCTGTTTAATTGGCCTACCCAACAATCGTGGCAAGTAATCCTGCACACATTTTCTTTAACACAAAATAGCAACAATATTGCTGCGGCCTGCCAGCTGCCAGCGGAGCTCAGATGAGGAGGTTGGAGAAGAAGTGTCATGCCCCTGTTGGAGACTGACTCCGAGGGAGAGGAGGAACAGCTGACAGGGAGTAGAAGTGTGGCTCAGGAGGCTGGGGAAGGGCAGAGGCTGGCTGGGCTGTCAGAGGAAGATCCAGGCCCATCCCCTCTCCATCCTAGGGCACACGAGGAGAAGAGGATAAGGGAGAGACGTGAACGGTGTGGTCTATGGGGGAGGAAAGGGCCTTGATCCTCTTCATGGGCTGCAGCTGTGAAAACTGGTTAAAAGGACGGACATGCGTATGGGCCAGTGCTGGAAACAAAGCATGGAAATATCTCTAGTCTGTCGTTTCTCTCTGAGTTTGGTTTCCCAGTGTGCGTTCCGATATCTGTGGACGTCTTCAAGCCCTTATCTTGCTTGGTTCCCTTAATTGCTTGAGTGTGGTTTGTGTTGGTTTTACTCTCTATAATTTATAGGTATTTTTAGTTTAAATGGCATGTCCTCCTTTTCATAATTGCTTATAGGGGAGTTTCATAATTGCTTATAGGGGGTTTTTTTGTCTCCAGTCAAGGATATTTGAAGTTTTGAAGCAAAGTGAAGGAATAAAAGGGGCTTCACCTGTTTTTGTGACTGTGTTTATTTTGTATCCCACCCTGGGTTATCACAGGAACTTGGGCCAGTCGTGCGGTCTGGGGAAGGCTCTGATGGATGCTCTGTGTTGGAAACAGAGATAGAGCCAGGGCCGTCCAACATTTCCTAGCTGCCTCCGGAGTCGGAGATAAGTGGGGAAGAAGAACAGCTGGGGCCTGTTCCAGATGCACGTATGCGCAGAGCTGCCAGGAGAGGAGAACAACCGAGGGGCAGAAGCCGATTCAGGCACATGTGGACACTGAATGGCCCTCCCTAGCTGGGGAATAAATAGAAGCAAAAAGGGGAATGGTGGTTGCAGGAGACAATAGTTTGTATTTCTTTCAGAAGATTTACTTATCTTGGTTCGTGCCTCAGAGACTTCCTGCCAGGAATTAATTTACAGCTTTTGGACTGGAAGCTCTCGGCCTGGCAATTATCCAAGGACTGATAAGGTCAGTTCTTGCAATTAACCCTTGGAAGGATTATTGCCGGGATTTTTCTGTATGTGAATGCCATTAATTCACAGTAACTAAATAAAAAAGGGTTTTTCAGGACAAGGAGTCTGTTTCTTGGTTCTGCTAAGGCTGGGTCAGAACAAACATATTGTAACCTCAAAGGGCAAATTACCTCAGAAGCTTTCCGTTTCATTTCTTGGCATACCACATCACACTCCAAGTAACACTGACCTTCACGAACTTCACTGCACAGAAGTTCCTAGGAGAACAATTTGAATATATTTTTTTAAAAAAAACCTTACTTTCCCCCCCAAAAAATTCTGAATATATTATAACGATATTTATCACAAAGAATCTTCAAAACAAACTATCTTATTCTCCCAACGAACAAAAGTACACTTATTAACTATTTGGTTATATTTCATGTTTCTAGACTGCCCGGCTCCCTCAAAGAGGAGCTCTAAGTTGCTCCAAATTATTTGATTAAGATGGGCAGTCATACGGAAGGAAGGAAGGAAGGAAGGAAGGAAGGAAGGAAGGAAGGAAGGAAGGAAGGAAGGAAGGAAGGAAGGGAGGGAGGGAGAGATTCGATTGCACTCATCTGCTAGCTGGATGGACACCACAATTCCCCTTCTTTTTACATCCCATATCCTCCCAAAGTGGGGAGATTTGGGAAGGAAGAGAGGACAGAATAAAGTGTGCATTATGTTGTGCATGCATGATAAGGACTGACTGGGAGGGGCGGGGCGGGCGGAGAGGGGTGGGGCCAGCCAGGGGAACATTTTGCCGGTTCTCCGAACTGCGCAGAATCATAACAACTGGTTCTATAGAAGCGGTCCGAACCAGTAGAATCCCACCCCTGCATCCATCTCATATTATCTGGTTTTAATTTTATTTGTTGCTATTATCATGCATTTTATATTGTACTAATTGTATTGTTACATTGTTTACTACCTGGCAATAGTCTGGCAAATAGTCAGTATATATAATACGCCAAAAAAAGTCCACCATATAACATAATCCTACATTTTATTAAGAATTAAACGTCCTTTTTCATTCATGTCACTTAGTAATGCGTTAAATTAAGCGTCAGTGGCATTTAATTGGATTGTTTTAGACGGATATGCAACACACATTAAGAGCTTAAACAATTCCCCAACAATGAATTCCTAATTTACAGGATCCAATCTGGATTGGTCACTGGGACCAGAGGTTTTGTTTTCCTGGCTTTGGGACTCGTGCTGGAACCCACTTCCACGGAACTTCTCTCTAGCAGAGTGTGAATTGAATTAAATTCAGACTGAATTAAATTTCCTAATTTAATTCAATGTTCAAAGCATACACTTAATATTTCTGTTATGAATATTAATACAGGACACTGGTTTATGACATATGCCTCTGCTTGACTCTCAGAAGTGTGCTGCTGGCTAATTTTAGAATATCCTTAGTAGCTTTCAAGGAAGAAAAACATACAATCTTTAATGGGTAATTAGACAGATATTCAATTGATGCCTGTCATGAAATGGTAATTAACCTTCTGCCTTTCTTTCTCTGTTTGATTAGTGTGTCATCACCAATATAAAAAAATCACATCCAGCCGTATACAAGTGATTTAAGTGGAAAAATTACTCATACCTAAATTCAATTCCACATTAATTATGCGATATATATCCTAGGGCTTAAATAATTTCTATTGCCACTATTTCAGCTGCATCTACAATATTTTAATATTTAAGTCTTGTACAAAGCAGCCAAAAAAAATACAAAGAAGAGCTGAAAGGAAGAAGTTCGAAAAATTCTTTCTAATTAAGGATGATTTCAAGAATGAAAAAAAATGAAAAGCACATATAAGTTTAAAGAAAAACCCCCACACTAAAACCCATCTTGTAATTTGCATTTAAATGTGTATATATACTCAGAGTTGGGTGGCATCTAAATTTAATAAATTTGTTATTAAATTGCTAACTGTTAATTAATAATACTATTGTATTATTATTACAGCCCTAAAAATATAGTAATTTATACCATTTAATTTATACAATGTATATTTCTTTGCTATGCTTTTGCTTTTATTATCTCTAATAGAGCTTTATTATAAGTTAGAGTTAAATTTGACAAACAAAACTAAAAATACAATAAAATATTCATATTAATTATTATGATGCACTATTTTTTTTTAAAAAAATGGAAAAGCAGTTTACAAGTAGTGCTTGACTTTAAAAAGTTCATTTAGTGACGGTTTAAAGTTACGACTCTGGAAAAATTGACTTATGATCATTTTCTACACTGTAGCATCCCCGTGGTCACATGATCAAAATTCAGATGCTTGGCCACTGACTCATATTTATGATGGTTGCAGTGTTCTAGGGTCATGTGATAGTCCTTTTGCAACCTTCTGACAAGTAAAGGCAAGGGAGAAACCAATTTACTCAACAACCGTGTTACTAATTTAACAACTGCAGTGATTCGCTTAACAAACGTGACAGGAAAGGTCATATAAAATCGGGTACAGCTCACTTAACAACATAAATTTTGGGCTCAGTTCAGAGGTGGGTATTCAGCAGGTTCTGACCAGTTCTGGAGAACCGGTAGTAGTTCGGAGAACCGGCAAATCCCACCTCTGACTGGCCCCTCCCCCATCTATGCTCCGCCTCCCGAGTCCCAGCTGATTGGCTGGATCTTTTTTGGTTGCCCTGTATAGGAGAATGGAGCTGGAAAGCAGGTTAGTGGGATGGGGAAGGAATGGAGATTTTGCAGTATCCCTCCCCTGCCACGCCCACCAAGCCATGCCCACCAAGCCACACTACACCCACTAAGCCATGCCCACAGAACCGGTAGTAAAACATTTTCAATCCCACCACTGGCTCAGTTGTAGTCGTAAGTTGAGCACTACCTGTAGTAAATCATGAGCTGATTTCTCCTCGTGAAACAAGGCTTCCCTGTGCTTCCCTGTGTCAAAATTGCTCCAGAAAGTCCCTCAGTAGTAAATCTCATTTCACGAATGAGTACATACAAAATCCAATAACCTTGTTTATAAGATAGTTTACTTCATCAATATAGCTTACCTTTTTGAGTCTCTTACAAGGACAACGGATCTTAACCTTCTGATTGCAATTCTGACAACATTCCCCTAGGTGACAAACCTCCTTACATCGATGACCACAAGGTAGCTGTAATGTCAGAGAAAAATACATGTGTCTGGCACAAAGTATAAATGCTCATTTTTGCTTACTTGCATTTGTTGGTTATTATACTTAAATTCCTTATATTTTGAACCAAGGATGTGAAGAACATTTCTATACAACTCATTTTTAACGCAAAACTCTTTCCAGGCTCATACCAAGACAACGATGTAGACTCATCCATATGGTCACCAAATGTTACCAAACCATCACTTCAGAATTTACTATTCAAATCAACCCACAGATTCTTTTTCCCCATTAGCTTTTAGAATGAAAGTCATTGGATGCATTTGTCAAGGAGCAGACATGGTTTAAAGCAGGGGTCCCCAACCACCGGTTCCCGGACCGGTACCGGTCCGTGGATCATTTTTTACTGGGCCGCAAAGCTTGGGTGCCGCCATCTTGTTTCGACGGCGCCTCCGGGTTTTCGGTTGCTTCTGGGTTTTCGTTTGGAAAGTGCTTCCAGGTTTTCAGTTGGAAAGCGGCGTTTGGGTGCTCGCGCCTTAGTTTCGTCAAAGGGGTGGCGGCTTCGAACAAAGAGCCATCCCAATGGCGGTGGAGTCTCACGTTACTCATAGAAGAATAAATAATTGTGAAACCGGTCCCTGGTTCAAAAAAGGTTGGGGGCCACTGGTTTAAAGGACTTCAAATCACTTTTGAAATCTCCTATGGTGCTACTGATCAATTTCCAATGCTACATTAATATCTACTGCCATTAATAGTTTAAAATGTTTTTTCTTTTAGGGTTTACCTCCTTGGGGCACTGGTTTTTGCAGGAACACAGCTCTTCTTTTTCTTCTGCGTCAGCATTAGTGATTTTTCTGAAGAAATAGAAACCGATGGTCATCCATTAAAAGAGAGACAAAATGAACAGCAAGACAAGTTATTCATTGTCTTATTTTCAGTTGACCTTGTCAACGCTGAATGGAAAAAGCAAATGTAAAACAGATGAGGATTTTTTAAAAAGGGGACTGAGTTTGAACAATCAAATAAAACCTGGTCCAGTGATTTAATATCAGATTAAGTGATAATCTCATGAGAATAAAATAAACAAATTTTATACGGCAAGATCTGAAATGCTTACTGTATCTCAAGTAAGTTTTGGAAAAAAAAAATGCTTTGATTCAAACCAGCCTGATAATTAGGATAAACTGACCACTAACTCAGCATGCCACAAAATAATAATCCTAGTTTTAACCTTTAAATCTAATTTTTCAGGCCTTTTATATCTGAAACATAAGCAGAAAGCAAAATGAAGTCAGAAAGACAGATGAGTCAGCCAGTACAAAGTGCTAGGGCAGTAAAATGACAGTTCTTTTTTACTTCTTTTTGTATATCAAGTTGAAGCAAGACTGAAGGAAGATCCTCAGAAATTGGTACCTCCATCTACCATTCCAAACAGCTGCCCCTCCCCCCCAAAAAACCCCAATAAAACCAATTTGGACCAAAGAGCTTGAGCCACAGTGGCACAGTGGTTAGAAGGCAGCACTGCAGGCTACTTCTGTTGACTACCGGCTGCCGGCAATTTGGCACTTGAAATCCCACCAGGCTCAAGGTTGACTCAGCCTTCCAACCTTCTGAGGTGGATAAAATGAGGAGCCAGATTGTTGGGAGCAAGAGGCTGACTCTGTAAACCGCTTAGAGAAGGCTGTAAAAGCACTGGGAAGCGGTATATAAGTCTAAGGGCTATTGCTATTGCTTAGGATGGGGTTGGGGGAATAAGCCTGGCTGACATTCCAAATAGACCTATGTATATGTATATATCACTAACCCTGCTGATGTTACTTAGTTAGGGTAATGAAATATCTGCAAGAAAACAGGCAAGCTCTCAGACCTATCTATGCGCTATTTGTTTGCAAGTCTTCTTCTTCATCTTCATCAACTGCAGCTGCCCATCCTAATGGGCAGCCTACAAAACATAAAATATTAAAACGATGAACACATAGCCGATAATCAGAGTTGGAAGGGACCTTATAGGTCATCTAGTCCAACCCCCCGCCCAAGAGGGAGACCAATACTATTTCTGACAAATGGGAGTCCAATCACACTCAGCATCTCTTCCCTTTTTTCTTCACCCAAGGCATGTGATCCTGTCCATTTAACCGATAATCAGAGTTGGAAGGGACCTTATAGGTCATCTAGTCCAACCCCTCGCCCAAGTGGGAGACTCTACACCATTTCTGACAAATGGCAGTCCAGTCTCTTCTTGAAATCCTCAAGTGATGGCGCTCCCACAACTTCCGAGGGCAACTTCCGTTCCATTGGTTGATTGTTCTCACTGCCAGAAAGTTTCTCCTTATTTCCAGGTTGAATCTCTCCTGGTTCAGTTTTCATCCATTATTCCTTGTCTGGCCTTCGGGTGCCTTGGAAAACAGCTTGACCCTCTTCCTCCTCTCTGTGGCAGCCCCTCAAATATTGGAAGACTGCTCTCCTGTCTCCCCTGGTCCTTCTCTTCACTAGACTAGCCAAGTCCAGTTCCATAAACAACAAGACAATTGGGACTAACCACTATTTAAACATCCCATGGGTGCAGTTGCCTCCCACCGGAAGATTCAGACTGTTTATTTAGAAAGAGAAGGAAACTGGTTTGTGTGTGTGTGTGTGTGTGTGTGTGTGTGTATACCCTCATCTCAACACAGCAGCATAGAAACTAAATGAAAACAGCTTAATTACCAAACGTTGAAACAAACAAACAAAGGTCATTGAATTACGTACATGCATTCAATATACAGGCTTGTCAGTTTGCAGTGACATTTTATTCGGATCATTTGGGCACAGGGCAGACATTCTCCAGGATGGCATGGCAGAGGGCATGCATGAGAGCACCCAGCTGGCCGTGGCTTGGAACATCCTTCTTCACACTGAGAACATTCTGGACCCGCCTAGTAAAACAAGCAAAATGTGACTTATAATTTATTTGCTTTTTGGGACTATCCATCCGTTCATTTAAACATATGTAAGGACGCTTGGTGTGATGACCCGGGGCGTGGCACAAAGGCAACACAGTCAAATAAGCAAGAAGAGTTCCCTTTATTATCTCCAACTTTGCCCAGGTTACCTTTGGCTGGAGAAAAACTCTCCCAGGAACAGCCTTTAGCTGTGGAAAATTCAATCTAAAACAAGGTACACACAAACTGCAACCAAAAAATCCCAACAAACAAAGCTGCAATAATTAGCTTGTCAGCAGGAAAAGGAATTTCAGACTTGAAACTCACACAAAACTCACACAGTTGAGAAGATGCCAGGAACATAGAGAAGTCACAACGATACAAGATAAATTCACATTTGCTCCCAACAACTTGCTGTGCGCAGCTTCCTCTTTTATATACTATGTTCCCAGCTGCAGCTAATGAAGGGAATCAGGACCCTTTCCTCCCCTGTAAGCCATGCAACTCATGTTGCTCCCTTCTCCGTTCCTCCCTGCGTGCCCTAGGATGAAGGGGGGGTGGGCCTGGATCTTCCTCAGAATCCCCTCAGCCTTGCTCTACCTCTGCCCTGCTCTGCCCAGCTGGACTTTGCCCTTCCCCAGTTTCTTCCACAGTCAATGGAGGCACACTCCCGCTCCCTGTCAACTGTTCAGCCTCCCCCTCCAAATCAGATTCCGACAGGGGCATGACACTTGGCCCGCTCAAGTGACAGAAAGTTAATACAGTATATTGGCTTGAAACCAACACACGCACACGCACACGCACAAGACTTTTGTTCTTCCTGTAAGCTCCTCCCTGAAAGTCACTCCTAAAGAACAATGGGTAGGGGAGAGCCTCCTGTGCAGTGGTGGGCTGCAGCTGGTTCGGACTGACTCGGCCGTACCGGTAGTTACGACCAGGGGTGGGATTCTACAGTTCGCACCTATTTGCTAGAACTGGTTGTTAACATTCTAAGCAGTTTGGAGAACTGGTTGTTAGAAGACATTACTGGCCTAATCCTGTAAGGAAGGCAGGAAGGAAACATTCTGGTGTTGCTTACAGAAACTGCCTCTTCATTAACCCTTATTACATTCTTGGACAGGACTAGACTTCCTGTCTCAGGAACCTCTCTGGAGTTTTTTTCCTTTGCTGGTACTTTGTTTGTGTGGAGTGACCATTCAAAGTTACAATGGCGCTGAAAAAAGGGACTTATGACCATTTTACAACTGTTGTAGCATCCCCACAGTCATGAGAGGCCAGGCGAGGAGATGCGTGCCTCGATGTGAGTGATATTGAGTTGGCCACACCCAGCCAATAACATGACCAAGCCATGTCCACTCAGTCACATGACAACCCAGCCACGCCCACAACCTAAGCCATGCCCACAGAACCGGTTGTTAAAAAATTTGAATCCCACCCCTGGTTACAACCAACCGCTTGGGCCCACCATCCCACCCTGTAAATCTCACATTTTTACTTGCTCGCTCTGCCCTTGCAGCCCAGCTGCTTTCTGCCCCCCCCCACCTGATCTACTCACACCCTGGCTTCCATGCAGAGGAATTCCCTGTGGTTTTGCAGCCGGGCTCAAGCGCAGATGGCGCTCGCAGTTTCGGTTCTGCACTAGGCGAACCGGTTGTTAAAACTATGTGCAGCCCAGCTCTGCTCCTGTGGGATCTAAACGAGTCTGCAGTTTTAATGAAGGATTAAGCAAGTTGAGTAGAGAAAGAATGTTTTCTGTTTTTGTTTTTTTTCATATTAAGCAATCGCCTGGGTGTGAATGGCCTCTCAGGGTGACAGGTGAGAGGGGCAAAGCACTCGGCAAAGAGTACTGTGGTTCAGCAGGAGATAGCATCTTTTAAATGCCCAGCCCGTTTTTTAAATTCATAACCAAACAGAGCTAGTCTGCACTGATAAATGTAAGAGATAATTAGCATAAGAGCTGGCAAACGCAGGAGCCAGAGCAAAAAATGGCTAATGTTAATCTCAGGAAGGTTTAAGGAAGGAACTGGTTGTCTGATTCTAACTGTGGCACTTAAGCATAAAGCCAATGTATTTGCACTGCTTTTTTTTGGAAGAATAAAGAAAAGAAAAAGCAGCAATGGCCAAAATAGAAACAATCTAAATACCGTTATTAGACTCAACGATTATCAATGATTATAGTGTTCTATTATCATCTGCAAATCTGTATCTTCATTACTATCGGCATCTACCAGCAGAATACTTGGTAAAAATTCAACAAATTGAACCTTCATGATCCCAAGCAAGCTAAGTGTTGTATCTTATGATTCTTGATGAATATATTTTTTTTCCTTTTTATGTACACCGAGAGTTTATGCACCAAAGACAAATTCCTTGTGTGTCCAATCACACTTGGCCAATAAAGTATTCTATTCTATTCTATTCTATTCTATTCTA
>NW_020769320.1:17643645-17665858 GCF_900518735.1 Pseudonaja textilis | reverse complement strand
GAAGGAAGGAAGGAAGGAAGGAAGGAAGGAAGGAAGGAAGGAAGGAAAAGAAGGGAGGGGGGAGGAGGGAGGGAAGGAAATGTCTGTGGAAACTCATCTGGGTTCAAGAAACAATTTTTTAAACTTCTTTAAGAAGTCTACAGGGAAAGGAAACTAATGTCCCACAGGACAGAGGAACAAATGGCATGTCCAACTTTGGAGGGTGCAATATATTTGGCAGTAGTTTATTTATTCTGTTTATTATGTCAACTGGAACATAAATCGTATTTATAAATTCTAGTTCTCCTATATTCTGTCAAAAACCTTAATGCATTTTTAGGCATTTAAGAGTAAAATTAAACTTTCCCCCAAACGTTATCTGTCAAAGTTACCTTCAGTTGCTCAGAGATCAATTCACCCTTTACAAATCTCAAGTCATTTGAATGGTGGAATATCCTTGTTTTTTAAAATATATTCTCAGAACCTTACTTCTTTTCTGCACACAAAATTCATATATAGTACTCAATTGAGATTTTTCTGTTTCAGAAAACTGTAATTCAACACAGCATACATGTTGTTTCCATTCATATTACCTGATGCTAAGGAACTGTCTACATCTTCCGTCCAGAATGACTTCAGGACTGCTTATATAATATTGAGCTTAAGATATTATTTATTACATAAAACCAGAAAGCTCTCAAATGCTACTTTGAACACCATGCAACATTTGAAAACTATTTTCAAAATATCATTTGCAGATGTTCTTGAAACAGCCACCAAATGTATCATGCCAGTAGTATCAACCAACAAGCATTTAATTGTTTCCAAGAAAGATAACATGCAAAATAATAGTAATAATAATAATAACAACAACGAAGAAGAAAGGTTATTTCATCAAAGTGCCACATTATTTGAAATATGTCAAAATTTTAATCAAACGAGGATCTTGCGCTTACAAATGATTTAGAACAATTTCCCATTATTCTGCTGACGGAAATGTCAACTTTTGGATGAAAAACTATCCATGGGTTTCAAACCAGAAGCAAAACATTTCAGTTGCAAATAAACCTCATGTCAAATCAAATTAAATGCTAATGCTTAATTCTGAGGCTCTAATTAAAACCAAGTTATGCATGGCTCAGTTATATTTCAAATAATGACAGTTCTAATGACTCACCTCGTGTTTTCCAAGGCATTGCCTGCAAAGAAAATATAAACAAGCTCAATTTATTTAAACGTGACTCCATTTTGGTTCATCGGAATTGCTTCTATGGGAACTCTTGGGAGTGATTCCCTCAGATGGGCCAACTTGTTTGTCTTTGTAGATGGGCAAAGAGAAAAGACTGGAGAAAAGCGTGGAGAACCTGCATCAGTTAGCCTGTTTTAATCTGTTCTCATAGGAAGACTCAGGGAGACGAGAGAAAAAGAAATAGGTTCTGGGAGTTAGACGAATTGTAATATCTGCCAAGGAAATATATGGCAGGAGACTTGCCAAATTGCCATTACTGGATAAGAAGAATGTTCATTTTATTTAGTTTTGTCTTGCCTTTATTACTTTTTTTACAAACAACTCAAGGTGGGGAACATATCTAAAGTTCCTTCGTCCTGTATTTTTCTCACAACAACAACCCTGTGAGGTGAGGTGGGCTGAGAGGGAGCAACTGGCTCGAACTCATCCAGTCAGCTTTCATGCCTAAGTTTTTCTTAAAAAAAAAAAAGGAGTCCCTGGGGATTTTAATTCACTAATCACTGCCAACTGTAGGGGGCAGTGTTTATCTCCATTTCAAAGGGCATGGAGGCAGTGCCACCTGAAGACATTTCTGAGAGATCATGTGACCAACATATCATGGCGCACTATTACCTTACCACATAAGCGATACCTATTTACCTACTCGCATTTGCATGCTATCGAACGGCTAGACTGGCAGGAGCTAGGGCAAGGGTGGGATTCAAACTTTTTAACAAACGGTTCTGTGAGCGTGGCTTAGGTGGTGCACGTGGCTTGGTGGTCATGTGAGTGGGTGGACGTGGCTTGGTACTCATGTTATTGGCTGGGTGTGGCCAACTCAATATCACTCACATCAAGGCACACATCTCGCCTGGCCTCTCATGACTGTGGGGATGCTACAACAGTCATAAGTGTGAAAAATGGTCCTAAGTCACTTTTTTCAGTGCCATTGTAAATTTGAATGGTCACTCCACACAAGCAAAGTACCAGCAAAGGAGGGGAAAAAAACTCCAGAGATGTTCCTGAGACAGGAAGTCTAGTCCTGCCAAGAATGTAATAAGGGTCAATGGAGAGGCAGTTTCTGTAAGCAACACCAGAATGTTTCCTTCCTGCCTTTCTTACAGGATTAGGCCAGTAATTTCTTCTAACAACTGGTTCTGTGAACTGCTTAGAACGTTAACAACCAGTTCTAGTGAATAGGTGCGAACTGGTTACAATGGCACTGAAAAAAGTGACTTATGACCCTTTTTCACACTTACGACTATTGCAGCATCCCCACAGCCATGAGAGGCCAGGCGAGGAGATGCGTGCCTCGATGTGAGTGATATTGAATTGGCCACACCCGGCCAATAACATGACCACCAAGCCATGTCCACCCAGTCACATGACCACCAAGCCACACCGACCACCTAAGCCATGCCCACAGAACCGGTTGTTAAAAAATTTGAATCCCACCCCTGCCTCTAACTCCACCCTTGTGAACAAATAACTTTCTGATTACTTTCAGACTGGTAGCTCCTAAGAAACTCCTGCGGAGGTGGAAGAGCAATTACAGTGGTTGAGTAAGCTGAAATTAAAACCAGAAAAAAGGCAGGGACTGTTGGTAAGAGAAAACTGGAATGGATATACTTCATCCCGTTCAGTTTGGCCTTCATAAATTGTGTCCCATTTAAACACAAATAAACTGCAGTGGCTCAGTGGCTAAGAGGCTGAGCTTGTTGATCAGAAAGGTTGGCAGTTTGGCAGTTTGAATCCCCTAGCACCACGTAATGGAGTGAGCTTCCGTTACTTGTCTCACCTTCTGCCAATCTAGCAGTTCGAAAGCATGTTAAAAATGCAAGTAAAATAATAGGGACCGCTTGGGTGGGAAGGTAACAGCGTTCCGTGCGCCTCTGGCGTGTAGTCCTGCTATCCACATGACCACGGAGACGTCTTCGGACAGCGTTGGCTCTTCGGCTTTGTAACGGAGATGAGCGCTGCCCCCTAGAGCTAGAAATGACTAGCACGTATGCGCGAGGGGAACCTTTACCTTAAGCTGCAATACAGGTTGTTCTCAACTTAAAACCACAATTGAGCCCACAATTTCTGTTGCTAAAGGAGATGTCTGTTAAGTGAGATTTGCCCCATTTTACGGTTTCTCTGGCTGCAGTTGCCAAGTTAGTAGCACGGTTGTTAAGTGAATCTGGCTTCCTCATTGACTTTGCTCGTTGGAAATTTGCAAAAAGGGAATCACCTGACCCCGGGATACCACAACAGTCATAAATATGAGTCAGGAGTCATATGGATGCCGCAATGGTCATGAGTGTGCAAAATGCTCATAAGGGACTGATTCCAGTGCTGTTGTAATTTTGAATGGTCACTAAATAAACTGTTGTTAAGTGGAAGATTACCTCTACTATGTACAAGTAATCCTCAACTTACGACCGCAATGGAACCCAAAATTTATGTGACTATGTGAGGCATTTGTTAAGTGAGTTTTGCCCCATTTTATGACCTTTTGTCCCACAGTTGTTAAGTGAAATGCCGGAGTGTTGATAAGTTACTAACCCAATTGTTTAGTGAATCTGGCTGCCACAATGACTTTGCTTGTTAGAAGGCCACAAAAGGGGGAAATCACATGACCCTGGGACAGGACAACCGTCATAAATATGAACCAGTCGCCAAGCATCTGAATTTGAATCACGTGACCATGGGGATGCTGCAACAGTCGTAAATGTGAACAACTGTCATGCCCCTGTCGGAATCTGAATCCGAGGAGGAAGCTGAACAGCTGACAGGGAGTGGGAGTGTAGCTCCATTGGCTGTGGAGGAAACTGGGGAAGGGCAAAGTCTGGCTGGGCAGAGCAGGGGAGAGGTAGAACAAGGGAGAGGGAATTGAGAGGAAGACCCAGGCCCACCCCCTTTTCATCCTAGGGCATACAGGGAGGAATAAAGATGAGAGCAAAATGGGTTACATGGCTTACGGGGGAGGAAAGGGCCCTGATTCCCTTCATTAGCTGCAGCTGGGAACACAGTTGTATAAAAAAAGGCAAGCTGTGGGCGGCAGGCTGTTGGGGGCAAACGTGACTTTATCTTGTATTGTTGTGGCTTATCTGTGTTCCTGGTGTCTTCCCAACTGTGTGAGTTTTGCCGTGCTTTCAAGCCTGAAATTCTTGCTCCTGCTCTGCTAAACTAATTACTTCGCTTTGGCTTGTTTGGACTTTTAAGTTACAGTTTATGTTTACTCTGTTTTGGACGTAATTTCTGCAGTCAAAGGCTGTTTCTGGGAGAGTTTTTCTCCAGCCAGAAGGTAACCTGGACATTGGGGGCAAAGTTGGAGATAATAAAGGGACTCTTATTGATTATCTGACAGTGTTGCCTTTGTGCCACGACCCGGGTCATCACAACAATGATCGTGTCACTTTTGGTGTTTTTGTAACTTCGAACGCTCGCTAAACGAACTGTTGTAAGTTGAGGACTACCTGTATTTCTATGTGTTGGAAGTAGCAAAACAACTAAACATAGTTAAAATAACTCACGTCGGTATCGGGACTTTGCATGGAGGACAAGGCAGTGCTTTCTGGATAAAAGCAGGCGCGGTGGGCTGCTCCCAGGGGCCTGCGGGTTGATGCTATAAGGGGGGAAAAAATCAACAGATAAGTCCAACTAAGTTTGGCTTTACTGATTTATTTGAAATTAATACAGAATCGTTAAGTTCAAAGCAGGCTGTGATGATGAATCACAAGTGCATTATTCCATCTGGACACATCCACGCTCCTTCAATAACTTAAGGTAGCTTTCCATTTCCCCTTCCACAGTTCTCCATTTCAAACTATATCAAAGTAAGTTATTATCTGATGTTTTGGGTAATTCCAACATCCATCCAAGACTCACGATTCATTACATCCTACAATCTAGTCAGCGCCGATACATCGCCCGCCAAGTGAAAACATATCTTGGCTACCTACCCTGTTTCCCCGAAAAGACGACCTACCCTGAAAGTAAGTCCTAAGCTTATTACATTTTTACCCCCAAAATAAGCCCCAATTAAGATACCGCCCACTCCAGAGTGTACAGGTAAAAATTAAGCTAAGGTGGGAAATGGGGGGTGGAGCTGCCCTACTACTTACCTTTGGACAGTCACAGGCAGGCCTTGCACATCCTGACAGTTGCTTTGCCAGCACATTTCTTCTGCAGCTGGCAAGGCTGGCAAGGCTTTCCTGAAGGCCTCTGGAGCTGAGAACAAAGCTCCAGATCGATCCAGAGCTCTGTTATCGGCTGCAGGGGACTTCAGGAAAGCCTTGCCAGCCACAGAAGAAGTAGTTCCTGAAGGCCTCTCACAATGAAAAGGAGGCCGTGAGCAACGCATGCAAGTCAGTGGATGACATTCCCTGAAAATAAGACCTGGTGCCTTTTTTGGTGGCAAAAAATAACAACAATTGTAAGACAGGGTCTTATTTTCGGGGAAACACGGTAGCAGAAATGAGACAATGTGGGTCAAGAGAGCAACAAAACTTTTCAAATTTCTAAAGCCAGCAAACCCACAACATCTCTATTTGCAAGCTTTTTTTTTTTCCTGAGCTTTTAAACCCTCTTTCCTAAGAAGAGTAGAAGACACTTTGAGTATGTTACGAGCGTCTGTCTCACCAAGTCAGTTTGCTTTACAAGGGCTTCGTCGTGGCAAGAAACGGGGCACAAGTGGCCACACTTTTCCAAAACTTTCTTGCAGATCTGATGGCAAGGAGGGCAAGGGCCAAAATGGCAACTGTGTTTCTCTCGGCTAAGGTGATGGCAAGTTGGTGGCTGCCTAGAACAAGAAAAATTAAGAAATTAGCCCAACGATTTGACTTATCGCTATAGTCATTTGGCATGATGCATATTCATGGTTAGAATTTATAGAGCCTGAAATAGTTTGAAAGAACTAACTGAAAGAACATGTCTTACCGAAACCTTGTTGTTAGGAATAACAAGGTTACCTAACGTAGTTTGGGTAAAATAATATATATAAACTATAATAGTTAAGTTTAAGTGTGTGTCACTTTAAACTGCAAGGCATGTAATTTTGGGTGCAGTTGTGAAACCGCCATAAGAGGGAGCAGGAGAACCTGCTGGATTGCTGACGATTGCTGGTTTGCTGGATTGATGATTTGCTAACTGCGTGTTCCCTACTGCTGAGTTTTTGAACGTCGAAGGAATAAAGGAGGTTTGACTTCTTCATATCTCTACTGCGAGGAGATATATCACTGGACTGATATTTGTAAGTTTACTGACCTCTCTTTTTTGACACTGGACTTTGCAACTGAATAATCCCCGGACGGACTGAACTAGTGAATGATACATGGACTGTTTTGACTATGCTATAACTCTTACCGGAATAAACTATTTAACTAGCACAGTGTATCTGTTTTACTGAGTGTAAGCTACAAAAACGTTTATCTCACATATTTTGCCTGCCTGCCTGACTGCCGTGCAGATTCTGCTAGGGTGTATCCCAAACACTTGTCCACTGTTCTCAGATCGCATGCTATGTCTCACTGACGCATCTGGTTGGTTCCTTCAGTCATTCCATTTATATACTTCCATGAACAGAAGAGAAGAGAAGCTGGAAGGGGCCTTGGAGGTTTCCTAGTTCACCCCCCTGCTCAAGCAACCTATATGGGTGCAGGCATGTGTGAGCGTGCGCGCACACACTTTCGGCACACGACGACAAAAAGGTTAGCCGTCACTTGTCTAGTCTTTTCTTAAAAACCTCCAGTGATGGAGCGCCCATCACTTTAATTGTGATTGCGTGCTGTCCCAGCCAGTCGACGAGAATTGGATAGTTACTTAGGAATTATGAGCTGTCCCCTTAAGGGAATGCATGATGGTAAATGTAGTTAAAGGTATCCTGGGAAATGTAGTTCATGTCACGTGGCCACATCTGTAATCCCGATTAGTCACTAATTTGACCCTCGATGGGTTGGGGGGAGTTTTCCTCACTTTTGCCAGAACTCCCTAACTCATGGCAGCTGCTTTCTCTCGCTACGACATGGGTTAGGAGATAACCATCTTTTACTTTTCTGTCTTCTGCACAGTAGTGGATTTTTAAGCTGTGCAGATGCAGATAGATTAACTCAAAAAGACGTCAATCACAAAGTACATTTATTGGTTCATCAGGTATCCTCACAACTCACATTTGCTGTGGCACAAAAAGGGTTGGGGGCCACTGCACAAAAGGACAGCAATACAAAGCTTGTGTGTCTATCGGCTGCAGTGGAGTTAACTAAAATCTGGAAATAAAAGTTCCTAACTTTTGTAAGTTCCTACAATTTGTAACACAGGTAGTCCTCAACTTATGACCACAATTGAGCCCCAAATTTCTGTTGCTACGGGAGAAAATTCGTTCAGTGAGTTTTGCCCCACGCCACGACTTTTCTTGCCACGTTTGCTAAATGAACCACTGCAGTTGTTCAATTGGGAACAAGGTTGTTAAGGGAATCCGATTTTCCCATTGATTTGGATTGTCAGAAGGTCGCAAAAGGGGACCATATGACTCTGGGACACTGCTACCGTCACACATGTGAGTCAAGCATCCGAATGTAAATTACGTGAACATGGGGATGTTACAATGGTCCTAACTGTGAAAAATGGTCATAGGTCACTTTTTTCCCCAATGCCATTGTAACTTCAAACGGTCACTAAGCGACTGTACTCTCTATAAGTTTAATTTAAAATAAATAAATAAAACAAATAATTTAGTTTACTTTACTTTATTGTCATTGCACCTCGTACAACAAAATCAAACACCATCTTCAGTGCACATCATGGCCATGAAAATAAACCACGAACACACATCCTTCACACTCCACACATTGAACCGAAAACCCCCAACACTGCACCAACACTGCACTATATAGCAGAATTCAAAAGAGCTGCTGCCCTGGGATAGAAGCTAATGCACACTAACCTGCAGAATTCTTTGCATCTGGGGGGCTTGGTGGTACGTTCTCTCCCACAGGGTACTTTGAGAACAGTTTTGCCACAATTGCACTTCACATCCACAGTTTCAGGGCATGGATAGCAGCTGCCTAAAACGTAATGCATAGAATAGAATAGAATTCTTTATTGGCCAAGTATGATTGGACACACAAGGAATTTGTGCTCTCAGTGTACATAAAAGAAAAGAGATGTAGGGTTGTAATTGCAGGAATGTTCCTATCTTGGATGGCAAACCTCAGATAAAGAATGTTTACAAGCAAATACAACTCAGGCAAACAAAGTCACTAATCTAAAGGAGGATTAGAGAGAGGAAGTAAACATACGTTAGACTTTAACTAGAGATAATTAATTGTGTTATTTACTATGCTAAACAGTAACGAAAGTTAAGCAGTGACCAAAGTTAACCAATGATTGAGGATAACTAAAAATGTGTATAAATGCAAGACTAGACTCCAATAAAGTTCATCATGATTCAGTTGATCATGATCAAACAACTCAACTGCCTCATCATTACAACAAAGAGACATTCGTCAAGAGTCAAGACTCATCAGGTACAACACTTAATGATAGTCATAGGGGACAATAAGAAATCAAATCATACTAGGAAACAGTCAATATCAATCGTAAGGATACAAGCGACAAAGTTACAGTCATACAGTCACAAGTGGGAGGGGATGGGTGTTAAGGAGTGATGAGAAGACTGATAGTAATAGTAGTGCAGACTTTGTAAATAGTTGGACAGTGTTGAGGGAATTATTTGTTAGCAGAATGATGGCGTTCAGGAAAAAAACTGTCCTTGTGTCTAGTTGTTCTGGTGCGCAGTGCTCTATAGCGTCGTTTTGAGGGTAGGAGTTGAAACTGTTTATGTCCAGGATGTGAGAGGCCTGTAGATATTTTCACAGCCCCCTTTTTGACTTGTGCAGTGTATAGGTTCTCGATGGAAGGGAGGTTGGTAGTAATTGTTTTTTTCTGCAGTCCTAATTACCTAATTTATAATATGCATTACAAATAACCAGTTTTGAAATGAGACAATTAACAAACTTTGGAAAGTCACTGGCAGCTAACATGCCTCATGTCTCCTGATCAAAGTAACTAATTATATCAGACACATATTCAACACCATACAAGGCCTTCCTTCAGAGTTTTGAACCACAGGTATCTATTACATATTTACAATGCCTCTCAATCAATGATGATTCATGAACAATCATCTGTTAAATGATTAAAGGGGGTGCGATGGCTCAGTGCTTATTTATGATATATTTACAATGTATCTCAATCAATAATTATTCAGGAACAATCATCTATTAAACAGGGCCTTATTACAGAAAGGACAGAATTTTAGATTCCAAAATACACCCCAAAAATTCTTTGGCTTATCTGTAGATTAGAGCTGAGATATTTTAAAGCCATAGCTGACCTGGTTTCTTCATACGTTATCTTTAGCGAAGCATGCAAACCAATATTTGCATTTCATCAATTGTCAGATGAGGAGAACGCAACTTTCTCCTTCTGGCCTGGTTATTTTTACAGAGGCTCAATTGTGAGCATTTTAACAAACTGCATCACTGTTTGGTTTGTTGGTAGCAGGGCCTCAAATAGAAAGTCCATACAGAGAGTGGTAAGGACAACCGAGAAGATTATAGGAAGCTCGCTTCCCGTTATTCAGGATACTGCTTGTAAGCGCCATGCGCTTGAAGCTCAAAGCACTGTTAGAGACCCCACACACCTACTTCATGGTCTGTTTCTGTTGCTCCCCTCTGGGAGGAGGTTTCAAAGTATCTATAGCAGGACTACTAGATTCTATAACAGCTTAGTTCCTTATGACAACTGTCTTATCAATTCACAGGATTCTTTTTTTTTCACTGCCATGTATATGTATACATCCAAACTAAACTGTGATGTTTCTCCGTGTCATATATGTGTATGTGGATAAATGCATAATTGTTATATTTTGAGAGCTGAATGCAACAAAATTTCATTTTTATGTATGCTGATTAGTGTACATTTAAAGTGTCAATAAAGTTTCTATTCGTATTCCTATCCTATTCTATTTCTTTAAAATAGTGTGGTTTGATAAATGATGACATAACTGTTTGCAATTTCCTACCAGTTGCTGCAGTTAAAAATTCAAGGGGTCAATCTGTGAATGATGCACTTTCATGGTGTTTTGGCTGGAATTGCAAAGGTTGACTTATCTGTGATTATGTACAGGAAATGTTTTGCAACTGCAAGCAAGGAGTCAGATACCATTTAGTTTAAAAAGTTGGGCAGGGGGTTGGACTAGATGACCTACAAGGTCCCTTCCAACTCTGATTATCCGTTATCTGTTAGCAGGATTTCCAGCTCATTCTTACCTCTATGGCAGACTGAAGGACATTTGTGATTACGACATCCTAACGTTCGACCACAGACTTGATCACACGACGGACAATTTCCAGGACAACACTGTATCAAATACATAAATCCTCAAATTTAAAGATTGCCATATGAAATTGCAAATCTATCCAGATTTCCCTGAGTAAATGCTATCATGTATAGCAGGACTAAGTTCTAAGCAACTATCTATATATATTCTTTTGAGAACAGGCATCAAAATTTCATTTTTTAATGTGTGCCAGTGTGTTCACAGAGAAAAAAGGGACAATAAAGGTTATCTTGTCTTTTCTTTTCCTAACATATTCTTCCTCCTCTTCCTTTTTCCCTTGTATTTTTTTCAGCATATTCGTGCATGCAATCACATAGTTTCATAGATCCAAAACAAATTTAAACATTACATTTCTAAAATACAGTACTAAAACACAGTAGTAATGTGCAACATTTACCTTTCTCTTGCACTGGTGTTTCTGACAATCCCGTATTTTTGTACACTTGGTGTCACAGAGGTATGGTTTATGGCAGGGCATTTGCTTCGTATGCTTTCCACAACGACACTGCTTTTCAACTTCCTATCAAGGTACAATGGAAAGAAAAGCTAAAGCTAGCGT
This sequence comes from Pseudonaja textilis, assembly GCF_900518735.1. The sequence goes on along the minus strand of NW_020769320.1, from coordinate 17,654,707 downwards.
ATGCATGTCAAAAACTACTTACCCAACTGATAACAAATTGGATGATGTGTAAAAATAACACTTTAGAGAGAAAAAATTAGGAGGTTAAAATAGTCTCACAACTGAAAAAAAAAATCTATATAATTAAGTGGTTAGAGTACAGTACTGCAGGCTACTTCTGCTGACTGCTGGCTGCCTGCAATTTGGTGGTTTGAATCTCACCAGGATCAAGGTTGACTCAGCCTTCCGTCCTTCCGAGGTGGGTAAAATGAGGACCCAGATTGTTGAGAGCAAGAGGCTGACTGTAAAACTGCTTAGAGAGGGCTGTAAAGGGGTGTATAAAGCACTGTAAAGGGGTGTATAAGTCTAAGTGCTATTGTTACTACTCTTCCTTCCTTTTTTCTACCTCCTTCCTTTTCCTTTCCTTCCTTTCTCTTCTTTCCTTCCTTCCTTCCTTCTTTCCTTCCCGGTAATTAGAATGCAAGATTGCAGACTAACTCTGACCACAGCCAGCAGTTCGATCCTGACCAGCTAAAGGTTGACTCAGCCTTCCGTCCTTCCGAGGTGGGTAAAATGAGGACCTAGATCGTTGTGGGCAAGAGGCTGACTCTGTAAAACCGCTTAGAGAAGGCTGCAAAAGCACTGCGGAGCAGTATAGAAGTCTAAGTGCTATTGCTATCTATATAGTTATTTTATTTTATTTATTATTTATTTACCTCAATATAATATTTGGGAACAATCTCTCAGTTACCTCAATTTCTGAGGGGGGGAAAACGCTTATTCGGATCCCCTTTTACTGATTGTGAACCAGTTATTCAGACACGGTTCCTGTGTTGTTCAGTATGAATGTCATTACAGGTAATTCTCGACTTACGACCACAATTGAGGCCAAAAGTTCTGTGGCTAAGCGAGGCAGAGGTTTAATGGGGAGTTCTGCCCCATTTTATCCCAGTTGTTAAATGAATCACTGCACTATTAAGTTAATAACACAACTATTGGGGAATCTGGCTTCCCCATTGACTTTGATTTTCAGATAGTCACAAAAAATGATCACATGACCCTGGGATATAGCAACCGTTATAAATATGAGTCAGTTGCCAAGCATCTGAATTTTGACCAAGGGACCACAGGGATGCTGCGATGGTCGTAAAAATGATCATAAGTCACTCTTTTCAGTGTCATTATAATTTAGAACGGTCACTAAATGAAGGTAAATCAAGGACTACCTATATTTGGATCAGCCTCATTTAAATATACTCCTAAACCAGGGGCCTTCAAACTTAACAGCTTTAAGACTTGTGGACTTCAACTCCCAGAATTCCTCCTCCGGTCATGTTAGCTCAGAAATTCTGGGAGTTGAAGTCCACAAGTCTTAAACTTGCTAAGTTTGAAGACCTTTGGCCTAAACATTTCCCCAAGCCATTTTCACTTAATTACTTGGGAATTACCTTGGTTCTGGGCAAAAGAAACTAGAAATTACAAGATGTGGAAGCCTATTGGATCACACCTAGAAATAATGGAGATAGGAAGAAGCTTTTGGACTCCGTGAGAAGCAGCTGTGTACTGGAAACAGAATTCAGTGCCTCAGGAATATACCACTGAAAGATCATCTTTCAAAACAAAACCATGCAAATCTATTCAAAAGAACCTAAAGGGAAAGAAATTGCTAACCTGTCTACAGATTTCGCAAGCACCTCGATGGCAGCGTTGTGAACATCTATGAATCTCACATTCAAGGACTTTGTCGCAACTATCTCCACAAGTAGGCACGTCTTCAGTACACGGCAAAGAAAATTCTAAAATAAAAGCGAAATTGAAACCATACAAATTGCTGCTGTTTAATACCCAGAGAAAAACGCAAGGTTGTGTTTTCACCTGTTTTTGCATTTATCTCCAAGAAATTTCTTAACATAAACTATATTATAATATCATGATGTTATAGTCGTGATATGACAATGTAATGATATGCTATGATTACAATGAAACAAATGACACTATGAATTAGGTTTTGTAAAGTTGAATTTTGCTCGAAAAGGATGATATAAATGTTTAAACAGAGTCTAATAAGTTTAATATGTTTAGTTGATTTACATAATATGAATTTTAATAATGTATTTTGAAAGGAAAGACTGATGTTGTACACAAAAGATATGTACCAACCGACACACTGTACAATGGAAAGATGGTTGTAATTGATGTTTTATGTTTGTATTTGTAAATGTTTGTTGTCAAAATAAAATAAAAACTTAAATATACATACATACATACATACATACATATATTGCTTCTAGACATGGTGGTGTTTTGAATATCTTGATTTTTTTTACACCTCTAATCAGATGCATAAGTAGTTCCAGGCAGAGGTGTTGGGCATCATTTACAGCCACTTTTCAATAACCCAGTTCTTTTTAACTACTTTCATTTTTCTGTATTTCGCTCGTTCTTAATGCAATTTGTATCACAACTGTTTGAGGAAAATTGTATTAAGCAACTTACTTAATGGTGAATAAAAAAGACAGCGGAGAAGGAAACTTACTTGATTTCCCACAAGGACAAGACCTTCTCCCAGATCTGGGACATTCTCCACAGGAGCCGCGATGGCAAATTTGTTCACAAACGTGATAGCCACAAGACAAGGTTCGCCCACAAATCTTGTGAGAAAATACGCATAGCAATGGCAAGTAAGGGACCCAGAAACTATTCAAATATAATTCAACAAACTACAAGAAGAAAAGCAAGTTCTCCAAATAAATTAGCACATAAAGAACTAGTTCGATACCTGTGCTTCGCTACAAAACTATGTGGTTGGGCTTAGTTTGGGGGGAGGAAAATAAGGAACAAAAATTCTGCCTCTGCCTATCAGCATCCATTGGTATTCATCAGAGAGAGAGAGTTGAGGGCTGTTTGGAAACTGAAACAGTATTTGCTGTGTGAGCAAGGAGACAGCAAGGAGCCTGGGCGTGGCTTAGCTCAACTGTTCTGTACTAAAGCTGCCTGGTGCTGGGAAATTAAAATTGAAAGTGAAACCCCTCTCCTCTGCTTGTGTTTTGCATTTGGAACAGATTTCTTTTCAGGTGGGGAGGGGGAGTAGAGCTGCTTAGCATCAGAGCGTGTTAATAATAATAATATACGAAATACTAATGCCCTGATGGCCATTTCAAAAAATCCTTTCTTAGTGAGCACCTAGAAGTCAAGAGGAACATAGGTGCCAAATTTCAAGTTTGTAGGCTTTACGGTTCTGGAGATTTTGTGATGATGCATGAGTGGGGTGGATGGATGGATGGATGGATAGATAGATAGATAGATAGATAGATAGATAGATACGTTGCCGAAATGTTGCTACAACTTTAAAAGCACAACTATAATGACATGGGAAAATACCCGAACAAAGCTGAATACCATACATATAAATACCCACGAAAACTTAAGAAAACACACATATACATACATATATATATGTATATATACATGTATATATGTGTTTATATATATATATATATATATATATAGAGAGAGAGAGAGAGAGAGAGAGAGAGAGAGAGATAAAAAAACATAGAAATAAATGATTTAAAGCACCACAGCAGGACCTGATCTGCTAATATTCACTAGGCTACAGTCCTATAGGCCCCAATCAGTCTAAACAATTTTCCAGTGGGGAATTAATGGGAAGGGAAGGGAAATAATGGGATTGAGGGGACCCGTCCTATATCATGGAATAAAAAAACAGATGGCAAAACTCTAGATCCTAAGTTATATTGCTGGACAGACATGTCAAACTCAAGGCACATGGGCCAGATCCAGGCCACAAGGTGCTTAGATCTGGCCTCTGGGCCATCCTGGGGACAGCGAGGGGACCGGCCCCTGCTGCCTTAATTCGCCCCAGCCAGCAACCAAAGGAAAAACCCGAATGCAGCGGGCCAGAAGGCAGTTCAGCCATCACGTCCCTCTCGTTCCTTCTCCTTGGCCCCTGGGCCCAGATGCAACCACTGCTCCTTGGCATAGCCGGGGCTAGGCTTACAATTACATCCCCCCGCCATGCCGGGAGCCCGGCTAAAGGCTAAGCACCTCAGCCTGGCCTTGCCAAGGAAGTGGGCAGCAGCCGAACTTACACCGTGTGCCTCTCCAACAGAGGTTCATGAGGTGACACCCCGCCCCTCCCGCCAGGGAGCCTGATGACTTGCCTCTTGTGGAGGATTTTGTCGGGGCACTCAAAAGGCTGCCCCAACTTTATTCTGCAATGGAGATGGCAGCAGAGTCGGACAGTAGGGAGGAACATGGGCCAGTCCAGGAGTCTGGGGAGGGCTCGGATGAGGGGTCTGCATCCGACACAGAGACGGGGCCAGGGCCATCTGAGAGTTATGTGCTGATATCCGGAGCCTCCAGAATCTGACAGCAGCGAGGCAGAGGAACAGGGGGAGCCTGTTCCCAGTGCGCGCTTGCACAGAGCTGCCAGAAGGCAAGAACAGTTAAGACAAAAGGAGTGACTCGGAAGTGAGGCTGGCAGATGACTGGCCCCCTCCCAGAAGATATAAAGGAGAAGCAAAGGGACATGAGCCTTTGCAGGAAGCAACTTTATTAGTTCTGGTCGGTTTAAATTCTGAAGCTCTGTGTTGGCTTTGTGCTCCGTTTGGCCCTGTACAGCTAATTGGCAATTTAGTCGTTGGCAGCGTTTCAAGGGAGATAAAGGTGGGTGCTTATCAGCCTTATCCCGAAAGACTGTGGCAGACTTCTGTTGGACTATTCATAAACTGTTTGGGACTCATTACGGGTTGTGAATGCATATCATTCACAGCCGTTGAAATTTTAAAAAGGGGCGGTTTTGGAAACAACGTGTGATTGTTACTGCCTCAGGAAGCCTTGGTCAGAACAGTGGGGGGCCGGTCCCTCACTGTCTCCGGGGCAGCTCCATAGGCAAGATCTAAGCATCTTGCAGGCTGGATTTCGCCCATAGGCCTTGAGTTTAACATGTCTAGGTATAAGGTCTCCTGCTAGGCTAGAGAATTGGACTAGTAGATCCCTTCCAGCTCTATTCTGAATTTGAGATTTCAAATTCTCTGCACGTATGTGCCAGCAAGTCACACTGCAATTGTCATACCGACTTCCTGAACATCTGAACTGGAACATATTTTTTTTCTATTTCAATCTTAAAACCCCTGCTCTTAATGTCAAGGCATCCTTTTCTTTGGGCCAATGTAGTAGGGGGGTTGTTATGATAGTTAATAACATTGTAAACAAATCTGCTGTTTATGAAGAAACTTACCTCATCGCACTGCCATAAAGGACTTGCACACTGTCTTTCTGCTACTTGTTTACCACAGACACAACTTTGTTTGCTGACTCTAGGGCATGGTTGGCAATCCCCTAAAAGTGAGATGAAACTAATGATCAGGAACCAGCATGGAAAGAGAACATTTTAAATGTATGCCCATTGAGGGTTAGGGGAAAGGGAAAACCTCATCAATAAGAGACTTTTTATTCCTTTGATCTGCTAAACAAATAATTCCCTCATCACTGTCAAACTATTTACTAGGTCTGCATTACTATTACTATTAATCCTCGCATCCTCCCTTTCACCCATCTCCTCCCACTTACGACTGTATGACTGTAACTTTGTCACTTGTATCCTTACGATTTATATGGACTGTTTCCTAATATGATTTGATTGCTTATTATATCCTATGACTATTAAGTGTTGTACCTGATGATTCTTGACTCTTGACGAACATCTCTTTTCTTTTATGTACACTGAGAATATTTGCACCAAGACAAATTCCTACTGTGTCCAATCACACTTGGCCAATAAAGAATTCTATTCTATTCTATTCTATTCTATTCTATTCTATTCTATTCTATTCTATTCTATTCTATTCTCTTTCTCCTATTCTACTCTATTTTATTCTGCATTCTATTCTATTCTATTCTCTTTCTCTTATTCTATTCTATTCTATTCTATTCTATTCTATTCTATTCGGCATTCTATTCTATTCTATTCTATTCTCTTTCTCCTTTTCTATTCTCTTTCTCCTATTCTATTCTATTCTATTCTATTCTATTCTATTCTATTCTATTCTATTCGGCATTCTATTCTATTCTATTCTATTCTCTTTCTCCTATTCTATTCTCTTTCTCCTATTCTATTCTATTCTATTCTATTCGGCATTCCTATTCTATTCTATTCTATTCTCTTTCTCCTATTCTATTCTCTTTCTTCTATTCTATTCTATTCTGTTCTATTCTATTCTATTCTATTCGGCATTCTATTCTATTCTCTTTCTCCTATTCTATTCTCTTTCTTCTATTCTATTCTATTCTATTCTATTCTATTCTATTCTATTCTATTCTATTCTATTCTAATCTAATCTATTCTTCATTCTATTCTAGTCTGTTCTATTCTATTCCATTTGTGAGCCATCAAATCTATTCAGAACTCACAGCGACAAAAGAAACATAATGTAACAGAATGAGGAATTATCCAAACAAAATCTTTGAAGAGTACAATTTGTACCTGGATGACAAGGATTTCCACAGTTGTGTTGCCCACAGGGCAACTTTCTCCCACAGGGCAGTTGACAAGACCATTCTTTCATGCTGCATCTCCGTGGCAATGGCTTAGCCTTTTGGCAGTAGCAAGTTATTATGACCATCTTTGGGCAAGGTGGACAAGGACCTAGGGAGCAAAAGACAAAATCAAGAAGTTAATGTACTAATACAGGCGAGACCTCAATTTGATACACGTCAGATGTCATGGGCCAGAATTCTAATGCACACCAACACTGGAAATAACAGACAAGTCGACTGTATTTTAGAATTGATGTCCAGAGGAATTGATGTTATTTGTGGATGATGCCACACTGCAAACGATGTCACAATGTAAAATTCCTTCCTCTGGACATCACTTATAAATGATGGTGAATACCTATGACTGACATTGTTTGCAATTTAACAGATGTTTGGGTGAGATGCTCCCTGCTCCCAGGCTAATCTGAGGTGCCTAGACGCCACTTTACTAATTAACAAAATAGGCCATGGAAATCTTCGCAGCTGAAAAAAAATTCATTATAAATATCTCACCCTACACAGTGATTTATCTATAAGAGTTATATACAGACATATACGTGGTAGGCAAAATACCTTACAAGCAATCTTCTTAACTCTACACAGAGAACTCTGCAATGAATACCAGACACAAGGAGAGAGAACATGCCCTCTAATGGCTGCCTTTATATAAACACCTCTTAAAGGGATAGAACCCATCCCCAGTCTTAAAGGGAAATATCCATGCTATGCTGATTCACTCTTATTGCATCAGCCTATATTGCATCAGCTTCACTGCTGGTTGGCTCTTAAATCCAAAGACCTTAACAAAGAGGCATTTTCATATTTTAATCTCATGTATTAACTCATGTATTGATGTCACTTTGTTGCATATATGAGCTAAAATGGTTCCACGGATGATTATAATCTGAAAACTCTCATTTACTGGTGGTGTTACATGCATATAATTCTGTATTTGTAATAGTTTACAAATAACCTCCTTAATATTACATACCTGGATGACAAAGCAATAGACACCTGTGTCCACAAGAAGGTTTGAAATGTCTCTCACAGACCTGGCCACAGGAATGTGGAACCAGCCAGGGATCCAGAGGTGGATCTTCAGTCTTCCCACAATAGCAGTAGTATCGAGTAGGAATCTCAGATCGCTTGTATTCAAACCTGCATTTTGGACTGAAAAGAAGACAAACAATGGGTCACATCCAGTAGTATTTGCTTCCTGCTTAATCTGCTCAAATGGGTCCATATGATGCGAGAGGATGCATTGTTACATTTGTTATGTTTAGCATGATTGAAGCAATACAGTCTGACGTTCGCTTACCAAAGCCTTTCCCCAAAATACGATGGATAGACTGTGAACAGTAAACTCAACTCAACTGAACGTTAACCAACGGAGAAACTCACAGATTACTTGTGTGCCAAATACAAATATTTTCAAGATCCAACAATTCTGAACAGAAGGCAAAGGTTGTGCACAATTTGGCTGAATTGGTCCTGGTGAATGTATCGCAGAGATAATATTCTTAACTTGTCCAATATTCAAGATGTGCTAGATTAGCTCAACAAGCTTCAAAATAAAAGTACCATTTATCAGCTTTGGAGCTTTACACTGAAGCTAAAATTGCAGCATTTACAGTGGAGGCTCCTTTTCAAAGTTATTGCTCCATCTTAACCCTCCAATGCATAAACCAGCTTTCAGAACGAAATCTTAAAAGCTTACCAGGGCCATGGATAATCTTTTTTCCCAAAATCATCATCTGTCAGAGGGGAAGATACTAAGAAAAGGCTATCCTTCGCCCACTTTTGTAGGCATGGCATGTGAAATATGCAGAAACATCCAGAACAACTCCAGACCTCGAAGAAAAACAAGGATATGTTTACAAGTCCTTCATATGCGTTGATCAAAACCGTAACATTTATTTAAAAATAAAGCAACTTAAGAGAAGATTGTCCGTCTGTCTGATGTGAAATACCTTGTTGTTTAAATGGCTGGGACAACCACCACATTAACTGTGTTTATCGTCAACTTCTGACAACATAATATTTTAGATGTCTTAGCCACAAATTAATAATGTTTAAGTTTCTTACTTTATTTCCTCTCCAAACTTTTCTTACTCCACTTGTGTTTAATAAGGTATTTTAAAATGCAAAGCCAAATACATCCCTACAGGTAGACCTCAACTTATGACTGGTAGCTAGGTAATGGAGCCCACAAAAAATACTTACAGCCCAGTTCCCAAGTTCTGACAGCCACTGCCCACTCCCCAGCTGTCAGGTGGCAACATTTTGGTCACTTGGCAACCAGCCTACATACCATTTACAGTCCTTTTGCTGAAAACTGATGATTATATGAGTTTTTGGCAAAAAAACGGCCCATAGGGTTCACTTAACAACTGCATTTGCTTAATGGCCTCTACAAAAAGAATTGTAAAATCAGGCCAGTCACATGGGTGTCTATTTTACAATCATCCCAACCTATGACTATAATGAGAAGGTTCTATTTAAGAGCCATAAGTTGAAGACTACCTGTATTGCATGACTATTTAAATATATTGCATTTCTGATGCAAATGATGTATTATACTATTTATAAAAGCTTTCCTTAAAGAAAAGAAACATTTCCTTAAAAACTTTTTTTTAAAGATTTTCATGACACTATAGGTGAATGATATGGCTTAGCTTCCCACAGGAATTATAACTCTATGATTGTCCTGTTTTAAGTTGATGGCTATTATTTCCTTGTGCTGCCAAGTTCTCGGCTCTTAAGTACTGGTGGCAAATCAGCAAAACTAAAAATTCTCCCAAAGTGATTATAACAAACATGGACAAATTCTATGAGGGAACATAAAATGACTAAAGGTTGTTATAGCTGTTATAGCGCAGTCACTCATGCCTCACTGATCTCTTGGCTGGTTTATGCAATTGTTCCAATGGGGATATATACCCCTAAAGAGAATTCAGAAGCTACAACTGATACAAAATGAAGCTACACAGGCAGTTCTGGAGGTCCTTAGGGCGGTGCATATAGACAGTACACATATATACTGGGTGAAACCAGGCTCAATAGCAGTAACTGTGAGAGGGATCTTGGAGTCTTAGTGGACAACCAGCTAAATATGAGCCAGCAGTGTGCAGCAGCAGCTGAAAAAGCCAATGCAATCCTAAATTGTATTAACAGAGGGATACAGTCAAGATCAAGGGAAGTACTAATACCCCTCTATAAAGCCTTAGTAAGACCACACCTAGAGTACTGCATCCAGTTTTGCTCATCACATTATAAAAGAGGTTGAGACTCTAGAAAAAGTAGAGAGAAGAGCAACCAGGATAATGAGGGACTAGAGACTAAAACATACAATGAATGGTTGCAGGAACTGGAACTGACTAGTCTAGTGAAGAGAAGGACCAGGGGAGACAGGATAGCAGCCCTCCAATATTTGAGGGGCTGCCACAGGGAGGAAGGGGGTCAAGTTATTTTCTAAAGCACTCGAAGGCCAGACAAGGAATAATGGATGGAAACTGAACAAGGAGAGATTTATTCTGGAGACAAGGAGAAACTTTCTGTCAGTGAGAACAATCAACCCATGGAACAGAAGTTGCCCTCGGAAGTTGTGGGAGCCTCATCACTTGAGACTTTCAAGAAGAGATTGGACTCCCATCTGTCAGTAATGGTGTAGGGTCTCCCACTTGGGCAGGGGGTTGGACTAGATGACCTACAAGGTTCCTTCCAACTCTGATTATCTGTTATCTGCATATAGCATTGCTGTTCCACAACTACATTGGTTGCCAATTTGCTTTTGAATCCAATTCAAGATGTTGGTTATTACTTTTAAAGCCCTTTAGGGCATGTGTCCAGGGTATCTGAGGTGCCACCTTGTCCCAATGGGATTGTCCTACACAATTCACTCCAGCTAAAGGGGTTTGCTACAAACCCCATCAGTCAAGGAATTTTGGCAGGTGGAGTCAAGGAGAAGGCCTTTTCTGCTATGGCCCCACCTTGTGGAGCATTGTACCACTAGACATGTGGTCTACCCCCACCCTTCTGGCCTCTGGAAAGTCTTTAAAGCCTGGCTTTGCCAGTTAGCTTGGAGCCCTTTGCTGAAAGTGGTTGATGGGGTAAGGGACAACTTCCTAACCCCGTGATGGCAAACCAATGGCACGTGCACCACAGGTGACGTGCAGAGCCTGTTAGGCATCCAGAAATTGTCCACGGCAATCAATCACTCCAAGACAAGCATAATCTCCAACTGATTTATTAGGAACAGCTCTGGTATGTCTATGGAAATTTCCAAAACTGAAAGTCATTTTCAGCTTGTTTCACAAAGTCCACCTTCTCTCCTCTCACTTCTCCCACTTCATTAATCACGAGAACCAGTTAACTGCAGCTGGAATTTCTTAATGCGACATACGAAATAACCTTGAACTTTCGAACTCCTCCACCCACCTTTCATTCCTTATAACATTCTTGGCAGCTGAATCTCAGAGCTGACAGAGCCATTTGTATGGGAGCCCCAGCCAAACATTGCACACAT
>NW_020769320.1:17614545-17629740 GCF_900518735.1 Pseudonaja textilis | reverse complement strand
CTTCTTCTTCTTCTTCTTCTTCTTCTTCTTCTTCTTCTTCTTCTTCTCCTTCTCCTTCTCCTTCTCCTTCTCCTTCTCCTCCTTCTCCTCCTCCTTCGTGAAAGGTTTCGTGCCTGTACTACATTTTACATCTTCATTCTGGATTCCTCAATTAGGCATCTTCTCCATTACTGAGTCTTATAATTTGACAGCAGGACTTGCTGTCATTTCATTTGTATCATCTGGTTGCTACAGAAATATACTCCGCTTTAAAACACTGATAATCAAAAAGAATAACTCTCATGGTAAAAGATTCTGTCTGTTTATCCAACAGATACTTTAACTTATGATGAATTGCTTACAGTCAGTACAACTAGAGCAATTCTTCATAAATAACATTGTTACTAGCAGTGCAGATTTTTCTTGTGGAAATATTTCCACATCACACAAACCACTTTGAATTTTCTGGATAATTATGATAACAAGGTTGTTCTCTGACTCATGAATCTAATATGATCAGATGGTTTAGCAACATCTATCAATTGTAAACTCACAATAGCTACTGAGTAGCTGGGAAATGTTTCTTTCTAGATGGATTATCCAGACAAAATTTAGAATATAACCTACTAAGCCTTCATTAATTCCTTGTTCCAAGTTTCCAAATTGAACCATGAAATTCTGAACCACAGTATATGATGGCATTGACATATGCTTCCTAGAGACAAAATTTAAGTTCTTAGACATGTCTACTGAACATGGTTTATTTAAAAATCATATACTGCCCAGAAAAAAACCACATAGTTGTCATGAATAGTTTCCCATGTCCAATGAAATATCTAACATAGTTCTGCCCATCATTTATTAATTTATCCTCAAGTATGAATATCTGAAATGATTTTTTTCAAATCCTTAATGACCAGAAGTGCTCTGCAATTCTTCTAAGTCTGAAAAATCATACTCTAGGGATGGTTTCACTATAGTCTCGACTTGTCTTAACCTTATTTTCAATTTCTGCTGTGCAGCACTATATTCAGCTAAAAGTTTAGCAAACCTTGTTTGTAAATTATCTAGCATTCCTTCTATTTGGCTAACCTTTTGCTCGAGGTTTTCTGTGTCTCTTTTCATGCTTGCTTGCTCTAAATCCAGTAATCCATCTTTCATAAGGATCTGCTTTCCCTTTTCTTCCAACAAGGTCTTTGCCTCTGGATATTCTATTAAAGCTTCCATCAGGTCATCTTTATGCAGACAAAACAAATCTGAATAGCCAAGACTTCTAATATTAGCTGTCCTTCTATTTCCAGCTTTGCTACCTTTAATGTTAAGGATGCTAATCTCTCCAAAATAGCTGCCATCACTAAGAACCACAAACTGAGTTACTCCATCATCAGCTACCACTGCCAGTTTTCCTTCTTTGATAATGTACATTTCTCGCCCAATATCACCTTTCCGGCAGATATAATCTCCAGGACTATATACCTGAGGTTGTAGTTTCAGGACCAGCTCAACTAATAGACCAGCTTCGCAGTCTGAAAAAATCTGGACTTTTTTTAATGTCTCCAAATGAACATTAATAGCAATTTCGGCTCGTAATTTATCTGGAAGAAATTTCAAGACTTCTCTTTCATTTACGGCCTTCTTGTTTGTCCACAAATAATCAAACCACTTGATAACCCGTTTTTCTAAATCTTTGCTCACATTACGAAACTGCATGTACTGCTTGATAGCATCAATCTTTGCTTGAAATTCCTCCCGGGCAGCATTCATATTAGAGATCATAGAACCAATATTACCAACAATAGTAGCAAAGATTAACACACCAACCAGGAAGTCAACAACAACAAACCAATACTCAGTATCATGAACAGGAGGCGGTGTTTCACCAATAGTTGTCAAAGTCAGTGTTGACCAGTAAAGGCTATACACATATTTTCTAGCGAGCCTGCCAAATTCAGGATGAGAAATATTGGGGTAGACCCATGAGTCAGTTCCAAAGCCGATCGCTTTTGAGAGAGAGAAATACGTACAAGCATTCCAGTGGATGATAATTATAATGTACATGACAAGGTTAGAGATTCTGAAGATATTTGGATAACTTGTTCTCGTTTCTGTTTGCTGGAAGAATTCAAACATGCGTGATATTCTAAGCAATCTGTTTATTCTTATTTCTGGGTAATTCAGTCCAAATTTGAAGTAAAGTAGATCAGTTGGCACGATGGACAGCAGATCTAATTTGAATTGTGACATTTCCTTGTATCTCTTCTTGAGCTTAGATTTTTCTTTCACCAACAAGCCTTGCTCCAAATAACCTGAAGCAAAATGTAAGCAACTTTTTATGGTACGAATCTATTTTTAATCAACGACAAAAGGGAAACAAAAGTGATTACTAAACCATTATCTATAACTAGAGAGGTATTTCTATCATCTTTGCATCAATGACAAAAGGGAAACAGAAGTGATTGCTAAACCATTATCTATAACTATAGGTATCTTTATCATCTTTGCAAGTAGTCAGAATTTTGAACCTTTCCAGTTCACATTTAAAACTAAATTGTGAAGAACCAAACCAACATTTAGAAATTTATCATCTTTTTTCTCCAATATATATTTTATAAGCCGCCTTGAGTCGCCATAGGCGAATAGGCAGCAATATAAATTCAATAAATAATAATAATGATACTTGAGTTACTACAATGAACTTCCATGAAGCTTTATCACACTTAAAATTCTAAATTAACTTCTTAATGTGATCGTTCATTATATAAAATCATGCACAAACACTGCTAAGTGCTTTTACATTTTTATGCAGGGCTTACAGTTTTCCCATACATTTCAAAATCCAAAAAACCAAACACCTCTTTCAAACTAGGATTTGTGATCATCAGGAATACTTGAAGTGCTACCTGTGAGGGAATTTGGAAGACCGCCTATTTCTTAATTTAGACATTAAATGTTATGGATAATTAAGATAATCATCCCTAGAAATTAAAAAATGAGGATCTGAAATTTATGAGATGTATTTATTCCTGCCTTAATATTTTTTTAAATACTGAAAATTGTGAACATACCTAATACTGCTTCCTCCTATTTTCCCCAAAACAGCAACTGTGTGAGGTAGGTTGGGTTGAGAGAGAATGACTGGTCCAAAAAGTTACGCAACTGGCTTTCATTTTTCACTAGTATCCAAGTTTCAGTGCCTTAACCTGAATAAAACTGGGTGATCCTTTTTTTTGGTAAGGAAGGGAATTCTGGACCTAGCTAACTTTAAAAATTCCCTCATAAAATACATTTTAAATGTTATTTTTTTAAAAAAGAGAATGATTAAACTATTTCTCATTCTTGGTTTTCCTGACAACAATAAAAGTTGAAAGTTCTACTGTAATTTAGATAGGGAGAGAAAAGGTACAAGTACTTGGCAATTGGCATTACGGGTAGTCCTCAAGTTGTGACCAAAATTGAGCCCAAAATTTATGTTTCTAAGTGAGAAATTTGTTGAGTTTGGCCCCATTTCAAAACTTTTCTTGCCACATTTGTTAAGCGAATCACTGCAGTTGTTAAATTAGTAATCAGGTTGTTAAGTGAATCTGATTTCTCCAGTGACTTTGTTTATCAGAATGTGGCAAACAGTGATCACCTCACCCTGGGACACTGCAACTGTCATATATGTGAGGCAGTTGTCAAGCATCTGAATGTAAATCATGTGATCATGTGGAATTCTGCAACAGTGAATAAGTCATAAGTCACTGTTTTCAGTGCCGCTGTAACTTTGGACAGTCACTAAGTGAACTGTTGCAAGTTGAGGACTACCTCTATATTTATGACAGTTGCACTGTCCAGGAGTCATGTGATCACCATCTGGAATCTTCCTAGCTGGCTTCCAACAATCAAAGTCAATGAGAAAAACCAGATTTCCCTAATGACTGCAATGATTCATTTAGCAACTGCAATGATTTGCTTAATTGTGGCAAGAAAAGGTCGTAAAATGAGGTGGGACTCATTTAACAACTGCCTCGCTTAGCAACAGAAATGTTGGGCTCACTGGTGGTCATAAGTTGAGTGTATGATTGTACCAATTTTTAAGGGTGCAACAGAGACAATAGAACACACTCTTACCTGTCCTCGTCCGCACAAACATGTCAGCAATATAAATAAAATCTGCAGAATAGTCCAAAATCAACCACATTTCTAAATTGTTATGATTAAGTTCATCAAAACAGGCCCTGAGTAAGAACAAAAGACACCAGAAATTTAAAATTAAGCATTAAATATCATCAACAACCACAGTAGCTATTTGGTGGAACTGAGGTGAGATTGCGTGGCATTTTAAGGAAGACATTCTGGAGAGGAGTCACAACTACAAAGTTAATGGGCCACAACATTCGATTACATAGCGTAGTCATTCTACTTTATCTGCTAAATGAAGATTTGCGTATCCCTGCAAATTTCTCCTCTTTTGCAAAAGAAACTGACAGCATTCCATTGACCAAGTTCAGGTCTATTGTAGCATAATAGGAAGAACAGTGTTAGTCTACGTTGGCATCTTTCAACTAACAAATTTTAGTAAAAGCTGCAGTTAATTTTGGAGTCCTAGTGGACAATCAATTAAATATGAGTCAGTAGTGTGTGGCGGCAACCAAAAAAGCCAATGTAATTCTAAATTGCATTAACACAGGGATTGAATCAAGATCAAGGGAGGTACTAATACCACTCTATAAAGCCTTAGTAAGGACACACCTAAAATACTGCATCCGGTTTTGGTCACCACACTATAAAAAAGCTGTTGAGACTCTAGAAAGAGTGCAGAGAAGAGCAACCAAGATAATTAATGAGACCATCTGAGATTGTTTGAAACCTTTGGATGTACGTTAATAGCCCCATCAAGTGACAAATGATTAAATTCACATCCAGCAAAAGGCTTAGCAGGCATTATTTAACATTTATGAAAATCAATATTTGTATTCGAATATTAGTATCAATACGACATTGGGGCTTATAGATTTCAGTTACTATATTCACAAGCCCATATCAGCTTCAAATGCTAAATAAAAACCTTGGATAAATCTCTATTCCTTTTTAAATTAACCTTCCTTGAAACTTGGGGTGTTACATCATTATGGAAATCAGCCATCTCCTAAGGTTAAATCAACTGCACATTCAAATCTATAATACACAGATATTCATTTCCTAATTTAAAAGTTTGAATGTTTGGCAAATGACAATGTATAAAACACTTTTGGAAACTTTGAAGAGTGTATGTACATTTTGTCAGCAGCCATCAGTATGGCTGTTAAGTATTCTTACGTAAATATCCTTATTCCCATATTGCAGACTCGAGAATTATACATATTTTACACTATGTTTTGTTATTATTTTGCCAAGACCTCCATTGTTCACAGATGTTTCTTAACCCACAACCCTGGACAACCAATATTTTCTCAATAAATTTAATTGGATCAACTTTGTTATGGATTATATTTCCTGCTTATTTATTTATTAAATGTGCAGGCCACACGATTCCCAACAACTCTGAGTGGCTGACAAGTGAAAACAGTTTCAGAGAATGCAAGAAGAATTAAAAATAAAGATTAAGAAAGAAAGAAGTTCTTTCTCTGTTTAAAGCAATTGATTGCTTTGATGGTTAACAATTATGGGAGTTGAGGAAGTTAGGAAGCTGAGGTTAAGATACTGCAACACTTCTAATATGGTCATTTTTTGTATAATATTACAATACCTAGCGATGATCATTGTCCAGTTGTACATGACAGGCAATGTGATGCAGAACAGCCAATGGTAATAAAGATTTCCAGAAGGATCAATGACAAATATTTCTTTCTTCCCCCTGAAGAGGTAAGCAGAAGGAACAATTATCCATTCACCCTTTAACCATTCATACAAAATGGTGGCCCAACTTGAAACAGGAATGATTTCACTAAATCAACTCTTTCTTAGAAATCTCTACAATTTAACTTTGGCTCAAGGTGTTGCAAAAAGAAAGTAGACTGTTGTTCTGTTTGGATGCCAAGACATAGGTAGTTATCTACTTACTTACTTTACTTTATTGTCATTGCACATCATACAACGAAATCAAACACCATCTTCAGTGCACATCATGATCATGAAAATAAACACAAGCATCCTTCACCCTCCATACATTGAATCAGAAACCCGAGACACCACACCAACACTGCACTATACAGCAGAATTCAAAAGATATATCTGCCATATAACATTGGTATAGAACAGGAGTCGCCAACCTTTTGGATCTCAGGCACCACCAAACTCATAATTTTAAATTCCGCAGACCACTAATATGAATTTTGACTGACGGGTGCACCGGCCTGCCATGGACTGGAGGAGCTGCTCCGGGATGACCAAAGGGCCAGTCCTGTGACTCCTGCAGCTCTGGAATATGGGACCGACTTTCCCACTAACGTCAGCAAGCCACCCCAGGGCGGATTTCCCTCTCCCGCCGTTGGTCTTACCTTCCAGTTCCAGCTCACATGGCTCTACTCAAGGTAAGGCTGGCACTCAGCCAAGGGTGGGGGCCGGTGGGTGGGTGGGCCGTGCAGCCTTGTGCTCCCGTGCAGCCTGGATTAATTGTTTTTGGGGGGGTTCTGTGGGGGGGAACATTTCTCTGCGAACCACCAAAATTTTCTCGCGGCCCACCAGTGGCCCCCTGCCCACCGGTTGGAGACCACTGGTTTAATTCCAGGGTAAGAGTTAGATTGTCCTCTCTCAAAACCCCAAAGTGGATGATGTCAAGAGATGAGAACTGCCCCGCTTTATTCCCCAGTCCTACCCCTTTCAATTGTCCATCATGTCACAGTCCAAGGAGAAGGCTAAAATATCTGCAGATGGAGGCATGGAGGACACTGGAAAACCTGCTTTCCAGTTGTTGCTTGCTAGCATTGCCTTCCTAACTAATGTGGGTGCAAATAAACATGACGAAACATCCCAGTTGGAGTCACTTGTGAGTAGTGAGTAAGTCCCATCAGGACCTAGCAGCAGGCTGCCTGCCTCCTAATCAATACCATCATCTATGTTATAGCTGGGGAGTTGAACTAAAACAGAATTCCCTAATCTTTCCAGTTTTGCGGACCACTGGGGGTCAGGAGTGGAGATGGTTCTGTGCAAGTGGCAGGCAAGCACACATTCCAGCTCTAGAGGGCAGTGTTCATCTCTGTTATAAAGCTGAAGAGCCAGCGCTGTCCAAAGACGTCTCCGTGGTCATGTGGCTGGCATGATTAAATGCCGAAGGCGCATGGAATGCTGTTACCTTCCCACCAAAGGTAGTCCTTATTTTTCTACTTGCATTTTTGCATACTTTCAAACTGCTAGGTTGGCAGAAGCTGGGACAAGGAATGGGAGCTCACTTCGTTATGTGGTGCTGGGGATTCGAACTGCCAAACTGCTGATCTTTCTGATCGACAGGCTCGGTGGCTAAGACACCATGTCCCTCAGCAAATCAGAAGGCTTCCCTAAATTTCTGGAGAAATTAAACGAAAGGCCTGGACTTTGGGACTTGTGGAATTCTATTAATATAATCTTACTATAAAGGTAGAGCTAGTATTTTTTGATGTGCTTCTTGTCTGAACTAATTCCATAGAATAACATCAGAACCAAAAGATCTTGTCTATAAACTGGCTTGGACAGTAATGCATTTTAACAGAAGATCGTTCTGTGTAGAAATTTAATAGTACCTACTCCTCATTGTTTTTCTTCTCAGGTTTACTTTCATTTTTCTTCTCATCCTTCTCTTCTTTGCACGCCGTGTTATTTTTCTTTGTATCACCAGTTTTGCTAAAAGAAAAAATATATATAACTGATAAAAATAGCACCCTCACCATAAAGTTACTCTTAGTCTGTCTTATTTTTTAATTCACTTAATTACTCTGTGTC
This sequence comes from Pseudonaja textilis, assembly GCF_900518735.1. Next base: position 17,621,865 of record NW_020769320.1, on the reverse strand, counting down.
GGGCTCCGAGCTCACGACAGAGCCCATCAGCTCCAAACCCCACCTCGGAGCAAGTCAGCTGGCCGTGGAGAATGTCACCTTATCTCTGCTGCTGCTGGATCTATATTTCTGCTTGTATGCTGGCCGATGGTGTTGAGAGTCGCTGCAGGATGGATTCTGAAGCAACTGCGGGGCTGGAAATGGCTCTTTTCATGTATTGTGGTGCGTATTGTTAGAGGGGGCTGGAGCACATATAGGCGGTAATTAAGCATTGAGTTAAACATGGTGAAGGTGGCACCAGGTGGGGATCAGTTAGTGAGGGTTGGAATAGGGTAGGGATGTAGACATGTCAAAGGGTTAATAGCATTTAGGGTTAATGGGTTAGGCGTGGCCAGAACTAAAACTGCGTATAGACCTGGGTGTGGTGGGGTGTGTCTCATGATAATGGTGATAAAAGGAAAGGGAGCAAACTCAAACCCAACGCTAACCTTGCCTAAATTTTACCCTTTCTTGTCAGATAAGAGTATTTGTTGTTTGCTGATCTAATGAATAAACCATCATTGCACTACAAAGGAGCTGGAGTTGGTATTCATTTAAGGACAAATCTTCAATACTCAAGGACTGGCTGAGACTCTGTCATGAAAATATTCCCATATAGTACCGTATACTCATGCTTACTACTCGCTATTGGGAATCTGATGCTTTCATTTTGAATTTGTTTCCAATTGGTCTATGACCCCGATCAACTAAACTTATAATCCCATAAAGTATTCTGACATTTCTTTCATTCTTATGCCATCTTTTTTAACCTAAGAAATTACTCTCTAATCTATTACACGCATAATTGTTATGGCTACAGATTGTATTGTAACAGTCTGTTGGCTGGAGTTGAAGTCCACACATATTAAACCTGCTAATGTTGAGAGATTCCACTCTGTATTTTCTAAAGCGCCTGTAGGCCAGACAAGGAAATAATGGATGGAAACTGAACAAGGAGAGATTTAACCTGGAAATAAGGAGAAACTTTCTGACAGTGAGAACAATCAACCAATGGAACAGAAGTTGCCCTCGGAAGTTGTGGGAGCGCCATAACTTGAGACCTTCAAGAAGAGATTGGACTGCCATTTGTCAGAAATGGTGTAGGGTCTCCCGCTTGGGTGGGGGTTGGACTAGATGACCTACAAGGTCCCTTCCAACTCTTATTATCTTTTTCTTTTGATAAGTTTTATTTGAGTTTTCACAAAAAGAAAAGAAATACAAGTAAAACATCTTTTTTGAAAGCAGCATAATCCCGGGTTACATCTCTTCATACAGACACAAATTCAAGTTCATGCTCATTTTTATATTCCATTCCATATCTTATTACTATTCTACATTTTCTACATAGCTTCTCCCCTCTTTTAACTTTCTTAATTTTATTTTATTTAGTTCATCTCAATTCAAATCATCGTACTTATATTCTTTGTCTGTCCTGTTTCAACTGTCTACTATCTTTTCTCATTAAACACAATTTCTCCTGTAATCACTGATTGGAGTATGACACCTTTAACCAACTCTTATTATCTTTATCTAATCTGTGACTGTTCTTTATTAAGGTCCCGAGTCATATGAAAAACTGAATTCAAGTTCAAATAAAATTTTGTTCCTTAGTTTAGCCTTCTAGATCAGGGGTCCCGAAACTTGGCAACTTTAAAACTTGTGGACTTCAACTCCCAGAATTCTCCAGCCAGCTATGCTGGAAGTTGAAGTCTGGAAATTAAAGTCCACAAGTCTTATTCAACAAGCCTGAATTCTAGAAGTTAAAGTCCACAAGTCTTAAAATTGCTAAGTTTGGAGATCTCTGTTCTAGATGAACATGTTGGAGCTAGGAAAAGAAAGGATTCAGGCAATACTTGTCCCCACTTTGCACCGACCTCCAACCCTTTTATAAATTCAGCTGACTGCACTGGAATATATAGGGAGTCCTCAATTTACGACCACAATTGAGGCCAACATTTATGTTGCTAAGTGAGACATTTGTCGCAGTTGTTAACTGAATCACTGCAAATGTTCAGTTAGTAACATGGCTGTTAAGGGAATCTGGCTGCCTCATTGACTTTGCTTGTGAGAAGGTCAGAAAAGGGGATCATATTACACAACCCCCCCCCGCCCATGGACCCTACAACCGTCACAAGTATGAGTCAGTTGCCAAGCACCTGAATTTGATCGGCCACTAAATGAACTGTCGAGGGCTACCAGTAATTCATGACAGATTAAGAGTTCTTGAAGCACCATTCAATCAAATCATGGCTATGATACACACAAAATTAAGGAGTGGCAGGCACTACAACCAGAATTGTGATAGTACTCTGTGTGAATCACCATACGCATACATAAGTAGAAGGAAATGGCACCTTTCATAACTCAGGGTTAATTAGATCAGCAATAAGACAAAGCAACTGAGAAATTAACAAGGTCAAAGTTTAGGATTAGGCTTAGGGTTCTACTGCTATTCTACTTCTGACACATTACGTGTAGTAGTGGGATTCAAAAAATTTTACTACCAATTTGGTGGGCGTAGCTTGGTAGGTGTGGCTTGGCTTGGCTTGGTGGGTGTGGCTTGGTGGGCGTGGCAGGGGAAGGAGACTGCACAATCCCCATTCTCTCCCCATCCCACTAACCTGCTTTCCAGCTCCGTTCTCCTGTGCAGGGCAACAAAAGAAGACCCAGCCAATCAGCTGGGACTCGAGAGGTGGAGAATAGATGGGGGCGGGGCCAGTCAGAGGTGGGATTTGCCGGTTCTTGAAACTACTCAAAATTTCCACTACCGGTTCTCCAGAACTGGTCAGAACCTGCTGAATGCCACCTCTGATTAGGTGAAAACCTAGCTTTCTGGAAAAAGCTCTACTATTGAGAAAAGGGGAAGGAAGGAAAGGATCAGATGATGTACAAGTGAGGATCCCTGGGGATCATCATCAGAGGAAGGGTTGTAGGTGGAGACAGGACAGGGGTGGGCTTCAAAATTTTTAGCAAAGGGTTCTCTGCCCGGTGGCAGAGTGGGGCATGGCCATGGTGGGCGTGGCCTAGTTGGCCTATTGCACCACCGAGGGGGACATTTTTGCCCTCCCCGGACTCCGGAGGCTTTCTTTGAGCCTCTGGGAGGACGAAAATGGCCTCCCCTGGCTCCGGAGGCTCTCTGGAAGTTGGAAACGGGCCCATTTCTGGCCTTCCTGAACTGGCGGGAGGCCCAGTTTTTGCCCACCACAACCCTCCACGCGCACCCTGCAGTTACCTGCATCCAAAACGTGCCTCATGGGGACTCTTGGGAGGGGAGGGGCAAGGTGGGCGGGGCCAGCCAGGAGTGGGATTTGGGGGTTTCTCTGAACTACACAGAATCTTATCTCCCGAACACCTGTGAACCCCCAGCAGCCCAACCCTGGATAGGATGCAGGTGTGGATGTAATGGACATGAGAGTGAGGAATATGAATTCTGATAAAAACATCTTTTTGCCTTAAAACAGACAATTAAGCAGTTTTGCTCTGCTCTTTCTCTCTCTCTCTCTCCCTCCCTCTCATTCTCTCTCCCCGAAGGAGGCGGGGGGGTCACCGGTGCTGTCTTCGACAAAGAATTAAAGATTGCTTTTATTCTTCTCTCAATAGTACGAAGGGGGCGGGGCTGCACAGTCGTACCTAGCACTTTACCTGTTAGAAAATGACCAGCCAGGATATTAGAAACAAGAATAGCTCGCTTATAAGAAAAAAAAAAACCCAAAACCACATAGCTGGCACATGAAACTAGGACATTTTGCAAGATACCTGTGACCTGGGGTGAAAAAGCAGGTGACATGACTTTTAGCTATTTAGCATAGCCAGCGTCAAGGGTTTCGGGGGCTGTAATCCAAATGACCAATCTGTGATGACCCAGGGTGGGAGACAAAACAAGCAGAGTCACAGAAAACAGGTGAAGCCCCTTTTATTCCTTCACTTTGCTTCCAAGCTACGAATATCCTTGACCGAAGACAAAAAAAAACTCACACAAGCAGTTACATGAAGGAGGGAATGCCGTTTAAATTATAAAGAGTAAAAAAAAAAAAAAACCAACACAAACCAGGCAAGATAAGGGCTTGAAGACGTCCACAGATATCAGAACATAGACTGGGAGGGACGCCTAACTCAGAGAGGAACCATAAACTAGAGATATTTCCATGCTTTGTTTCCAGCACTCGCCAGTACGCAGGTCCGTCCTCTTATCCACTTGTCACAGCTGCAGCCCATGAAGAGGATCAAGGCCCTGTCCTCCTAAGTAGACCACGCCTCTCCCTTATCCTCTCTTCCCTGCGCGCCCTAGGATGGAGAGGGGATGGGCCTGGGTCCTCCTCTGACTGCTCCACCGGCCTCTGCCCTTCCCCAGCCTCCTCCACAACCTCCGGAGCCACACTGCCACTCCCTGTCGGCTGTTCCTCCCCTCCCTCAGAGTCAGTCTCCCCCAGGGGCATGGCACAATCAATATTATCTGTTATGCATGCATTATTAGGGAAGAGCAAAGGGTTGGACGAGACCACCTTCTGACTGTAAGAATTGCTGTCCTTATATCTTGGTAACAAAATAAAAGTATAATTTTGCATCACACCTTGTGTTTGGTGACTTATCGGCTTTGACCCCAAGCCAGAGCCCAGTTTTAGGGACAAAAAAAGGAGGGAGAGGGCAACCAGCAACACGGTGGAAAGACTCATTTGCAGTCTTTATAGAAAGAGTTGAAGGACCCAGGTTAAGAATACATTGTCATGGAGAAAAGCTACCTAAGAGCCAAGGTGGCGCAGTGGTTAGAATGCAGTATTGCAGGCTAATTCTGCCGGCTGCCAACAGTTCAATAGACTGAAGGTTGACTCAGCCTTCCATCTTTCTGAGGTCAGAAAAATGAGAACCCAGATTGTTGGGGGCAATAGGCTGGTTCTGTATACTGCTAAGAAAGGTCTGTGAAGCACTGTGAAGCCATATATAAGCCTAAGTGCTGTTGCTATCTATGTGGCCGCTAAGTCACCAATGACTTTATAGCATAAAGCCATTCAGTCAAAGACCTGTGACACTAACCCAAGTTTATGGATTACATGGGATTACAAAATACATATTACCAGGTAAGCTGCTCAGAGTTGCTTGGAACCACGGGATGGATGGAATTTAAATTTAATAAATAAATAAATAAGTTTAGATGCTCAGCCAAAAAAAAAATATCCATGCACACCCACATCTTACCTGTTTTCACCATTCTCCACATTTTTGAGACTTTCCTTTCTACCACGGCTCGCTAAATTATGAGGATCTGAATCTGAGTGTTGAGTTTCACTCTCCCCCATCCTTGTGATAATTTATTATCTGAAAGAGAGAGAGAGAAACAGAAAAAATATGTTCAAAGTGGACCAACATTTTGCAACAAGGCTTTGTTGATAATATTAATCCATCCTATCTCTAGCATGCCCAGAGGCTTAGCCAAAGTATTATCCATTTGTTTACTTATTTATTCATACCAGTCAACTCATAAAACATTCCTATGCCTGTTTTAGTAGTTGCCATTAAAAAAAAGGGAGGAGAGAGGAAGGAAATCTGGAATAGCAGTGCAGCTGTTTGAAATCAAAAGTACATTCCAACTCTTATCTTTAAAAGTTTGTAACTAAAATACCAGAGTTTTTGCCCGCGAATATATTTAATTGGAGGATGTGAATGATGACACCCAGCCTATGAAGGTGTTCGATTGGAGAATCTGATTTATGACACAACCAGAGGGAAGGGGGGAAACAGGCTCACAGGGGATTGTAAATTACGTATGCCAGAGTTGGCTTGATACTGGGCAGTGCCAGTATGTCGCCTCTAATGAATCCTTTGTAGTTTTTTGAAGTTTGGCTCGAGAGTCACGATTTAATTAGGGCGATTGCTGGAATCCTGACAATACCACTGAATACCAAGCTCTCTCAATGATTTACTGTCAGGATCCTGGAAGTTACTCCAATTAAATCATGAGCATTTTTGACATTCTCCCAAGTTGCTTTCAGTGTTGACATCCAATTGGTCAGGCTGACTGAGGAGGGGAGGGGTCCCTTGGATACTCAGGCATTGGGACGGAGTCCATGCTGCTCACTACCTTGAAGGGGGTTTGTCCCGTGCTACTGTGAACAGCATCATTGTACGAGACTTCCGTGAAAGGCAGGAGGTCCGCCCAATTGGACTGCTGATAATTTACATAGCACCTCAGACGCTGTTCTACCATGGCGTTCAATTTCTCTGCCCTCCCCCATTGGTGCTTGGATGAAAGGCCGAGCTAAGGCCCTGGGACGACCCAATAGACCGCAAGAACTCCCTCCAAAATTTGGCTGTGAAGTGGACACCTCTATCTGAGATAATTCTCCATGGTACTCCATGCAGGCGGTATATGTGCTTCAGGAACAGTTTGGCTAAATGGCGGGCTGCGGGTAATATGAAAAGTGCCTGTTTGGAATACCATGGAGAATTTTGTATACACATAGTCAACATTTACATTGAAAAAGAAAAATTAGAACCGGATGGATTAAAAAATATTTTAAACCAGCATTTAAAATAACGATTAAAATCCTACTTTTAAAAAGGAGTGTTTTTGAGCTTTTTGAAAGCTCAAAGAAAACATTCAATTTCTCAACGAGGTGCACATGTTACTGAACTGGGGCATCTATAGAGAAAACATCAACCTCAAATTACCAGACATCCAGCAATAAGTGTAGGCAAATCTTCTAAGAGGAAGGAATATCTCAAGAATATCTGAGATAGAGGCGTTATATCATGTATAGGGAATCCTCGACTTACAACAGTTCATTTAGTGATGGTTCAAGGTTACAACGGCACTGAAAACAGTGGACTTACAACCATTTTTCACACTTACGACAGCATCCACTTGATCACATGATCAAAAGTCAGATGCTTAGCCATTGATTCACATTCATGACGGTTTCAGTGTCCCAGGAGGTCATGGGATGCCTTTTGCGACTTTCTGACAAGCAAAGTCAATGGGGGAAGCCAGATTCACTTAACAACTGTGTGAGAAAAATCACAAAACACATCTAGAGACGGTGAATAATATGAAAGAGCTTTATTATTAAGCTTTTGCAAAAGGGAATTCTGCTCATAGCAGAAGACACCCTCCCCAGGAAGGCTGGGGTTTATATACAGGTTCAAATATACAGTCTCTGTCCCTTTCCTGGGTTCACAATCTATCCAACTACGTAATTCCCTATGCCACATCTATAGCATATCACCTGTCTCCCTTTCTTTGGACACTACCCTGGTTCTCATGGCATCTTCCTGTTATGTTCTTCTGAACACTAATCATTGATCTGA
>NW_020769320.1:17559990-17606063 GCF_900518735.1 Pseudonaja textilis | reverse complement strand
ATTCTATTCTATTCTATTCTATTCTATTCTATTCTATTCTATTCTATAGTCTATTCCCATTCCCATTGTCTATTCTATTCTATTCTATTCCTATTCTTGTCTGTTCTGTTCTATTCTATTCTATTTTCATTCCATTATTCTAATTCTGTTCTGTTCTATCCCCATTCTCTCTTGTCTTCTCTACTATTCCCATTCTCTATTCTCTATTCTCTACTACTCTATTCCATTCTTAGATTATCTGAACCCCCCCCCCCTCCAAAAAAAAACCCTCTCACCTTCAGCCCAAGCCCGGTTGTTAGACTGGCTTCTGCAGAGGCGGGTAAGGAAGGGGCAGCGGCGCTCCTCCGCGGAAGGCACCCAGGTCAGTAGGGGAACGTTCAACCGAGTCTTGCCCTTTGTGACGTCACACAGTGCGGGACTGGGGGGGGGGGGAGCCGCGCCGGAGGTCTCTCGGGCTTCGCGACTTCCCCGCCCCTCGGCTGGGATTGGTGGCGCGGCGCGGCTCCTCTCTGAAGGGCGGAGGCCGCCTCCAGGTGTTCGCCTGGCCGGGCGAGGAAGGCGGCGGCTCCGCGGCGGTAGAGCGCCGGGCTGGTGCCGCGGTTCCCACGGGGCAGCCTCCGTCCCTGGCGGGGGTGAGCGGTGCGAGCGTGGGGAGAAAATGGTGTTGCTGCCCCAGTCGTGCAAGGAAGGTCAGTGCTCCTGCTTGAGCAGAGGGCTCGACTAGAAGACCTCCAAGATCCCTTCCAGCCCTATTTCTGATTAATTTCTTATTTCAGTTCCTAATTTCTTATTTCCAATTTCTTATTTCTCATTTCAATTTCTTATTTCTAATTTCTATTTATTTCTAATTTTTAATTTCTTATTCCTTATTTCTAATTTCAATTTCTAACTTCTTATTTCTTATTTCTAATTTCTTAATTCAATTTCTTATTTCAATTTCTTATTTCTTATTTCAATTTCTAATTTCTTATTTCAATTTCTAATTTCTTATTTCAGTTTATTTCTAATTTCTTATTTCAATTTCTAATTTCTTATTTCAATTTCTTATTTCCAATTTCTTATTTCTAATTTTTCTCCCCCGTTTTGAGGGGGTGTCTTTAATTTCTGCACAGAGGTACGCCTCCCACCTGGGTCACTGAGAAAGCTGTGCGCATCTCAGTGAGCATCTTTGTGTAGCCGTTAACAGTAATAATAGTAGTAGTAGCAGAGTCGCAAATAGAGAGGGATTAGCGGGGGTGGGAGGGAAGTGGGGTTTCCTCGGTTAGGAGGTAGCACGCTTTGCGCACCTGTGGTCCGCCAATCCTAAGTGTTGAAAAGTTTCTCGGTCGCTGCGCCTTTAAAGAGCCTCGAAACTCAACAGGTTAAAGAGCAGCCAAGGCGAAACGCTTTGCGCGCCAATTGGAGCAGCTTTCTTCAGAAAGTCACAGCATGAAAAATAAAAATAAAAAATAAATTCCAAATTGATTTCGTTTACACCTGGAGGGTTTTAAAACCAACATTGGGAAAGGGGGGGGGGGGAGAGATTTGACCGATCTTTAGGACCAAATCCAAAGCATAAACCCCCCAAAATAACCAAATCAAACAATGAGGAAGGGAATACTCAATAACAAGTAAAGCCAAAGTCCTGCAAAGGACTCAGATGCTCCTACTACGCTAATGCTCAAAGTATGAGGAAACTAGCTCGATACTCATGCTTCGCCAGGAAACACTGTGGTCGGACTTAGTTTTTGGGGAGGAAAATAAGGAAGAAAAAAAATTGTGCCTCTGCCTACCAGCATCCATCAATATTCATCTGGCTAGCATCTTATCAGTGTGTGAGAGTGTTGAGGGCTGTTTGGAAATTGAAACAGTATTTGCTCTGTGAGCAAGGAGATAGCAAGGAGCCTGGGCATGGCTTAGCTCAACTGTTCTGTACTAAAGCTGGCTGCTGCTGTGAAACTAAAACTGGGAGTGAAATTCCTCTGCTTGTGTTTTGCATTTGGAATAGATTTCTTTTCAGGTGGGGAGGGGGGTAGAACTCCTTAGCATCCATGTGTGTTAATAATAATATACGAAATGTTAATGCTCTGGTGGTCATTTTGAAAAATCCTTTCTTAGTGAGCCCCTAGAAGCCAAGAGGAACATAAGTGCCAAATTTCAAGTTTGTAGGCCTTATGGCTCTCAAGATTTTTGTGATGATGTGCAAGTGATATTTTGCTTTTTCGCTTTTTATATATATGGAAGATAAGCAGGGTGAACCTGGAGGTATGATATAGTTGCCATTGCCTAAGGTTGATAGGATGAAACTCGTGACTGGAATGTGCTGCTGGAAGTATACAAACTGTTCAAAAGAAACAGACCTAACAAAAGAGGAGTTAGAATTGCGTTATGTTAAAAAACAAAACAAAAACTACACCGCTACAGAAATGCATAAAACCAAGGATGAAAGCCTTCTTGAATGTATATGGGCTAATAGAAAAAAAGAAATGACATTGCCAATAGGGATAAACTATAGGCCACCCAGCTAAGCAGAAGAAATAATGAACGTTCTGCTAAAGAAAGTGTGCAGGAAATGCACCACAGTAATAATGCAGTTCTTTAACTCCCCTGACATCAACTGGGAGACAAACCTTACAGGAGATCAAACAGGTTCCTGACTAGCCCAGCTAACAACTTTTGTCATCCAAAAGGTAGAGGAGGGAACTTGAGAGTCAGCTATACTGGACTTAATTCTTACGAATAGAGATGAAATGAGAGACAGGGTTGAAGTTGCGGGAAAATGCTCATTTCATACTGGAATTCAACATAATGCAGGCACAAATAATCAAACAAAGTCAAACTAGTGTCTTTGACTTTGAGTTGACTTCAAATAAACTTAAGAGTATGGAAAGTTTTCCATGGATGGAAATCCTAAAGAGGTAAACAACTCAAGATGCTTGGGAAACTGAAAAAATAAGATTATAAAAACCCAGTCTAACACAATATCATATAGAAAGAAAAACAAGAGATTCCCGACAAAGCCAGCACGGTTGCATAAAGAACTTTCTGACAAACTGGCGTGGGAGGCTGGGGAAGAATATATGTAAAAATAGGAAGAGGGACATAAATAAAACAGAATACCAACAAAGTCTACAAGGACATGTCAGGAAAGCTAAGGCTTAGAATGAACTAAGACTTGCAATAGACGTCAAAAATAATTTTTAAAAAACTTATTTCAATATGTAAGAAACAAGAAAAAGTCAAGGAAATGACCAATCCACTAAGGGGAGAAGATGGCAAGGAAATAACTGGAGTAGAGAGAAAGCAGAGCTGCTTAATTCATTCTTTGCATCTGTCTTCATGCGAAAGAAAAAAAAAATAGTCCAACCTACCAAAAGCAGCATCATAGGAGACAGACTAGAAATGAAAGTCAAAATAGTCAAGGAAATAGTAAAAGAACACCCATCCATTCAAGAGGAGTTAAAATTGCTGCGCCAAATGCATCTCAGTACTCTGAAGGCAGAACATAAAGAACGATATAAAAGACTGTTCTTTTGATAGTGAAATGTGTGTATTGAGAAATGAAAAATGTCAGTTCCTAGGTTCGTCCGTTGGTCACGCACTCATATTTGTCCCTCAGGAAACCTGGTCTGTTTGCAGCAAAACCACAGGATGCTATAGAAAGCTAGAGGGTTTAGCAAGATGGGCTATTTGTAATAATCCAGCTACTTTAACCTAACAACAGGGAAGAGGGGAGCTGGAATTCGAAGTATTCATTGACAGGTAGGACATTGCAATGTATGATTTTATATACTATACTTAGATTGGACCGAAGGTGGCGTAGTTCTAGGTTTTCTAGTCTCCAGTCCCGCAATTATCCTGGTTGCTCTTTTCTTTGGTTTGCTAAGAGTTTGTTTTGCTAAGCTAAGATCGGGTCTGCAAACATTTTCTAACACATGTGGATCAGATAGATGCTCAGTCCATCATTTTTTCTGTTTTTCTAGGGGAAGTGTTTCCTCTGGCTTGCCCCAACTCTCAACATGCCTGGTGCCAGATCCTCAACGTATCGGAGCTACAAGCTTCTTTCTTCGCCTATTCGGGGAGATACCCCAACAAAACAGTGTTGAATGTTTCCACTCCCCAAGGAAGCAAATACAGCTTATACCTAGGCATCACATTGGCCATTGGTTCCAGTATCTTTATGGGTTCCAGCTTTGTTCTGAAGAAGAAGGGCCTTTTGCAAATAGCCGCAAAAGGTTTCACTAGAGCTGGTAAAAAAAATACTACTTTTAAATATCTTTTTTTGTAATTGGGAATCAAGTCTCAAAGCATAGTGTGGCTATCAGTCTCCAATGTGCATTTAATATTTAATAGTTTGCATAAGTTATACTCTTGTGGAAAGCATAGGGTAGGGGTGTGATGACCCAGAGTGTAGCACAAACGTAACAAAATCCAAATCACAAATAAATGTCCTTTAATGCCTCCAGCTTGGCCCCACTGTTCAATAATTCTCAGTTGGAGATAAAACGTACTCAAAAATAGTCTTCCAAAGAAAGCAATGCAGTCCGAACTTAGAGCAAATGGAGGTGAAATAAAAAACCAAAACAAACTACAACGAAGGAATTTCCGCAACAGACCAGGATACGTAATTACCAAATTCAAGGAGATAACAAGGCACAGTCTGTTAGAAGGTTGCCAACCAAGATAACTTCAGCCTAAAATAACACGTACTTTGCTTCTGACAACGCTGTGTTGTAATCGTCTCTCTTATATACTAGTCTCCCCAACTACAACAAATGAGGAGGATCATGGCCACTTCCTCTCTCGTAAGCCAAGTTGTTTCCTTCTCCGTTCCTCCCTGCGTGTCCTAGGATGTAGAGGGGATGGGCCTGGTTCTTCCTCTGACTGCCTAGCCGGCCTCTGCCTTTCCTCAGCCTCCTCCACAACCTCTGTAGCCACAACTCCACTCCCTGTTGGCTGTTCCTCCTCTCCCTCAGAGTCAGTCTCCATCAGGGGCATGACAAGGGGTGTCAAACTCGATTTCACTGAGGGCTGCATTAGGGTTGTGTTTTACTTTTAGAGGGGGCAGTGTGGGCCTGGCCAGGGTGGGGTCATGACCAGCTCAACATCACTCATGTCGGGGGCACCTGTGGTGGCCTGAGCACTCTGCCAGTGAAAATGGGCTCCCAAGTTCCATTTGCAGCTGCGACGACCTCCTGCAACCCTCTGCCAGGGAAAATGGAGCTCATGAGGGCCATGGGCTGTTCTCCCAAGCTCTGTTTTCACTGGCAGAGGTACCATGGGCCAGTCCTTCTCTGTTTCCAGGATGGTCCCATGGACCAGATCTGAGCACCCCGCAGGCCAGATCCTGAGTTTGACACCCCCAGCATAAGGTATATTCTTCATCACATATGAAGCATTCTATTTTTTAAGGGGTTCTTTTTCCTGTCATATTGTAAGAGGTCTGAGAAGAGTGTTTGGGGCTTTTTTGACAATTAATAAATTAATAATGAAAAAGAGTGGTTGAAAAAAAATATTCGCAGTATTTTGATCTTTATGTGTATATATAACAAAAAGTGGTCTTGAAACATAAATGAAACAAATGTAATTACTCTTCTGTTAATTAAGTTTAGTAACTTTGTTCCTATATAACTCATAATCATAATATGATTTATTAGCTTTTTATTCCACTTTTATTATTGTTTATAAATAACCCAAGATGGCCAACATCCCTAATACCCCTTCTCCTGTTTTCTCCACAACCCTGTGAAGTGGATTGGGCTGAGAGGAAGTGACTGGGCCAAACTCAGCTGTCTTTCATGCCTAAGACTGACAGAATCGTGGTTTCTAGGCCAATGTCTTCATAAATGATCTAGATGAGAGAATATAGAAGAGCAGTGGTTAGAATGCAGTACTGCAGGCTACTTCTGCTGACTGCCAGCTGCCTGCAATTTGGCAGTTTGAATCTCACCAGGCTCAAGGTTGACTCAGCCTTCTATCCTTCCGAGATGGGTAAAATGAGGGCCCAAATTGTTGGGGGCCATAGGCTGATTCTGTAAACCGCTTAGAGAGGGCTGTAAAGCACTCTGAAGCGGTATATACGTCTAAGTGCTATTGCTATTTCTATAGAAGGAGCACTCATCAAATTTGCAGATGACACCAAACTGGGGGAATTGGAAGACAGACCGAAGATTCAGAAATATCTTGATTGGGCCCTAGCCAACAAGATGCAGTTCAGTGGTGAGAAAAGTAAGATCCTGCATTTAGGCAGGAAAAATCAAATGCACAGGTATAGAATAGATGGTACATGGCCCAACAGTAGTAACTAATAATGAGAAATATCCATGGACTAGCAGTGGTCCACCAAATGCCAGAAACCAGGCTGTGCAAACAAGTGAAGTCTCATTTGCGGGATGCAGGCAGCACACAAAACCGTCCACCCCTCCAGTCCGTGGAAAAATACTTTCTCCACAGAACTCCACAGAACTGGTCCCCAGTGTCCAAAGGTTGGGCTTGGCGTTAGGGTTAGTGGGCCACTACTTAAGTATCAGCCAAGCAGTTTGCAATGCCAAGAAGGTCATTGCAGTCTTGGGCTACATCAACAGAGAGAGAGCCTCAAGATCACAAGAAGTGATGGTACTGCTTTATACTGCATCCAGTTCTGGTCATTATGATACAAAAAAAAAATGCTGAAGCCCTAGGATAAGTGCAAAGCCACTTGTCCAGGATACCATAATATCCCCTGCCTTGGACAGGGGGTTAGACTAGAAGGCCTTCAAGGCCCCTTCCAGCCCAAAGTTCTGCGATTCTTTATTATTAAATCAAACAGTTGCTGGTATAATTCTGCCTGCAGTTACAATGGAATAAGGATGACCATTTCCCTTTTTTTAAAAATCAAAAAAGGGTTGTTGAGATATTTGAATAGAAGCTGAGTTGTTTTTTCTTCTGAAAACCTCCTTTGGAAAAAAAAACATCAAAAAAGGGATAGTTGAGGTATTTGATAGAAGCTGAGTTGTAGATTTTTCTTCCAAAAACGTTTTTTATGGTTGTTTTTCTTTTTCCTAGGAGACGGGGGCTATTCTTACCTCAAAGAATGGTTATGGTGGGCAGGATTGCTTTCAAGTAAGTATTCAAGCTTCAAAACTTTATTTTTATGTAGTTATTTTTGCATACTTCTTGTTAAAAGAAACTGTCAGTGCTTGTTACTAGTTAAGACTTCCTCTGCCTTAATGTTACTATTGTACAGTAGGAATGGAAAGCAGGTCCAGTTCCATTTGCCAGAAAATCTTGTTGTGGTTGTAGCGTGGGGTTCTTAATGCGTATACCAGGCTTGTCAAACTAGCGGCCCGTGGGCCAGAGGCGTCACCCACAGGCCACGCCCACCCCGGGCTCCTCAAAGGCAAAAAAACATTCCAATAGATCACGTGACGTGATCGAGTTTGACACCCGTGGCTTATATAATCCGTGGCAGACCAGTGCTTAAATGCATGAGAGAAAGCCTGTTGAACCGGCACACTGTATATGTGGAAGATGATTTGATGTTTTTATGTTTTGTTTGTTTATGTTTGTTTTAAAAACCAATAAAAATTTTATAAAAAAAAAAAGAAGGATGAGAATATCATGTTGTTGTTATTTATAGCTCTCCGAGACAAATAATTATCATCCTGGGAAAATGGTACCATCCGTTTTCAGTTTGAATCACTGTAGACAGTTTGTGCCTTGGCTACTGTAGATAAGGCAAATAAAAAGGTTTTGGTATTAGTTTAGTATTAGTAAAAAGTTTTAATAAAAAAGAGTGCTGAAGTATTATAAAACATTGTTTATATTGTGATAGATGCTCATGGAATGCCATTCTCTTCCTTTAACTTTTAATGAGAATTCTTTAGAAACAGATCGTTTCAGTCTGTGTGTTATGGGTGGAGAGAGAGGGGGAGGGGAGAGAGAGGAGGGAGGGGAAGAGAGAGATGAGGAGCGGAGGGAGGGAGAGGATGAAGGGAGGGGGGGGGGGAGAGGAGGGAAGAGGAGAGAGAGAGGGAGGGAGGAGGGAGAGAAAGGGACGCATGCTCTAATAGTTTCTAAAAGCTTGTTGCATCTAACACGGGCAGGCAGAAATTACTGATAGAATTCCAGAAAGATACTCTTATTTTTAGAAAGGTTATATCTCTCGAGTAATTCTAGTTTTCTGTCATTTTGGCAGTGGGAATAGGAGAAGCTGCCAACTTTGCTGCATATGCCTTTGTTCCTGCAACCTTGGTCACTCCATTGGGGGCACTAAGCGTCCTTATAAGGTTAGTACAATTAGTACAATTGCTTTGCTTACTACGACCTCTAGGATGAGAGTTCAAACAATGGCTCAACAGGACTGTAAATATATTGCAGGCTCTTATATTCCTATTTTAGTTAAATTATGTCTATATTATCTTTCTAAAGCAATATTTCTCAAAATTGGCAATTTTAGGATGTGATTTTTCAAGTCCCAAAATTCCCCAGCCAGCCAAAAACACCGTTCTGAAGAGTCCAAAGTGACAACATACCTCATTACATTTCTGTTAGAAGTCTGCAATATAAAGAGTTTTGGACTATGCACAAATACACAGCACTTCCCATTAACTTGTGGTTCTGCAAAAATACATATTTTTCCTAATATGTGGTTCTTTTAGTATATACAGTATTTAAATTAGGAATCTGGTCAGGGATGGGATTCAACAGGTGTATCAACTAGTTCGGCTTCGCGGCACGCATGCAAAATTTACAACGCACCTTCTGCTCCAAGCCCTGTGTGTAAAACAGCTGATGCGCGACAATCCGTGAAGCAGCTAAGCTGGAAAACCCAGAAATAAAGCACAGACTAGAACCAGGGCTGGCAGATAGGCCCAACAGCTGATTGTCGCAGTGAACTGGTTCTCTCCCAGTTGATCTTTGGAGCTACCAGTTCGCTTGAACCAGGCCGAACCGGTAAAATCCCACCCCTGAATCTGGCCTTGACCATTACATTACAGACACTGTGACAAAGTAGGCTTGTAAAGGCAGCTGCATATAGACACACAATTTACATGGCGGTTTAGCGACTGTCATCGGGCTCTCTATCAAAAGACCATGTGGAGTTCTTTATTTCTCTTTCTAATGTGTCCAAAAGTCAGGAGGAGCAGTTGTAAACCTAGGCAGAACTAAACTAAACTCTTCATACGCTGATGTGTCTAAAATGACTATAAAATAATAAGGAGGTGCAAAAGTTGTCCATTTATAATAGTGTTCTTGGTTCTTATTCATTCTATCTGTTCAGAACTTCGGTTGCTGGATTTGTTACATTCCTAAGGGTTCTGACTTTGCTTAACTTCTCCATTTATAAAATTCCAAACAGTGCAATATTGTCTTCCTATTTCTTGGAGGAGAAGCTCAACATTCATGGGAAGCTGGGCTGTGTGTTAAGCATTCTGGGTTCCACCATGATGGTGATCCATGCTCCGGAGGAGGAACTAATCACATCTTTGGATGACATGGAAACAAAACTGAAAGATCCAGGTATGAGCTATCGTAAAATGTGAGGACTCCCCCAGATGCTTCCCCAGTTGCCTCTCCAGATGCTAGTTTGGAGGAGGACGAGCTGATCCCGGGGCACATTAGGAGGTGTCATACCCCTGATGGAGACTGACTCGGAGGGAGAGGAGGAACAGCTGACAGGGAGTGGAAGTGTGGCTCCGGAGGTTGTGGAGGAGGCTGGGGAAGGGCAGAGGCCAGCTGGGCAGTCAGAGGAGGACCCAGGCCCATCCCCTCTCCATCCTAGGGCACGCAGGGAGGAGAGGATAAGGGAGAGACGTGGTCTACTTGGGAGGAGAGGACCTTGATCCTCTTCATGGGCTGCAGCTGTGACAACTGGATAAGAGGACGGACTTGCATACTAGCCAGTGCTGGAAACAAAGCATGGAAATATCTCTAGTTTATTGTTCCTGAATTTGGTATCCTTCCCAGTGTGTGTTATCTGTGGACGTCCTCCAGCCCTTATCTTGCCTGGTTTGTTTGTTTTTTAATTTGTGTTGTTTTTTATAATTTAAACGGCATTTCCTCCTTCTTGTAACTGCTTGTGTGGGAGTTTTTTGTCTCCAGTCAAGGATATTCAGAGCTTGGAAGCAAAGTGAAGGAATAAAAGGGGCTTCACCTGTTTTTTGGGACTGTGTTTATTTTATATCGCACCCTGGGTCATCACAGGAGGGGAGGCAGTTGAGGGCTATGAGCCAGGAATGGAAGGGCCGAGAACAGGGGAGTGACCGGGTGAGCAGCTGGCTCAGCTAGAGACAGGAGACACAGCTATAATTGAGAAGCCCAGAGATTTTGGATGGAGAGGACACAGAGCTGCAGCTGGTCAGTGGAGATGAAGAACAGCCTCCTGATCCAAGAGCATGTAGGGCAGAGAGGAGGCAGGCACAATGAAGGTTGGCCAGGCTATTTGTGAGGAGGCAGCCTCACCCTTCTTTATAACTGCACCAGGAAGCAGTTATCTAGCTCAGCAAGGGGAATGCTGGGAACAACGTGCCTCTTTCCTTGCTGTGTGAAGTTGTGAAATGAGTGCAGAAAAGTATAAAAATAATGTCTTGGGATGAGTTCAGTGCCACTGGCCATAGCTATTCCTTGTTGGATCTAGCTATTGGCTCTGGACCTCATTGCAATAGGTTATTACTGTAAGTTGTGTTATGATGGCTGTTCATGTTCCAAATTGCTCATGAAATAAACCTCTGATCTTAACGTAGGAATTACTGTTTGTGATCTATCTGTGTTCCTCTTTATTGAAATTTTTCTACAACAGTGCTTTTTCAACCCAGAATTTGCCTTTAACTAGTGGACCTCCCTTGTGCTGTGGATTAGTCCTGGCTTCTTTTGAGCAGCCTGTTGAACTCATTGGGGGTGGGCTGGAGCTGCCAAAGGGAATTGCTAGGGAATATTAACTCAGGATTGGAAGGCGTAATAAAGACTCCCAACATCCGTGGTGTGCATGTGCATGTGAGTGGGACAGCACATAGAATGAGTCCCTATTATGAAAATGTTTCCTTGTGAATATATTTAGATTAGGCTAGAACAGTGGTAGCTAACCTTTTTGGGCTCCTGTGCCAAAAATTGTGTGCGCGCTTGCATGTTTACGCTCGCATGCCAGCACCCAGAAGGCACCCTCCCACGCCCCTTACGCATGCACGTGCAATCCCCCTACCCCCCATTCATCCCCACCCCCTTACCTGCACTGCGCCTCACAGCTGATTTTTGGCTGGTTTGAGGCCTTTTTCGGCCTCCCAAAAGCTTGAGGAAGGCTTCTGCAGGCTTCTGCAAGCTTTGTAGGCCGAAAACTAGCTCCGTTTCATCACTTCCTGTTTTTCCGAAAATACCAGAAGTGACGAAACGGGGCTAGTTTTCTGCCTGCAAAGCCTGCAGAAGCCTTCCTCAAGCCTTTGGGAGGCTGAAAAAGGCCTCAAACTGGCCAAAAATCAGCTGTGAGGCGTGCACATGCATAGTGAGGTAACTTTGCCTGCAGCTCGCGTGCCAGCACAAATGTGCCATAGGTTCGCCATCATGGGGCTAGAATTTGTCTTACATAAACAGATTTGAAATTGTCCAATGTTACAGCTCACATGGAGATACTGAATGGAAATAGACTAACACAGAAGGAGGAAGTTTGGATGTTTCCAAACTGCTCCCAGGCTGCAGACAGTTGAAACTTAGTGAAAAATCAAATAACAGGATTTCCAGCATCGGGTACAACTGTGCTCTTCTTTCTTCTTCTGTCTCAGTTTTTTTCAACTTCAACCACTTTGATATCTATGAACTTTGGAGTTGAAGTTCCACACGAAGTTGCCAAGGTTGAGAAATACTGACACAGAGAAACCTCTACAATCAGTACCTAAATTCAAACATGTTCTAATTTACCTCAATTATTAAAAAAAAATCCAGATCTTGAAGAGGAACCTATTGGTTATCAGTTTTCCTCCTAATGCTTCTCACACAAGTTCTAAAGAGCTGCCTCTACCTGGCCAGGAATACAGTTAGAAACTAGTACCAACCCTTGCAGAAAGAGGAAACATTTTAGAAGTGATTCTCCTTTTATGGAACACTGGACCAAATGCACTTGTGATGTGACATCTTTGGTGTTGTCTACAGTAAATCCTAACGTGTCGTTATTTTCCTTTCTTGCAGTCTTCATTGTGTTTGCTTCTGTTGTAATTGTGACCTCACTGGTACTTATTTTTGTCGTCGCTCCACGGTTTGGACAGACCAATATATTGGTCTACATCTCCATCTGTTCACTGATAGGGCCCTTTTCCGTCTCTTCCGTCAAAGGCCTGGGTATCGCTATTAAGGACATGCTTTATCAGAAGCCAGTCTTTCGAAATCCGCTGCTCTATATTTTGACCGTAGTCTTGGTGCTGGCCGTAAGTACTCAAATCAACTACCTCAACAAGTCATTGGATGTGTTTAATACGTCTCTGGTCACTTCCATTTATTACGTGTCCTTCACAACCACCGTGGTGATTTGCTCCATTATCCTCTTCAAAGAATGGAACAGCATGGAGCTGGGAGATATCATTGGAACCCTGAGTGGATTCTTCACCATAATCATTGGCATTTTCTTTCTTCACGCTTTCAAAAATGTCAGCATTACCTGGAACCAATTGGCAGTATCTGTTAAAAAGGACCCCAACTTGCCTCTGCATGCTTATGAGTCTCATCACACTTTATTAGGAAATATGGATGCTCCCATTTCAGTACGCGATGAGGATAATACTCTGTTCAGCCAAGGAAAGGAACGACAGTAACTGCCATTAAAAGTTGTCTCTCTTGCGGCTTACCGCCAACCAGAGCAATGTCGTCATCTTCACTACCTCAGAATTTGGGGGAACAAAAGCGGGAACATGTCATTTGCTTTCGGGTTAGAAAAGGAAATTAGATCATTCTGGTATTTCTGTATTTTCCACCTTTGACAGCATGCAAAAGTCGCCTGAAGTGATGATTATGGTTTGCTAGTAAAGTGAATTACATATGTATTTTCTAAATCGTATTTTATAGTTTCACTCTTTCAAAATGAGGTTTTTTCTGAGGGCTAAATGAAGATATTCTGTGACAACCAGGACTTTTTCTAATGATCAGCAGGTTAGTAAATTGAAAGTTTTAATTTATTCTAGTTTCCCAAAAAGGAAATGTCCAGAGAGAATCTCTTTTCTTTTTTAGGTGTAACTTCCAGCATTGAAGTTTAAAGTCTAGGTACATTAAATGAAAACAGGGTCTTTCTAGGCCAGATAGCATTGAAGTTAATTCCAGACCAAGAAATCCTTACAGTAAACTCATGAAATCTGGGAATTACGTTGGTGTAGACTAAACATTTCTGGAAAACTGTTAAGTTTTATTTCCCCTATCAATTGCTTTTAATTGTTCAGGATGATAGATTAGCTTTTAAGACACATATGTGTTACTCACATATGTTAAATTCTCTTTTATATAGAAGTGTATTATTATAATACAGTGTTGAGATTTTTTTAAAAAAACCATGGTGACCTTGTTGGTTATTTTGTGAACTGGAAAGTGATTTTGGTTACATGTCAATGTCTGAAGTAAAATGATCAGTGCCAATAAATTTGGTTCCGAAATAGAATTCCATCTGTAAACACAGGCTTGGCTGTGTGGAGATTTTTGGTCATCTCTTCAGTATTTAATATTAACACTTTAGTTCCAAAACAGCTTAAGAAAGAAACAAACAGCTGGGCAGGTTTTATTACACAAATAAATTATATATTTAGCTCACAGTAATGGATAGGTATGGACTTGGGTAATATAATTTTAGCTCTGAATTTTTCTAATTACTTTGGATTATTAAGAATTGGCCTCTGTTCCATGATAAGGAATCATTTGCCGAAATACAGGTTTTTAATTATTTTAAATGGTCACTTACTGTGTTGCTCATCTAAGAACCACGAGCAGTGACTGTGAAGTGCCATTCGGCGGGTGGGGGAATGCTTTTCTGTATCTATAAAATTTGCCGTAAGTATTTATAGATATTTAATATTTATTCTTCTGAATGGAAAATCTTTGAAGCTTTGATATAATATTGACAAAAATGAATAAAAATGTTTTGATAAAGTGTGTATCCTACTAACATTGGGCCAGTTTTTATATTTTGTATCATCCTAATCCATTTGGACGATCCTCCTTTGGAAAACCCAGATATAGGGATTCAGACAGAGATAGGTCCACATAAGATTTATATCAAGAAAACAGATATTCAGACAAGAGTGTGAATTGATTGCTATTGAAGATTTTTACAATTAAAGCAAAAGATGGGTCACCTGTACAAAGTTCCTAAATTTTAGATATTTGGGGAAATATCCCTTATTTTTAAGATGTTAACAAAACATAGGGCAAATTTTTGTGGTGGTGTCATTCTTAGAAGCAAAGATTGGCTACATGTGCTGCAATTTTGCCGAAAATCTTTATGTAATGTGGTAAATAAGAGTATTTCTCTTTCAAGAAATATAGTCTAGTCCAAGGGTGTCAAACTCGCGGCCCACATGTGTCACATGCTGGCCACGTCCACCTCCAGTTTAGCCAAGGGGGGAGAGTCACAATACGTCACATCATATGATGCTGTGAGTTTAACACCCCTGGTCTAGTCTTTATGTTTAAAAATGTGGGGCAAGGGGCTTACTGAAATCTTCACTATTAGACTTAGCTAAGTAATCGATGGGAATGGGAATGTCCTTTAGCTGCTGCTACTCACACCTAACCCCTTTTCAAATGTAATTAACTTGGATTTATGCAAGCAGCATTGGCATTCTTTAGCAGTAGTCTGGATTGTTTGGGCGGGATTATGTAATTCTGGGTAGGATTATATAAGTTTTTCCCCTGAACAGAACTTCAAAATTACCTTTGCTGATTATGAACAGTTTCAGGATAATGCAAAACAATGTCTATTTTCCTTTCGGGTTCTGTAATGCAGTGGTATCTGAGATGTTTTCGATGCTTCTGAAGCATTGTGTGGCATGAGAAATTAAGTCCCCATGAAACTTTAGGATGGTCATAATGTATGATAATAAATTATGATGGTAAATAGTTTAGGAACCATCTTAATGAGTGTGAAAGTTTAATTTTGCCCACATACTCACCTGAAAATGAAAACGAGTAGTTCAACTTTTCATCACAACTTCATATTTATTATATGAAGTACATTTATTCGACATATTTTGCTATACATTAATTCCCTGGCAATGGAGCATGCTTTGCAGCTGGTAAAATCAAAATAACAATCTGATAAAACAAAAAAAACTCTCCAGTTTGTAATGAAGTTGGGAGCTTGTTCTCTTTTTGCTAAGCACCAAACTGAACATGTAGCATACGATAAAGGAGTCAATGTGTTGTGTTTTTAAATAGTGTAGGACATACTACATTCTCCCTTCATATGAAAACCTATGTGCAGTGCATATTTACAATCCATAAATGGCATTTAGAATACATTTGTGACAAATGCTGTGTTTCATAAGGCCCCTTCTGGTTTCTAGAAATTGACACGTTTTAAAGAGGCTTTAATAATATTTTTCTTTTGTGAAGGATTATATATCACAGATAAAACCAAAAGGGTATTTTTCTTCATTAACTTAATGGCTGCTTAAACAAGTCACAAGTACTGGAAGGTCTTTTGATAGTCTTTCTAACATCGGTTTCGGGCCTGGTGGGGTCTTTGAGCAAATCTAGTCAAGGAGATCTGATATTTTGTACTAGTCTTTCTCTTCGTCCCTGTTTTCCTGACAAGCCACTGAAGGAGACTCACAGCCTCAGTTTCTCCACACACCATCTACCTATCACCTCTACATTCACCAGCAGCTACGACCAAACCAGTGTACGCCAACCTCTGTGCTTCCTGAAAAGGAAATGTGGCCAAACGCATCTGGAGGGCTCAGCAATGGGCAAGACTATAAACGACAATCACTTTAAATTTTGTCCTTTCAAGTCAACAGCTGGCTTATAAAAAGGCTTGTGCTGAATTTGGACAATGTTGTACATAGCTTTATCCTGCTACATATGGGCATTTTCCCCTCTCAGGAAAACCACACATTGGTCCGCTTGATAACAATACTGTTTGCATAGCCAAATGGACTTTAAATTATGTGGGTAAAACTTATTCCAGAGACGAAGGAGCAATATGGACAATTGCCTTGTCTTCCCACGGTCCTTCTAAGCAGCATCCAGGACTGTCTCTGGCAAGAATCCAGCAGCATCTCTGAAATGATATTGTCCTTATTGTGAATTCTTGCACCTGCCAAGCTTATAGTCAGGATGAAGAGTCTTCAGCTATACATTCAATCCTATGCAGGAGATCCTGAAATGTAGGACGTCCTTCTGGTTTCTAGAAATAGAAAAGTTTTTAAGAGGCTCTAATAATTGATATTTCTTTTGTCAACTCAAAATATTTCTCTGGTCTTTGTAGAGTTGCCAGCAGAAAGGGAGGGGGGAGCAGTGCAGCAGCTTGCAAAACCGAAAGTGCATTCCATAAGTGTTTTCAGAGATAGTAACTAGGTGACTGAAGTTTCTGCCATGCAAAATTCTAACCGGAGAGCATGACTGATGACTGGGCTATGGATGTGTCCCATTGGAGAATGTGAATTACGATACACCCAGGGGGTGGGGGAAAACCAGGGTCAAGGGTGACAATGAATGATGTGTCTCAGAGTCGGCTACACCCAGGCAGTGGCAGCATGTTAACTCCCAATAAATCCTCTTTAAATTCTGGAAGCTTGGCTCGACACTCACAATTTAAATGGGGTTAAGTGCTGGAATCCTGACATCCTTTTCTTTTGTGATGCATGACATGCAAATAGTCCTAAGTTAGCAACCCTCCAAAGGCTACTTACCACCAATTGTGGAGTTCACATGGCTGCATACACTTGCAGTCACATGACCACATTTTGAGTGTTTGGCAACTGGCTCACCTTTACAGCCTGTTGGCAGTGTTTCAGTCACATGACAGTAATTTATAATGTTTTCTTGTTGGTTTCCTGGCTTCTTTGGGCTGTTTCCAGCAAAAAAACACCCATTGTAACCACTGTGCCACAACAATTCTTACAAAAACACCCAAGGGTGTTTTTATAAGAGTTGCAGTGGCACAGTGGTTGGAACGCGGTATTGCAGGCTAATTCTGCTGACTGCCAGCAGTTCGATTCTCACCGGCTCATGGTTGATTTAGCCTTCCATCCTTCCGAAGTGGGTAAAATTAAGACCCCAATTGCTGGAGACGATATGCTGTCTCTAAACCACTCCGAGAGGGCTGAAAAGCCCTATGAAGCGGTTTATAAGTCTAAGTGCTATTGCTATTGTTATAGGAATACATGGATGTACTTATCAATCGCAGCATTCACTTAAGAGGATGGCATTCACTTAACAATTTTGCATTCAGTCACCAACCTCCGTAAAAAAAATGTAAAATTGGGTCTGGTCATGTGGGTATCTCAACTTATGACCGTCATTATTTAGGATGGAAATTCTGGACTCCCTTACAGTTGTAAATTGTGGACTAGTAAACCAAACTGAAAGGGTATTTTTCTTCATCAACTTGATTGGCTGCTTAAGCAAATCACAAATACTGGAAGAAGCCATTTAACAGAAAATTTTGATGATTATAAATAAAAAGTTATCCTATTACTGCATATGTTTTGGGGATGATATGATCCATGAAATGGACAGTGGTCTATATTTTACCCAATTATAAATTTGTTAGTCTTTATGGTGTCACGTGTTCTTTGCTGTTTTGCTGCCACTGTCTGTTGTGGTTCACTGGCAGCCTGTGCAGATGGCAGTGGAATCAGACAATCAGAACGGGGACCAGTCCAGGAGTCTGGAGAGGACTCGGATGAGGGTCCTGCATCCAATGGAGGGATGGGGCCAGGAGAATCTGGGAGTTATGTGCTGACTCTGGAGCCTATGGAGTCTGGCAGCAGCGAGGCAGAGGAACAAGGGGAACCTGTTCCCAGTGCACATGTGCGCAGAGCTGCTAGAAGGCGAGAGCAGCTGAAACAAAAGGGGTGATTGGGAGTAAGGCTGGGAGGTGATTGCCCCTCCCATAAGGTATTAAAGTCAGGCCAAGATGACGAAACCTTTGGAGGAAGCAAAGTAGTTCGATCGGTTCAGAATCGTCCTTGAAGCTCTTTGTACTTTGGTTAGGGATTTTTTTGTACTTTTCTAGTTCATTTGATACTTCTGTTTTTGGCAGCACTTCACAGAACTGAAAGGTGTGTGCTTATCTTGGGAGATTGTTTGAGATTAATTCCGGCTGAGAATGAAAACAATTCCCAGCGTTGCAATAAAATAAGTCTTGATTTTAAAATAAGTTTGTGCATGATTACAGTTTACAAAGCCTGGGTCAGAACACTGTCACGTGCTCATAAAGCACTCTGGTGACAAATAGGTTGAACAACTAAACAAGATTAATCCTTTTTTATTCACCGTTGTTTCAACCAAATCTATTGGAATCCACCTCAAGTATAGAAGTTATAAGAACATGACAGTTCTATTAAGAGTGAGGCAAGTTTTTGTTTATTGGTATTTCATTTCTGCACTTAGCTCACCCAAATCTTTCTACCTAATACCTTTCTTGTAGATAGAACTAACATATTAGGATCACATCCTGGCACTGTAAGACAGTACTGTCAATTGCTAATGTTTTTCTGACTTATAAAATTGCTGATTGTTAGAATTAAAAATCATTGTAATTTCCAATCTTTTAAGTCTACAGGTAGTCCGTGATTTATGGAACCAGAAATTACATTGCTAAACAGACCAGTTGGTGAAGTGATTCATATCTGATTTTATGAACCTTTTCTGCCATGGTTGTTAGCGAATCACTCCAGTTCTTAAGTGGACCACATGGTCATTAATGTGAATCTAGCTTCCCCCATTAAATAGTTGGAAGTTTGATGGGAAGGTACCAAATGGCATTCACATGATCCTTGGATGCTACAACCGTCATAAATGTATGCTCGTTGCTAAGCCCCAGATTTTGATCATATGAATATGACGATATTACGACGGTCACTAAATGGGACTGGTCATAAGTCACTCTTTTCAGTGCCACTGTAACTTTGAACTGTTGTTAAATGAATGGTTATTAAATGAGGACTAACTGTACAGTGGAAACTCAGGTCACGACCATAATCTGTTCCAGGACTTTTGTCGCAACCCGATTTGGTCGTGAACTGAAGCAAGTGTCATCTCATAAAATATTTCTATGGCCTTTTTAGAGTTGCCAACGGAAAGGGAGGGGGGAGCAGTGGGCATCTTGCATTCCATAAATGTTTTTAAAGATAGTTTCTAGGTGACTGAAGTTTCTGCCATGCAAAATTCTAACTGGAGAGCATGATTGATGACTCTTGGCTATGGATGTGTCCCATTGGAGAATATGAATTATGATACACCCAGGGGGTGGGGGAAAACCAGGGTCAAGGGTGACAATGAATGATGCGTCTCAGAGCCAACTACACCCAGGCAGTGCTGGCATGTTTACTCCTAATAAATCTTCTTTAACTTCTGGAAGTTCGGCTAGAGACTCATGATTTAAATGGGGGTAACTATCGGAGCCCTGACAGCGAGACTGACTGCGCATGCGCCTACAATTATGTGCATGCACAGAAGGGGAAACCGCCGCAGCTGTATGTGATCGGCACCCGACGATCTCTCCGCGACCAGAAGCAACAATTTTCCCAATTTTTTTTGTCATCTCCTGATTTGGTTGCGAACAGAAGCGTTCATGACCTGAGGTTCTACTGTACTTGATTTCTATTTTCAGACTCTGTTCTACTTACTCATCCCTGAATGAGTGAGGTGCAAGGTAAGGGTACTGTTCAGGCACCCACAAAAAAATGGGAGGAACATACAGCATTATTGCATTGGCTTACAGTCTGGAAATTTTCACTCGACTGACCGGCGGGGTGCAAAGAATGGTTGCATCTACTTTGGGTCACTCTTCATGCCAGAATACAGCAATAGGCCTACTGCAAGTGAAGTTGCAACATAACGTACCTCATGCCAGCACATTACCATCAAGTCATAAATATTCTTAGAAGCTAGCTTGGGTCGAAATAGCCGGTGTCCTTGTGTAATCATAGTCACCACTTCGTAGTTTGTGTTTGTCTCAAAGGGCATCTTCCCTTCCGTAAACACTTCCCACATGAGAACTCCTGCAAAATCAGAGAGAGAGAGACAGAGACAGAGAGAAACAGAGAGAGACAGAGAGAGACAGACACAGAGAGAGAGAGACAGACACAGAGAGAGAGGGAGAGAGACAGAGACGACAGAGAGAAACAGAGAGAGAGAGAGAGACACAGAGAGAGAGACAGACACAGAGAGAGAGAGACAGAGACGACAGAGAGAGAGAGAGACAGAGAGAGAGATATTTGTCAAAGTTCACAGAAATAACTGAATTGAAACATTTCAATTCCAACGTTCTGGGTTATTCTCTAGGGTGGCAAATACACGTTAAAAGAAAATCAATCCTAATGAACTAAATAATCACCTTGCCTAAATCTTCTAAGGTTACTTAGTTTATCAACAATAGAATGATTAGACAAATGCTTATGAAATGAGCCTGAAAAATAGAACTAGGCATTAGGACTACACAGGCACCAAGAATGATTTAGAAGAGATGCTTCATACTCATTTCTCAGCTACTCATTAAAGCAGCAACATCTTTTTTTTACACTACTGAGGCCTGAAAGAAAAGTTGCCGCTGTTTTCATGAATGGCTTTAAAGAGCTGACTTTTTAAAGGAGTTCTTTTAAGCTGTGATAAAATAGCTGGTTGCTTTAAGAAGCTGCCTAGTTAAAGCAATTGTTAAGATATATACATATACGGTATAACCGAATGGTGACCTAGAAGGTAATTAAGGGGCTAATTGGGACGAGTACAGGAGATAGGAGCATTTAGGTGGGTGTGTTTATACCTTTAAATAGCATTGGAAGGCAGAAGCTTCCAGTGCTAATCTAGACCGGATAGTAGGCTGGATGGGAAGTTTGTTGTTTAACATTAAACACCTTGAAACCTGCTTTCTGCTGTTGTATGCTGGTTTGTGTGCAAATCTGTGAGCTTTCAGAAGACCGGCTAAGAGTTACTAATTTAACAACTGTGGCAAGAAAGATTGTAAAATGGGTCAAAATTCACTTAGCAACAGAAATATTCGGCTAAATAGTGGCTGTAAGTGGAGGAATAGCTATACAGCCAAATTTGAGAGCCTAACATACAAGCATTTTTACCAAAAGATCTTTGTGTGTGTGTGTGTGTGTGTGTGTGTGTGTGTGTGTAAAGCCAGCATTTCAAAATTACTAAACCTTTATAGCACAAGGTTATATAGTAATAAATCTATAGATAGTATAGTAATAGTATCGTATTGATATATAGTAATAGATCTCCATAAAAACAAGTGATTGTCATTTATATAAAATTTATTTACTTATCTATTTAAGTTTGTATGCTGCTCATCTTGCTATGGAGAGTGAACATTACATTATAAACTGCCCAAAGTCACTTAGGTGAGATGGGTGATGTAAAAATTTGATAAACATATAAAACAATCAGAACAGTTAACCAGAAACATGTGTTTTGTAATATTTTTGGAAACCACTAGAAGAAAATAAAGCACAAGTTAAAAAGAGGTTACAATATCTGAAATTCCTAAATGTTAAGTTTTAAGTTCTAATTTTCACTATAAGGCAGCGGTCTTTAAATTTGACAGCTTTAAGACTTGTGGACTTCAACTCCCAGAATTCCTCCTCCAGTCATGTTAGCTCAGAAATTCTGGGAGTTGAAGTCCTTACAAGTCTTAAATTTGCCAAGTTTGAAGACGCTTGCTATATGATGGCGAACCTATGGTCGCCCAAAAGAGCCCCACTACACCAGCCAGCTGATTGTTGGGTATCCACTGTGCATTCGCGGGGAGAAGCGCACGCATGCGCAGAGGCATGACACCGAGATTTTATCCAAGATTCCCTGTAGTTTTTTTTCTCATTCTATCTTAATTATAATTACTGCTTTGTTGGATTGTTTGAAGAGGAATGGAAGATTTGAAAAAGTAATCCTCCTAAATTTGTTTTTAAAAAGTTAAACAATCTTACCAAAAGACCAAACGTCAGACTTGCTGCTGAATCGGCTGTAATTGAAAACTTCAGGCGGACACCACTTCACAGGAAATTTAGCGCCTGAAGAGCTGGTGTACTGATCATCAAGAACATACCTAAAAGGAGAAAAAAAATCCTTCCTCTGAAATGAATTACAAGGGAACCTCGGTACTTGACGGCTTCAAAACTCGTCAAATTTGATATTCGACGCATTTTGATGTGAAAATGGTGTCCCATTACTCGGCGTTTGTTTAGTGCTCAATGCGCTGCAATAGGAAAAGAGGGACAGATGTAGAGAATGGACAGGAAGTTGGCCATGCTGGGAAGGTCACTGCAAAAGGAGGGGGATGGCCACAGAAGGCGGACAGGACATCGGCCATGCCGAGAAGATCACGGAGGTAGAAAAAGGGACAAGAGGAAGTTCTTCCCAGCACAAACAAAGGGTCACGTGATAAGTCACATGGTCTGTTTGTGATACGTCCATTTTAGTACTCATTGCACTTCCTGGAACAAATTAATGCCAAGTACTGAGGTAGCTCTGTACACAAAAAACTGACACAGAGAGTCCTTCAACAAGGACCACTTGTTTAACAACAGTTCAAAATTAAGATGCCACTGAAAAAAAGTGACTTTAACCTGTCCTTGGTGTCATGACTGTTGCACAATCCTTCTTGCAGTTGCATGATTGTGATTTGCAAAACCTTCCTAGATGCCTTCTGGTGAGTAAAGCCGATGAGGGAAGCCGGATTTGCTTAACAACATGATTTGCTTCCATTACTGCGTGATTTGCTTAATGACCACGGGAAACAGGATTGTTAAAATTGGCTTAATGGCTGTGTTGCTTATCCACTGAAATTTCAGTCCCAATTGTGGTGATAAGTTGAGGACTACCTATATTCAACATTCATGTCACTGCCTAACAGTAATGGATACATTTGACAAATGGAATTTAAAAGGACAGACCTATCACATAGACCCGTGAGGGCGAACCTGTGGTCGCCCAAAAGAGCCCCACTGCACCAGCCAGCTGATTGTTGGGTATCTGCTACGCAATCGCGGGGGAGAAGTGCCCGCATGCACAGAGGCATGCAGTATGGGGGGGTCACGTGCATGCACAGGGGCGGGGGGAGTCACGCATGTATTGCATCATGGGTGAAGGACGCATGCAAGCGCTCTTTTGGCATGCAACGTGGAAAAGGTTAGTCAACACTGACACAGACTGACTCTGGATAACTGTTGGCAGCTAGAATATTTTTCAGTCCTCTGCATCTGAGGTAGGTGAGTTAAATTTGGTTATGTAAGCAACACATTATTGGGGTCTGTTTTAAGTTAAAAACATGGCCACCACCCTGCCACTTTGGAAAGTGCAAATGTAACTTTAAAATATTCCCATTAAATGTATACAGATGACTAATACCTTGTCATTCCAAAATCAGATACTTTCACCACTCCTGACTCATTCACTAAGCAGTTTCTAGCAGCCTAGAGAAAGAAAGAAAGAAAAAAGTAAAACAGCAGTTGGATTGCATGTCATGGATGTGGTCTGATTTCTGCTTAATGTCTAAGAGTTACACAAGCGTAGAGGTATCAGGCACCAAAAACTAAGAAAGATTATGTTGCAAGTCTTCAAAGCACAATTCTGTATGGTTTCTCACCATCAACAGAATCATGCCAAACTAAAGCATGCTACCACCCTCAGAAAGCATGGCTGGCTAGGGAATTCTGGGAGTTGAAGTCCACACGTCTTCAAACTGCCAAGGCTGAGAAATACAAATTGAGTGTAATGCAAATCAAGGGTCTCCAGCTATGAGTAGGCTACTTCTGCCTACAATTTGGCAATTCGAATCTCACCAGTCTCAAGTTTGACTCAGCCTTCTATCTTTCCGAGGTAGGTAAAATGAGGACCCAAATTGTTAGGGGCAAGAGGCTGACTCTGTAGGGGCAATAAAGCACCGTAAAGCAGTATATAAGTCAAAGTACAATTGCTATTTGAATTATGGATTTTTTTTTTCAGGCAAGCCCAGAATTATGGGGGGGGGGGGTTCCCCAAGAGAAAAGTAAAAGCAATAACTAGGTTTACTGGAGAGCATCCTGAAGATCATTTTAGATATGCTTTAATCTGTTTAGTGTTCCCCTTTCCAGAATGGGTCAAATGTAGCATAAAATCTATGATGGAAATCCTCTCTGCTCTTCCCCAAATGCTCAAAGCCAAGATTGATTTGATGTTTTTCTGCCCCACTGTCACTTTCCAGCTATAGCTTCCAGATAACTATCAAGAGCAGCCTGATGTGGAACATGTTATAGTAATCCACTTGTAAGAAGAATAGGAATGAGAGGCTGTTAACATGTGTGTTACCGTTCTGAGTAATGCACCCATTGAAAGCAAAACTCCGAGGCAGGTAGATTCCTCGAAGAACATGTTTATTGGATACATCATATCGGCACAGCTGGTGAAAACCAACTCTAAAAGTTCCCATTGTTTTCACCTAATTAAAAGAGTAAAACTTCCCCCTCCCAGGTGTAACCAGTCACATTGTCCAATGAATATAGCTGGCAGGCTCCTCTCCTCTTTCATCAGCCACCTGTTATGATGACCTTGGTTCCCACAAGATAACTTTTTGTTTTGACTGTTAGCCGGGCTATTTACTTCCCCTCTCCCTTCCCTCTCAGGCTTCGTGGCAACTATGAAGCAGCACAAGGTGGCTTCAGCCAGGTTCACTTCAGAGTTGACAATGTGTGGAAAAGTGACCTTTTTGAAAAGCACCCATTGCCATTCATGGTGGAGAAAAACACCAGCTTTAATTTCTCTTTTGCAAGTCCTTAAAGGGACATGACTCCTACTTTGCATAGCTTTTGGTCAAAACATTTCATAAACATAAAAATTCAGACCCTTTAGATCCTGTGTGTCAGGATTCCGGCAGTTGCCCCCATTTAAATCATGAGTCTCGAGCCAAACTTCCCAAACTTAAAAAGGATTTATTGGGAGTTAAACTGTCTGGCACTGCCTGGGTGTAGCCGACTCTGAGACACATAATTCACTGTCACCCTTGATCCTGGTTATCCCCCACCCACCCTGGGTGTATCGTAATTCACATTCTCCAATGGGACACATCCATAGCCCAGAGTCATCAATCATGCTCTCCAGTTAGAATTTTGCATGGCAGAAACTTCAGTCACCTAGTTACTATCTCTGAAAACATTTATGGAACGCACTTTCGGTTTTGCAAGCTGCTGCACTGCTCCCCCCTCCCTTTCTGCTGGCAACTCTAAAAAGGCCATAGGAATATTTTTTGAGTTGACCCTGGGCTTTATGAATGCAACAAATGTACCCATGTTCATCCCCGGACTTACCAAATCTCTGTGTATGAAGCTATTTCTCTCCAAGTATTCCATTCCTTCAGAGACATCCTGACACATAGTCAGCAGATTGTCTTTAGTAAAGTGGCCACGTCTTTGGCGAAGATAATTTAGAAGACAGCCATGCTCCATAAACTCCGTCACTATGTAGATAGGCCTCTGCTGGGTACAAACGCCATATAGCTGGACTAATTTCGGATGCGTCAACTTCCTGAAAGTAGTTTTAAAAAAGAAAGAGTTAAACATGGGATTCATAGGGAAATGGAAATGGAAATATAGACCTAGTTTTCTTCATGAATATTTATGGAGATTCTCAGTCATCCAGGTCAGGATTGTCCCAAAGGTGCTTTCTTTCAAGAGGCAACTGGGCTTTCTGGTTTTTTTTCTTAGAAGACGTTTCGCTTCTCATCCAAGAATCTTCTTCAGCTCTAACTGGATGGTGGGGAACGGAAGGATTTATGCTCCTTGTAGACAGCTGGTCATTTGCATCCTTTTAGTGGGTAGATAAAACTCCAAGTGGCCTCAACGACCCTCTAAAAGGATGCAAATGACCAGCTGTCTGCAAGGAGTACAAATCCTTCCGTTCCCCACCATCCAGTCAGAGCTGAAGGAGATTCTTGGATGAGAAGCGAAACGTCTTCAAAGAACAAACAAATTGCCTCTTGAAAAAGCCACCTTTTTGTCAT
Source organism: Pseudonaja textilis (assembly GCF_900518735.1). The sequence goes on along the minus strand of NW_020769320.1, from coordinate 17,579,932 downwards.
GAAGTTAACTTTACTTAGAAAACATACATGTCCGGAAAGAAGTCAACGGGAAATAGCTTAGGCAGTCTTTATGCTAAAAATAACAAATAACAAATTCAGAAGTGTTAAAGTTGCAGAGTAGCAGAGCAAAACAGCAAATCCTAGTAATGCCTTATAACTGCAGGCCTGCAGAGCATTTAATATTATGGCAGATGGAGTTAAGCGATCAAGATTTAGGAGTTGAAACAAATTCAAACTGCAGGCTCAGACTTTAGCATACAGAAATGTGGCTGTAACGCTCCACCACTGATATATCCCCAAAATGTAATGTTTTTGCAAGGTTGCACGTCTAAAATAAATACAATAGACAGTTGGGGTTATATCGATCTAACCTAGTAAGAATAGATTTTTCTTTTTTCCGTACAATAGAATTGTTTACAGTAGAGAGTCCTAGTTTCTGAATCTTTAATGTTAAAGGTGAAAACCACAAATCCTATTACAATTTCAAACCTGCTCCTGTGAAACATCATTTTATATGTTAAGCATTTAAATATGTCAATGAAGTGGTTCATGAAGGTATCTATGCTGGAAGATATTAAGCAGGTGGAACAAAAAATGGCAATTTTTTTTTTTGTATAAGTAGGGATTTGATTATATCACTGCCTTTAGTATGGGATACTATATATTTCACTAGCAATATATTGCTAATAATAATAGTATCGTTAATTGTTTAAACAGCCCATTCTTCTTCTGATCAAAATACAGATTTGTTTCCTGCTAAATTTGAGCGTAGAAAGTTTGATACTTCCAAAATAAATGTACAGTGCATCAAGCAACAAAATAAGGAGAGAACTAGCATCGGCTTTTGATGTTCTGACTCAGACAATAGATGTAATTCTTTGAAGTGCAGGGAAACAGACCAGCACATCTGACGATGTTCAGAAGACATTTCTTAAGATGTTTTGCAGCCTTATTCTTTAATGATTATCCAGCCCCTTTGCCTGTTACTCACATCATCACTTTAGCTTCTTCTATAAAGTCCTCTTCATACATGGCACCTTCTCGGATGGCCTTGATGGCTACTTTGTACTGGGCTCTCCATTTGCCCAGCCGCACTACGCCAAAGAGGCCACTGCCCAGTTCTCGCATAAAGGTGAGTTCTGCAGGATTGATTTCCCATTTCTCTATAAAAAAAACCAACAGCAACAACAAGAACAGATCACTTGAGGATAAACCTCCAAGACAAATTGGAAGAATTTTAATTGTCAGTATTCTTTGCACCAATTCTGGTGGACCGGTAGTTAAGATTAGGCACAGTTCAACGAAGCAGCAAATCCCATCACTGGCTGGCCCAGCCCCCGTCCATTTTTGGGCCTGGTTTGGGGGCCATTTTCAGTCTGTTTTACAGGCGCATGGAACGCTGTTACCTTCCCACCAAAGTGGTCCCTATTTTTATTACTTGTATTTTTTTAACCTGCTTTCAAACTGCTAGGTTGGCAGAAGATGGGACAAGGAACGGGAGCTCACTCCGTTACGCAGCACTAGGGATTCAAACCGCCGAACTGCTGACCTTTCTGATCGACAAGCTCAGAGTCTTAGCCACTGAGCCACCACGTCATTTCTTTCTTTGTTCATTTGTTTATTGTATAAACATGATTTATACTGTTAGGCAAAGTACTGGTGAGTACAAACTACTGGTAGGTACAAAGTACTGAAAAAAAGTGACTTACGACCATTTTTCACACTTAAGACCGTTGCAGCATCCACATAGTCCTATGTTTTACATACGGATGCTGGACAACTGGTTAATATTTATGATGGCTGCAGGGTCCCAGGGTCATGTGATTCCCCTTTTACAAACTTCTGACAAACAAAGTCAATGATTCAATTATCAATTGTGTTACCAACGTAACAACTGCAATGGTTCACTTAACAAATGTGGCAAGAAAAATCGTAAAATGGGGCAAAACTCACTTAACAAATGTTTCACTAAGCAACATAAATGTTGGGCTCAATTTTAGTTGTAAATTGAGGACTTCCTGTATAGGCTTTATAGAACTGAGATTTTCTGCATCATAATGGACAAATATAATTAAAAGGATAAATACATTATGCTACATATTTTAACTGCTGCTAGGATTTCCTAGGCACAATTTTGGAAGGAAGAAATTGTACCACCAGAGGGTGTTGTTATAAAAAAAATTTTTAGACTGTGCAGAGATGGATGGACTAACAATGAAATTAAGAGACAAAGAAGAGTTGATATATTATAATGTCTGGGATGCCTGGTATGAATGGTTTATGAATAAAAAGAAATCAAAATGGTAATTAGGTATAAAATAACAAACTATATAAATAAATATCTGTATTCATATCTATATTTATTTATATATTAAGTTGAAATTGTATAATGAAAGAAATATGTATGTAGAAAGATGATAAAGAAATGTAAAAGATGTTTTGACATTGATATAATGATGTATAAAGTTTTATTTTATGTTTTTAAATTTTGAAAACTAAATAAAATTTACTAAATTTAAATAAAAATGAAAAAAAAATGGAGAGGAAATAAATACATTTCAGTTCTTCGTTTATGTACAAAATCAGTAATATTTTCATACAGAAACATAAATGTACCATAGCTGAATCCAGCAGTAGTTGGTGAAGGTTTCACTTTTGGAGTCACTGGGTATCGTAGCCTCGTCACAAGCCCTAAGATTCACAGAAAATTCAAACAGTGAGTAAGTAACTTTGAAAATTAAGCAAGATGAACAATACTTTCTGGTGTTTTAATGTTAACTATGTCATTTTCCTATAGCATCATTCGTATATATTTTGAATATATACGATTTAAGCACATTAAGCCTTTTCCTGTTAGTTTTCACAAACATTTCAGTACAAGAAAGGAATTATTGAGTCTGTCATCTGCACTTCTGTTAACTGTCTGGTTTGGTTCTGCAACCCAACAAGACAGACACAGACTTCAGAGGATAGTTAGAACTGCAGAAAAAACAATTGCTACCAACCTGCCTTCCATCAAGGACCTGCACGAGTCAAAAAGAGGGCTGTGAAAATATTTACAGACCCCTCACATCCCAGACATAAACTGTTTCAACTCCTTCCCTCAAAACGACACTATAGAGCACTGCACACCAGAACAATTAGACACAAGGACAGTTTTTCCCCAAACTCCATCACTCTGCTAAACAAATAATTCCCTCAACACTGTCCAACTACAGTATTTACAAAGTCTGCACTATTATTACTATTCATCTTCTCATCATGACTGTAACTTTGTTGCTTGTATCCTTACAATTTATACTGACTGTTTCCTGGTATGATTTGACTACTTATTGTACCCTTTGACTATTAAGTGTTGTACTTTATGATTCTTGACTCTTGACAAATGTATCTTTTCTTTTATGTACACTGAGAGCATTTGTACCAAGACAAATTTCTTGTGTGTCCAATCACAATTGACCAATAAAAAATTCTATCTATCTATCTATCTATCTATCTATCTACCTACCTACCTACCTACCTACCTACCTAAGAATTTATAGCTATCAGCAGTATGGAAAATTAGAATTATTCTATTGTTTGAAACCTGCAAAATATAGGATGAATTAAATCATTTTCAATAAAAATTTGGAACTTCTAAGCATCCTATATGACCAAAGAAGAGGTGGGGTAGAATCTTATTTGAATAATTTATTTTCTTGAATCATATTAAAACCATTCAGCATCTTCAAAAGACCTGAAATTTAATAGTTTGGAGTTACAAAGTACAAATTAAAGGGTAAAAAACTCAGCGTCATTTACCTGCAGCGTTGTGTTTATGATAGTCAATTAACTCTGGAATGGAGTCAAAAAGATGCTTTTCCGCCAAATAATATTGCTTTTGTGATGTCATTGTTTCTTTTATATGGTAGTGTCTTATGCCAGATAGCCCTTCTCTAAAAAAACACAACAAATCATGTAGAAATTAAAACAGATTTTTGTTTTGCTGAATAACCTCATGCTCTTATCTAGCTAACAAAATATTTCATTTCAATTTGGAGGCCTATAAGTACTCAATATGGGCCTATTTTAGGAACAGACTTTTCTCCATCAGTGGTCTTAACTACAAGAAAATGTGGACAAACTCAGTTGCTCCTTAGCACCTTTAGCAGCTTTCAAGGGAAATAAAATGAATTTGATTTTTCAGAAACAGCATAGTTTTGGAAATATGCATGTCCCTCGTTACATTCAAATCAACTCAGAAACGTCTTCCATTAATTCACTGAGGCATAGTCAAGAATCCAGTTTTGAACACTAACGAGATTTCTGAAGCCAGCAAAGAAGATCAAAGCAAGATTTAATATTTTGTTACATTAAGTAGCAGGTATATATCACTTCAAGATCTCTGAGAACTAGGTCCATCATTCGATTTGACTCTTCTCTTACATATACCTTTTAAAGGACAAAATAAGAACAGTAAGGAATGGAGGTAGTCCTTGACTTACAACAGCTCTTTTAGTGACCATTTCAAGTTACAAGAGCACTGCAAAAAGTGACTTATGAGCAGTGGTGTGTTTCAAATTTTTTTTACCACCGGTTCGGTGGGCATGGCTTGGTGGGCGTGCTTTGTGCACACGCACAAACCTTGTACACACGTGCGCACCTAATGCACACTTTGTGCAGGCGCAGAGGCATTTTGACTTGCCTCCTGCAATCCTGCGCTCTCCCTGTCGCTTCAGCAGCTGCCTCGCAACACTCTGCTGTGCCGCGCAAAACAGCTGCACTTCAAAAGAAGGACATAAAGGTTAGTATGGGAGCCCAGGCGGGCGGGCGGGCCCAACAGCAGAGCAGCAGAGAGAACCAGTTTGGTCTCTTCTGCTCATTGGCGCTACCAGCTCGTCCGAACCAGGCTGAACCGGTAGAATACCACCACTGCTTATGACTGTATTTCACACCTAAGACCATTGCAGCATTCCTAGGGTCATGTGATCAAAATTCAGACACTTGGCAACTGGGTCATACTTATGATGGTTGCCGTGTCCTGGGGTCATGTGATCCCCTTTTGCAACCAGCAAAGTCAATGGGAAACCAGATTCATTTTACAACCAAGTTACTAACTTATCAACCGCAGTAGTTCACTTAATAATTGTGACATTGGTGGGATGCTGCTGGATTAACAAGCAGTTTGCTGAGTGTGTGCACACACAGCGCTGAAAATGGAGCATTTAGAACAGGGGTAGTCAACCTTTTTATACCTACCGTCCACTTTTGTATCTCTGTTAGTAGTAAAATTTTCTCTAACCGCCCACCGGTTCCACAGTAATGATGATTTATAAAGTAGGGGACAAAACCCCTACCTCCAACCATGAAAGCTGGAATGCCCACTAGTGGGCGGTAGGGACCAGGTTGACTACTACTGATTTAGCAGCTCAGTTGATTACCTTCCAAATCAGCAACAGTAAGTAGAACAGCAGGGAGGAGGGGAATCAGTTGTGCCACACGAATGAGATGAACTACAAAGCAGGAAATAAAGGACAGGATAGGGGGCGCGGGGAAGGTGATCATCGGAACTACCGGTTCGCTCGAACCAGTCTGAGTCGGCAGCATCTCACCACTGAATTGTGGCAAGAAAGGCTGTAAAATGGGGTAAAACTCACTTAACAAATGTTTCGCTTAGCAACAGAAATTTTGGGCTCCATTGTGGTCTTAAGTTGAGAACAACCTGTATATATAAATTATTTCCAGATAAGAAGTTCTACCAGAAAAATCTACTAGTTATAGGTTGGAAAAACCAATGCCATAACTTGAATACCTATATCAGTGGTGGCTAACCTTTTTGGGCTCCTGTGCCAAAAACTGCGCGCGTGCCAGCACGCACACACTCGCATGCCAGCACCCAGAATGCAATGCGTGCGCCCCCTTCCCACTCCCCTGGGCACACAATCTCCCCACCCCACGCCCCTTACCTGCACTGCACCTCACAGCTGATTTTTCGGCTAGTTTGAGACCTTTATTGACCTCCCAGAGGCTTGGGAAAAACCTCTGCAAGGCTTTTCAGGCCAAATTATAGGCCCGTTTCGTCACTTCTGGTATTACAGGAAGTGACGAAACGGGCCTGTAATTCATCCTGAAAAGCCTTGCAGAGGCTTTTTCCAAGCCTCTGGGAGGCTGAAAAAGGCCTCAAACCAAATGAAAATAAATCAGCTGTGAGGCACAGCCACTTGTGGTTTGCGTGCCATAGGTTCACCATCATGGATCTAGATTCTAATATATTAACTTGGTTGACTTAGCATTTGCAGAATGTATATTAAAAACCAGCAGGAATCTGATTAACAATCTTATTAAAAGGCACAGACTTTTGTGAACTACTGCTTATTTCATCAGGTGCCTTTCAGCAGATGTTCTAAAAAAGCTACGTTTTTAATAAAATTGTTAGCTGCAAAGGAAAAGTTTCTACCAAAGTCCTGATTTTTTCGCTAACATAAATTGACACGTCTCTCCTCCTACCTAATGTTTACCATGTATTATTTAGTCTGGATTTATGACAAACAAATGAGCATTGCATATTTTACCATGATTAATTAATATTTTGGATATATCTCAAGAGAGATTGGGTTCGGCTGTATTAATATCTTTGACACTAAGCAAATCTCATATATTCAGAAATATTTCTGCAGTCAACAAAATATTAATACAAAACATGGAGCAGCTTTATATATGAACCTTAATGCTAGCACCTTAGCATACTTAGAACCTAAATTACAGCTATATGGATAAAAAAGAAAGGAATTTTTGCAAACTGAAAGTTGAACGTGTGTGCATATATGTATGAAAAGTTAATGCATTCCAGGTTGTTTATATTTGGTGATTGCTAGGAATTTAGGAGATTAAGTATATCAAATTTAGTCTAGTAGTGGCAACAGTCATTTCAATGTCAAGCAACATTTTATTTAGTTTAATTGATCTGATTTGCTATTTCGGTAAATGGAGCCTCCAGAGAATATTTCTTTTTTTATAAGATCGGGTCTCTGTAAACGCATAAGAATTTTTTTTTAATGTGCAGGGAGAACTAGTTATCATCAGTGGGTTCAAAAACTTACCCTCCAAATTTTGCGTAAAGTGATACCGTATATAAACCTGGTTGGCTGGAGTCCCTCACCATAAACCCCCCTTCTTTATCCTAAAATCCAAGAAAAAGAAATGAAACTTTTATTAGAAACCAACCAAAATTCTTTGTTGCATGATTTGCAAGATTCACAATTTACTTATATGGCATTAGAAATTGCAAGGGACTCCAACCATGATAAATGCTAGCTCTGCTTTGACAAGGTGCTTCCCCGGAGGAAAAATTGCTATCAGGAACAAAGCATTAGACCTTTGAACCATTAGAACACTCTTGAGGTTTTAAAAAAATCAGTGTTAAAATTTGGCTGTTGCACACCCACTCAAGGATATATCTCTCGAAGTATTTCTGTGTATCTTCCAAAGGACATCACTCTTTCAAAGCTCCAAAAAAAAAAAGGTGCTTGTGATACTCTAGCATACTTCGCAAAGATCCTCTTCCAAATGAATACTGGTAGGGATGCGGTGGCTCAGTGGCTAAGATGCTGAGCTGGTCGATCAGAACGGTTGGCAGTTTGGCAGTTCGAATCCCTAGCACCGCCTAACGAAGTGAGTTCCCGTTACTTGTCCCAGCTTCTGCCAACCTAGCAGTTTGAAGCATGTAAAAATCCAAGTAGAAAAATAGGGACCACCTTGGGTGGGAAGGTAACAGCGTTCTGTGCACCTTCGGCATTTAGTCATGCCGGCCACATGACCACGGAGACGTCTTCGGACAGCGCTGGGTCTTCGGCTTTGTAACAGAGATGAGCACCGCCCCCTAGAGCCGGAAACGACTAACGCATATGTGCAAGGGGAACCTTTACCTTTAATGAACACTGAGCATTTGATAACAGTTTTGTATCAGATTTTAGTTAGAAGCATCAAACAAAATAACAGAGCAGAATAACAGAGTTGGAAGGGATCCCAGAGGTCTTCTAGTCCAACCCCCTGCTCGAGCAGGAGATATACCATTTTAAACAAAGGGCTGTCCAGTCTCTTCTTAAAAGACTCCAGTGACAGAGAATCTACAAATCGTTCTGCTGATTAATTGTTCTAACGGTCAGAAAATCTCTTAGTTCTAGGTTGGTTCTCTCCTTGATTAGCATCCATCTGTTGCTTCTTGTCTTGTCTTTTGCTGCTTTGGAGAATAAGTGGATCCCCTCTTCTTTGTGGCAGCCTTTCAAATATTGGAGCAGTGTTATAAAGTCACCCCTAGTCCTTCTTTTCACTAGACTGGGCATACCCACTTCCTGCAACCATTCCTTGCATGTTTTAGCCCTAGTCCCCTAATCACCTTTGCTGCTCTTCTCTGCACTCTTTCTAGAGCCTCAACATCTTTTTTACATTGTGGAGACCAACACTGGATGCAAAAATTGTTCTTTTTGTCTTTCAGTTTATCACAGAGTTATTTGTGCAGTCATGCTGGTTTCTTTAGAGAACTCTTATTTTTCTTCTTCATTGAAATTGTGCCAGACTGGGCTTTTATATTTCACTTTTCAAAATTTCCCAAGCTTCTTTGGTTGTTTTCCCATTGAGGATTCTCATCCATGGGATCCTCCCAATGTCAGGGTTCCGACGGATGCCCTAGGCCCCGAGCCAAGTTTAAAAAGAAATCCAATTATTTATGAGGAGCAACGTGTTAGCACTTTCCCAAGTGGAGTTGGCTCTGCCCCACATAATTTACTGCCCACTTATAACCCTGTTTCCTCCCTCCTCCCAGAGTGTGTCATAAATCACATTCTCCAATGGAGCACTTTTGCAGGCTGTAGAAAAAAACTCCTCTCTGGCTTGCTCTAGTAAACTGGGATACAATCTGGAGTAAGGTATGCATGGAATGTGCTTCTGGTCATAGCAACCGAACTTCTGCCCCTCCTGCCTATGGCAACTCAAGAACAGTCCAGGAATGCTTTATGAGTTGACACCCAAGCTCTAAGTTTATTGACATTACCTCTCTTAAAGTCCAAGACTCTAGTTTGACTGATGCTTGTGCATGCATAATGTCGCAGTCCAATATTGCAGGGTCCTTCTCCCTCCCAAAGTTCCTGTAACTTCAATGCCTTTCATCATTTCATTTCTTAAATGATAGTCTGGCTGACCCTCGAGTTCCCTTCTCTGTCTTTTTGGGAGACAAAATTATTGGCTAAGTTTGTCAGGAATACGTTCGATCTTCCACTAGGCCCAGAGTTTGTGGTTGTGGTTCGCTGGCAGCCTGTGGGGACGGCAGCGGAATCGGACAGCGGGGAAGAAAGGGGACCAGTGCGGGAGTCTGAGGAGGACTCAGATGAGGGTCCTGTGTCCGAGATGGAGCCAGGACCATCTGGGAGTGGGGTGCTGCCTCCGGAGCCTCCAGAGTCTGGCAGCAGTGAGGCAGAGGACAAGGGGAGCCTGTTCCTAGTATGTGTGTGTGTGCAGAGCCGCTAGAAGGCAAGAACCGCTGAAACAAAAGGAGCGACCCGGGGGTAAGGCTGGGAGGTGATTGCCCCTCCCATAAGGTATAAAGGACAATCAAAGATGATGAAACCTTTGCAAGAAGCAAAGTCGTTCGCTCGGTTCAGTCATCCTGGAAGCTCTTTGTACTTCGGTTTTGTTTTTTTTCTAGTTCATTTGACGCTTCTGTTATTGGCTGCACTTCACAGGGAAGAAAGGTGGGTGCTTATCTCAAGGAATTGTTTGAGATTCATTAGCAGTTGGGAATGAAAATAATTCCCAGCGTTGCAATAAAACAAGAATTGTTTTTAAAATAAGCATGTGCGTAATTATGGTTTCAGAAGCCTTGGTCAGAAGATTTGTTTCCAAGCTGATGTCAGAGAAGTTACAAGTCCCCCACTTCTATTGTGGTGTGCTTCCTTATATACCTTAGGTAACCGACTAGCAAAAAAAAAATCATCTATTTCCTCTACTTGGTTGTGTGGTGTCTAGTATACATCTTCTGTTTTTCCTATTTTATCAAAATAATGGTAAACTCACCTCATTTCTGAGAAGCTGCTCTGCCTGACTTCTATTCAGATTTCTGCAGTACCACCTAAAGAGGAAACCAGTAAAAGTTTAGCATATTATATATAAATGCTACCTTTGCATGTATGTGCCCCTTTCCTGGGTCTTTAGATTTGAAGGCAAAATTAAATGCATCACTTCCCATGAGGAGCTGCAGAAGATAATCACAGTCTCAGGAAAAAAGTGGCTGTTTTAAGGAGTCCTGGGCAGCTGCCATATTCATGTTCTGCATACTTCAAAGCACCTTTTTTTTTCCTTTCAAGTTGGAACATTAAATGGGTCTGATGCTTATATGCCAAAATATATCCCTATGATTTCTATGAGTTGGTCCAACTCTTTGAAGCAAGCCAAAATTGTAGCCAGCACGATACCTCATGGCATCAAATTCCAAATTGTGCATTTCATATTTTTTTAAAATCCTTTTGTTTCTTGTGATCCTTCAAGGATTCAATTTTATTGGATGACTTCTGGTTCTAGTATTTTGGGGCGAAGGGGAAAATAGTTTATTTATTCAGTCTGTCATCTGCACCTCCATAACTGTCTGGCTTGGTTCTGCAACTCAACAAGACAGACACAGACTTCAGAGAGTAATTAGGACTGCAGAAGAAACAATTACTACCAGCCTGCCTTCCATGGAGGACCTGTATACTGCACGAGTCAAAAAGAAGGCTGTGAAAAATGTCTACAGACCACTCACATCCCAGACATAAACTGTTTCAACTCCTACCCTCAAAATTACTCTACAGAGCACTGCACACCACAACAACTAGACACAAGGACAGTTTTTTCCTGAACATCGTCACTCTGCTAAACAAATAATTCCCTCAACACTGTCCAACTATTTACACAATCTGCACTACTATTACTATCAATCTTCTCATCACTCCTATCACCCATCCCCTCCCACTTGTGACTGTATGACTGTAACTTTGTCGCTTGTATCCTTATGATCTATATTGACTGTTTCCCAGTATGATTTGATTGCTTATTGTACCCTATGACTATCATTAAGTGTTGCACCTGATGATTCTTGACGAATGTATCTTTTCTTTTATGTACACTGAGAGCATTTGCACCAAGACAAATTCCTGGTGTGTCCAATCACACTTGGCCAATAAAGAATTCTGTTCTATTCTATTCTATTCTATTCTATTCTATTCTATTCTATTCTATTCTATTCTATTCTAGTCTATTCTAGTCTAGTCTATTCTATTCTATTCCAATTTCTATTTTAGTCTTCATTCCATTATTCTATTCTATTCTGTTCTGTTCTGTTGTGTTCTATTCTAGTTTCTCCATGTCCATTTTATCTACACCGTGTGTGTGTGTGTGTGTGTGTGTATTTAAGCCTCCATTGCGTCCTCTCTCTTTTGCTTCAATTTGCTTCACTATTTAATAAAAACAGCCAATAAAACCATTTATGATAAGGCCAATTTGTAAGAGTACATGAAATAAAATTCATTTTAATAAGGCAGTTCTAAAGGCAACTTACTGCTCAATCTGAATGGGACACTTTATACTTGGCTATGACAAAATCCTTGAGAGAACCTGGCTGGTATGTTAAGAACGGCCGGTTCTACTGTTTTGTGAAGCATCATATATGCAGCCCCAGAACTGGTCAGGAATGGCCCCTAAGCATCTTTCTGGAGATGCAGAGTCTTAATGCGATATCACCACATACTGGATTCCCCAGCTGTTTCTCATGAAATGATCAAAATACATAAAATCACATTTGCTATATAAAATATTGACTTACTCATATTGCTCCAGACTGTTGGACTTCTTTCCTGTTACATAATTGCTTGGAATATATCCTTGGCTTCTAGAGGGCCAAAAAGGAACAACACAGGTAGTCCTTGACTTACAACAGTTTGTTTAGTGGCTGCTGAGAGTTACAAAGGCACTGAAAAAAGTGGCGTGTTATGGTTTTTCATACCTATGACCACTGCAACCTGCCCAGGTCAATTCCGTGGCAAAAGAGGATCACATGACCCCAGGACACTGTGTCATGGGATTCCACTGTCTGCCAAGCAAAGTCAATGGGGAAGCCAGATTCACAGCTGTATTACTAACTTAACTGCAGTGATCCACTTAACAACTGTGGCGAGAAAGGTCCTAAAATGGGGCAAAACTCATTTAACGGATGTGTCACTTAGTAACAGAAATTTTGGGCTCAACTGGGGTTGTATGTCAAAGATTATCAGTACATTTAAAATTTTATATTTTAATAAAGTTGTCGCTGGTAAGAAATGTTTGGATTGCATGTATAAATCATCTAGGACTGTGATGGCGAACCTATGGCATGCGGGCGGGCACGTCAGCCCCAGCCAAACTTACCTATACTGCTCATGCGCACACCTCCCAGCTGTTGTTTGGCCTGCTTGAGGCTGTTTTCATCCTCCCGGAGGCTCGAGGGAAGCCTCTGCAGCCTCGGGAGGCTGAAAAATGGGCCTTCTGGAAATACCGGAAGTGTCGAAATGGGCCCGTTTTCAGTCTCCCGGGGCTGCAGGGGCTTCCCTCGAGCCTCTGGGAGGGCAAAAACAGCCTCAAATGAGCCAAAAATCAGCTGGGAGGCATGCGCATGTGCAGGTAAGTTGGCGGGGTGGGGATGTTGCACGCACGTGTTCAGGGGGCAGTGCAAATTGTGAGTGCCGGCGCGCACTTTCGGCACACAACAAAAACGGTTCGCCATCACTGATCTAGGACTCTAAAAACCACATAGAAAAATAATGTACTAACAGATTTCTTCCAATTATTACCTGAAGGCATTATGCTTTTTGTTCAGCTATTTTAAAATTCAGGTAGTGAGAAAATTAAGATTGCTCTTGCTCTCAAAGGATGAGATTTGGCCAAGACATGATTGTGTCAGGATTCCAGCAGTTACTCCAATTAAATCATGAGCCTCGAGCCACACTCCCAAAACTAAAAAGAGTTTATTAGAAGTTAACCTTCTGGCATTAGCCTGGGCATAGCCAATTCCGAGATACATAATTCACTGTCACCCTTAATCCTGCTTCCCTCCCGCACTCCTCTGGGTGTATTATCCAAGGAAAAACACGTCCACAGCCATCAATCATGCTCTCCAATTAGATTTTTGCACAGCAGAAGCATCAGTCATCTAATCAGTCTCTGAAGAAAATATGAATGGAATGTATTTTCAATTCTAAACTGCTGCCTGTTCTTTGAAATTCCCCCCTTCTTTCTGTTGACAACTATAAAACATGTATATAAAATGTTTTATGAGTTGACAAATTGCCATCTTTTACTCTCTCTCCTGTGCCCCCCAAAATTAAAAACACATAAGATTTCAGTATTATGACTCTTCTCATCGGAACTCTTTGACATTTTTTCTTTTCTTTTTTAAATTTAATTTGGGAAATCTGTAGTTACTGTGTAACGCTGTTTGCAGGCAACTCAGCATCCTTGGTGGATATTGACAGAGATTATAATTGTATTCCGGTAAAGATCGAGATACACTTTTTTGTATCTTTTTCTTTACATTTTATTTTTTCCCTTCCTTGCACTTTTAGCTTTCTTTTAGCTAATAAAATATTAGCAAAGGCAATCGTAATGCATTTATGCATATTGTGTCAACCCTGAAGTGAGCCTGGCTGAAGCCATCTTGAAGGCTCCAGGGTTGCCGTACTATGGCGGGAGAGAGGCAGTGGTGGCATTCAATTTTTTTTACGACCAGTTCTGTGGGCGTGGCTTGGTGGGCGTGGCTTGGTGGGCATGGCAGGGAAAGGATACTGTAAAATCCCCATTCCCTCCCCACTTCAGGGGAAGGTTATTGCAAAATCCCCATTCCCTCTCCACCCCATTAACCTGCTTTCCAGCTCCATTCTCCTGTGCAGGGCAATCAAAGAAGACCCAGCCAATCAGTTGGGACTTGGGAGGCAGAGAATAGATGGGGGTGGGGCTAGTCAGAGGTGGTATTTGCTGGTTCACCGAACTATTCAAAATGTCCACTACCGGATCTCTATAACTGGTTAGAACCTGCTGAATACCACCTCTGGAGAAAGGAAATAGTTAGATGGGGTTTTGTAGCCAAAACAACAACGTTTTCCTGTGGGAACCAAGGCCATTTACACAGGTGGCGGGCTAGAGGAGGAGCCAGTAACCAAGTGACCAACCAGCACTTGGATTGGACAGCGTGACCAGTGACTTGGGTGGGGGGGAGAGAAAAGGTTTACTTTTAATCAGGTAAAAGTCGTGAGAAAATTCAGAGTCAACTTTCACCAGTTGTGCCAATATGATACATCCAATAAATCTTTCTTTGAGGAACTTGCCTGCCTCAGAATTTTGCTTTCAGTGGGTGCGTTATTTGGAATGCTGACATCTTGTATGTAATATGTAACCTATTTCTGCCTATACTTAAATTAAAATAGGTAATTGCATTCCTTACCCATATTTATCTTTTGCTTTCCACCAATGGATGTCATTTTTTACAATTACGATATATTCTTGACCTCTTTCTAATCTCAAATCATGAAGTTCCGTGGGCTCAAAATCGTACATGGCTATTACCACTTCTTCTTCTTCTTCCTCTTCTTCTTCTGGAGGAACAGGAGGTGGAGGCCTTCTCTGAAACTTAAAAAGTTATGATCTGTTAATAATTGAAATCAGGGGTAGGATTCTACCAGTTTGCACCTGTTCAGTAGAACCAGTTGTTAACACTCTAAGCAGTTCGGAGAACCGGTTGTTAAAAAAAATTACTGGCCTAATCCTGCAAGGAAGGCAGGCAGGAAACATTCTGGTGTTGCTTACAGAAACTGCCTCTCTGTTAACCCTTATTACATTCTTGGCAGGACTAGACTTCCAGTGTCTAGAATTTCTCTGGAGTTTTTTCCCCCTCCTTTGCTGGTACTTTGGTTGTGTGGAGTGACCATTCAAAGTTACAATGGCACTGAAAAAAGTGACTTAGGACCATTTTTCACACTTACGACTGTTGCAGCATCCCCACAGTCATGAGAGGCCAGGCAAGGAGATGCGTGCCTCGATGCGAGTTGGCCACACCCAGCCAATAATAACATGAGCACCAAGCCATGTCCACCCAGTCACATGACCACCAAGCCACACCTACCACCTAAGTTACGTCCACAGAACTGGTTATTAAAAAATTTGAATCCCACCCCTGACTGAAATAGTCTAATAATTCTAATTACTAAGATAATGATTTGGGATGACTCTCTTTCCAACTGATCAATGAAGCAGAGTAAAATACTTTACACAAAATTATATTCCAATTAAAATGCATGCAAGCAACTTATACAAGTACATCTATGTTATTCTATTTGTTTTTCTCATGGATTGAACGATGAGCAAACTTTAACAAATTGGACACAGGTATACTTGAAAAAATTAAAAATGAGTTTTTATTTATAATGAAGGAAACTGCTAAAAGGTAATACAACATAAAAATTAAGGCTTCAAATTAATTCTGGATCCGGAACCCTCCATTTTACTAACAAATAAAGGGTTCTGGAAAAGACACGGATGTTACTTGAACAGAAAACAAAAAGAAATGCAAATTAGATTTAATTATGAATAAGTCTTCAACATTAAGGTTATTTATTTATTAATTCCTCCATGATGCAAACATGCCCCCAAATGTATGAAAAACAATCAAATTTCCTATTCTCTAAAGAATCCCTGGGACAAAAAAACAAAAATCCAAATATATTGCCTGGAATTTAAAAGTTCATATTCTCGGAATGGCAGGCCTGAAAATTTCATTCAGAACTGTTTATATATCTATTATACACCTATGCACACATGTTATTTGTATCAGCAATTTGAAAGTCACATGGCACCCAAAAAAACCCTCTCAATTTCTTTGAGAGCCGTTTGGTAATCTTTATCCTGTAAGAATGGAGTACAATAACTACAAATTTCATTCATTTGGGGGCAAAATGGAGAGGGCGGATTGATATCCTCATTAGAGTCAATGAGACCATACCGATATTGCATTTTATGGGTTGAAGGAACTGATTATTAATCTTGCATTTAGTACAGTCTATCCCTGAGTGAAACTTGCTGACATATACCATATGCCTATGAGTAATGGTGACTAGTGCAGGTATCATAGTTAGAGGCTTGTCCATCTTAGGTTGCACAATTATTAGGGTGTAACTACATGTTACCGCTAGTTCCTAAACTTGTTTTTCTGAAGCTAACATGAATGAACGAGAAAAAGCAAGCAAGAAGGTGGCATGTCGGAATCTATACACACATGCAAATTTATTCTCTGTGAAACTTAATTCCCAGTCAGGCAACCTGGAGGAGAACAGTGGAGAACTGCTAAAGACTTATTAGAAAACAGAAACTACAGGGAGACGCTAATGAGTAGGGGGGGAAAAAACTTGTAGTATTTTCCTTGCTGAGGTGACTCCAAATTAAGTAGTTTGATGTTGCAAACAAATGCCTATGCATTTAATTCAGGTTTTTTAAAAATGGTGACTAGATGCCAATAAACAAATCAGTAGAAACAAGTCTGTTAGAGCCATTTTTGTTCTTTTGCACACATAAATTGGCTCAGAAAAGTAGCTCTTCCTTAAAATTGCCAAGTTTATGAAGAGTTAAAATATGAGCCTCTCTTCCATACCTATTTATCTGCCTATCTATCTTCATCCATCCAATTTCTGCCTGCCATAGTTAACAAGACTTTCTGCAGTTCGTAATACCATGCAATAAAAAAAAAATCCACAGTAATTACCTAAAAGCTGTCAATCAAAACAAGAAATAGCAATAAAAGCATCATCAATCGTTATCATCTCAATCAAGTAACATCTCAATCATCTTTGAAAGAAATTTAACTTTTAGCAGTTTATGGAAGATGAGTGGCGAGTTTGTGAGGTGACCCCATTATGATTAGCATCCTTTTGTCTGTAATTTCCTTGTTTTGTTTTTATAGTTTTAAAATGTGTTTACAATAATTATGATAAGCAATTTCATGAATTTATCAACTGTTTTAGCTTTGTTCTATGCCACCCAGAGTGACTTCCGGTGGGATAAATAAAATAAAATAAAATATGCAGGGGATATAGCTGAGGTCCATAGCAGTAGTGGGATTCAAAAAATTTTATGACCTGTTTGGTGGGCATGGCTTGGTGGGTGTGGCTTGGTGGGCGTGGCAGGGAAAGGATACTGCAAAATCCCATTCCCTCCCCACCCCGCTAACCTGCTTTCCAGCTCCGTTCTCCTGTGCGGGGCAATAAAAGAAGACCCAGCCAATTATCTGGGACTTGGGAGGCAGAGAATAGATGGGGACGGGCCCAGTCAGAGGTGGTACTTGCCGGTTCTCTGAACTACTCAAAATTTCCGCTACTGGTTCTCCAGAACTGGTCAGAACCTGCTGAATACCACCTCTGGTCCATAGGCAGCCTATCCCTCAACATCGAAACAAGTGGTGAAGAAAAGTGCTTAGTGCCTCAGCCTACCCGCATCAGGCACTGTGATTGGAGGAGACCATTAGCCCATTCAGAATGCATACATTTTAATCTTTTGACTTATGTATGACTTATGTAGCTTCCTACAGATTTTGAAGATAATGATTACCAATCTAATTTAGACATGTATGAAATTGGTGGAAAAAATTGTCTCTACAGTAATAGTTAAAAGTTCCATTTTGCAGAAGAATAAATTTAGCTTTATTTTAAAAAACAGCTATCCATTTAATTTAGCCACTAAATAGTTTATAATTCCCAAACCAAATCCCAAACCAAATGCAATTTCCCCCCTTATTTTTGTTTAGTGTGCTGAATTTTAGTCCTACCTTATGTTTATCTGTCCTTGATGAAGGTACAGCTTTAACTCCTTAAAAAAAGCAAGAGAAAATAAAACTGTATAAGTTAACACATATCCATTAAAAGGTTACTGAATATTAGAAAATGTCTTTTACTGTACAGCTGTTTTCACAGTAACCTCTGTGTTTCTGTTAATGTTAAAATAATGGGTATATTATACAGTTTGTTGTTATCCTAAAACTAATATCCTGGGAAATATTTCAGGACAGAAAATAATGAAACTGAATTAATTCCCTAGGGTAATGTGATGCCATATGAACTGTTTCCTTATTCTGGCGATATTCTTTATTATCAATATTAAAATTCAATCATCAATCTGTTGTGATACTGAAGTGTAAATATAGCCATAATGATGAAGAAAGAAAAAATGAAAATAAATATAAACAAGAGTGGAAGGAAGGAAGGAAGGAAGGAAGGAAGGAAGGAAGGAAGGAAGGAAGGAAGGAAGGAAGGAAGGAAGGAAGGAAGGAAGGAATTCCTTCTGACACAATTACCTAACCCTAACTGTGTCTGAGCAATTTCCCTCCAAATATCAATCAATTTTTAAACAAACATAAAATAATGTAAAATAAAATATAAAGGAACAAATTTACCATACAAAAAATAAAAGGAAAACAAATCATACAAGAAAATATATAAAAAAGAACCAACAACTACTGCATATCCGGAATTCATCAGATCTTATTTTTAAAACTATTCTAAGCTTTCAGTGTTGATCAAGAGTATTCAAGTATATGTTTTCCTTAAGGAGAAGATAATATATTTTCCAATTAGCCAAATATATAATTTTCTCATAAATTGCAAATTAAAGGTTAAACTTGAAGTTAATGGGCCCGCAGCAGTGTGCAGTTAAACTATTTGATGAATCACAGAACAGCAATTATATTCATTAGTAAAGATTAAAAAAAAGATACATTTATGAAAATATAGACAGACTATAAGGTAGCAGGGCGCTTACCATTTTCAAAGAGATTATACTTTTCACAGCCAGGTGCCAGTTTTTCAGTCTGCCGGCAACATTGATAGATTCCATCTGTCCAGAATTTAGGATGATACTTAACCATTATATTATTATTACTCTTTATTTCTAAAAAACAGAAAAGTTAAAAACAGCTGCAAATTAAATTATGTCTTATTAAGTAGTACTGTAAGTAAATATTTGAACCCAAAGCAGCTTATGTAGTAGCTCAACTTGCAACAATCCAAATATTATCAATAACAATGGCAATAAATTGGGATTATTGATATACTAACATTAAGAACCAAGAAATGTAAAGTATCAAACCAAGAAAGTCCAGTTACCATTTGGAAAAAGCACCTTTGGGACAACCATGACCTGGATGACTGAAGATCTCCATCGACAAATCATAGAAAAAAATCATCAGAATGGCTCAGGGACGAACAGACTTGCATTTATATTTTAATAGAGATCAGGCAGCCAAGAAGTCTTTTCTATTTTTACTTAATTATGAAATACTAGCTTCGCTACAAAACTATGTGATCAGGAAAGTTTTTGGGGAGGAAAATAAGGAAGAAAAAATTGTGCCGCTGCCTACCAGCATCCATTGGTATTCATTTGGCTAGTGTCCTGTCAGTGTGTGAGAGAGTTCAGGGCTGTTTGGAAAGTAAAACAGTATTTGCTGTGTGAGCAAGAAGGAGACAGCAAGGAGCCTGGGCGTGGCTTAGCTCAATTTTTCTGTACTAAAGCTGGTTGCTGCTCTGAAACTGAAACTCCTCTCCTCTGTCTGTGTTTTGCATTTGGAACAGATTTCTTTTCAGGTGGGGAGGGGGAGTAGAACTCCTTAGCATCAGAGCGTGTTAATAATAATAATAATATACGAAATACTAATGCTCTGATGGTCATTTTGACAAATCCTTTCTTAGTGAGCACCCAGAAGCCCAGAGGAACATACGTGCCAAATTTCAAGTTTGTAGGCTTTTTGGTTGTGGAGATTTCATGATGATGCGTGAGCGGTATTTCGCTTTTAGGTAGATAGATAGATGGATGGATGGATGGATAGATAGATAGATAGATAGATAGATAGATAGATAGATAGATAGAT